>OX637871.1:7310000-8510000 GCA_951802675.2 Boloria euphrosyne | reverse complement strand
CTAATACATCAATATGTAATAGGTACAATAGTAATTTAATTTATCAATGAAAATGTAACCTTCTCGCCCGAAACGTTTCCGTAGTATTTTTAATGAAGGTCAAATGTTGACCTAATTCTTTGCAGCATATTTAAGCAATCTTCAAGGTTCCTTGAGAGGAAAAATAGCAAAACGGACAGACGAAAGGGTAAAAGTAATGAGTGAATTAGTTAATGGTGTTCAAGTTATCAAAATGTATGCCTGGGAGAAACCATTCGAGAAACTAGTAGACAAACTACGAAAGTAAGTTTTCCTTAATTCAAACTATTCCTACCTACTAAATTAAAACATCTTTTCGAAATTTTTACTAGATTTATTTTTAATCTTTGGCTTATGATTTATCGAATGCATCATACCAATAAAAGTGTATCTTATAATGAGCCTGAACGATGAAAAGATTAGTTTCCTGTGTCAATAACATTATTACTGGCAATACATTATTCAGTAATACGCCACTATTACCATACCTACATTAACGTATAATATAATGTAATTTTATATTATAATAAATTAAATAAAAATATTACATACCCTAAACCATTTTTGACTTTTAATACATACAAAATTGTATAATATTTATTGATTGTATTTTTTAATTAAATAATAATTTTATAATTGACAATGTATTTCATGTGTATTTTAGGTACGAAGTGAAATTTATCATGAGAACGTCGTTTATCAAAGGATTTTCCACTGCACTCAGTGTGTTTACGGAGCGGTTTATATTATTTGCCGCAGTGGCCACTTTTGTACTGTTGGGGGGGAACATTCGCGCAGGGATCACTTTCTCATTAGTACAATACTATAATCTTCTTCAGTTAGCTTGCAATATATTCTTCCCGATGGCGTTGGCGTCCCTCGCTGAATCCAAAGTGTCCATTAGGCGTCTAGAGGTAAGTAAAACAACTGTTTCTTTTTTAAATAAATGTTTCATTTCTATTATAAGAGCAATGATATTTTAATAGACAGATATGTTATACGCTCAATAAGCAACCGAAAAAAGTGTTCCGCGCTGCACACATACACACTTTTCATTCAAGGTACATGTCAAAATGATAGAAAGGGGATAGTCGATAAAATCAATAAGAAAAAAAGAGACAGCTAGTGTTGTCAATTGCGCGTCAATGTAAACAAACATTAGTCTAGCGACCGATGACATATCAGAATATTAGGCAAATAATTGAAATATATTAATAAATCGAAGTATACTGCGTTCTTACGTGTGGTATGAGATCCCTTGTGTTTTATTAACTTTGGTATCATAATTGGTGCATTTCCTAAATACACAGGATGGCATTTTTTTAAATTTTGTAGCAGCGTACCACTCGTCGCCATGCGGTGACACAGACTAAAGGCAATACGTCCTAATTAGGACGTTTTCGAGTTTTCACGATTGCGCGCTCATAACATATCTATAGTTAAAATATCATTGTATAAGAGACATTAAAAGAAAATGACATTTATTTTATAATTTTTATTTATTATTTAATTTATGTTTTGTTATTTGGATTAAATTGAAAACTAAACAGGTTTCTCTAAAAGCTTATAAGGATGTTAAAACGTGAAATTAATTTCATGTGCCATTTATTTTCCATATATAAAATATAAATTCAATTTTGGTCTATAAATACATATTATACTTATGCAATAATTGTCTTAATATTATGAAATGAGAATATTTCATGTTTAAAATTGGTTTTGTATTTTGTCTTTAACGATTATTTATAAACTTACATAAAACTCACAAACATATTTCTTTTTAGGAATTTTTATGCCTAGATGAGCTGGAACCAGAAGAAATTAAGACTAATGGCTTCAGCGCGAACGGTATAACCAATGGTGTAGATAAACATAAAGAAAGTGTAAAATCAACGGGTTTAGTATTGACAAATGTGACGGCTAGTTGGCAAGCAAAGCCTATTGTCCCTACTTTAAGAAACATATGTCTAACGGTCCGTCCTGGGGAGTTTATTGGAGTCACTGGACTGGTTGGAGCAGGGAAGGTACGCAATCCTTTTAATATATTTACAAAACTTATCAAGGTAACTAAAAACGCAAAAATATGTGTTTAAAGCAGTAATTGACTTATTGGTTTATTTTTTTACATTAAAACAGCAACATCTAGTTCCGTGGCTCTAGTCATCTAGAGACTTGTATTACGGTTTAATAGTTGAAACACTATATAATATATTACTTTAAATCCATGCATACTATAAACATCCATAACTGACGTACAAACACTTGTGGCTAACGAATGCCTGCAGCAGGATACGAACTCGCGACTGCTAGCGCATCATGCGTGTATAATTTAATTGGAAACATGTATGGTTATACATCAAATTCCACTGTCAGTAATTCGCATTGAAACTCAAGATTTGGTAGTCGTGTTTGATTTTGAAGATGAAAGGAATAGAGTATAGTTTATATGTGCACATCCATAATGGTAATTTAATTCAATATTTTTACTCCAAAAGATTTTGCCAACTAAAATAATCACTGAGATTAGGTAGAATTTAGAATCATTTGCAAATTGTAGGGAACGAGAATTGCCAAACATACTATTTAAAACATAATAATCTGTATTTTATAATTTTCGAGCTAGTGTAGTTATAACATGTCAAAGTTAATATAAAATAATTAATTTATAAAGGGCTTTTATTTTTATTATTGACTGAAACACGCCATCGCATCGCGCAGCGCCCAGTGGCCGCCGGCCGGCTATGCGGTAAAATATTTGCGTTGCTACTTGCGACAACGCAACGCAACGCGCCGTGTGGACTGGCACTAAATAGTTTTCGCCGTTCGCGTCAATATATTATAATATATCTCTCGGCCAATGTACGAGTATTTAAGAGCGAATTCGTTCAGTTACACTACAACTAAAGCGACGAAACAAAAAATTAACTACTGACCTCGGTCATTATCATGAAATGACTCCGAGCACGGTTGGCTTCGTGTTTAATATTTATACCTTTTTTACGCACGAGATTAGGCTCAAGTATTTTTTGATAAACGATTTATGTACCTACTACGAAAAATAGATCAGAGCCGCGAGATGCGACTGAACATTAGGTGCATTATTCGTTAATATTAAAGTACCTATATATAACATGGCTATGTATAATAAAACCGGAAATGTCGATTAGGTATTTGACAATTTTTCCATAATGAATGCAAGTAAAAATGCTGAAAAAATTAAATCAAATATTTTATTTCCTTCAGCCAAAACATTTCATAAATAATACAATAGCCAATAGAAACTATAAACTAAAAAATAAACGAAAGTTAATTTTATATAAGTACAAAAATACTTAATTAACTTATATTTAAAAAAAAACAAATGTTCACTTATTTATTGCTGTTCATGTTCAAGTTACAAGAATGCTGGTGGCATTCCCGGCCGAATGGCAAGCCGTTTCTTTAGATGAAAAATAATCCAGCTCTGTCGTCACCAGTATAAGATGTATTTAAAGCTCTTTATGACACTTAAATATTAATTAACTCTTTTACTCGTATAATAGACGGATTTAATAACGTATGAACTTTGAACCATCAAAATCGGTTAATCCATTTAGTAATTAACAATAAGGTAACACAAGATCATAACATACATACATGCCAGTGATATAACGAAATACGCATGCGAATACTTGTGAATGCGAATGCGTACAATCGTTACATCACTAATACTGTATACAGGTCAAACACATATTTTCAAACACATTCTTCGGGCTTTGCCGCAGTTGGGTAAAAGATACTGTTTTTTTATCGTGATAAACAAATTGCAACAAAGACTCAAATACAACAATGTTCTTATCTGATTATACTATATAATATATTGAACTTAAGATATTTACTAGACAGATAGATTGTTTTAATTTTATCTTAAATATACAAAATACTTATAAATACAGAGAAAAAGGAATATTGATAATAAAATCTATTGAGTGTAGACAGTTTTTCTGTAAATAATATTTACGAATGATACAGATCAAAGTAACATGTTTAATGTTTCTCTTCAGTCGGACCGGACTAGTTTAGGTATATTTTATTCTATCGACTTCTCAATTAGGTACTAGTCATTAGCGTAATTTGTTTTCTAACACATTTAAATACTAACAAACTGTTTGCAGTTCTGAGCGTGATTTGAATATAATATGTTTAAATTTGGATGTCGATAGTTGATAATATAACATCATCCAGATATATTGTGTACTTCATGAATTTAGAAAAAGTCTAAAAGTCTTAGAATATTTATTAAAGTTTTTCCTCACTCAACACCCGAAACCCGAATTTACCCGAACCCGACCCGACCCGACCGGGTTTACTCGAATATCGTCAAATCTATGCATTGACTTTCCGCATTAATTACAAATTGAGATACCTACTGTAGTATCAATATGTAGTAACAATGTTTACCAGTAAATGTTTAACATAATATTTAATATAGTTAATTAATAATCTTGTTAAAAGTATTGATTGCTTAATGACTGGGTTCTGAATTATAATAAAGGAGTGATAAATAAAAACGTTAGAAGTTATTATGTAGGCAAAATAATAAATTATTTACTTTGAAAAAGCCATTTATTACTTACATCAAGTTCAAATTAAGAAGAGAGATGGGAAACCTTCTAGGTACTCTTAATTCGCAAAATTGTCTATAAATTAAATTATTTATATATGTATAATGCTGTTTGCTTAGGTATAATGCAAAAATACATAATATTATGTTTTTATTCAGCCCTTATCGGCCTCCCTTCAATACCGCTTATATTATGCCTATTGATTTTCGTTGTTGTCATGGCTCATGGTGAGCATGTCCTTGGCGTGCTTGGAATTAACTAGAAGTTATAACTGAGTACGTAGAATCGAGTACATATAAAGCCATTTTAATTAATATTTTTTTATTAATACCTATTAATTTTATTTTAAGATTATTAACAATAAAAAATTAAAAATCTTATACGGTTAACAGTTCTAACTTGTAATAGAGTTAATAAGGTCGTCTTTACAATTGTCGCTAGTTCACGCTTGTCAAACAAAATTCACAAAATTCAATACGCTATTTCACCCGAGAAAAAAATTGTAATTACCTATAGAACAAAATACTAACGCAACGTAAAAATATTTCATTGCCACTATTTGTCACTTAAACAAGTTTAGTTTCTATAGTACGTTGTAAGTTATAACTTATAGGTAGGTATCGCTTATAAAAGTTATAAAATGTATGAAAATGTAATATTTTGAGTGCTTAGTGTTAAGGTTAATTTTGTTTTACTTTTTGTGTCATCTCTAAAATCTATGAAAGTTTTACACATTTTGAAATGCTTTTCATTTTAAAATGTGTAAAATAGATCGAACTGTTAAATTAATGTAATTCATCTTATATACACTTTATTGAGAAATTAAAACAAAGTACCTATGATACCGGTTAGTCCACGGGTTACTCGGCGCTTTTTTGCCGAATAATACCTAATCGCCGACTACGATATAAAAGTGGCCGGATAGTCTCGGCTTTACCGACTCAAGTTTCAAAGACTAAAAATACGTAGATTTCCAATAATTTTGTTTTATTTTACATATGTTTCGTATGAAAATTAAATGAACTAAATATACATTGTTGTTTAATACACGATAAGCTATAATTTAAAGATTAAGTTATCCAATAAGACTTTGAGAGATAAACCAAGTATAATTCTCCATAAGCTGTTTAAATGGCCTTTAAGTTTCATCTTTCATTAAATATTTGTTGAGATTGTATTTATATTATCTTACGGAAACAGATAACGTGCTATGTAATAAAAATTTAATTCGTACTGCTTAGATTTTGCGTATGTTAAATATTCCACCAAATTACTAACTACACCGATTTTACTGGGTGTAAAATCTTTTTCCGTCTTTGTCGTGACGCCGATTTCTTCGATTCCAGAAATTGTATAGCAGATATTATTGGAGTACAGGTACATTAAAAAGATAAGTACAGTTCATACTGTATTTTCTATATAATCTGTTCCGTTATTTCTGCCTACTGCCTAACTCCTTATCAAAAGAGCTTCTCTGCCAGGCATTAAATTTATATTGTAACTTGTACGGTAGACAAGTTCTAAGTTTATTAGTTGGCACACTGACAAACAATTCAAAGCCTTAAATAAACTTCTAGGTCAAGGCTCAAGAAATTTGGCATAAGAATTTCATATTATATCAAAATTGAGTACCTACTAGACAAGATTTGAACAGTTCTAATATCTTGAGAATATTAGACTTCTCGGAAAAATTGAATCACACGGTACGATAGCATGAATATTAAATAGTCTGTAAAAAAATAATCCTCCTTCAATATGATTATACATTTTTTACTCTTACATTTCATGAAAAGAATTTACTTTTTCTAAGACAGACCTAAGAAGTTTTTTTTACTATTTTGTGACCATTTAATAACGGTGCTCAGCTGGTTCCTTAAAAATCGTATATTCAAAATTATCATTACTCATTAGAATTTAAAAAACATTGCCATTTCGTGACATAATATAAACACAAAACTTTTAAGTACCAGCCAATTGAGCTCCAAGATGCTATTGGCACGTTTAAACATGGCCTTGTAGGCTATTATCATAACTTACATACGTAGGTGCGTGGTTATGGTTGTACATTTTGCCAAAGTTATTCTAAATATTTGAAACATCGTATACTTATAAGTAGGTACAATAATAGTTATATTTAAAATGCAACTTTGTAGTTACCGGAAACTAGATTTCTTCATTTGGCATCGTTCGCACAAGGTTTACATTACATGCTTTGATTTCTACTGATATTTAACAATTAATATTTTATGTACAATCTACAGACGGTTTCTAAAATTCCGTATTACATTTAACGCGACACGTTTGGCTCAGTTTGTAGTGATCCTACTTGCTCTGCCAGCGTTCATTAATTCGAGTCCCGCTGGGGGCATTCATTTGTGTGAAGAGTACGAATGTACATTCATGGTTTATATATTTTGTAGCTATATGTTAAGTTCTTCAAATATATAATACAAGCCTATATATAGTTATTTATTACTCCAACAAATGCGAGTATTACATATTATAATGTTGGTACTGTTAATTTTTCTACTCTCTTATCAGATTACAATTTACATCATTTGGCAATTTAAATTGACAATCTATGTGTTAGTTTAGTGGACTAGTTGGAGAACCACAAAATTATTATTTACATATTCATCTTTTACACAGTCGTCGCTGTTACAAGTAATTCTGGGAGAACTTCAGCCTTCACAAGGAAGCGTTTCTCTCGGTGGAGCACGCATATCATACGCAAGTCAAGAGCCTTGGCTCTTTGTGGCAACCGTCCGTCAAAACATTTTATTTGGTCTGCCTTATGACCGCATGCGCTATAAGAAGGTAAGATATTTAATATTTTCGCGCGTGTTTGCTATGTATAAAATAGTGTACCTACATTTATAGATTTTGTGAGCGTTGACAGAGAGATGCCTACCCTCGAGTCTTGACAAAGTTTTATATAATATGAAAATAAGTTGTATTTTTTACATGAAGAACCTTTAAAATATTCTACTTATAAATTAATTAAATGAAATATTCAAGATGAGCTAAATAGTTTGATAGTTCTTAAGGATAAATATGTAATATTAATTTAAATATGTACACAAAAACTTCAATTATAATAAAACCATTCTATTGGTGGGGATCTATTAGATTTTATTTCATTATTGTATTACCTATTGTTCACTATACTTATTGAAAATGTTTATTTATAATATAAAGGAAATTACAAGTAAATTTAAGAATATATACAAAGCAAATGTACACTTAAATATTACTGTACAAGTCGTGTCCGCGTGGAATAGTGGCAAGAAAGCTAGCTGTAAAATAGATTTTATTTTTGTTTTATAATTAACTATTTATCAATTTCTTTTCTTGATATTAACAGCCGTCTTGATGCTATAATCAATAGTTTTATAAACATTATACCAATTACCAACACAGTTATGTTTTTATTGTAGGAATCATTATATTTGAAAGATAAAAATAATAGTATCTACATTCTACATAATATAATGTATGCTCATTGTTTGATAAACCTTATTCTCAGTAAAATAGGATCAATTAATTTTATACGTATAAAAAAATCTTTTTATCATGCTGTTTTTTTTTAATATTTCAAATTTGCGTGTGAACAAGTAATTAATTATTATCTTTGTTAGGTATGGAAATAACAAGATCTTCTAGTGACAATGATTGTGATCACAATGACAATCTTCTAGTGCATTGGATCGCAACACAATTTTTTTTTAAATATCATGTAATAGTTACTTAAATAAAGCTTATTTCCAGATATAGGTACACAATGTTTAATATTTTTTTTATATCATACCGTACATTTATAGTATTGTACACATGGTTATGCCATGTCATGGACATATTGTCCTTTTAAGAGGTTTTCTTGCAATAAGGCCATATAGTTGTAATCAATTTTTCCTGTTTATGTGACGAAATCTCTCTATATTTGTATATAAAATGACAAAAGCATTGATAAAACTCAAAAAATACGTATTTCATGCCAGTTTATATATTTGATTATATTTTTTATACAGGTGGTAACAGCGTGTGCTTTGATTCGTGATTTTGAACAACTACCAGCGGGAGACGCAACATTGGTAGGTGAGCGCGGTATCAGCCTAAGCGGAGGGCAGCGTGCGCGCATCGGTCTAGCGCGAGCCTGCTACCGAAATGTAAGTACTATAAATTAAATAGCTAATGTAAGTACTATAATAGTACATGAGATGACAACACACGCAAAGTAGGCGCAAAGTCGTCGAGTTGCGGAAATCAGCCCGTGCTTACCATACCATACCATATCACATATGAGATTCTATTCTATTCGAATCTCACAATTTGGAACCAAATCGTTAGTAACTGAGGCTAGGTAGTACCTAAATAGTTCAAGGCAAAGCTAAAAACTTATCTTATTAAAAGCCTTGGTTGTAAGCTCAAAGAACGGTTAAGGACTTATGAAAAAAAGAGATTATAACCATTTACATGTCATTTCAAAATAATTTCTAATATTTTTAAACGAATCGTACATTTTACAGCAGCTCATGCAAGACTCATTTTTTCATAAAATATTTCATAATGCCAATTACTGTCACCATTTAAAATAGCTCTAGCAAACTATATGGCTAAAAAAGATAACTAACAACTGTATAACCAATAACCATATATGATATTCCTGTTATATAAAGAATAATTTTTTGTCATGATGTGTAAATGTCAATTTGTTATCATTTAAAAAGCAATTTGGATAGCCTATATTTGTTTTTATTATCTACAGTAAATAATAACTACTTCATCGAACAATCAAGATAATTATCTTTGACAGATAGGTATGTTAAATGTAATTAGGGCGAGCGAAGCGAGACCTAACAGCTAACACTATCCCAGAACCTGAGCATTTTGTGGTAAACTTTACTGAAAAACTATCAAGCCTACACATTTCTGCTTAAACATAGTAATTTAACTTCATATATTATAGATGTGTTATCTGTGAAAAAAAAATAATCATATCCTTTAAAAAAAATGAACATTAACAATCTTGTGTTGTAAATTGGATATAATATTACCCTACTCCTACCCCTCACACAAAGACCTACCCCCCCTCCCCTTTTTTTCCTAATCCCGATTTTAGTATATCTATATGGCAGAAAGTTTGCCGGGTCAATGTGTGAACTAATACCTAAGTAATATATAATAATAATGACAAAATATCGTTTTTAAATCATATTGAGTTCATTTCATACAAATAACAAAACATACCGTTTTAGTGCAAAAGATAACAATTCTTAGAAACATTGTTCATGCATATATGAACATAAAACAATAATGATCTTATTACAAATGTACCTCAAAGAAATAACCCAAAATATTGCATTTTTGTGCATAACTTAAGACTTTCATGTAATAATGTGCTAAAAATAAAATCGTTAAAATATTTTACCCTTATTTAGAAATTTCTAATTGTCAAAATTAAGTACCTAGGCAAGTGGTACGTCAAAGATACACGGTTCTTATGCGAGATTTCAATAATACGGGCTCGTCAGCTGATTGCGACTGTCAGCGTCATAAAAGCACGTCTACTCCGCTAGTGATTACCAACAGGAATGTCTATATTTTCAAATCTATAGTTAAAAAAATATTAAAACATGATTTCCTATCCTATTTTGTATAAAATATATATAAAAATATATTATTGACAAAATATGATTAGTATGCTTAATAGAATACTTACAATTATTAATCATTCGTTCACATTTTATAATTTTACGCTATAGGACATTTAAGTCGTTCTATCGATATCGATAACTAAAGTAAAATGTCAACACTCAGTTACGTCAGGTTTGGGGTGGAAAATTTGAATGAAACAGTCATTACAAACAAAAACTGGAACATTTTTATATATTTCTGTGAAAGCTGAAGGGGCCTTTCCGCAGGCGCTCTACCAGTTGTTACATAGGTATTTAACTTCGTTATCGAAAATGCTATATAAAGCTATTAATTTTTTGTGGTACTTTAGTTGGTCAATAGTCTCATAAAATCTTAAATCCACGCGAAGTATACATAATACGGATCAACCGTTCTTGAGATAAGAGCATAAACGTTTAGTTTTTAAATTATGTAATTCAATAAATGTTGTGTAATAAAAATATTAAATTACTAGATATACCTACCTAGCTATTATTTTTAAGAAAGTATTTGTTTTATAGTTTCACCAAAATAATACCCACGGAGCTGTTGCGAAATCTACATTACTTATAACATATTACTTATAACATATCTACATTACTTATAACATATCGTATTATTGTACCTATGTACTAGGTACATGTACCTAGTACATAGGTACAATAATACGAGTACAAATCGAAAAAACAACAACGTAAAAGTAAAATAGAGAAGATTATACTAAAATAGAACAACATTATTTTTCAACAGGCGGACATCTATCTTTTAGACGATCCATTGTCTGCCGTAGACACTCATGTTGGCAAGCATTTGGTAGCAGAATGCGTCATGGGACTCCTCCGACATTCGACACGCATTCTTGTGACCCATCAACTGCACCATCTTAAGTCTGCTGATAAGATTATAATTCTACGAAATGTAAGTAAAATGAACCTGGTAACTATTAATTATCTTACAAAGTTTTAGAGGACAAGGTCATAAGCGGAATGTAACGGAGTACGAGTATGTGTAATGTGACTAAAAACTAACCAAACACTACAACGATAGTGGGTGAGATACTGTTATCATTTAAAGGTTATTTCTTCCGGGTCATCAGTCATCACATTTATTAATGAACTAATGACGTACCTTTGCTTCGCTCGTGTGCGTCGCTAGTCATAAACAGATAAAAATAATTATTGTAAGCGTTCTTTAGGAGATAAACATATCGCGGAAATTTCTGTAAGTCCTTTAAAAACTAATATGTATTTATTTTTAGAATATTGTTTTGATGTATCTCTAAAGTCCAGCGCTAGCCAAATTATTAAACGAAAACAAACAGCAGACAGCGACTTTGTCTTACACTATACTATGTATAGGTATATAAGTACTACTGACTCTCTCTCGCTACGCTCGGGTTCGATTCATATTGACGTTTTAACGGTAAATAATAAATATAGATTTCTTAAAATTAGATATTTTTCAGCAGTATAAAGTATTTAGTATTCTTAGTAGTATATGTTGAGCCGGATAACCAGATATATAAATTTCATTATACAAATTTCTACTAAAATTTAAATATTTATTTAAAATTTTATTATTATTTTTTATTAGGGTAAAGAAGTATAGGATATATTTTTTGTGACTATATTCTTAGGGACGGCACGGGAAGCCCTACTTCAACGTTAAACTATTACTTATTGTTGATAATGAAGATGGAATTTCGAGAGTCAGGCCTATTTTATTGGAAATGTCCTCCCGCTGCCTCTTATTATTTTTTTATTTCGTATTTATTATTATATTTTTCGAATGAAGGGGCAAAAAGACAATATGATATTACGGAAACTTTTAACAGTATCAAGCTCTACGAACTTGACATAAAACCCCATAAAAGTGAAAGGTAATTAAATCAATTATTTACCGAGAGCTTCGCATCTCCTACTAGCTTTCTTTCAATTCTATCCAAATCTTGAGCTCCTAAACATTAAGGATATTAACAAAGAATCGCATGGTTAGTTTGGTATAATGATTATTGATTTATTTTCTATATCACAGTTCGAAATTATATAGGGTAATAATTAAGGATACTAAGTAATCATTATAAGAATATGATAAATTTGAAAAACACCCACAAAAGCTCGGCAATTGTTATTAAGATAGGCCTAATTTAAGAAAAAACATTTGTTTATTATATTTGTTCTATTTAACACATTACGTAAGAATTCATTCGACTTAAGATATATCTAGGTACTTTAGAGATGTCTTATCTAGCTTAAAGACGTTAATATACTCGTAGCTAATCTAAACACGCAGTTATCATAGCCAACAATGTTAGGTAGGTAATCTAGAAGTTTTCAAGTCGTATTATAAAACTAGATCTACATATAAATTCAGTCTTATTGAAATCGAAAATATATTTTAATTTAATATACCGACTTGTAAGTATATTTATTTAGTTATCTATTATAAAACAACTGTAAAATATGGTATTTCAAATTGCAACAAACAAAATTACGTTTATAGATATATTATTATGTATACCTATTACCTGTATCATGTATACCGCTTTCAACAGGATTTCATACTTTACAGAATTGATCTTAGTGGATAACATTTTTGGTCGAAAGTAACATTCCTGAGAAAGGAATGGTTTCCGCAGGATAGAAATTTTATGACACAGGGCACACAGTGTATGTTAATAATTACGACATTGTTATAATGGTTGTCATTAACACTATAATTAAAGCGGAATGAAACAAAAGTTATTTTGTTGACACGTCATATTCACTATGTGTCTAATTAAACTTACCAATTCAAGATATAAATTCGAATTAATGTACTTATAACTTTTGGATGATAATATAATAAAAATTCATAGTAGTCTAATAAAAGTGAAAGTAATAATATCTCTCTGTTCATAATTTTACAACTATTATATCTATTATACCTTAGGTATTCACACCTTACACTTGGTATTTTGTAATGAAGGTATCAAGTGAAGCGAATAAAGAACGAAAAACGCAAAAGAGATACACTATACTCGTAAGTAAAAGTACCAGCGAAATTACTCAAACTGGAAACAATTATTCTCGTATTTGTCTTTACTTTATTACCTCCGAGTATAAAAATTCTCATCATATAGTATTGTTACAGTTCGTTTTACATGTTTTATAATAGGTAGGTTAATGCGTAGTAAATTCTTCTAAATTGAAGTCACAAGATTTCGCGTACTTCTTTGAGTTTTGCGTTATCAGCTTTTACAATTCAAATTCAAAAATCAAGAATACTGTAAATTATTACATTTCTATAATCGAAGTATAAATAAATTACGATATGTGTATCAATCGACACAATTTTCAATAACAATTGGCTTAACTTAATTTATATGACACACTCAATAAGCATTTATATTATAAATTTTGAAAATAATAATACATCCGACACGTAACAACAACTTGACATAAAAGTAAGAATGCTTTTGTCAAAATTTACCTCATAATAATGTAATAATTTGAACAGGGGGAATTGGAGTCACAAGGCAGCTTTGAAGAACTATCAAAGACTCCGTTGTTCGAAGAGTTACTGCAAGATGAAGAGTCACCAGAGCAAACTGAAGAAACTATCCGAATTCAGACACACAGGGAACGTACTATATCAGTTCAGGTATTTTTTCTGTTAAGTGGGTTCTTATAAAGTAGGTATATTTACTAGGCACCAATTTAAAAATACGTCAGGTAGGTACGTACTGTTTTGGAAAGAAACCATCGGCCTATTTCGGTTTCGTAGAGCGTTATCTGTCTCACAATATTTATGTGACGTTTGTCAGTCGTTATTTAACTGCGGAGGAGTAGGTACAGACGCGTTCAGTCAAAAATATATATAACATAGAGCTGCTAAAACCCCAAAATTTTAATAATTTTAAGTTGTACGATGGCATTTTTAGGAAAAAGAGGTAAACCTTTACGGAAAAATCACGCGTAACTATCTTCAATGTTTATAATAATTTTTTAACCGATGCTGACAGATAAAAAAAAATTAGATTAAAAATTAGGTAATTATTTCTAGAAGGTTCAAGAGCGAGTTGCAAATGCCACTGGAATTTCAAGAAGAACTTTGAACAATATATTAAACGAATTTAATACTGAAACACCTATTGCAATTGTGTTCAGCTCTCCGAAAAAAGGTAGACCCAAAAAAGCAATTTCGTTTAGTTATGAACGATTTTGATTATGATGCTATTTGAAGAATGGTGTACGACTGTAAAATCATTAAAAGATAAATTATCTGAGCCTATTAATTACAATTGGTTTGAAAAGACGTTGATCAAAATACTTCATGAGTTGGGATTTCGGTTCACTAAAATGGAAAACAATCGAAAATTTCTTATGGAAAAGCACGATATAAGTCTCAAACGAGTTGAATACCTTTACAAAATACGCAAATTTTGAAGAAAAAAGTACATAAACATGATCTTTTTATTTTATTTTTTCCATAACTTAAGGACAGCACTTGTAGAAAAATTTATGTATTTCAATAAATTCAATTACACAGAAAATATAATTATTTTACAGCTCCTAATACATACCGGACTGACAGATTTTCGTGCGAATGAAATAACGCTCTACGAAGCCGAAATTAGCCGATGGTTTCTTTCCAAAGGTCGATGTGCAATATTTATTCCGGGTACTATACATTCATTATTGGCACCCCGTAATATTACGTAAGTCAATCGGTAGATGAATATTTTATAAAACAAAAACTATGTACAATAAGATGTTAAATTATTTGCAATTTAATTGATACGTATGCCTTCATCGTCTTTAATGAAAGTCTTTAGTTAAAATTATTCTCTACTACTATATTATAATAATAAATAATAATGCATATGTAAAAAATATCAAAACTACTTTTATGTTCCATCTATTTCAAAACCGTTTAAACATAATTTTATGATTATTTATTTGCAATAAATAAAAAATGAAAGAAAATATTAATTAATCAATATAAACATAAATTAAACAATGTCTAAATTATATTCAAAAACTGCTTCTGTTTCGTTTATATAAAGTTAATTTACATGTAAAACTTCAATAATCTAGCGAACATTCTTAATTAAAATAAATTAAAACAATGATTGTAAAAAATAATCAAATAATTTAATCCAGTAAATTAAATATTTAAACCAATTATCATATAAAGTATCCCGTATAACAACTTTACTTTTGAAATTGTCACGAGTATTATTCTAAAAATGTTCCTTTTCGCAAACAATTGTTAATTCTAACGTGCGATCGTTGAGTAAGAATAAGAGAAGAGAATAAGACTATTTTAAATACTTGTAAACATAATGAATCTAATGTTAGTGCTGCTAGATGACTTTAGTAGTATCATTATTTTCATTCGTAAATCGATTTGAGTCGATTAAATATTTAAGTTTTATCGGATTCCTCTATCGATGGAATGTCTATTCCCAGTCTGTTAGGTCAGTTCAAACCAAGGGTGGTGTTAATTAGTTATTGATTAAGGTTAGGTATTACTCAATACCATTGTGAAGAAAGGACTCTACAAAACATTTACACATTAATATTAGTATAAGTGTTGGGTTAAGTGTGTTTCTTGTATGTTTGTAACAAATATTACATATAAAATTATAGTCACGAACAAGCGTCAGCACGACAACGGAAGCGCAAGATGATGAAAACGAGCCTCAAGAAACTGCAGAGCTTATGGAAAAAGGTAATTATAAATATACATACGTATTATAAAATTAAAATTATAGTTAAATAATAATGGAAATTTTAGAGTTCTAGAAAAAAATTAACTTTTGAACTTTTGCCCTCTTCTTATACATCTGCAAAATGCTTTAAGATAATAGTTTTAAATAACTTTTTTTATATGGACTAAGAGACTTGTTATTTTAATTTTTGACATCTACGTTAGAGGTCGCGAGACTCGCGTGCAGAATAATTTTTTTTAATAATGCAAATATTGTTTGTAAACGTTTGTAAATATTATATGTGTCATATCAATCAGTTATGTCCACCCATATGAGTCTGTTATGAATTCAAATCTATACCTACATAAACATAAAATAAAATTGTAACTTAGTTGAATCTCTACATTGAATATTTTTGGAAATTGTTATTGGAATAGTAATTATTATCGATATAGAGGCCGAATCTATAGTTTTTAGAATTTTTGTCTGTCTGTCTGTGACCGCATGACGAGAAAAGCACTGGAGAGATTTTGATGAAATTTGGTACGATGAGAAATCTCAATTAACCGTTAAAAACTGTCTGAAAAACATCATACGGTATGTGAAATCTAAGAATTTACTTACTTTAATTAATGAAAGTATAGGACCGTCGACGACCGGATATTGTGTATTAGCGGCTTACCTCTGCTTGGCTTATTTTCCTTCTCAGATATTTTCTGAGGTAAAAGATGTTCTAAACGTTGACCGAAGTAATAAGTTATCATATTATCTAATATCTATACAGAATTTTGCGTCAGATCCCGCGCTTGATCTCCAAATGATCATGCCCAATTATTGTCCCATCGAAATTTGAGACTAACACAAGAAACATACACTTGAGTACGAACAGTAAGATACAAGTAAAAATATGATTTCGATCTTAAAACGTCAAATAAAGTGTCAGTTACGAATAACGATATTTTTCGCAGTTATTTACATTATATACACGTATGTAGGCCTGTCATTCGTTTGTCTACCTTTTCTATTTTTTGCGCATGACAGTGAATAAGGATTAAGAATTACATGCTTATACTAACATACTCGTATCAGTTATAACGCCACACACGCGCCAAGTCTCCCATAAGTCGCGTTGCATTCGCAAAACCAATTAACAGTGAATCCCGATACCTATATATACGAGCATCTGTGTTTCTACTTTCTAGTGATAGGATAGGAATTTGACATAAATCATAATAATTGAGCTTAAATGAAATGCTGTAGGTAATTTCATTCTTACCGACTACAGTGGGCAAGGAAAACCGCAAGTAGATGGTTTGTGGAATACTCCGTCAATAGTAAGAAAAACAATAGAAACAATTGCTTGCAATAACACTTGGCTTAATTTATTTTGAGTATCAAATTAAGTATCAAGTTGACAAAGGTTAAATGAACATACAATAATAAGCGAAATTAGCGGTGTTAACTTACATACTTCCAGACATAATTTTTAAAATTTTTGTCTGTCTGTTTGTTCCGATTAATCTCTGAAACGGCTGCACCGATTTTGACGGGACTTTCACACGCAAATAGCTAATGTTAAAAAAGTGAGGGTGAGTGACAACTGACAAGTATTTTTATATTTTATTATTTATAACGTTCGTATTTCATTCGTATCGCTTTCGCGTAAGGACATTAATTTTTTGCAAATGAAATCAATTTCGCATCAGTATGTGTCATTGAAGTAAACTTTCTCTAAGCAAGTTTTAGGTAAGTAATTGACGTCTTCATGTATTATCATCTCACTGTTTACATATTAAGACTTTAAAATTTAAGTTTGCAATATTTATCAGTGAAAAGACTGTACTTACCTATGAATTTTAATGATTTTTATAGGTATAATAAATATGGCTATAGCACGCGATAAGCACGACCATATATTCTTATCTCAGTCAATGCGAAACACAGATTAGTCAGTTAGCGTATTATAATTTATAACTAGCGATTTTATATTAGGTATTTTTTATATTTCTCGAAAGCTTAATGCTTTTGCTGCTTAAATATTAATTAATATACCTACTAATACTTTTTTCTTGATTTACATCTAAAAGACAAAACTTTCGTTGTGGTTTAAGATGCCAAAACCAACTAATTGTTTGCTTGTTATATTGTTCTTAGAATTAAAACCACACTACACTTACATAATAGGTGGTCCTTTATGTAGTACATTTAGGGTGTCTAGAGATATGTTTATTGGTATAAACATGACCTAGTTTGAATGACAGTTGACACGATCTCAGTGTAACAGCACTTGTGATATGTAATGCGATTGATAGATGTAAAATATATTCGTACATAGGTAGGTATATATTGCATTCGAGTTTGTCTACGCTATTTATTAAGTTAAGGGAATTTCGATGATTAAATTAAAAGTTAATTATAGGTTATCTATTCACCAGACAATTTTAAGTATAGCAAATTTTTAGTAAATAACTTACTTATAAAATTTTACTTTTTAAAATAACACATATGTACCTACTTACAATTAATTATTCATTAGGTACTTTATAATCGTACGACGGCTGATATACAAAATGTTATATTTTACCTTCGTAAACCAACATTTTTGCCCAAGTCTGTAATAAAATAAAGCTAAACTCAAAATAAACGTGCATTACCAACACAACGAATAACAATGACCTAATGTAATAACTAATACTTATACTCGTAGAGAGAAGAGACTAAAACGTTACTTTACAGTTTAACACTAGCTTATAAATATAAAATAATACATGAATCATTGTTTAAAGTATAATTTTACACAATTAACAATGTAGGAATTTAAACAAATTACTTTGTTGTTTTTTAGTTCCGATCAAGTTTTTACAGTAATATAAAGAGTTTGACGACACGTTTTACTCTGTTTGTAGTAAATTAATTTGCTATTACAGCGGTCGTGGGCTCGGATCCCGTTTGGGGCATTTCTTTGTGTGATGAGGACTAATATTTTATACTTCAGTTATTAATGTTTATAATCACAGTATGTGTATATTTAAAGTTATATATTATGTGTATTATGTGGTGTATCAATAATCTTGTATCCTCTACACTAGGCTCGTACTATGCCATGGATCTCATGGAACTAGGATATGCTGTGTGTGTTAACGTATTTATTTTATTTTATTATGTAATGTCAACATTTCTTTCTGTAGGTCGAGTATCAGGGTCGGTGTATACAAAGTACTTCCGTGCTGGAGGAAGCTGGGTCGTCTTGTTCTTCACATTAGTATCTATCTTCCTCGCCCAAATTGTTACGTCTGCTGGAGATCTGTGGCTCACTTACTGGTACTGAACTATTGCAATAATTTATAATGTTAAATGTTAATTAGCTTATAATTGATCGTTTCATTGACTCTTAACAATTTCGCCTTCCAATTAGGTCCCGAAAGGTCCCGAACCATAAATTATTAATACTTATTATTGAAATTGTGTTTTTATAAAAAGTACTTTTTTTAAATGTTAATTAAAAGTACAAGTTGCTAACAATATTTTTTTTCAGGATGAATACTGTAGAAGACAGACATAATAAATATGCTTTGTTGAAAGACGCGAGTGATGATTTAAACTTTACATTAGCATATGATGAAAGTATAATAGACAATGAGACGGTAACATACGCCCCAGCCATTGACAGCCTTGTTACAACGACAATGGGCTCAAATTTATCAGTCATCGGCACTATGCTGAAAACAGCTCTTACTGTGAAAAATTTAACATCGACAGAGGAATTATACGAGCCAATCAATCATGAATACTACATTTATATATGGGCTGCGGCTATTTTTGGATGCATCATTCTCACTACTGGCAGGTAAATATTATTGTTATTTACTCTGTTCTGGTTATTTTAGATAAAAAAATGTCAATGATATTATAAACTAACAGACGTATATGTGTCAACCGTAAGTAATCAGCTAGGTCAAGCGGATATATCTGAGACAAGTTCTTCACCTTATTTCGTCCGATAAGCGTCAGTAAGACAGCACCTAACTACACCTTTTTGCCGCGGCTTCCTTTTGTGTCTGTCTCGTACCTACTGTCGGGTGCGCCGGAGTGACGTAAAGTCGCATGTTATTCATCCCATACTTATAGACTATATACTTCTGAATAGATTACGCTCAAATACTTGTGGCGAAATTCGTCTTCATTTGAAGTCTTGTTAACATTCGTTTATATTTTACTCACTATATAACCAAAAATATAGTCGATATCATCTTGTATGTGATATACGATAATTAACATGACAAAAAAGGATTGCAATATGATAATTTCACACCATCAATGACCTGATGATGGAGTAAAATTTCCGAATTAGGTGTTATTTTTGTCAGAGGAGGTTTTTTAGTTTGTTTTTTTTTGAGTCATTTCATACTGTTTTTTTAGATCATTGCAGTTCCTATGGGTGTGTATGCGCAGCTCTATCAAGCTACACAATCAAATGTTCAGTAACATCCTGTCAGCAACAATGCGTTTCTTTGATACAAACCCATCTGGACGTATTCTAAACAGATTCTCCAAGGACATGGGTGTCATCGACGAAATATTACCCAAGATGTATCTTGATAGTATACAAGTAAGGGTTACTAATATTAACTATGTACTAATATTAAACATGTCACTTTATGAATTATTAAGTAAAACTACGAAGAAGGTTACACGTTGTACATCGTACACTAATCTACATCTTACAAGTATATCCCAAATTTTAACTTCATTTAATATTTGCCTGATATTTAATATAATTTTCTCAATAAACAGTTTAATTATTTTTTTGTTTGGGTGAATCAAAGAACTTTCAAAAAAATATACAATATCGCATTACTAACCAAACATTATTATTATCATTACTAACCAGTCAACATTTCACATTTGTACCTTATATTATGATAGAAAAATAATGACTTCCAACTTGTAAAAACATTATTTTATTTTTTGTAAATTCTATATTTTCCTTTAACGCATAGATATTATACAGAACCTCATCTCATAGTAATCTTACATTAAAAAATGACGATTGTTGTAATTTATTACGTAAGTTCGGACTTGGAAAGGCGCCAGCTGATCTAGCTGTTGCCAATAGTTCGCCGACAGATCAGCTGTTAGACGGCAATCTTGTAGCGCAACGCATGAACGGACATTTTATCGTGCTTCTATTGGCTTGTTACTATGTAAACAATTTTTTTGACCTACTTCTGTGTTATATCGATCTGGATGGCATACTATAATTTGATGCCTTCTAGTTGATCCGATTATGCCACCATGAGGTAGTTAGTTGAAATATCATTCACTCCTTTTGCCAAGTGCCAAACATACTTGATCAAAATGTATTTTTAACTATAATTATTATTCCTTGACCAATATCTTGTACGTACGCGCGTACTTTACTATACATGTAGATAAATAACGCAACTGTCGATAGGTTGCTCTAAGAGTATAGTTAAATGGACTAACCGCTTCAACACTTGGTTAGCTCAGTAGCTGGACTTAACCTACTTACACGTATAATGTAAACACTCGTATTTCAATTGTTGTCGTTGTGAAGCTAATAAAAGCATGTTTAATGTTTATCGTTATAGTATATAATTACATAATAGTTAATTACATTTGTCAGCTCTTAGTTATGGAATATATTTTAGTACATACCAGTGGCGAAGGGTGAAATTTTAGCAGAGGTAAGCTGTCCAAAAAAATGACAAAAACTACATAAATACATGCGATGCAAAAGTACCTAGTACAGGTACTAGTACCTCGTAAGTATCCGTTATGTTGTAGTGAAGATTTTTTTTCGTAATAATTAAAAAGTAAAAAAGTGTTCATAAAGTCTTATGTCATTGTTTATTTTTTTAATTTATGTAAAGTTATAGCAGAATAGTCAATATATTTAATATTTACTAAAATAATATAAAAATATTAATGACGCCATCTATGAGAAATCATTACGCATCATTTAAAAAGTGAAAGTACGGCGATTTGATTTAAGGCCGCATTATTTTATTTTGTATTCATTATAAATATAATTAATTTCAACCTAAACATAATTTAGTGAGATTTAAATATTCGTTTTTCCCTTCTGTTAATTTTACATATATTAAATCATTATTTTAATAAATATCGCCATCTAGCATTGAGTTATTATTACTACGTAAACTAAATGCCATCTAGTGACAAGTGTTTGAAAAACTTCGTAGTTCGTTTGCTATCTTATTGAAGAGATTGATTTATTTTTTATTTATCAAAGTTAAATTAAAATTTTGAAATATGAAGATGATTTTACTGGTTTTAAAATTTAATTACAATATCCTACAGCATTACTTGATATTTCCTTCCAGTCCGAATAAACTGTTTAAGCTAATACGCGTAAAATAATTTTGTCAGGGAAACGCATATAAAATAACTTAAAAACATTTTCACTGCAACATAAATGAAAACAAACACAATATTTTTCTAATTTAGCACTTACACACAATTTCAATAGAAAGTTTTATTACAAATTACTTGACTTATGCAAGTTTCGAAAACAAAGTTGCATACAATCCAACTTCAATAAAATACGCAAATTTAATAATGGCTTATAGAACTCACCGTAATTAAAACATATATGAACCATACACTATACAGACTCAACACAAAATATCAATATTAGTTATTACGCTAAAATCGAGTAAAAACTCAATAAAACGAAAGAAAAACACAAATAATGCACTAAGCACTTGTAAACAGAATCGCCATCGGCCATATTAATTTGTTTAGATACTTGTCGCTTGTCATTGGTCAATCATAGTGACGTTTTGTACTTTCCACCAATCACATGCAAAATAAGCTGCTCGGGAGCGTCTTAACCGCCACCAAAAATCTGAGTAATTATGAATGAAATCACTTGAAAATGTTCCAATACAAAAGTATGAATGAAACACGATTCGTATGGAAAAGGTAAGCCGAATTACTACGTCTTACCGCGGCATTTCTATGAAGGCGCATTTTAGCAAAGTAGACATTTTTGTTGATTTTGACTTATTGTAGGCGTTATGTTATTTTTAAAAAAGGATTATTACTATAAATTATTATTTTAATTAGTAATCATGTAAATTTAAAAAACAAATATTATGTAGAATAATTAAAACTTTATTGGATTTTTAAAAGGTAAGACGGTGGGAATCGTCTTGTATGGACCCTTCGCCACTAGTACATACCTATCATAGTTAAAATTAAAATTTAAGATTTATAGACGTTGTTGGTAACGTTATAAAAGGCGTTACCTCTCGTTGACCTTTCGGTAATTTAAACAAATAATAATTGTAAAAAGATTAAATTATTTAAACTAATGTACTAGTAACTTAAATAACAATTACTAGATTAACAAATTACCTCACAAAAAAGGTATCCGCGCAAGGTCTTCAGTAATAAGATATTATTCTAAGCTGAAAAACGCATTAAGAATTAATTAAATAATATATTTTTGAAGAATAAAATGATTTCAAACCAAAAGTTTACCTATTTAATAATAGCTAAGTTTATAGAAAAGAATAGGTTAATGCGAGAAGAATTGTTCCATATGGGTCCAGGGTCACATTATTTCATATCCTAACTCAACTTAAACTCAAGTATATTAAAAAAAGAAAAGGATTTCACTATATTACATCACGAGGTAAAATTCAGTATACTCGTAGTAGGTAGTATAAATATAGAGCGTCAACGGTAAAAGCATACTTTGTAGTTATTAGTTTTCTTTTAAGTTTATAACGTTAATAATTACTAAGTTGTAACTAAGACCTTCAGTTAGGAATTCAGTTTAATCATTTACACAAAAATGTTTTTTAGTATTTTTGAATAGAATATAAAAAGGTACCTTTTACATTTACTTTATAAATAGTGCAAAATGAGTATAATATCAGATTTATTGTTATATAGTTAATATTTTTTTTCAGGTTTTTATGGTGATGTTGGGTATTTTGGCGATGGTAGCCATCGTGAGCCCTTTAATGATAGTCACGACGGCCTTTTGCGGTATTTTCATGTACTTATGGACTGTTGTATATCTCAGTACAGCTCAAGCTATCAAAAGGCAAGTAGTATGCGGGATTACGTTTTATACATATTCTTGAGTATAAGCAGTATACATTCCAGTAAATATTTAGTAGGAAAGGAATTTTAATTTACAACATTATAATTAAAAAATATACAAATAAAAAATACTTAAAACAAATAAATGTCGTATTAAATTTTATGTAAAAGTTATGATTAAGAGTTGCGACCTTTCTATTAAATATATACATACTCATAATATGCAATTTAAGAATGCACCTTCGCACAATAGGTAAATGGGGCACCGAGCGATGTATGAAGTGAAACATTTTAAAAAAATGAGATAATCCCAGAAATTATTATTATTATGTTTAGAAAGCGAGAAAGATACGTTGTAATGTCATATTTCCCATTTCACGTGTTCCACCGGATGATTAATTTTTTTGCTCACACTATGATAGAAGTACAACCAACTTGTTTAAACTGTGTAAAAAATATTATCATATTTATTTAAAATATCTGCTAGGATTCTACGATATTCATTAAATAAACCTCTGTCCCCGACAACGCACCCTCTTGTCTAGGACTTCTCACTCACTTTGGGTTTTCTAAATAAGTAATCATACCTGTCTTTGCATCCAGAGTACATTTTTTCCTTTTGAATTCACGCCCGGATCGTTAGGGAACAATGTGTATGATGTACATACTTACATAGATATTTTAAAGGGTCAATTTTGTGGCTGTCAAATATTTTTCAAAATAACACTTGTATTTTTTATTTCACTGCACTATACTTTAATATTAGGTTAATAAATTTTAACATTAGCATTCAATTTTATTGTTTTAGTCAGCTGTAACCAAGCAAAGGTCATTATCAGTTTTCATTACACTACAATGCTTAGTATGCGTGAATATTTATTTAAGCGTTTTGTTTTTCTGTAAATATTTTGTTACCACTTTATCGTGTTTGAATTATTACTCTTATTAAAAGTAATTAAACTCGCACATTCATTGACCCGCGTATCGTCTAGATAGCAGAAATTAGGTTTTTTTATACAAATACATCTTTTTTAGGGTTCCGTAGCCAAATGGCAAAAAACGGAACCCTTATGGATTCGTTATGTCTGTTTGTCTGTCTGTCCGTCCGTATGTCACAGCCACTTTTTACCGAAACTATAAAAACTATACTGTTGAAACTTGGTAAGTAGATGTATTCTGTGAACCGTGTTAAGATTTTCACACAAAAATAGAAAAAAAAAACAATAAATTTTGGGGGTTCCCATATTTAGACTCAAACATACTTGACTGAAACTCAAACATTATTTTTTTTTCATCAAAACCCATACGTGTGGGGGGGGTCTTCAAAAATAATATTGAGGTTTCTAATATACAGAGACAGAGACACTTCCAAAGTGTTAAAATGTGTGTATATTATATACTTATACATAATGTAACTATTATGTTTAGTGTATCAACTATCTGGTATATAAAACACAAGCCTCTAAGCTTACCATGGAACTAGATGGTGTTGTGTGTTAATGAACATAATGTTATTCATTATTCATACTCGACTATATTATGCAGATTTTACAATAACAATAGGGAATGTCTTTTGTGTAGTTCTTAGATGTATTATTAACACTCGTTGCACATCGTCAGTAAAATACAATTTGTTAACGCAGAGTGGAGGGTGTGTCGCGCAGCCCGGTGTTCTCGCACGTGTCGGCCAGCATGGCGGGGCTGGCCACGGTGCGCTCGTGCGGCGCGCAGGCCATGCTGCGCGCGCAGTTCGACGACAAGCAGGACGTGCACACTGCGGCGTGGTGAGCGATGCATACATCTTATTTTATACACACACACTCAAAAACAATGAGGACTCCGAGTAAAAGACCGAATCACAAGTGAATAGTAGATCGACCTTCACCCGTCTGATAATGAGATGAGACCTATTTTTTTATAAAATATTATTTATTAATAACACGCCTCTGGTGGCTTGCATATCGAAGTGTTTTTTTTTTGTATTTTATTCTTTAGCTGTTATTATTTAACTTAATTATCTTTCTTTTGATTTATGTTTCTTAGACCAGAAGCACTGTTTCGGTAGAATGTTTAATGATACAGCTACACGACCAGCTTCTCTGCCTGCCATTACGCGCAATGGTAGCATTTAATGATATGATATGTACCTACTCGGCATTTATTTACGTAAGAATGTAGGCAGGGCACCAATAGGGCACGATGTATATTTGAGCTTCGCGGCGTTTTGTGGTGCTTCAGTTTCAATATGACTGGCGTAGAGTCCTTTTTATTGTAATCTTTTTTTTTACGCTGTGTAATAGTATGATGCTATTCATACGATACTCTAACGTAGTCATAATGATTAAGTATTGATTGATGATAATTTAAATGCCACGAGCGACTATTTCACAATTACATACAATATATGATGATATATGTAGGTAAAATAATAATAGTCATCTTTAGTCACGTGGTTGTAAATTGTAATACGCATACTATCTCAATTGCTCTTAAAAGATTGACAGATATATTATAATCTAATCGTATTTTATTTACTCCGTCTTTAAGCAGGTGACTAACTAGGATACCTAGTTCACTTCACACACAAAAATGACTATTTTTACATTACACACAACAAATGCTGCATATAAATTGTATTCTTTTTATATAAATAAATAAAAAGTTTCCTTGTTTTCTAGTTGTCTCAAATCTCAATGAGACATGATAGGTATATTGTTGTTTTCATTTTATGTATCTACATTCTACAAGATATAGTGATTGATTCGTTGAAAATAACAAAAGAAGTTCACTAATATTTTTTTTACTATATTTTAGATTTTTAAAGAGACATTTTTAATATAGCTTTATTTTTCAGGTACTTAACACTAGTAACTAATACAGCATTTTCAGTATGGCTCAGTCTTATGTCAGCGGTGTACGTCGTGATTGTCGCATACACATTTTTGTTAACAGATGATGGTAAATTTAATTAGTTTTAACAATTTTATACCAGAATAATCCTACAATCTCACAATGATACAATAAAACTAAATTTATTTTAGGGTCAACAAAATCGGGTAACGTGGGCCTAGCCATCAGTCAAGGCCTAATATTGGTGAACATGGTGAATTATGGCATAAAGCAAGCGACCGAGGTGATCTCTCAGATGACGAGCGTGGAGCGCGTGCTGCAGTTCACGGACCTGCCCAAGGAGCGCGCGGAGGGGCCGGCGCCGCCGCCGGGCTGGCCGCAGCGCGCGCGCCTCGTCTTCAAGGACCTGTACCTCAGATACGATAAGGACGCCGAACCGGTACTCAAGAATCTAAACATTGTCATTGAGAGTGGATGGAAAGTGAGTATCGCAATATCAGTAAATTCCCTTATCGCGAAGATCACTACACTTCTGAAACTAGGCTACAGTACATAGTACTTATGTATGTCATGTGAGAGATAGATCGTGTGAACTACTTATTGGTTTTTAGTACAGTTGCGCAATTATTTTTTTCTCCTGACTTTTTTGTGAAATAGTTTCGTAATTATTTATCAGGTGTTCGATAAACTAATAGTTGAATGATAATGCAGTTAACAAATCACCATTCAACCATTTTTAACGTCTCACTGCTAGGCATGAACCTCTCAATTCAATGTGAGGGAGATTAAGTCATAAATAAGAAATAAAACATGGTTAAGAAACGTGTTGCACATTATTTTTTTAGCAAATTGCCTGTTCAGCAGTCAAATACTAGGATACGACTAAGAGACTACAAGTCTTTTGGCATTATCATAACTTTTTATTTCTCAGTCTAATTAAATACGTGCTTATCTATATCTATATAATAAAATTTTAACTGAATCGAATCTGTACATTGAATATTTCTTGGATAATCTAATTGAAATAGACATTATCATCGACTAGAGATAAATGGATATGTAATCGACATAATTCATTATTTAATTATTTCTGGTACCCAATACATAGAAATTGTTAACATTTCAGTCTCGGTAGGTACTACGTGCTGCAAGCTGACTTAAATATTCTGTTATTATTTATCCAATATCCTTGATAAATGCAGCTGTTTATATAAAATACACAATAAATACAACTTTTTGCGTTTTGGGTTTTTTCGCAGGCTTATTTTGATTTTTGGTTGTCGACGTTTCGAATGCTATAATAAATCTACTAATATTGACTCTTTTCCTGTATAAATCAAAAGCAATGGGTCATTTTTATATTATAACAATTATTATACAACCAATATGGTCGTGTATTCATTAATTTAAATTGATTTGCTTTTAATTATAAACAAATCTACAAAATTATAAAAAGCTAGTCGTAGATCGATTTTCAGATAAAACAATTAATTATTGCTAATGAAATATAAATGTGTGCACAATATTTTATACATATTAATTAAGTATTTTTTATATGCGCTAGGTGGGAGTCGTCGGACGAACTGGTGCAGGAAAATCATCGCTTATATCCGCTCTGTTCCGGCTAGCGCCGATCGATGGACACGTCTACATTGACGAAGTCGATACTGGCGAAATAGCTTTAGAGGTAATCTAATCGCATTTTTAACGTTTATTTTGGAAGTTTACACAATGTTTTGTGTTGTACTTTACATACAAGAAAGTGAATATTAGGTAAATAAAGTCGAGTCCAACGTTAACATAGTAAGTGTTGACCCTGACGTTGAGTAACCGCTACGGTATGCTAAGTTTGATTAGTTAATATAGGGTGGTTTGATATTCTAGATTGTAATTTTCACAAACCAATATCATATCAATTTATATTTTATAGCCCCTATAAATTAAGTTTTGAAATAAGATTTAAACATCATATAAATAATTAATCAAAATTTTTATTGTACACTGATATGAATTTCAAGAGTTATAATTTATAAAATAATATTCTTCTTACAATATTTTTGTGCGATAACTTCCTATATTTATAATATTGTGTGAACCGATTATTCTTAGTTTCTATCAATTCTCTATTTTAGCAATTACGGTCGAAAATTTCCATCATTCCTCAAGAGCCGGTGCTATTCTCAGCGAGTCTGAGATACAATTTGGATCCCTTCGACAAATACTCAGACGCTGAAATATGGAGTGCATTGGAACAGGTAACGTTTTATACATTCATACATATGTCAACTATACATATACTAGCATGATAAATATGAAAAAAATGTTTGCAGTAGATAAACTCTAAAACGATTGACTGATATAAATATTTATTTCAGTAATAGATGGTTATATTATCACTGAGTGTTACAGGCTATAAATGATTGTGTAAATATATTGTAGTATAAATATTAATAAATCTACAAAAAGGCCCGCGATACGAAATATCTTACATTTTAAACAGATATATACTTGTTGATCTTATACCTAAAAGGTTATGGGAGCTCATTTTAGGCACCGATTAATAAAAAAAGATGTCATACGATTAGATTTATTCATTGCATATTCTGAAAGTAGTGATCTACCAAAGTACATTATTTTGAACGAAATTCCCAATTCCCAGTTAGACCAGTTTAGTGTCTCACAAGAAGTAGGTATGTTGTAAGAAGTGTTAATTGTATTTTTTATAATAAAAATAATCTTTCATAATCAAAAGCACTTAATTGAGAAAAACATCACAATATTTAATTATGCATATCTAATATCTATTACAATTTACACGGAAAGGTTAACGGCATACAAGCTAAGCGATAGAGGTCGTATGTTAGATTTGGAATAATCCTTATCGAAAGTAAAGTTTTCGTATAATCTTTTTTCACAAAGTGAAAAATCTTATCTGAAAATGGACATTATGTGTGCTCTCCGACCGTTTACGGCCATATGGCGGCTAATTTCATTGAGACTAGCCAACTGCGCAGGAGATATTATAGTGCACAAGTGGGCGCGCAGACACAAGTATACTCTCTGTTTCTGTCACTCTCATTCTCCGGTGAGAGAACTACTCGACACGACCAGTAAGAGTTAAGGCAGGACTGACGGCTTAACGTGCTCTCCGTGGCACGGGCTGATACTGAGGCTTACTAAACAGCAAGACACAATAAACTTGGCCCAACCCGGGACTTGAACTTAGGATCTCTCGATGTGTAACCGTACATTCTAGCCACTACACCACCGAGCCAGTTAAGTTAAAATGGACATTATTATCGATAAAGAAGCAGACTATAGGTTTTAAAACTTTTGTCTGTATGGAACGAAAAATCAGTGGACAGATTTTGATGTGGTATGATGATAGCCGGTTTCTGGGTCAATATATAGGATATGTTGTATTGCAGAAAAATATCTCAGTTTTGAGAAATCTACTAACCGTTAAAACATATCCATTTTTAAGATAAGATTTCTCTTGTTCACCAATCGTCAAAGTCGAACAACATACTCCAAAGCAAATAATATGTTGATGGTAATTACTAACTAGACATAATTGAAGGGTACAGGGGCAAAACAAAAAATGTCACTATATTATTATTTTTTAATTTACATTGTAATCTATAATACGTGGCAAAATCTAAATGTTCCAAAACTTTTAAACTTTTTTAAATTTTATGTGACATTCCTTATTTTGCCCCTGTACCCTTCAATTATAGTGGTATTACAACTGACCTTAACACAGCTCCGGAAGCTATATTTAATAAATATCGTTCCAATTTATTAACATTTAAAAAAAACTACGTAAAAACTTAGAATTGCTTTATTCTAAACACCTCAACATTTCAAAAACTTCAAAAGCCCCGCTCAGGGCAATTATGTAATTATAATGTACGTGATATGCTTTAAAGTGGATTTTTGCTTTAAAGTGGATTTTTTATAATACATAACAATGTATCTATAATATATATAAAGCTGAAGAGTTTGTTTGTTAAAGTTATGGAAAAAATCATGTATGACAGAATTGTTCCCTTTTAAAAGTTCTAAAAAAAAGTCCGTGGTAGCATATATTATGTCTATTGCCTATCTTTTAAGGTTGACTCGCTTTAACCTTTTTTATGGCAATCAAATTTGTTTTAAGATTATAAATTAGTAAATTATTTGCGAAGGTGTTGAATAAATATGATATTAATCCTTATCCAAATAAATAAGTTATTTATCACTTGTATTTAATTTTAAACAAAATTGCTTTTCGCATTATATAATTTGAATTAATATCTTACGAGATATCATAGTTTTAACATAACTCTACAACAAAATATACAAAATATACAAAACATAAGATGGGCGGACGGGCGAAAGAATTTGGTTTCCAGGCTAGTATGTAAATAATAACACACCTTTATAAACACAAGACAGACTAACTAAAAGAGTTTATGGGAACCCTTAAGATCCGGTCAGACTGAGGTTGGGAGCTACCGCATGGTTACTTGGCTGCCTCAGTAGACCAGTTCGGTGCGTCGTGATTGACTGTATGAGTGATCCTGCAACGCTCATATTGAGACAAGGGTGGTTCTGTTTGGTTTTCTTTGATAAAGCCTACTTGTATTTGTAGCAAGTAAGTTCCATATTATCAGTATGCAGGTAGTAAAATAATAAAAAGTAAAAAAAATAATAATAGTAGGATGAAACCCATTGTAAAAGGAGGAGAATATTATAAAAATGAAAGGAAAAACAAATTACGATATTAAGTCAAAATAAGGTGAAAAAAATAAGTATTACAAATCAAAAAAAAGTGTATTTAGGACATAAAAAGGTAACTTTTTACCAAATTTCGTAAAAAATATTTTCTTTTTGTAAAAGATAAAAATAAAAAACCAAAAACTTAGTTTTTTAGATTTTTCACATAAATTTTGAGATTATGTTTTAGATCTTTTTATTACCTACAACTTTGCCATTTGACTTTTTCTATAGAACTTGTAGTTTTGCCGGAAATCGAGATGAGCAGTTTTTAACCCTTAAAACACGTAATTTATTTTTCCTTTTATTTTTATAATATTCTCCTCCTTTTCCAATGGGTTTCATCCTACTATTATTATTATTTTGTGTCAAAAATTATCGAGCCTGGTCTAATAGGGCATGGTAACAAGACAGCGGTGTCCCCGCAGGTGGAGCTGAAGGCGAGCGTGTCGTCGCTGTCGGCGGGCGTGGAGGCGGGCGGCGCCAACTTCAGCGCGGGCCAGCGCCAGCTGCTGTGCCTGGCGCGCGCCGCGCTCGCGCGCAACCGCCTGCTCGTGCTCGACGAGGCCACCGCCAACGTCGACCCCAAGTCAGTACTCACTACATACGCACATTAGATATACACACAGATAGATATTTATATATATATTTACCATGGACTCCATAACAACTGAAGCGGTTTTAAGGATATGTTTAGGTAAGCATCAGCTTAACCCAGATTGCAAGTTTGAATGCGAGCGAATCCTCAGGACTCTTCTTATGTAGTAGCTTATTTATCTTGAGTCCTGAGAGTGTCGATCTAGGTCATATAGGTCGACACTCGACAGGTTGCGAGGGGACAGAGCTTCATCAAATTCAATTAAGTCAACAAATAACTTCATTTATTATGGTTGTTATTAAACACTTGGTAAATGATGTTTTACATTAACTGAAAAATGTGAATAGATAAATTGACCTTTATTCTTATCATTCGGCCACCCCACCTCCTAAATAGGCCCAGAGCTAGTGTTTTGTTGATATCGACTCATCTATACATCAACATATCTACGCCAACCATAGGAATATATAATATATTATGTACATATATAAAGTAGGAAAGTACTATACTACTACACTAGTAGTATTATTATTCATAACTGTGCTGCAATAAAATAAAATGACTGTGCATTTGTCATTATTATATACATTATATAATGATTAATGCTTCATCATACTGATAGTGCGCGAGTTAATGCTACTTATTCGTTAGGTGAACGACGGAAATTTGGCAAGTTTCTCAGAGAGACTAAGGTCTAAGACTGAAACGCCACAAGTACTTAATCAATAATTGACATAGAATGTCTGTTTTTATTATTTTTAAAATAAAAATTAATTTCTTTCATAATTAAATTCCAAAATCAAAATTCCTACAATGTTGAGTTGCGATGTTTTACTTTACACAATTTATGTTTAAATCAGTGATGCATAATTAACCACAAACTAGTGTTTTCAAGAATATTTGACGACGTTAGTCAAATAAATATCGTTTTTCTTATAGTCACGTTTAAATCCTTCAGACATTTTTTGCAATCACTTGCTAAGTCTGTTTACAGATAAAGTATTATTAGTTCTCGTGGCCTTGAATGTTTCGGAGGAACTCGTGCTATTTATACATGGTTACAAATCAACATTGAATTCTCAGAAACTTTGGACAGATAATAAAATATCTTATATTGGAAGTTTATCCCAATTACTTGTTTTAAATCGATTTGCAAATTGCATTAAAGTATTACAGCGATATAACTTCTTATCTAAAGATATTAAAAAGCCAACGATTGATCTCTAATAAAACAATAATTTATAAGAAACTTTCATTAGCTCTTTAGCAGAGATTTTTTTCCTTTTCGGGAAATACAATATCCTCCATTACTACATGTACTAAATATTTATTTTTTGTCATCCATGTACTTATGTATACAAATTTTTGGTTACGGTTTACGCCAACAGCGAAGGTACATTAAAAAGGTGGCGACACTTCACTAAAAGTCGCTATTTCGCTTGCCAAACACATAACAATATAAATTAATAGTAACCTAGAGCAGACGTTTTCACATTTTAAAAGCGAATATTTAAGAAGATACCTAGATGATATTTAAACAATATCCATTAGGTTGCCAGAGTGTAGCCTAAAGTTGACTCAATTTTTCCTCGTATTACAATCATAATATAAGTTTTAAATGTATAAAAATGCTTTCAAAAAAACCTCTGGTGAATAAGATACTTAATTGGCGTCAAATTTAAGATATCTTTATTATATAAAGAATTATGCATGGATTAGCATTAATATGCGTTTTTTTTCTAATGTCTTATTGTAATTATAAATAGATCTTTTCTGATTTTGGTGCGAATTTATTTTAATTTTTAATTCCCGACTTCTCGATTTTGAAAATTTGTGAAGTTTGTCTGTAACAAATATATAATGACCTCTGAGAGATTGTAAAACCTAAGTCTTTCCCGTTGATCAAAATAAATCCGTGTCAAAATTGAAAATATAGTTTCATTTATAATGTCAAATATTAGCGTAAATCTAAGAAAGTATTGTATAATTCTTATTATATTTATAAAACATGTATTAAATTACAGCACGGATGCATTGATTCAGAAGTCGATACGTAAACATTTCTCAAATTGCACGGTGGTGACCGTGGCGCATCGTTTGCACACCGTAGCAGATTCGGACCGGGTTGTGGTAAGTAATTTAATCTACACTGCACTGCTTTGGTTTCGGGCGTATCAAAATGAAAGTATTTAAAGCAGGTAGGGAAGTCAGGTAACACAGTAAAAAAATAGTACACATACTTGTAGGTACTGGAGATGCATTTTGATGTAAATTCCCGAAGCTTTGTTTGGGTTTCTTAAAGTATGCAAATATTCATTAGCGTTTAAATCATTTATGAATGTCAATATCATCGTTATGAATTATATATTAAAATATGTCATTATTGTAATCACCCGACGAATCCGTGTTCTGCGACTTACTCGTGTTTCCTCGTCCACTTTGTAAGTCATGGAGTGTTTAAGTATATGATGTCATTTATCTGAGAGATCTGAAATCAAGTCACTCTAGTCTAGATAGTGATTTGCGATATCTTACAGTATGTCCTATGGCTCTGAGATATTGCAAATGCTTACTTTAAAAAGGCTATTACTTACTGATAAAGATTGTATATATCATGTATGTTAAAAAAAAACGTTTTTTTTTCGGAAATGTAATGGATTATAATAATTATAATTTATTCATTGCACGTTCTATAACCGGTTCATGAAAATTAACGGTTTCGTAATCTGATATATATATAAATAACAGTTATTCTTAGAGTGCTGCGTTTCAGTTTTGATACCGAAATAAACCTGTAAATGAATTCATAAGTAAGAAACGTACAACGTTAAACGTATCCTTCTAAAAAGCCAATCGCTATAATATAAACAACGAACAAAAACTAATTTTTACCGATCAATTTTGGTCACGGAACCTAAATTCGTGAAAAACGGTTTTCCCGGATTAACCGGTTAAATAATGAAAACGACATTTTAAATCGTAAAGCCGTACGGTCAAAACCGATTTAAAAAGAAGCCCTTAGTTACCTCGCAAATTACAATCAAAAACATTATTATGTAATTCTGGCCTTCATAAGCCGCGTATGACACTCACGTTCCATACAATTACGCTGTCCAAACGTGTTTCTTTATGTAAGTGTATGCCTTTCTTTAAACTATGGTGGGAGGTAGTATAAGACTGCAATTGCTACATTGCATGTCAAGGTTTTTATTGATTCGCAACCGTTTTGGACAATTTTTTTAACATCACAATTTTTGTTACAAGCTAAGGTTACAATTAGTATATTGTAGTCATACAATGAATAATAATATTATACTCGTGCTTTATTCTGCTGCAGTAACGTTCACAACTAAGCGCGGTATTGACATTTGATCCTTTTTATCTATAGACGATGATTCAAATTTCAACATATTAATTAATTATTATATGAAAACATTTATTGTTCAATTTTTTTTAAGTGTGTATATTATGTGTACTTGTAGGTCTTAGTTACAAAGTTTGTTACTTTTAAAGGGGTAAATTATTTTTAAGGGATAAAATTATGTATCATGTGGATGTTTTGGATTTGAGGAAAATCATGTACTATTTTAGTCATATTGGAACGCATTTAACTTAATATGTTGTTAACTATAAATGCTAACAACTAGTTCATTCATAATTGTAACACCCCTTGAACATGACGGATATAATCAAACTAATCATAACCAAGAAATTACCAAGAATAACGATTTTGGAAAAAAACTAGATACTAATTTTGTATATCCTATTTTTCTTGTAACCTATTTGTATCAGTAAATTAGTACATATAAATGTCTGTTTGTTATTGCAAATTAACATCTTTTAACTAAATGCAAGTAGTACTTACGTCAAAAAAGCATTTTTTTTTAATTTTTGTCTGTTTGTTCTGGCTAAACTCTGAAACGGCTGAACCGATTTTAACAGGACTTTCACTCGCTATATAGCTAGCTAATGTTATACGGAGCTACTTGACTACTTTTATTTTATTAGAAAATTATATAAACAGTTTAATTTATTTTAACTTACACCCAACGAAGCGGGCAGTGTTTGCTAATCCTACATATACGTACGTAAATATATAATTTTATTTTTAATTTTAGGTAATGGAAGCTGGTCAAATAGTGGAATGCGGTCACCCTCATGAATTGCTGCAAAATGAAGAAGGCCACTTCACAAAAATGGTCAACCAACTTGGTCCTGCTTCGGAGCAGAGCCTGCGGGAGCTGGCGCACAACGCGTACTTACAACACATTAAATACGTCGACGCAGACGACCAACCCCAAATACAAGAATAGATTGAAATAGGTAATAGAAACAATCAGTGCAATGGTGGCCTAGCACATTCACTACTAAATATTTGTATAGGATATATTTTATTAAATGATGATTTTTAATTCTAATACAAAAGCTTTTTTATTGTTTTAGCTTACTACTTAATTGGTTATTAATTCAATTTAATATTATGTAGCAAAACAAGAATGTTGTAGGAAGCTTTTAAGGACATGAGAAAATGTACTGATGATGTTACAGAACAGTGCAGAGTAAGAAGTAAGAAGCTAGTACGTGTTAGGCTACTCTTATACAAACTTATTTTAATCAATGGCAGAATTACCAAATAACAATAGGGCTAGAGTGTCATTATCATTAAAAAAGATAATTACCTTATTTGCCGCACTAATCAAATTCTGGCTCTGTTTATTGGTCATTACTGCTTCTTAATTTAAAATATTTAATATATTCATATAAAATTTAGCTAAGTTTAATATTAATAAATATCCCATGTGTATAATTTCATGGTAAATTGCATGTTCATAGGAAAAACTACCCTAAATAAGAGAATGTGATAATGCATCAGTAAATAATGACATTAGCCATATGATGGCTTTAATTTTTAAAACAGTGATGAAAGACATTCAAGAGATTGACTCTAAAGGAGTGTAAGGTATTTGATATGTTAAACTGTGCCTTTATACTTAATTTTCTCATTAAAGATTTAATTATAAAAACATACAAACGAAAAAGTCCAAGCAAGATATATTTTTTGAATATATTATATTACATAGCATAGCTTTTCAGAAATGTATGTGCCTGTTGTAAGCCTGAAATGTATTCTAAACTCTTGTATAAATAAATATTTACCAATAGTTTTATGTATTATAAATGTTACAAAAGTTATACTTAATGAGATGTTATAGTAATCACTAATCACCTATATTATAATTGTGTCAGGGTCAAGCCATAAGCAAAAATGTAACCCTCATCATGCCTATCCATTTTAAATACCAATAGACATTTTACTTTCAACTATTGGTGCTATTTTACTTAACTTTCAAAATGTGATGATGAATAAAACTTGGTTATTACAGTTTTTTAATCTCAATTATGACTAAGCATCTGAATTTGTAATAAACTTTTGTAATTTAATAAGAGGCTATAGAGTCCAAAATAATTCATTTTTCAATTTAATAATTTATTTATTCAATTAAAATTGTTTGGTGAAAATAAAAATGTTTTCCCTCTAGTAATATCAATATTAGGGATGGAATTTGCAACTATGTCATGTTTAATTACATAAGGAAAAAAATAATAATGTCAGTGTGTTATGCTTATAATTTCTTTGATTGATTACTTTCTACCACCACCTGGTCCCATCCAAAGTTCAGTGCATAATTAATATGCCATGTAAAATGAAACTAGGCTATACTTTTAATTTGAACTATTATAGGCGCAATTATTTTTTAAGCTTTGACTTTGTTACAATTTTATTATATCACATAGGTAACATCTGATAAAAATAACTTTGCATATATATATTCTAATTTTCAATATTAAAGTGTCATCATAATCTAGGACAACTGTTTCATGAAATATGTGCTCAAAATAATGGCAAAACATGTTTTAAAAGGCTTAGATACTTATTGTGCAATTTGTATAAAGCAGTGTTAATATTGTACTTATGCATTTTGTTTATCTAACTGGGCAAAATATCAACGATAATGTAAAAAGGACCAAATAACTGAGTATTTGAATTATTATTTGTTACAAGTCTACCTATTTTTAAGTAATTGATTTAAAAATTATTTTGCTAAAGTTACCTGTGATTTCAGTCACAATTTAATGTGTATTTTAGTAATATATTATAATTTATAAAATATATGTGCATTTAATTATTTTCTTATTGTAAATATGTACCTTGAAACCAGAAAAAAAAACAATGTTCTAAATGTTATTTTAATGTTAGATGAATGCCTAAAATGATATAATTTGTGATTTGTTTTGAAATAAAGAGAAATTGCAATTTTTATTTGTTTTTATTTACCTTACACAGACAAAATATATTTCATCACAGTGTAGCTGGGCTAATAGTATGTTAAATATTAAAAATTAAGAAGGAAAATCATACCAGCTGAACTTTTCCATTTTTCACTAAATCTGCTATTGGCTTGTACTGTAGTATATGTTGAGAGCCCTCTGAAAAAATACTGTATTATTACAAGAAGTTACAAATATATTATTAAACAATAATATATAAAATACAATTTAGTGAGTTTTTAAGAATGTGTTTTATTCACAAGAACCGTTGATATATCTTGCTGATAGAAATTCTAGAGTGAAAGAAGTGATTAATTACTTAAATATTGCCAGAAGGTTGGACAAATACTTGTCACATTTCTGTATTGATAAAGTATTTCATGAGAAAAGCAACTCGAGTATTGTGTACCATATAGTTATGAAAATATTATAGTAATAGCAAAATGTAATTCTATAATTTTTACATGATAATTTTTTAATAACCCAGAAGCAAATGATTGTCATTATTATTTTAAGGAAATACAAATAAATACCTTCTAAATCTATTTCTTCGTCTTGATCACCTAATATATCTTCCAAAACTATGCCATTTACAGTATAATTTGCTTTCAAAAATACATGTGACTGTAAATTAGGATATACAGCCATTTTATTCAATTCAAATGTTTGCATATTACCAGGAACATGATCAAGAATTGTTGTTTTAAAATGATTTTCCATGTTTAACAAGTATTCTTGAGCATAGCTAAATTCTGAATGTGTCAAATAATTTGTTCCAGTTTCTATTCGTTGTTTTTCTTCATTGATTATAGAAATACAATATTTTTCTATTTTATTCAACCTAGTCTTCAGATAATTGCAAATTATGTACTTAATCCGGTTTAATTCCATCTTATGAATAGATGACCGAAGGTCAGTTTTAGGCAGCTTGTTTATATTTCGTTCCATGTGTTGTATCTGCCCCAACATACATTCAACCATGTCGTTACGATGAGGTAGAATTTCAGGAGCTAAACGCTCATTTTGCCAAGCATTCTGAAGTGTTTTTAAAACTATTTCAGCCGTAATTTCCTCTTCATCTTCACTTATTGCTATATCTTCAGTATCTTCCATTGCCTTACAGGCTTATTTACATAACACTATTATTTACAAGGTAACTGGAAACTGGAAAGGAACACACAATAGAAATCTGAAATTTAAATATTTTGACTTTCAAGTTTAACTTTGACAAATGTGAAATGACAGGTTTGACAAAACTGAACGGTGACGGGTGAACCGTTTTATTGCTGCAATTTAAAATATTACATTTATATATAATTTCATACAAGTTTTTCTTATTTAATTTTTAAGCTACTATAAATTAATATTTTTATTTATATATTAGTTAATTTTAATAAGTATTTGGCAGAAAATTTAAGCTTTGAATATGGTGAAATTTTATGAAAACACTTAAAAAAATTGCTTCATTTATGGATGATATTACTACATCCAATGATATTTTAACTATAGATATGTTATGAGCGCGCAATCGTGAAAACTCGAAAACATCCTAATTAGGACGTATTGCCTTTAGTCAGTGTCACCGCATGGCGACGAGTGGTACGCTGCTACAAAATTTAAAAAAATGCCATCCTGTGTATTTAGGAAATGCACCAATTATGATACCAAAGTTAATAAAACACAAGGGATCTCATACCACATGTAAGAACGCAGAATACTTCGATTTATTAATATATTTCAATTATTTGCCTAATATTCTGATATGTCATCGGTCGCTAGACTACACAGACTACCAAGAGAACAAGACGTAGACTAATGTTTGTTTACATTGACGCGCAATTGACAACATTAGCTGTCTCTTTTTTTTCTTATTGATTTTATCGACTATCCCCTTTCTATCATTTTGACATGTACCTTGAATGAAAAGTGTGTATGTGTGCAGCGCGGAACACTTTTTTCGGTTGTTTAATGAGTGTATAACATATCTATATACTTTGTGCGCTGTAGCATGGTGCGGGTGACAGTTTCCTATATGACGTTGTCATCTGTCAGTACCACATGACTAGGGATGTGACGTTATGCAATTCATTTTTATCGCTAACGATACTCGCAGCATAAATCTAATTCTCATTTTTTGTGTTATGGAAATTACTGTGTTATTCAGTTGCGCAGTATAACTACGTGTATAAACTTCAATAAATATATTTTATGGCTACATAATAATATCTTTGTTCTTATATAAACTAGCAGTACCCGCAGCTTCCCCAGTGTTCAAGTTATTTTTTTGCTTTATTTGCTAAAGTTTGTTGATTTTGTTGTTATTGCAATGCCTAAGCATACAAAAAAACTGTTTTTGGTAGTCAGGCCAGGTAGCTTTATATGAGTTTAGACGAATAAAATCATTTTTTTATATATGTAATGTTGTTTCATTAATATAAGTATAGACTATAATTGAACTACTCCCAAAATACGTTTTTTTATTATAAAAAAACATCGACTATCCATCGTAGCAGTACATCCCATCACTAGCTTACGTCTATGGCGTTACATTATACGCATAGCACTTTGCTTAATTTTTCTTTTCATTACATTTTATTTGCAGACTAGAACATTCTGGTTGGGTTTAATTTAATTTATTACAGTAAATAATGATTTAATATATTACGAATATGGTACAGCTGAAATACTAAGTCATAATTTGTAAATCGCGGCAACTTTCAAGAGTGAAATGAAACGTTACTGAAACTGTCACCCGCACCATGCTACAGCGCACAAAGTATAGTTAAAATATCATTGTATTCTTTAATCTTTTCGACCATACTTACTATACTCAATGTTCGACTTTCATTGCTGTCTTCAAAGATGACCATTTTACTAATTTGTTTTCAAAGATGCAAATAACTAAAGCCTAATTAATAACTAATGAAGAAGAGATGAAAATTATAATAGTTGTTCGTTTGAATCATATATTATCTAATCGTACATTTAAAAGATTTTATTAATTTATTAATCATAGATTTGAAATATAAAAAAAGAATAGCAGTAAGTAATATAATATGGCAACACTACATAACGGAACTGAAGATATTCAAAGCAAAGAGTATTTCAAAGTGTGACTGTTGTTTTAAATCCATTGAGTAAATTCGTACAAGTTATTTCTTTTCTGAAGATATCCTATGCTTTTTCTTTCAGTATTAAATGCCACTGCCAAATTTCAATGAGGTTTGAGGGGCTATTATGTAGAATAAAGGAATTAATTCAAGAAAGTATACAATTATCAGTTGTTTTTACATGCATACATACGAGACCATGATTCCTAGAAGTCCAATTACAAATGTACCATAACCAGTTAACTACTAGTTTCCAATTAGTTTCCAATAATAATTATTAACAGTCAGGAAGTGATTTTGTAGATACAAATAAAATTCCGTACCTAACATGGTTTTTTACATTTACCTTACCTTCCCAAGAGTACTGAATATGTAATCTGTGAAATATGAAATAATTATCAATATATTATTAAGTTTTTATTTTGTCATTTATTTTCGATTAAATGAATGATAGATAGATTTACAACCAATTGATTAATACAAATGAAACCAAATTGTATTTAAGGTATTTTTCTTAAAGTATTGTAGATAACCATACTCTTTCGCACCCACTAATGATGTATGGAGTATACTAACTACTACAGACACTTGCTTTGCTGCGGTGTATAATCTTGTTACCATACTTATATTTCCATAACGATATTAGCCGGCTTAAATTAAAGAAGCCCAGGGAGGTATTTACGTTATTTGCAGAACATTAATTATTAATATAAGAAATTTTTGTAACTAGAAATGTATATTTAAGCACATTTAAGCATATCGAAGTAGATTTAACACCCTTATACTATTCGCATACATACCTATTATATAACATAAAAACATTAGTATTATGAAAAAGGTCGTTAATTCTTAGTTTCTTGGCAGAAATAAGTATAAAAAAAATATTTTTTGTAAGTAATATTTTTAAATACATTTTATTATTATCTTCTCTTTATTAAAATCTATGAACTTTGTACGTAAATATTGGTTCTCACCGCCAAAATAAATAAATACTTATCACGATTGTACATCTTTACAAGACAATATATGCATTTATGTATCACGAAATTGGCGTACTGAACACACATGAAATTTAATAATAAGAAGCCATCCCTGTAAAACACTAAGGAACCCTTGCAGGTGTAATGTATTCACCCTATTATCTATATCTAATTATGAATATCGATTTCTGCATGACAATATTTTAATCCTCCTGCTTTTATTATAAAAGACAAGGGAAGCGGCCGAAAGATCGAGTAGCCTCCGCACCGCCTTGACATCCACGCCAGAGATTGGTTATAGCAAACTAAAGACTGGAGTAGTTCGTCAAGCGATTTTCTTCAGTATTTTTGGTATTAACCATCTCGGGGCGACCTACCTACAATAACCCTTTTTTTAGTGAGTCAAGAAGTAAAAATTTGTTTTAACACCATATAAATATTCTTTTTGCTATTGAATTTAGTAGGAATACTAAATTTGAAACATAAAGAATATATTACATCACACTTATTGGTGCTAAAACAATTAAGATTCTGAGTTTTTACTCATTTTTCTAATACTACTTTAATTTCTTGTGGGACTCCAAATATTTTTCTTTCAAATTTTTTACTTAACGAGTGTAATTTTACTAGATTTTTTTTACTTTTAGGTTTAAACACACAAGCCTAAAAACAAAAATGGCAATCACAAGCATGGACCCCGGACCAGGTGCTGCCGCTCTTCAGGCATGGGGCGGTCAGATGGCAGCCTACGGCAGCAACGAAACAGTTGTCGACAAAGTACTACCAGACATGCTGCACTTGATTGACCCTCATTGGTAACTGCTTTTACAAACTTAAATATGTTTATTTAACTCATAAATATTATACAATTTCAATTCGTTTTAAATATTAAATTAAAAATAATTTGTCTATAGGTATCAATTCCCACCCATGAACCCACTATGGCATGGCCTACTTGGCTTTGTTATCGGTGTCCTGGGTTTCATTTCCGTCACAGGAAACGGAATGGTCGTGTACATTTTCACAACCACTAAGGTTTGAATAATATCATAGCATTAATACTTTGAGATGTTTTAGTAAAAGAACAATAATAATCACTATATTTTATTGCAGTCCCTCAAAACACCATCAAACATCCTCGTCATCAACCTAGCATTCTCCGACTTCCTTATGATGGCAATGATGGCACCGCCTATGGTGATAAACTGTTATAACGAAACATGGGTATTCGGTATGTTATGTTTCCTAAATTACTGTTTATATTTGAATAAACACGTATGTGATCATTACTGATGTACAAAATGTACTTTTTAGGACCGTTAGCGTGTCAACTATACGCATGCGCGGGTTCACTATATGGATGCGTTTCAATCTGGACTATGACGATGATCGCTTTCGACCGCTACAATGTGATCGTAAAGGGTATCGCCGCAAAGCCAATGACAATCAATGGCGCTCTTCTCCGAGTATTTGGAATCTGGGCATTCTCTCTCGCATGGACTGTTGCGCCTTTGTTCGGATGGGGCCGGTAAGAGAAGAAATATATACAAATATTACAATTTGTTACACTTTCCACTTATATTGAGTACGAAGTATAAGTTTATAACATTTGTATTTCTTTTTTAGATATGTACCTGAAGGAAACATGACCGCCTGTGGAACTGACTACTTTGACAAGTCCTTCTCAAATATCAGCTACATCGTCCTCTACTCCGTTGCCTGCTACTACTTGCCACTCTTCCTCATTATCTACTCCTACTTCTTCATTGTTCAGGTAAAAGAGAAACAAAATAAATAAATGTGATATCACCATTTTATACATATAATAGAAATGTAGAAATTAATTAAAACGCAAATGATGTAAATGGTATGGTTCATTGCTATTAATATATTCTATACAGGCTGTAGCAGCTCACGAGAAGGCTATGAGGGAACAGGCCAAGAAGATGAACGTTGCTTCTCTTAGGTCATCGGATCAGGCGAACACCAGCGCTGAGTGCAAATTGGCGAAGGTATTTAAAATTATAATTCAATATTTCATAAACATTCAATACATAAATAACATAGACTTTACTAACACTAAAAATTAATAATTATGATTACAGGTAGCTTTAATGACCATTTCACTTTGGTTCATGGCGTGGACACCATACTTGGTAATCAACTATGCCGGTATCTTCGAAACCATGACGATCAGCCCTCTCGTTACCATCTGGGGATCTGTCTTCGCCAAGGCTAATGCTGTATATAATCCTATTGTATACGGTATCAGGTTAGTAATTTGTTATAGATTAAAAATTAAAAATATCAAGTTTCAGAATTTATAAATAAAATTATAAGTCATTTTTTGATCTAAACTTTTACAATAATTCCTCAATTCCAGCCACCCGAAATACCGTGCGGCTTTGTACGCGAGGTTCCCGGGTCTCGCTTGCCAGTCCGCGCCCGACGACAACGGCTCAGTGGCGTCAGCCGCAACTGCCACCGAGGAGAAGCCTTCGGCGTGAACACTCTCCGGCCCAAGCTCGACACGACGCCTCACGCACCTGGACTACGATTCTGCCAATGCGATGTTCTTTATTATTTTTATACGACTGTACAAAGTTATCTAAAACACAGAAAACGAGCATTAAAATGTTCGGGCTCTAGTTTAAGTTATCGTGCGCCTGCACATTTTGGGTTCACTTTCTGCGGCAATTGAACATTGCACACATTTCTTATGCCTTCGCTTATAACACTGGCCGGCGGCATAAAAAATACAAAAAAAAAAATTATAAAGGGGAACCATGTCGCTAGGCCGCCCCGCACCATGAGACTGCTCCCATTAGAAATAGGTAACGCAACGGAATCTTAACGACGGCAAAGACGCTTTGTATATTGGACAAATAAAATTTACTGGCAAAGTGGTTAATGACCACATAAATATGTTTTTTTCATTTCCATCCCTCTCACCTTTTAGTACACACAGTATTAGGTATGTCAAAGAAAAATAAATTATTTTAGTATGTACCTAAAAAACATATTTTTATTTTTTATCTAATTGAATTGATAATTTAAAATAACATTTAACATATTTTAAAATAAAACATGATTTGTGACAGAAATAACATTTTGATACATTAAAAATATTTTTTAATGGTTAACATTTTACACATATCAAATAATCATCGTTGCTAAGTAACGAAATACAAACATAGGTCTTGTAGTTTCAATTAAAGTGAGATATATTTAATAAGAAAACAAAACTATTTATGATAAATAATATAATGAACAAATAATGGTATAATAACTTTCTAAAAATGGCTTGTAAAACATCTTTTGAACTGCATCATAACTTTCCAAAGTTAGCGGAAGAATCTGGCTTTACATTTAACACACACAAGCCACGAGTACATATTGAATGGAACAAAATAAGTAAGTTATCAAACTACTTATAAAACTTAAAATTCTAACTTAATATTTTTTTGTAGTATGGATTGGATAGGTCTGATTTTATATACATATTTTATCATTTTTTTGCTTATTGAAATAATAAAAAATATTAATAATTTACTTAGTACCTACCTAACAGCTTTATGATGATCTATCTTTAATCTTATGATTATGAAATGTATTTAGAAATATCTATATCATGTATAGTGGTACTTTCTCATCCGCAAATATTTGATATTTTAAATAAATCTATCATTTCGGATTTTTTCACAGATTAAAAAGATTTTTTATGAAATGTGTATAAGATATAAATACATTTTGAAAACTAATATTTAATAGAAATACTGACAAAAATAGATCCTCTTAATTAAACGCGCTTTTAGTATGCTCGTAATGTTCAAAAAGTTACATTTTCATTATGTTATGTACTTAAAAAATCCTGTAATTACTTATGAACTTACCTATTGTACTATGTAATATTTTTCTAGACTACTATTTTAACAGTAAAATATTAAACTTAAAATTTCTACTTTTTTGAAACAATTTAAGTACTTAACTAACATTTTGTTCACTTGTTCTTATAATCATTTTATTTTAATTTCAGAATTAATAGATATAGAGAGTTTAATAAGGGAGAGAAAATTTGTAATAGTTGAACAACACATAAATGATGTAAGTAAACTTTCTTAAGTAATAAGTCCTTAATGTCAAATAATACATAATATTATGAAAGATATTGGAAAACCGAGTAATGCGGGTTCAAATCCGGGGCCCGCACCTCTGATATTTTCATGTGCGAAATTTTCTATCATGATTATTGATTACCTCTTGTCTTACGGTGAAGGAAAATCTCGTAAGAAAACCTGCATGTCTAAGAAAACTTAGCAAGTTTTCGAAAGATAATGTGTGAAGTCCGCCAACTCGCACTAGGCCAGGGCAGTGGACTATGGCCTGATCCCTCTTAGATTGAAGGGAGGCCCGTGCCCAGCAGTTAATAAGGGCTGAATTACAGTACTTATATCTTAACTTCATTACATTAATATTTTGTACCTGTTTTAGATTTTAGATTGTGTTTTAGAATCTGAATTCGATGTAAGAATTTTAGACGATGGCGTCCTAAAAATATTTCGATTGGCGCAGCTAGCGGTCGAATATCAACAATTCTGCCGGCATTATCTCGATCGCAGCGTTTATGTACTGCGAGAAGAAGTTACAAATTTATTAAAGGTAAATTAAAATACTATATTAGAGCTTCATCAAATACTAAAAATATTACAAATACAGTGTAAACTTTATATTATAACGACAGTCAAGGGACCGTGCATATTTCGACGTTATAAAGAGTTGTCTTTAAATAGAGAGAAGAAAAATCTGTATAAAAATTAGAATCTGAAAACGAAAATGCTTTCAGACTAGTGCTAGTAATCCATACTAATATTATAAATGCGAAAGTAACTCTGTCTGTCTGTCTGTTACCTTTTCACGCCTAAACCACCCAACCGATTTTGCTGAAATTTGGTATGTAGATAGTTTGCATTCATGAGAAGAACATAGGCATATTATTTTTTGGAAATTCAACCCCTAAAAGGGTTAAAAGGGGTGGCAAAGTTTGTATGAGAAAAATATTTTTATTGCACATTTTTGCATGAAACTTTGAATTAATGCTTTTTAGTACAAATGATGAAACACGTATTTCAGGGTTTTTCGAAATTCACCCTCATTGGGGGTTAAAGGGGGTGGCTAAGTTTGTATGGGAAATTTAATTCTATTGAAATATTATGCATTATACTGAAATAATGCTCTGCAATACAAATTATGAGATACATATCTAAGCGTTTTTTGAAAATCAACCCCTATGGAGGTTAACGGGGTGGCACAATTTGCGTAGGAGAAATATTTAACAGTAATTTTTACCATAAGTCCATAACAATGAACCACGTACATCAGTTTATCATTAACAAAAACACACAAAGAAATTATGATACACATAGTAGCAAAATTGGTTAAAAATAGGAAAAAAGTTTTAGAAAGCGCAGCAGTGGCGGCACGGCAGGTGCGGGGCGCGCGCGGGCAAGCCACTTGCGGAACAATAAAACAATATTCAGTTGTGTATGACTAATGTATTTAATGTGCAAAATTAGGTTAAGTATTTTTTAATTAAACTTAAAATTTTGATGTTTTTTTTTTGTTTCATTCCTAAGTGAAAACACAATTACTGGTTCTATAGAGTTCTTACAAATTTATATAGATAACTCTTGCTTAAACTTAAGAGAAACATCTCACAGGATTACAAAATAACTGGCGCTGTAGATGAAATAGAAAATGCTACACAGTAGTTTTCAGAAAAGAGGGCCAGAACTTTAAATGGGGAATCAGTCCTTGGTACATTATAAGTAACAGTATATAAGCAAAAATGTTTATTTTATTCACTCTTAGCGCGAGCGAAGCCGCGGGCACCGCTAGTTACATATATAAAAACAATTCTTATTAAAACACTATTGCGTATAGTTTGTTAATTTCGTCTGACGTCTTTTGCTGCACCAGTAATTTTGATGTATTTTTTTTACTTATTTTATTCATATCTTGCGATATTGAGGCATCTTGGTGTAAAGAAAGTACTTTGCCAATAATTTTGCTGCTTCCAGAGCTTTTTTAATGCACGGCGGAATTTTTACTAATTTTGACAACTTAAAAAGTACTATTTATTATTTTATTGTTGTCGTTATTGAGAGTGGGAGTAATGTTATATAGAGTGAATCATTGTATGGAAGGCAAACTAAACCAACCAAAGCCGAGTGATTTCGACGTTTTAAGGAGTGAGTCGTTAAATCGAGTGTCGTTATATGGAGTCATATTATACAGTATACTGTATGCACTTCTTTTACCAACTGGCTACATAATATTTCATACTGACCGTAGGGTACTCACCAATATGCTATTTAATCTTTATGGTCGTTTAACATTATGTATTAACTTGAATTCATATTTGCCAGGAATTAGACAAAACAAAAAAGCATTTAATAGAAAAAGAGGAAGAAATTAGAAGAATAAGAAGAAAAAATAAGCAATACATACGTAATCCCATTCCTTACGGAAATGAAAACATAGCCACCATGTTGCTGAAAACTTTGAATCAAAATAAAGGGGATATATTTGGTTCTCCATCTCAAACAGACGCTGTTTATCATAATAAATGCAATTATTGCGAAAAAGTTTTTCTAAACCAATTATATTTAAAAAGTCATATGTCAAGGCGTCATGCAAATATAGTTGAAATGCCTCAAAAAGATACAATAGATAAAAACATTACAAATGAAGATAATTACCCACGAGTAAATGAAGAAATTGCAGATCTTAAACTAAAATTGAAACAAATGCAAGAACTTATTGCTAACATACATAACTATGATAAGCCTATTACACATAAAGATACACAAATACCGGAACAAAGCAACGTTAAAGATAATTCTATTACTAGGAATGAAAATGCGCCTAAGGAAATGAAAGACGCAGAAGTTTTAACAAATGAAGATGAATATTTGTTAGAAAAAATTCAAGAATGGAAAAAAGAAGAAAACGAAAAATATAATAAGGAAATAAGTCTATTGCGCAATCAAATAATAGATATTGTAAGTAAAAAAGAAAAAGATGATCAGTCGACAAATCAAAATGAACTGAAAATTATGGAACAGCTGCAAATGACAATAAAACAACAGGGAGCAGAAATAATAGCATTAAAACAGGAACTCCTCAAGGAAGAAAATAATGAACGAGAAAAACGCAAAGAAATTGAAAACCAAATGAGTTATTGGATAAAACAGACAGAACTGCAATCTAATGAACATAAAGCCCTATTGCAAAAACTGAACGAAGTTGCAAATGAAGCAAAAACGTATAAAGCCCAAGCTGACGCCGAAAAAGAGAAATCAATCAAGTTACAAGAAATGTTAGAAGAACGTTTAAGCAAAGAACAATTTTTGTTGAAAGACTCGCCAAAAATATCTAGTCCATTAAACAAAAGTAAAGTAAGAAATCCTTTCCTTAATAAGAAATTCATTTCACACCTTATTTAAAGAATAAACACTCGCATTTACTATAAAAATAAGTTAGTGAACATAATATAAGAACCCACCTACTTTTTTAAAAAGCAAATTATCTGCTTGAAGTTTACCTTATACTGTTTGTTTGTCGTTCTTTTCTACATTTTTTTTATTTATTCACCGGCTTACGGTGATACAAGTATGCTTTCATTTAGCTATACAAGTATGCTTTCATTTAGTTATATAGTGAAATAGAGTTTTGTGAAATTTACTGACGGTTAAGGTCAACGACCTTATCTACTATAGTGAATAATAATACGTCCAAAAATTTAATATCTAATAACCATGTCTTGTTACAGAGTAGGGAGTACTTGAAATCCAAAAGCAGTACTACAACTGTGCAAAGTTATCCAACAGCCGACTTAAGTACACTAAAAAAACTTCAACAAAAAGCTCAAGAACTATTGAATATTGATCAAATAAGCTCTACTGATAGTTCAAGTATTAATGATGAAAAATCAAAAGCAAACTTAACTAAGTATGAAACGAAAACACCATCGAAAATAGAAGGTTCATTTAAGTATAGTATTAAAAGTAAGCAAAACGCACGAAAATCTAATGAAAAAAGAAAGAAAAGCCGAAATATTGAGAACAAAGAAACTAAAAAAGTTCAAAAAATGGATAACACTTACGAACCGAAGTCAAATCCCGCATCACATATAACAAAAAAAGAAAATGGATATGTTCATATTCCTGGCAGGTAATATTTAGTGTGTTGTAAAATAATTATTCTGAAAATAAAATAAAAACAAAAAGAATGAAAGAAAGTAAATTAAATATTTTACCCTTCTAGTCCAATGAAAGTTGTAAGAGCCAAAATAACAGAAGAAGTGAATCATCGCTTAACATCATTAGGTGTAGATCCACTTAAGAACAGAATACCTCAAAATATTTTTCAAAAGCAACGTACACTTATACAAAAACAAAGAGAAACAAAAGCTAAGGTAAGCTGAATATAAGTATTCTGTTTTTGTAAATTATAAAATCTTCTTTTAACGTTATATTAATTTTGTCCATCTTTCAGAAACTCCCTATGAGAGAAAAAGTATTACATTCTATAATAACGCATTTAGATCAAAATACTTCTAGCAATAACGTTTCATATAACGAAACTTACATATCCCCAAGCAAATCTCATAAGACATTTAGTTTATCATCAATGTTTACAAACGTTAAAACAAAAGCTATGTCTCTTGTAAAATCTAATGATTCAATTAACAAATCTGAAAAATCATATAATGACGTTGCCAAAAGAGCTATGGCTTTATTAAAGACGCCCCCAGGATCTGGACAGTCTAGCCCTGTGAAGAATAGCGAGCATTTAACACCCGATAAACATGCAAATGAAACAATGAAGGTAAAAAGAGAAGGAAAAAATATGTTTCAATATTTAAAGAGTACAGAAACGGAAATTAATGTTGAAACTGACACAAATGATAGTGATATTACTACAGCTGACGATGAATTGCCAAATGACAGGACCGCCAAAACCATTAACATTCTCATCAAATCACCCATTCGCCGTCCTGATAATGCTTCCGATAAAGAATACAAGGATGATAAATCTAATCCTAAGCATGAAGCTATTAACAAATCAAGCATTGTAATAGAAAGTGATGACATTGGGTCTACCGAAATAACACCAAGAAAGTACTTCTCACAAGAAAATATTAGTAATCCAAAACAAACAAAAGGGGTTCTGAAAAATGCTTCTTCTACATCTTCTTTGAATAAAAAAAAAGTTTTATTTGATATGGATGCAATTCAAATGAAATCATTAAGTGCTTCACCCTCGCAAAGTATCACAGAGAAAAGTGAAAATAATGATGACCAATTAGAATCTGGTGTTGTTAATTTAGATACAGACGAATGGGATATATCGAGGTAAGTCTTAGGCTGTGTATGTATTCAGCCATGTTTAACGTCACACCGCTAGGCACAGGCCTAACTTTAGTAAGAAGGGGATCAGAGCATACTCCACCACACTGGCCATCTGAGGGTTGGTGGACTAGACATGTCTTTCGAATACTTGCTAGATTCTCTTATCTCTCAGCAGTGCGAGATCTGAACTTAACCCATATCACTCAGTTATCATAGCGAGCGCTTTCCTACTATAGTAGTGTTATTACCTCGCTGCAGACTCGGCCATAAATCATTCGAGTGTTTCGCACTCTTTCCCACTCACGGGCTTTATGGCACGGCATTGTGCATTACTACACTGTGCATTACTGCAGTCGATGAGTCAGGTATTTTGATTATGTTTACAAATTGATAGATTAATCGAATATGTATCTATTTAGGGTTATTTTGCTTTGGCTGGCACCGACTCCAAAATTAACAAAGTTCTTAAAAGTATTATTTTCTACTTTTTAGTTTAGATTTTTCTCTTTTTAGTGCAGATTTTTCTATAAAAGTAGACAGATTCTCATGTAACAGGTTAAACTATCCACAGTCGATAAAGCTATCAGTACCAATGTATCTTGCTATTCATTTTGTAGAGAAATTATATAACAACCAATATTTTTTTATTATCCCAACAGTATAGAAAATGAACCAACAAAATCAGCAACTAAAGTTCAAGTTACTTCCCACATAAGTCCGAAGATAGCTGAATTGAAAAGAAACATAGAATTAAAATTAAATTATCGTAGTCCAACTCTTTCCACTGCCCTCGTCGGTGGAGTCGACGTGATGGCCGCGCCGATGCAGAAGGATGGCAGTTTAAGAGGAAGCAACACAAGTCTTGGCAGTTCTATTCTAGACGAAACAGATGATGTACCAGCACAGAATAATACATTTTTCCGACAGTCGAAAATTCCTGAAAAAGATGATAGCGAAATAGAAATTTCAGATTTAATTAACGATGCAGTAGATAGTAAGCATTATATCAAATCCTTTTAATTAATAATATAACATTAAGATTAAAATACCAAGAATTCCGTTTGCAGTATTTTTACACCTTATTAATGATTATCCCTTGAAATCTATGACGATACAATATACGATTCAAGCTACCTACTTTGAATCAATACACTTATATACGACTAGCTGACCCGTGCCCACTTCGTTGGGCATAATATGTTAGTAATCCTTTTTTTTAGTACAGAGTGTTATGTTTTAGTTTCTAACTGCCAAAAGGAGGGTTATACGTAGGTATTTTATTAATATTAAAAATTAAATTATCTATACTGATATTAAAAAAACTACTTTTGTAACTTAAATATAAAAGTTAGACATATGCTGTCGTTGACTTTTTGTAGGCATTTTCAAGCTCCACATCTTTTCTCTAGAACTCAAAAATATATCTTTCATAGTTAAGGCAGCGTTCGTAAGAAACGCTTTCATTCGACCGTTTTTTCTCCGATTCACTTTGCAAAACGGACTACCACGTAAAAGCCTTTTTATTTTTCGTTTTTTTATATAACCTATGACACTCAGCAATAATGTGGCTTTCTATTGGTGAAAGAATTTTTAAAATCGGTTCAGTAGATCCCGAGATTACCCCTTACAATTTAACAAACACACAAACTTTACTTCTTTATAATAATATTAAGTATAGAAGTATAGATACCGTCCAATTAATCTTAGTGTTTAAAGGAGGTAGAAAGTGCAACTCTTCAAATTTCAATGGCTTCTAATAAAATCATCGAGTTAGGACTCCTTTATTATTCTTTTAATCCTGTGCATAAAATATTTCTTAATAACAGTGACGGCAACTGCATTATTCTGCATAAAATATAGACCCCAAAATTAAAGTTTTTAAAAAATCGTCAGTAGTGGGGGTCTGCAACCTGCGTAGGTATAATGAATTTCAATATCTATTTAGGGATATTTCGATGACATTCGAAATAAATCATTAACAATATTTATAACCAAATGATAAAGCTAAGTATTCAAAGATAAACCAGCGGGAAGATCATTTATAACCAAAGGTTTTAATTCAGGGTTTAAAAATAATATTAGAAAATTAACCACTTGTTGATAGGTCATCGTTTTCATCATAGCAAAATGAGGCACTAGTAAAGTCCCCTGAGTCACTGTGTGACAAATCTTCTACTCAAATAATAATAATTAACTCCGTATTCATCAAATTGTCAATTATATGATCACTTTCTATATGAGAGTAAAACTTTTATAACTTCTCAAAGTGTTATTGTTTTCAGTATATCTGCACAAACGCAGAAATTCAGATAATATTAACAACGAGTATAAAATATAGGTTATGTTATTCGCTAACAATGTAATTATGAATTAGTAAAAGGATTTTAGAAATCGGTCCAGTAGTTTTTGAGCTTATTCTAAACATAGGACAGTTTGTTCAAACTGTGATATTTTTTTTACTTTTTCTTTCTAACCGTCATAACTTATAAACGACAAGTCCGATCCGCCTAATTTATCGAAGAAGGCTATAGGCTATATTACATCCCGCTACGCTACAATCAATAGAAGCGTAGTATCAATGAAAAATGTTGCAAAAACGGAAGAAAAACATTCCTTTTGACTTTTGAGAACTTCCGTTGCGTTCGCTGCGTAAACGGTTAAAGTTATGCAAAAATCATGTATGACGGAATTGTAATTTGTGCCCCTTTAGAAGTTCTAAAAAAAGTCCGCGATAGCGTATTTCCATCTTTCAATTGTTGAAGGTGTCGGAAAAAAATAAGCTGTCTGGGAGCTTTTAACGAAAACGCTGCCTAAACCCTTTGAGATATAACAAAGTGATATATGGTAGAATTGTGTATCTAATATAGGACTACAATTAAAAAAACTAAAAAACACGCTTTTTATAGAAAACCGAACTAAAAAATAGAAAAAAAAATTTAAAAATTATCTAATTTAAAAAAAAAGCGTGGGGTGCATGGTGTCAATATACCTATTATAAATATTTTATTGACAGATATGCAATGATATTTTAACTACAGCCCCTCTAGACAAATGGCAAACGCTCCGTACCGATTCTATTTCGATAAACGCTAACGCCTAAGGAGGACCATCTCGTGTACGAAAAAGTGTCCAGTAAGGGTGGCGCTGCAGTAGCAGTCGATAAATTTTAAAGAAAGCGCCAAACGTAATTAGAAAAAAATTACGCTTTCTCTCTGCAGCATTTTGTTTATATTTACTAAAACATTTTTAGACTACGTAAATAGTTGAGGTTTTGTATACTAGCATTTTTCTAACTACTTGAGTCATTAAAATTTTTAAATATTTGAACTCAGCAAACTTCACTCCATTTATAACAGCTATGTTCATATTGAAACTATTCGAACGCCAGCGCTATTCTGGTAGGTATAAGGCAATGGAAACTTTATTTTCAGTATACAGCTGGACACTTTTTCAACTTTTCCCCCATATGAGATGGTTCTCCTTATCTCTACCCATAGTTGAATCTAATCACTAGTCGTAAGCTTATGTCAATCCCATACATTGATTATTCTATTCTACTAACCGACACAATTTTAGCACCCCATCGAAGGATTTTTGAAATCAAAATGGCCTGAATCGATAGGTCTACGTTCGGTCAGTATAGGTCCACTATCATTTTTGTTAGGTCGCCTGTGATTTTTTAATAAATATTTTTTTAAATTTAACTATTATTTTAAAAAATTTTAGCACCCCATTGAAACTGAAACTGATTAATCTTTATATTTCTACATTCTTTATCGTTAGGACAGTTTTGGTCTCTATACGTTTTGCTTTTATATTATCCATTTAGTTTTTTTATTAACAATTATAAATAATTGACATTGACAATGTCATAAGTCATTTGACATCTCATTTATGTTACCTTTTGAGCATTAGCTTCTTGTATTTTGGCTATACATTTTTATGTCATATTTAATATGTATTGTATAGTCTATATATAGTTATTTAATATTATTATTATTTTTGATTTGTTTTTAATTTATTGTTGTTGATTTTTGTGTTTTCTTTATTTATGTGTATCATTATTTTTTATGCCTTCATACTTTCTATTTTGTTTATATTCGTTTGTGTAACACTGAACATTCTCAATTTTTGTGTTATAAAAATTTTGTATTATCTTTCCTTGTAACTGGCGGGTGTTTAGGTATTATTATTATTTGTTAAAATTTAATAATACCTAAATTAAAATAATAATAATACCTAAACACCCGCCAGTTACAAGGAAAGATAATACAAAATTTTTATAACACAAAAATTGAGAATGTTCAGTGTTACACAAACGAATATAAACAAAATAGAAAGTATGAAGGCATAAAAAATAATGATACACATAAATAAAGAAAACACAAAAATCAACAACAATAAATTAAAAACAAATCAAAAATAATAATAATATTAAATAACTATATATAGACTATACAATACATATTAAATATGACATAAAAATGTATAGCCAAAATACAAGAAGCTAATGCTCAAAAGGTAACATAAATGAGATGTCAAATGACTTATGACATTGTCAATGTCAATTATTTATAATTGTTAATAAAAAAACTAAATGGATAATATAAAAGCAAAACGTATAGAGACCAAAACTGTCCTAACGATAAAGAATGTAGAAATATAAAGATTAATCAGTTTCAGTTTCAATGGGGTGCTAAAATTTTTTAAAATAATAGTTAAATTTAAAAAAATATTTATTAAAAAATCACAGGCGACCTAACAAAAATGATAGTGGACCTATACTGACCGAACGTAGACCTATCGATTCAGGCCATTTTGATTTCAAAAATCCTTCGATGGGGTGCTAAAATTGTGTCGGTATTCTACTAGCGTTTTGCCACTTGTCTAGAGGGGCAGATATGTTATACGCTCACTAAACAACCGAAAAAAGTGTTCCGCGCAGCACACATACACACTTTTCATTCAAGGTATATTTCACTACAAGTCAAAATGATAGAAAGGAGTCGATAAAATCAACAAGAAAAAAAGAGACAGCTAGTGTTGTCAATTGCGCGTCAATGTAAACAAACATTAGTCTAGCGTCTAGCTAGCAGAATATTAGGCAAATAATTAAAATATATTAATAAATCGAAGTATACTGCGTTCTTACATGTGGTATGAGATCCCTTGTTTTATTAACTTTGGTATCATAATTGGTGAATTTCCTAAATACACAGGATGGCATTTTTTTTAATTTTGTAGCAGCGTACCACTCGTCGCCATGCGTGACACAGACTAAAGGCAATACGTCCTAATTAGGACGTTTTCGAGTTTTCACGATTGCACGCTCATAACATATATCTATAGTTAAAATATCATTGCAGATATGAGTAGAGTGATTATCATTTTGATAATATCTTAGAAAAACCCCGGGACGCTTTTTTTAAAATCAAATAATTTTTAAAATTTATTTTCTATTTTTTAGTTCGGTTTTCTATAAAAAGCGTGTTTTTTTGTTTTTTTAAACTATTATTTTTTTTCTACTTTTTAGTTTGGTTTATTTATTTTATCAAATTAGTATTAACCACTAGACGCCCGCGCATTATGACATGCAACACCGAATAATCACCGAGCCCGTATGACATTTTTCGCCGATTCTACCATAACATAAAAAAACATTTACAATTTAAAATATACAGCAGCGATTTTAAATATTTCAGTTGTTTAGGATTCTTAAATAATTTGAGCATTTATGAGAGTATATAAAATGTACTTTAAACTATTGATAAATCATAAATAAGCTTGTAAAATATTAACGTTGGCTAAAAATATTCTACTTTTTGTATTACAATGATTTCTGATAATACCAGGGTTTATATTTACACTAATTTTGAAAAACTACTTTGTGAATAAACACGTAGTCACACAAAACCATTCATTGAATTATTTTCATTAATTGTAAGTAACAATCACATTCAAAACTTTATAAATATCGCGGCTCGTTCGATGTATTTACACAGCTTACCGCGCAATTTTAAAAGCAATCATCAGGATATAGTGAGTAGATTCTTAGCAAAAGTTACACTTAAAAACATATTAGTTCTTACTTTAAAAACATACACCAATAAATCTTGAACACAATCCACTGTGATTAGAATTCAGTTGGTTTTATTATAAAAGGGAAAAATTGAGGTTATTTTTAAAAACACTCGTATTTCAATATAATTCACATTTTTGTATTTATTATTTAGCTTAAATTTTAAATATACAAGCTAACTATATCACTTATATTATGAAACCTTTATACTTTTCATTCAAGAATCTAAATATTTAAACATGTAAAGTTGTCCAAATTATTGTACTCATAATAATAATTTTAAATATTTTGATGCGTAGTAATGCTGTACCCCTCAACAGTCAACACAAAAATTATCGATAATTGTTGTGAACGGCGAAACAAATATAAACAAAATAATAAATTTTATATTTATGTACAGCAATTGAATATATATATATATATATATATATATATATATATATATATATATATATATATATATATATATATATATATAAAATATTACTATATTGAGCATTCCAATTTTCATAAAATATAAAATAAAAAATATTATAATTATCTCATAAATGCAAGAGTCAGAAATCTGGCTATCATGTTAAGTATTTCGTAATATGAATATTATTTATGGAATACATTATTGTATTTTATTATATTATGTAATTTTTTTTGACAAAACTATATTATTTTCGAATCTTCAATAATCTAATCATAAGTTGTATAATTTAAATTGTCCATAATATAGTATTTTCATGAGAAATAAAGTCAATTTTGCATTAAAATTTGTAATTGCAAACGCTCAAAAACTAATAACATATCTTGATAAAGTAATAATTCTCATTGAAACTAAAATATTGGAGGCAAGTTTTATATAAAAAGTTCAGTTAAAGTTTTAATTAATTAAATAATATAATAAAAATTATTCCGCTTATATGGTACAAAATTTTTATTTCGCAATTCAATAATATCGCTCTTATAGTTTTTGATGACTAAAATTGATAACAAAAAAGACCATTACGTACAGTATTAAGTTTAACGTAATTGGCCTCAAAGATCCTTACTTCTAAAATTTTCTGATCTCACCTTTTAATCCAGATAATCCTTTAGGTATTCAAAAGCAAACTAATAATTTACTCTAGATGATTGTCTTTTTCTTATCCAGTATTCAAAGCAGCAATAAATTTACAAAAAAGGAATTTTTATACATTAATATTATAAAAAGAAAAAAGATTTCACTTGTTTCATTGTAATGTATAGGCTCCGAAAGTCCAAAACCAATTTATAAATTCACCTAGAGAAAGCTTTATTTTCAGCGAGCAGCATAGACTTTATTTTATTTACAAAAAAAAATGATTAATTTACTATAAAAATGACAATATTTTGAAGCAAGCTATAACCAGGTCTTGATGAAATTATTTTGTAAAAATGTATCATATGTATCAGAAAAAGTGATTTTATCGGTTTCATGACATTAATCCTTTTCTTCTTTATTTTTTGTTGTCGTATTTGTCTTCGCTCCGAATTCTGTTAGAATTACTTGGAAAAATTCATGTTCTATTGACTATTTTGGAACATTTTGAATACTTGTTTTTGTTTTGTTGGGAACTCTCCATAAGTTTATCTATAAAAAATATCTGAATAATATAAGTATATAACCGTTTATTTTATATGGAAATCATCAAAATGTATATACAAACACTATCGTCCGAAGGGGACGATAGTTTGTATATAAGTTATCTAGGTATATAGAACGTGTTGTACTCGTACACCCATTTCAAGCTACTATAAACACTCGAGATCGTCAAGAAAAAAATATTTTATTTTAGAAGGTCTTTGTATTGCTATTATAATAATATAGTATATTATGTTAGACTTTGTATTGAAACTCTTATGTATACTTGATTTAATTTGAAATACATAAGAATATTTAAATTTTATATAACATTTTATTCTAGAATGAGCTAACACATATTTCTTCAATATACATTTTTTATATGAAAATATCGATATCATCGATAGCATAATATATCGACATGTGTCAATGTCTAGCTCAAATTTGAGGAAAGTCAAATATGTCACATTTGACAGCTTATAGGCTTATATTATTATTATTTATAAATAAACACATTTTATATTATAAAACTATTGAAATATGCTACAAAAAACTGAAAATATAAAATTATATTTATTTTTCTACAGTAATTTACCTTTATCAGATACTAAATAAGTGAGTAATAGTCCAAATTCATGTAAAATAATGGCGACTTTATTTACAAATTTCAATACATCAGAATTACTTTAACCAAAACACTAACATTATAATGTAAATATAAATTAATTAGTATATCAATAGTAGCAAAGAATATTAACAATTAATATGCCTGCGTTTAAGGCACAAATTCACTTGTTTTCAATTTTTAAATCTCACTAAACCAATAGCGAGTCGCGCGCGCTTTACTTTAAATTTTAACAACTTTTGGCGCATTTGTTTTTAATGTTGCCGGAATCTGATTAAAATTATATTTCATTATATATGTAATAAAATTTCTAAAGGTAGCGTGCATTACTTATTTAGCAAAAAATATAGCGATTTCGTTGTGTAATAAGTGATAAAAGCGCAGAGGGCGAGGTGGTACACATAGGTACCAGCGGGGATCTACGGTAACGCCGGAAGTGGTACACATAGGTACCGGCGGGGATCAAGTGGTTAATATAATTTTATCAAAATAGTATTAATATCAAACGAAATCTGGCCGTTTAAAGTGGGTCAAAATTGCGCCCAAAGAAGTCGGTTACAAACATACAGGTGAAGCTAATAAAAAGCGTGTAAAATGGGGGCGTGGCCTAACTATGTCTACGCACAATAGATAGTCTTTTAATGAGTAAAGGGCTTATTACACCTTCCTAAATTTAGTGTTCTAAATGATTTAGTTACTAAATTCAGGAAAGTGTAATCGCATTTAGCAAGTTAGAATCCTAAAAAGCTAACCTAATTAGGAAGAAGTATGGTTGCTAAATTCCGTCGACCTTAATAATCTGTGGACAGCAAGTATTTTTGGTTTATTATTTCTATGATTTTTGTTCTGGACTCCAAAGAGAGTACATTTATTATTGTTATAATAAACGTGACGACTGCGTAGTGCGTGTGCACATGTTATTAAAATTTTTTAAAAATTAAATGTTATTTTGTTAAAGTGCAACGAGTTTAATGGCAAAGGAAAGAGAGATCCTAATTAATATTATTCAATTATATAAAGATATGCCATATCTTTTGAATAAAAACGATAAAAACATATCTTTGGAATAAAATCGATAAAAATTATTATTATAGTTAATGAAAACGTTATATAATATAGTAATATACTCTATGGTTGCACTCGTAGAAACTTATACTTAATCTGTAAATTCGTCTATGGTTACTAAATTTAGGATAGTGTAATCAGAAACATCATTTTGCTTTCCTTTCCTAAATCCTAATTAGGACGACTAAATTTAGGAAGGTGTAATAAGGCCTTAAACAAAAAGGGGCGGGGCTTAAATATAATATTTGTTTATGTTCGTGAGTCGTCAGCTGCTACCGTGCGTCGTCGGCTGCTATCGGGTGTCATCGCCACCGCCTCGTCGTCGCTTTTCGTCCCCAACAAAACTATTATTTGTTTTGTAGCAAAAAATCATATTTTGCAAATTGAAAAATGGAATAATGTTATCAAATTAGTGTATTGTCATCGGTCCTCGATAAATCTACAAAGTTTGAACAAAATCTGGCCGTTTAAAATGGGTCAAAATCGCGCCCAAAGAAGTCGGTTACAAACATACAGGTAAAGCTAATAAAATGCGTGTAAAAAGAGAACCTAAAATGGGAAATTATTTGTTGGTACATTAGAAGTAATACCATAAACTATAAAGTCTAGCATATTTTTTTGTACTTTTAGCGCGAGCGTGACCGCGGTGTTTGATAAAAGTTAATTTTTACACAAAAATCTATAGTTTCAATGTGGTTTTATAACATTATTTCAAAGATCAATCCCGCGGGCTTGCAATCCCTAAGACTATCTAACACCAAAAAAAATTTACAAATCAAACAGTACTTACTGAGAATAGCGCGTTCAAACTCTTCAGCTTTATAAATGGTATAGATATAAATTGTACTAATAGATTGTAATAATAAATTAACAGCTTTTCATAATATACATATGAGAGTATATACAGTACTAACATCAAAAAATGCAATATAAAATTTTTATCCCGGCTAACCTCTAAAACGGCTGGACCGATTTTGACTTCCACTCGCAGATAGCTCATGTAAATATCAATTATTCAAATAGTTCCAACTTCCAGCTCTTTTTGGAGCTTTAGCGAGACTAACGAACAGCAATACTCTTTATAGTTTCTGTAGTTGATCAGGCCAGAACAACTAAATAGGGTGACTATTCAAAATCAATTATAGTTAATTGATTTGAACTTGTCATTTTTTATTATCTAAGACATAGAAGCCCTACATTATACATGTTAGTAATAAAATAAAAAAGTGAGTTTTGAATTTTTTTTAATTTCAATGAAATTATGTTTATGTCTCCTTCTTTGTCTCGGTTTTGCCACCACGAATTCTTCCAGTTCTGCGAGCAGCAATAAGACCAACTTTGCGACCAGCTGATGTTCCTCTCTTGACAGTGGATGCCTTACCTAAAAAACAAATAAATTGACATTATATAGTTATAGTTGTGTTTAAACTTCTAAAGTATATTAAAAAATTATTGTACTTAAAAGAATATAAAGATGTAATAAAACTTACCAATGTGTTGATGGTTACCACCACCGTGAGGATGCTCCACAGGGTTCATGGACACACCACGCACATAAGGCCAGCAGTTACGCTTCACCTTGTATTTGTGATAGGCACGTCCAGCCTTGAGGATTGGTTTGTCAATACGTCCACCACCAGCAACAATACCTATGAAATTACTACTATAAGATGTTGTACAAAGAAACATAGGTTTATTCAATATTTGTATATCTTCAGAAAGAGCCTCTGTGTAATCATAACACTTTCAGAGTAGGTAAGTTAAGGTCATCATGGTAAACACTTTGAATAGTAAAACTAAAATATTTCTTATAAAGAAAAAAAAAATTTACTCACCAACCATTCCTCTATTGCTAGAAGGCAATACTTTTTTGGCACCAGAGGGAAGCTTTACTCTAGTACGCTTCGCATCAGGATTGTGGCCAATTACGGTAGCAAAATTACCAGATGCACGAGCTAGCCGACCTCTGTCACCCATCTTCTCTTCCAAGTTACACACAATTGTACCCTCAGGCATAGCACCCACTGGCATGACATTCCCTACAAAATAAAAGGTTTTCCTTTCATTATTACTATTTATGAGGATTACAGGAGTATGGCTATTAACTAAACTTCTTTCATGTTTTCTTCATAAATTCAATCAAAACAAAAAACTGGTAGTATATTAGGAATTAACTCAATTATTCATTGAAAACAAATTAAAATTGCAGCTGCAGTTTAGAATATGGGACTTCACAACTGGAGCAGGGAGAGTTGTTGGATAGGGGGGAGTAATGGAATCTTAATCTATTAAAATCATTTCAAGTAAATAATTAAGTCAAACCTATAGTTACAAAATGTATTATGCCATATTTTAACTAACTGTTCTTAATTATATCTTTTGTTATTAGGTTAAGAAAGTATAATTGTTGTAACTTTGAGTCTGAATAACTTTTAAGTCCATGGTTTTCTCAAAATCTTAATATATATTTCTTGTGTGCGTGTGTATGTGACTGAACTCCTCCTAAACGACTGGACCGATTTTGATGAAATTTTTTGTGTGTGTTCAAGGGGATCTGGGAATGGTTTAGATTCACAATTTTGTCCGCTGGAGAATGTTTTTTTAATTAATTTTTAATTTATTAGTAGTTGTTGATTTTGGACATAATAGTTGTTGATTGTAGACAGGACAACGTCTGTCGGGTCCGCTAGTAATTTTATATATTTGGACCTGTTCCAAAATACTACTCGATCATAGAAGGGCCACATTCCATCCTACTAAACTAGTGCTGAAATTTCCTTGGTTCATCTCAGTGATGTAAATACTGATTAATTTACAGTAAAGCTGTTTGCACACGCTAAGAAAAGTCGCCGGGCCTACACAAGAATTCGTGTCGTTTCTACGAACGCACTGTGTATATAACTCTGGCGATAAGTAGGTAAAAAAATTTTGTCTGGGTGGGGTAAGAGAGCCGCGGTTGTTCGGGTTCAGGTTGTTTGAGTATGTTTTATGCGTGGTTAGTTATAGGACTTGAATCGAAAATTATTATACAAATCAACTTGAATCACCTATCAAAAAAGTTAAATCATGATTTGAATAAGCCCTTTAATCAAAACGAAATAGGACCAACTATTTTATCCATATTACCTGTACAATATCTTTGTTAACATTTTCAAATTAGTTCTGAAAAAGTAACAAACAAAGCTTACCACTAGAATGTGTTCGAAAAATTATAACATTACTATATAACATACATACTATACTTTTTAATAATTATTATTTTATACAAGAAAAACTTTGTTTAAAATGCAAAAGATTCAAACTGTATTATCTGAGGTAAGCTTACGGTGCAATATAATCCGCTCAGTCTTACAAGCAAATTAACATGTGCACCCTACCAAACCCTATGCACGAATATTCTTATCATGTACACATTCCTATTTTTATTGTCTGAAGCAGATAAGACAACTTTTGTGGCTACATTCTAAAAGATTCTTGTCTAGACATAGTCAGTTTTCTTAGCGTGTACAAGGGCCCTTAGGCAGTGGACAGACTATACAGAAAGATACTCGAGAACACTTTTGGAATGCTGCAAAGGCTAATTTCAAGTAAATAGGTTACGCACTAAATATGATAATAATTATTATAAATCATTAACAATAACAATTTAAATATTTGACATACCAACTTCAAGCGTAGCTTTCTTTCCACAATATACGAACTGTCCTGTGTAGAGACCTTCGGGTGCAATAAATAGTTCCTTACGTGTTTTGAACTTGTATGGATCACGGAAGTGCACCACAGCTAGTGGAGCTCCACGACCGGGGTCGTGAATAATGTCCTAAAATAAAAGAACATAATAAATAAGTAAAACAATATTTTGTAAATGGCTTTGACAATGTTACATGCTTGCTTACCTTTACGACGCCCTTAATGTAACCATGGCGTTCAGCGTAATCCAATGAACGGAGTTTAGGTGCTCCTTTCCTTTTCTTAGTGTGTGATACGAATACCGAACCGGCACCTTTACGTTGAGCACGAATTACACGACCCATTGTACCGTCTTAACCCTCACTGGAAATATTTTACAATAAATATTAATGTTGACACGAAATAATATCACCATGTTTTAGCTTAGAATCTAATGGTCCTCATTTTGAAAAATATTATTAAAATATTACAAAACTCATTATGATAACTTTTGATTAAAAGTTAAGCGTAATCTTTACGTACATTTTCAATGAGGGAAACTTTAGAAAGAACTGACAGATGCTGAAAAATATAAATGTTGCCTGTTTTACACAGATTATAATAAAAAAATACAAAAGGGTGAAATGTGTAGTTAAAGTGTGCCAATCAAGGTCTGAAAAGATAAATAAAGCAAGTGGTGTTACTTTACACAAGAAAGTTTGTTAAATTTTCTTCAGATTATCCATAAAAACATTATAAGACGAAATAAATTTTTCAAACATCGTTTTGTCATTGATGACAGATTAATGTGACCAGAATATTTGTTTTTGAAATTCCCGGATTGTTGGGCTTAGTGAATAACGTATGTACTCGTATATATGTTAGTGTTAAGTGTAAATTTATTATTAAAGTCTGTTGTGTTAAACGCACTGTAGTATCATTCTCACTCATTGAACGAAAAAATAACACACTCACGTTCACGGTTTACTTTACCTTAATATAGACAGACATATTTTAATAATATAAATAAATTTTTATAATATAATTTTTTTATAATATAATACAATAATATTAAAACAGCTTTGGTGAAAAAACGCTTATAATTTCGGATCCCGAACCCGTAGTACGTAACAATAGTTATTACTTATTTCACCTTGATTTTACAGTTTTGAAATACATAATATAAATATAATATACATTTACGCACTTTTTTAATCATCCTAATCTACCTAGTCATCCTTATCAACTTTTCTCAGTCTTTAAATCTATTGAAAGACCCATCGAACAATATTACATAGTAATTAATTCAAGCCTTGTGCAGCAAGAAAAAAAATCAAACCTTCATTCATTCTGGGGAAAATATTTTGATTAATGACAACATCTGACCGTTTGTCAATGACAATGTCTTGTCTCTTTCCAACGTAATTAAATAAATAAATAAATAAATTTAGATTAACATATTTATGTATCAGTTTCAAAGCTACGACCTTAAACTCGTAAGTTGACACGTTTTTTTGCAATATTTTTGTTAGACATTGCTACTCTAGTCTTTTATACCTCATTTACATTCAGCCACTGCCGCTGCCCCTCGCGCTGCCGGCAATAATTCCCTAAATACTGCTGTAGCAGGATCGAGAGGAGTGTGTGTTTACATACTGCCCTACCACTCACTTCGCTTTCAAGTTTCGGCAATGGCAGACGTCGAAATAATTACAGCGGCCGCGCTGTCTCTTTTTGCGATACATAATTATATTCGATATTTAAAAAGATATCGAGTACAAAAAAAGAATGTTTGTCGTAGACGATGGTGGATGGTATCTATCCATCGAAATAGAACTTTGTAAGTACCTAATTATCGACCTACCTACTAACATCCCAAATTACTTTTTCCGTTTCCAGTAGTTCTACGTCTTTCTCCTCCAGGCGCTCGGCCAGTATATTATCTATACTCTTTGCGCTCGGCGAGTACTGAGCGCCGGAGCAGAATGTAAACACGCACTGCCGCTCGCGCTGCCGCGGCCGGTCCTTTGACTTCCGCACAAAAAACCGCCATTTTAGGGAGCGCCGGGCAGCGCGAGTGGCAATGGCAGTGGCATGAGAAGTATCGCGTTTACACACTCGTCCTGCCCACTTCCCTGCCCACTTCCCTGCTCACTACGGCTGAATGTAAATGCGGTATTATAACTCAATGTATAAAACGTAATTTAAGAAAAATTAACTTTTTCTTAAATGAAATCAACAGAATACCTATATAATATGTTCGAAATTTCTTTAACTTATATTATTACATAATTAAATATGATTACATTATTAAAAATCTATTCTTCTTCTTCTTCGTGACACTCTTGACAGAGCGGTCGTGGTCATCGCGTAGTAACTTCTGTAGGGGCAGTTGTGATGCTCTTCACGATTGTTCGCCACTTCCTCTGTTGGTTGACATTATGGGGCACTCGTACAGGGCCACCCACAGCTGACTTAATTTGGTCGATCCATCGCGTGGATGATCTTCCTCGCCCTCTGTTGCCATCCACCCTGCCCTATCTATACATATAATAAAATTCTAATTTAGTTGAATTTGTATATTGAATATTTTTTGGAAATTCTTATTGAAATAGTTATTATTATAGATATAGAGGCCGAATCTATAGTTGTAAGAATGTATGTCTGTCTGTGGCCGCATCACGAGAACACCAGTGAACAGATTTCTATGAAATTTGGTATGATGATATCTGGTTATCCAGCTCAGGTACTTTTTACTGCTGTAAAACATCACACGGTATGTGAAATTTAATTTAGTTTCCGGCCTTTTAAATGCGAGCGAAGCCGCGAGAAATGCTAGTATTATTATATGTAGCTAGGTAGTTCATTGAAATGAATGTTTTGAAAAAAAACCCTAAAAAAGACTACCAGTCTCTAAAAAATAACTGAATACGATAATTCATTCATTTATTAGGTTTCATTTACTTTAGATGCTTAATCCATATACCTAACCATTTATTTTAAATATAATTGTATAATCAGTTTTAATCATTGACTTAGAGAATTGACTGCATCTGCCCTATCCAACTGTAAAGTTAACAAAGGCAGGACAATTTAAGAGAGACGAGCGTGCGGCCAGTAGTTGTCTTTGTCTAGGATTTTGATTGGTTTTGGGTAAACTTCGAATAAGTTTGTTATTTTACGTGACAAACGCTAAACATCCAAAACTCTCAATTTAGCTCAAACTATGAATCGATAATGGATCCTATCATATTGTATAAAACGTTAAGAAATTATAAGATGTTGATGTTTTCTATATCTCACTTGAAACTGTTTACTTATCATTTAACTCTACAGAGAATGCTATATTCAAGCCACAATAGCGTCAAAGTTAAAGTTTTGCTTGTTACATGTTATGTATTATTAAGTGGGTAAACTTAAAAATCTAGTGGCTGCGCCCACAACGCTGTTCTGGTTGGAATAAAGCAGTGCGTATCCAACTAGCAAGCCTTTCACTCGTACCTGTCTGCATACATAACAGTGGCGACGAGGATGGGATTTTATTACATTACATAATATCATTTGAATCAATGATATTATATACAAGATACGCCATCAACGCACCAAACGCGTGCCGTGAATTGGTCCTATTTGTGACCATTGCAGTCAGTCGACCTGTGATTGCGAACGCGCGTGTCGACTACTTACTAAAAAAAGTTAAAATGCCTTCATGTGTGCTTCGAAAGTGCAAAAATTACGATAAAAAGGTAAAAAAAGATGAAGGGATAAAAATATTGACGTTTTAAACAGATTAATCTTCAATTAGTAATTTTAATGAATCAAAGCTTCCAAACGATAAAAGAGATAGAACATTGATTAAATCACGAACTATTCGTCGCTGTACTGATTACAAATAGCTGTCTCTTTCACTCTTACGTATTGCGTATTTCCTGTCGCACTTATAGCGTGTGTTTAAATCTTAGATAATATATTCTTTATCTTAGGTTTAAATATACAATGTTTTTAAATGTGTATGTTTGTGTCGCGGAACAATTATGTGTGCGGGCAATATGAACGTGACGTATCTTGTAAAGGGTGATTATTTAAGCGTTTGGTTTTTCATTTAAAAAAAAAATACCATAATATGGTGTTAAATATAATATTTATATTGGGAAGTTAAAAATCATTATTTGCCATTTATGTTTTAAAAATTATTTCGTGCAAATGTTAGCCTCCACTACGTTTTAAATGCTCCATACACGAAGTCCAATTGTGAGGTACTTTTTCAAGCATATTGGCTGGAATATCACGGATAAAACGTTAATTTTGTTTTCTAGTGCTCGAATTGATGCTGGTTTATCTGCATAAAAAAGAGTTTTTACGTACCCCCACAAAAAATAGTCAAAGAGCGTTAAATCGCACTATCTAGGCGGCCTATTAACTGGTTCGAAACGATTTATCCAAGCAGTTGTGACCAAATTCCGCACCAATTTTACACTATTCGATATTAAACCATCCACTACTCATAGGGTGCGTACATAAAAGAATTTTTATACTGAATCCGGAGCCAGTCGATATGCTTGAAAAAGTACCTCATAATTGAACTTTGCGTATGGATCATTTAAAACCTAGTTGAGGCCAACATTTGCATGAAATAATTTTTAAACAATAAATGGCAAGTGATGCTTTTTAACTTCCCAATGTAAATTTTATATTTAACAGTATATTTTGGTATTTTTTTTTCAAATGAAAAACCAAACGCTTAAAAAATCACCCGTTACCATTGATTTGTATAGGATAAAATTTCGATTTGAGTAGTTATTATACAAGTTACAACTTTACAAGTTAAGATATGGATTAGACAGTAAGGGACGGCAATAGCAATCATTTTGTCTTGTTCTAACACATCAAAGTTGTGTTAAGCGTTTTCTTTCCTCACGATAATGCCAAATGCCAATTGCCACGTGACCCACGTTAGGAATTAGGATGGGTTCACGTTTGCGGTTTGACTTTATATATGTAGCAATATACTCTATGGGTTTGACGTTACACCGAGTCGGGCCCGCGGCCCCGACCGAGGCACGGCCGGGGCACGGTCTACCATGAATTACTTCATTCATACCATTGAGTTATAAAAGACTAGAGTAGCAATGTCTAACAAAAATATTGCAAAAAAACGAGTCAACTTACGAGTTTAAAGTCGTAGCTTTGAAATATATTTACTCTTTGTTAGAGACTGCCCTAGTTGTGATGAGTAGGACAATTGATTTTGAGTGTATTTGTATGAGCGACTCATTTCTAGATATGAGGCGGGACAATGTACCGCTTCAAATGAGTCGTGACAATGACACGATATAACAATTGAACTACCGTCTACCATGAACTAGGTAGGTATTATAATTTGAGTCAGTGAGGACAAAGTTAAATGTGAATGTATTAGGATATTGTTTCGCTTTGCATTAATACGATTATTAGGTATATTGTGTTTCTCTGCTTGAAGTTATAATTAAAAAAACTTTAATACTTAAAAAATAATAATAAAAAAAATACAGACTATGTAATGAATCATTTATTATAAGTAATCAAAAACCATAAACACTTAAATTAAACTATGTTTTCGGATTTTCTCATGGAATTGTTGTGATTTTTGGTTACTCAAAGGCATTATAATATAATTGTTGTTACAGAGGCTACCCATAAAACAATAAAATGTATTCAAAAAATAAAAAATACCACCAAAATACCTTACAATATTTGTTAATTTTGATTTTAAATATTTTATAAATTTAATAAATTTTATAATAAATAGAAAATGGAATATTATTTGTAACTTAATTTTGGTTGTTATTAAAATTGTTAAAATTAAAAGAAAACTTTATTCATTAGTAATCTATTAGTGTTGTTATTAGAAAATAAAAATATATTAATTATTCAAGTCAGCATATATGTCATGACTCATGAGCATAGAGAAAAGGTCATGACCATGAGTCCAGAGCAAAGAGTAAAGTAATTAAATATGGTCCAGAGACATGTTCTCTGCATGAGTCTAACACCAGTTCGGAAACGGAAAAAAGCCTCAGACCTATTATAGTCTGTATCAGAGACTAAATTGACATTATGTGGGTTGTCAGTTTTTTGCAATTCTTAAATAATCATGTGCCACTATCGTAAATTAACGTTAAAGAAATCAAGTGTGGTTTTTTTATAATATGTTATCCTGAAATAATGTGTATGTACGTATTTAAAAAGTAATAAAATAAAATTAATATTTGACATTTGCATGTGTCAATCAGTCTGAGATTAAAATTAAAAAAAAAAGATAACGTGTAGTGTCGTCGGACTCCGGATAGGAACGAAGTTCCTTATTATAAATTTATTAATTTTAAGTTCTATTCGAGGTATAAAGAAAATTATTATTCGTGTATAAAATTTTTAGTACGATATTTTTATTCATAAAAAAAGCAAAAAAATAACAAATAAACAAACTTATCAACTTTATTTTATTTACAAACCAGACGGTATAATTATCGAATGATATAATAATATCAACCGCCATCACGTAGACTATACATTAGACACTGTATAGCCATCATACAAAGTCTATACATCTATATATATACTACTATATAAATCTGTAGAGTCTGTCTGTACACTTATTTTTTGTCTAATTTCGTCATAAATATTCATTTTATGACTCACTGACATCAGTTTTACCATTTTTGAAATTTTTGTCTGTCTGTCTGTATGTCCCGCTATAACTCAAGAATGGTTGAACTGATCTTTATAAAAATTGGTATACAGTAAGAACATGTGACTGCACAAATGATAGACTATATATAATGCCAAAAAAATAATTAATTTTTTCGTGCGTTCCTGTTATTAATTTTATTATTTTCATTATTAATTATTATTTTATTAGCTTATATATGTTTTCAATTAGTTCAATAAATATATTCAAAATAAAAAAGTATGGCTTCCATTTATTGCAATAATAATAATAAAACACTAATTTTACATAAATTTTAAAAGCCCAGCGAAGCGGGCGGGTAACAGCTAGTAAATATTAAAAAAATAATTAAAATGTCAAATATTCGCGTAAATCTAAGAAAGTATTATGTAAACCATAAACCATGGAGATTAGAGACCAGGAGAACCAAGGCCCTAGAATGTAGTGTCTCAGAAATATTGTCAAACCAAGGAGGCGCTGCGATCGCTATGTTGTCTCAATGCCTTACTTCACGTTGTCACAATAGTGACAGTACTCATAAATAGCTAATGTCACAGATACTACTTATTGACGGCAGCGCGCTATAAATTCTACAAATTTTCAGAGACAGGCGGGTAATGCTTTAGTATGAAGCGATGGTTCTCCTGTATTTAACCTCCATGCCATAAACAAAAAAAAAGTACGAAATAGTAAAAAAAGATAAAGCAGCAATGTTGTTATTGTTTGAAACTACTTACATATTAAAATTCAAAAATAATAACATTGCTGCTTTTTTACCGCTTAGTCTGTTACGCCTCTCAGAAATAATTTGCCCGGACTTTGAAAAAATTCTTTCTGACGGAACAGAAGTAGCAGAAATGCACATTCTTTTCTTAACGACTTCATACAGTCGTGGATAGGCATCCTTCTTGTGATGCCACCACTTAAAAGGATCAGAATGCCTTGGTACTAAGGGCTCCTGTAGAAACCTGTCTACTTCTACGATACCAGCAGCTGTCGGGTTGGTGTTCTTAATAACTTCCCCTACTTGTCTGTCAAAATCTTCCCAGATGGTACAAACTCGTTTGACCGGCGGTTCTTCTACTGCCTCAACTACTTCAGATTCAAGTGGAGTATGTAGACTTAAATTACTCACCAAGGATTTTAAATTTGAACAAGCTCTCGCATACGAGAACTCATTACTAAAGCCAAATTTTTTGAATCGTGGATCGAGAAGTGTGCTTTCGGCAAAGATGTTATTGTCCTCAACGTTGTGAAATCTCGATGTAAGTTCATCTAATAAAACTTGCGTCATTCTTTTAACAGTATCGGGGAGGGTTTCATCAGATAAAAACATTCGGCATTTCTTCTTAAGGGCATTTGAAATTAATATTACCTGAGAAATTGTAACTTTACTTTCAGAGCTCATCTCTTCGGTTACATCTTTGAACAAAGATAATACTTTGCAGGCGTGTGTTATTACATCTAAGTCTGCATTATTGATGTTATCCATTTCAGGGTATTCGACTGCGATTGTAGACATCAGGCTTGTTTTAGTCCCGAGTATCCTGTGGAACATTTCAAAGGTCGAGTTCCATCTGGTGACGACATCTTGTTTCAGTTTTAGCTGCTTATCGCCCAATTGCTTTTGCATTGACTGCAATCTTTGTGCTGCAAGAGGACTTCGCTTAAATAATTCCACGATGGATTTCAATTTAGTTTGTACGGTTTTTATTTCCTTAAGACCAGTCTGTACAATAAGATTCAATGTGTGTGCGAAACATGGTATCTGCTTCCATTTTAATAGCTTTATAGCCGCTTTTAGATTTGCTGCGTTGTCACTGGTCACAGATACAATTTTACTGTTGATGTTCCACTCCTCGCACATATTCAGTATTTCAGCTTTTAAATTTTCTGCCGTATGTCTGTCTGAGTATTGGCGACAATCCAGCATGTATGACTTCAGTTCAGTGCTTTTATTCAAAAAATGTGCAGTGAGGGAAATATAGTTCTCATTCGGTTTTGAGGTCCAACTATCGGTTGTAATAGCAACATAATCAGCTTCTTGCAAACATTTTGATATTCTTTCTTTTTCAATATTATAATAATTTAATAAAAGGGTATTAGATATGGTTTTACGGCAAGGTATATTGTAATTTGGGTTTAGTTCGTGTACAAATCTACGAAATGAATCGCTATCGACAATACTAAAAGGTAGATAATTTTTGGATATTAACTGAATTAAATATCTGTTAAGTTGTTCACTTTTTTTGGCAGGAAGTGGTTTCGTAAAATAATTTGTTAATGCGTTTTTATGAACTGGGCGAAAAGCAGTGCTCGGTACAGATGCTGAAGTTAGAGTGCATGCTGTGGTTGGTAATGCAGAGGTTGGAGTAGTTGATGAAGAGGCAATAATTGGTTCTGTATCTGTAGTACTATTAATATGTCTTGTTTGGTCAGAGGATGATGCTATGATACGATGCGTTTCGTCTAGTGTCCGTGTCGGTGCTGCTGAAAACTGAAAGCCGCTAAGATGTTGAGATTTCGTGTGGCGTATTAAATTATATGGACTACCACCTTTATAGGACAATATTCTTCCACAAAAATTGCATTTAGCCTTATTTTGTTTAAGATCAGTAAAATATTGCCAAGCTTTCGAAGTTCTTTTGTCCGCTGACTCAGCCATGCTGTTATAAAAAAGTGCAAACACAAAGTAAATTAGCATCATGCAAACCATCACCAAAGAATTATTACAAAGGTTATTTAATTAGAAACTTGGCAACATAGTATAGGTTCTTGAGGAACCCGACATGCTTAAATAAATTGAGAAAGTTCTTACGTATATGAAATTATTAAAATTGACTGCTTGAAAGTAGAATTAGAAAATAGTAAATACTAGTTATCGCCGGCGGCTCTACCTACGTGCGGCGATCCTAGACTATCTCTGTGTCAAATGACAAATTCCATTAAGATCAATTCAGTGGTTTTGACGTAAAAGACAAACAATTAATACACTTTGACATTAATTACACTAGTAGGTAAGTATAGTAATCTAAACAACGAATCAGATAATATCTATTTATTTTATTATTAAAAACACAAAGATCATTTCCTTTACAAAGACGTAAAAGACTATTAAACAAACTTTTAATATTTATTTATTTATATACCTACTAATATATACCTATTTTATGTAATAACTTAAAAAATATAATACCTATTATACTTAATTTAGGTATTTAACGGTACTTATTACTAACGTCACCGCAGCTATAAATATAGCGGCGATTTTTAAGTGCCGCCATTCTACATCTAAAATTAATTTTTGGCGCCATTTTTTAGCTGTTTTTAAACAAAGTGTTTGATTTTTAATAGCGTTTTATTTTATGATAGTTTTCGACGATGTGGTCATATATCTAACCTTACCTAACCAACTTAGAAAGAAAGATTCTCAAAATTAACCTTATGAACCTATTAATTATTATATCCAAATCCAAAGAAAATAGTTTTTTACGATTTAAGCACATTCACACAAATCTATAGAAAAACGAAAGTGCGGTGGCATTACTACCTAAGTACCTTTAATTTATATTTACCAGTTTTGCCGCGGTAAGCTGCCGTCAATAGTTTTATAGCCGTAACTTGTTATGATTAATACAATACAGACAGAACATTAGGTTACCTAAACCGAACTAGTAAATATAAATTATATAGCTATAAAATTCAACAACAACCAACCATCACCTTCATTTATACCAACAAAATAGTAATCTACTAAATAGTTTTATGTTGCACCTACTTAGATCTTATTCTAGAAGTAGGTTTATTCTACTCAAAACTCTATACAAACTTTAAATTAATGTACGTAATCCTTACCTTTATTCAGTTGATAACTTAGGTATGTATTCTGTTAATACTTTTGTCCTATAGGGAAGTGTATATAACTTATAAGTGAACTCAGAAATATACCTATTACTGAGACATTCAGTTACCACCGTCTCGAAAATCTCAATCTCTCAATCTCAATTGAAAAGTTACCAAAAATCACAATATTATCACAGTAACTAAGTATGTACTAAATCTAAAAATCAATTTAAGATTTGACAAATAATACCGAAAATAAATCAAAATACGCGGGAATATAAATAATATTTTGTCTCGTTTCCACCTATTTGTTTACAGTAGTAATTATCTCGTTCTCGCGTCGGCGTTAATACATATCGTAAGAGCGAGACATAAAACAATGCCTGTCCCGTACTAGCCCGCGCTCCACACGTTTTGAAGCGCTACAAATTTTTCATTTGAAGCGTTGGGACATTGGATCATTTTGTATGCGACATTTGAAGCGCCTCTTGTATGAGGCACACAACACTATCAGCCCTAGTATATATATATTATATTTACTCTTTGTTAGAGACAGTAATGCCAACCGGTTATTATATATTTTTCCTATTTATACTGATAACTGATTGTGATTGCGTATATAACTTAGGTAACAAGTACCTATATAGTATACTTTATAGGTACTTAATTATACAATATACATATATACGTGATTGGTCACATATGTAGCAATATACTCTATGTTGGTCACGTTGCAAGCGGCGTGGATCGAATTTTCGCAATTCGCATTTCGCTATCTGACAAATGACAATCTAACTATAAATTCTATAATCCTTTGGGCTTTGACTAGTTCTTAATATTCCATTTACCATTACATTCTCTTTGATTATTCTGTATGTCACGGTCGCGAGTAGAGCTTATTCGCCTGATTTCTGTTTATTTTATTATCAAGAACTAAGAAGGAACCTATCGCCGTAGGAAGTAGGTTTTCATTTGCATAAATTCTAGAATAAACAATAATAATTGTTGTATATAAAATTATATCATAAATTTTTCAGTACCTGCTTAGTAGAATTGTTTCTTTGTATGTTTTGAATTGCTATTATTGTACGCAAGCAACATATTATTATATCGTAGTGCAGTGTTATTTACTTACTTATTAGTGATAGTGTGATATTACTACGAATTTTATCGTTAATTGCAATAGTGAAGTAAAAACTAAGGTTTTTTAACTTTATTGGATATTGTTTTTCGATCTTTTGGACATAAAGACATTGTTTTAAACCCTCCAATTACTAGGTGAGTACTCGAAAATCAAATAATTTATTTCATTTGATACTTATTTGAGATTCTTTTGTTAAAACTAGGTAAATAACATGTATTAAAAATAACTTCCAATATTGACCTGTAGAACCAACTCTTTGACGTTATAATTTAGTTAGACACAGAAAACCAAATTTTAGCTTCTTGCAAGATTTTATTTTTATTAGGGATCTCTTACTTATAATGTAACTTGGGATGTAACCCAATGAATACCTATTACCATTATCTGAGTTATTATTGTAAATGAAAAGAAAGCTCTGAGTATGAAACTAACTCTTAGTTTTTCCTATGCACTCTATTTACCAATTACCTGCCACCTTTCTTTTACTTTACCTTACCTTGACCAAGGCTATTCTCCAAACATCACCATATTATATGCCTATGTATTTTTAAATATTTTTGAATATATTTAAGTACTTAATTCATTTAATAGACTATAAATATAGCGGAATTTGAAGATAACTTTAGAAATATTTAATACATGAATTATAAAACAGCTACAATTTATTAGTTTTAGAATTTTTGAAAGGAAGGAAGAAGGAAAGGAATATTGTAATATGTCTGTAAATTTAATAACAGTGAAAATATATCACATTTATTTACAAATTCTATTTAGTGTTATTTAATTTAACACCATCCACATTAATATTATAAAAGTGACAGTAATTATTATAGAAAACAAAAACAAGTAAAATATTTTGAAGATGCTCAATGTAGGTATGTGTGCTTTTACAAAAAAAAGTTGAAGTGTCTGTTTTTAATTTCAAATTAACACCTTATCACCAAATGCATTTTAAAGTATATATAGTACTTACATCTGAAAATCAATTTTTTAACTTTTTGTCTGTCTGTCTTTTTGTTCCGGGTAGTCCAGCTGGACCGATTATGACAGAACTTTCACTTGTGGTTAGCTAATGTTATTAGTCACTCCTTATCCTTAAAAACAGACACATCAATTTATATGTATAGATGTATAAAAGAACCCCAACGGAGCGAGTGTAAGTTGCTAGATTTTTTAATATTTGTCAGCAAAATTAGCAGTTATAAGATAAATAAAAAAGATAAATCTGCATTGATACACAAAAAATAATTAAAATAAATTATTTATTTTTTACTTTGGAAATGTAATGTTAGCACAAAATAAATAACATACTATACTCTGATTTTTGACAATTCATATATCATAAACCTTTTTTGCTGTGAATTATTTTTATATATTTATTTATTGTAAATTGTTTTTTTTGGGCATTTAATGCTCACTAACTAGAATGTCTATATTTTTTACCTAAATTAAAAACCGCCGATAAGAACAACATATCTCTTGAATGAATAAATAAATAAATGAAAATATTTATTAATCATTATTATTTATATCATAATTGTCGTCATCCTCATCCACCATTGGATGATAAAGAAATCACACACACTATCAGATCATGAGGAGGACACATTGTATCCTCTTCTTTAAATAATTTGATTTAAGTATACTTGCCATTTTTGAGCTGTGATATTATTTATGCTCTCTGATATCAATTGTTTATATATATTGTAAATATTTTTGTCATATTGGCTCTAACTAAAAATATTAACGAATATTTTACAAATGAAGAGGTTTTCCTAAAAAATGTTTGCAGCCAATGAATTTTCAGGGAAATTTTGACAGGGACTATGCCATATTTGATATATGGCATCTGTAAAGGTTCATTTACACGTATTAAGTGATTAAGTAGTTAACTAAATTTTAACTTGCGACTTGCTACTAAATTGTCTGTTTACACGCACTTAATCACTTAAAATTAAGTTAAAATTTAGTTAACTACTTAATCACTTAATACGTGTAAATGAGCCTTAAAAAAACCGCGGCAGCGCGCTCGGCGCAAGAGCAATAAGCATTCAAATTTCAATCTCTTAAATTCAGTTGAGTTTCGAAGTCGATCTGCGGTTTGCCTACATACCTACATTTGCTACAAGTTACATCTTGGTTTTGTTTATGTTACTTTAAAATTGCTTAGTGTAACCTGTAGGCAAGGTAGACATTAATTACTTACTACTTATACCTATTAGAAGTATATGTCCCAAAATCGATCCCACCCGTTTACTAGTGTGTTTTTTAAATCATAATAAATGAAAAAATATGTCATACATATGTAAACGAAATCATCAGTAGATTTCGATGATAAGAAGTAAGCACTTAAAAATAAAAATCTTTTTATCAAAAAGGCAACCTTCAAAAATTACAGTTAGTCATTTAATTTTAATATTTGAAATCGGTGGCAATACCAAACAATTACCTACTGGCTACTAATATTTTATGGACGATATATCGACAATTTATTATTGAAATATAGATGACGACGGTGACGCTTGATGTTCTTTTAAAATAAGTTTCCCTTTTACTTGTAAACTATTTAATCATCCATAATAATAAAACGTATCGTGCATGTACGCGAATTTTATTACTTATTTTACACCACGTATTTTTAAACCTAGTATGCCAGTCCTAAGCCAGTTGAAGTATGATTGTTAGTTAAACGTTAAGTAAGTAATCCAAATATTCACATTTAAAAGTAAAACGCCTAAGTTTTTATGTATACTATGCGACGATACGTTTGGCTCAGTTGGTAGACACCCTACATTAAATTCAATTTAACAAGTTTCTAAAAATCTACGGACAAAGTTTACAACAAGAAAATGTTCTAACATACATACTACATTTTTAAAAATAATTATTATATACTAGAAAAACTTTGTTTATATGCTAAAAGACTCGAACGGACTCTAACTATATCATATAAGGTCAGCTTACCGCGCAATATAAGATTCGAATCAAATTGATTGGAATCGTCGAACTGATTCGAATCCGCGAGCTCATTCGAATCAACTCGACAATTCAAATCAAGTGGTAATTCGAATCAATATAAAATCTCTCTCGAATCGTGTTTTCACCGTCATGATTCGAATCATTCGAATCAAATGTCATTCGAGTCCCATCATTAATGCGGCCTAAATTTGTACATCACAAAAATACAACAATACAAAAGTACTTTTTTAGTGTTTAAAACTAATTTTAATTAGGGATGTTCATGTAAAAAAAATTTTTGAAAATATTCATGTAAAAAATGGTGTCGTGGGACACCGGATAGGAACAAAGTTCCTTATATAAAAATATTAATTTTAAGTTCTATACGAGGTATAAAGAAAATAATTATTCCGGTATACATTTTTACTATGATTTTTTATTGATAAAAATAAAAAAAAACTACTTTACAAAGTTATCAACTTTATTTTATTTACAAGCCAAACGGTGTAATTATCGAATGATATAATAATAATAACCGTCATCAAGTTGACTATTCATTAAACACTGTATACACTATACATAGCCATCATACATAAATAATAAAAATGTTACGGATGTTTTTTCCCGGTTAGGGTACCCCTCCGCATCGTCCCATAAAGAACTTCGTTCCAAAAATATCGGTATTTTTGTCGATATAAGATATCGTAGTGTTCTATCGATACTTTGCGATATATCGTACAAATATATCGATATTTTCGATATATCTTAAGAGATTTGTATTTAACTAGTGTATAATATTGAATATTAGATAGCGTTCAGGTTAATATAAGTAAAACAGAGTACAGAAACAAATCAACTTTATTTACTTAAAATCCCAATACGTTTTCTCTAGATTTTTGCAAAAACAAAATTTTATTTACTCTTTTGGCTTGCAGTCTGCTTCTCTGCTGAGTTAAAACCTGTGCGGTTTTTGAGAAAATTTGCTCAGATAGCACAAAACTAGCCATCATTGTTATATATTTAAATGCTACATTAAATAATTTAAAGTAGTTTTTTTTTAAATTAAGGCCGAAGTTAAGTCTTGTGTCATTCTCAAAAAGATCACAAGCTAAGTATAGTCTATTTTTCCTTACGTTTCCTAAATGGTTAACAAATACTACATAGAACGAAAATCACTTGTTTTCGGACAATCACACATTTTAGACTTGGTTTTATCGTTTACAACTATTACAACAACACACTTCCTATAAATTACACTAATAAAAGCTGTTAATTAATGATTTAAACACATTATCTTTGCTAAAACTGAAATATAAACATAACCAACATCCACAGATGAAATCTGAACACCTGTACGCCATATTTATTTACTATTTAAGACAAGTATATTGCTACAAGGATTTTTTGGCACTTATATGACATTGACATGATGACGTTGGTGTGAAATTAGGGTTACAAGCTAATAACATCTACTTACTTTTAGGGAATTGTTTTTAAAAATCTATCTCTTATAATCCGTAATTGAATTCAAACTTAGGAAATGAAAAAAATAAAATTACAAATAAATGAAATTTTATTATTTAATATAAATAAATAAAACATTAAATTTTATATATCTTTAACTATTTCAAGTGAGCGCTAGATTGCTTTTCTTTCATAAAATAATCCTTTACTTTTAGCACCACCTCTCTATCACCAATTCTCATTACTTTCGGCATATTTTGAGATATTTTTAATGAAATAAAAGCACAAAATATTCACAACAACGTCAACACTCCAGTTGTCTGTCAATAGTGACAGATGGCGGTGTTAGTTCTGATTTCGGCCACGCGCCAAAAGATCCTTGTAGCACTGTAAGAAAAAATAGACTAGGTGATACTGCGTATCCACAGACTATTCATACAGATTATAAATTACTACTAGTTCTGCCCTCACGGAGAGTAGAAGAATTTCGTGTCTTTGCGTTTTGTTATTGCGAACAACTTAATTAAAGGTATAATAAATAAAATAAAAAAAGAAATGGAATGTGCTTTTATTTCACTCGATAAATAATATATCGAATGAAATATATCGATTGTACGTATCGATATTAGATGATTCGATAATATCGGGCTGTATCGATATATCGTCGTATACATATATCGATATTTTACGAAATATCGATTTATATCGTGCACTCTTAATTTTAATGTTTCATACTACGAAACCCTCAGTGTGCGAGTCAGTGTCGTACTAATTTTCAAAAATCCATTGTTCTTATTATTGAACAATTTTAGAAAGTGATGTCATTCACTTAAAAAGCATGATGTCGGCTGCCGCTGAGACGCTCCTGGCGTCAAAAACGCAGATGCCAGCCTCAGCCCCGAGCTCCAGACCTCGCGGACCCCAATCTGCTGGGAAACATACCGTTCACTGGTTTAGAAAAGGCCTGCGACTTCACGATAACCCTGCACTACGAGAAGGTCTCACAGATGCTAAAACTTTTAGATGCATATTTATCATCGACCCATGGTTCGCAAGCTCCTCTAATGTTGGAATTAACAAATGGAGGTATATTATAACGAGATAAATCTACTTATTCTAGTTAAATTTACAATATTATAGCTATTAAATATTGTTATAGATTTCTTCTGCAATGCTTAGAAGATTTAGACAACAGTCTAAAAAAATTAAATTCGCGACTATTTGTGGTAAGAGGACAACCTGCAGATGCCTTACCCAAATTGTTTCAAGAATGGGGAACCACCGCCCTTACCTTCGAGGAGGACCCGGAGCCGTACGGCCGAGTTAGAGATCATAATATTACGACAAAATGTCGAGAAGTCGGCATTACAGTCACGTCGCGAGTATCCCATACATTGTACAAATTAGATAAGTATGTAATAAACTTTTTTATAACTTACTGAATTTTACTGTATTGAAAATATATAGGGTCTTGAAGGATATTTTTTTTTCAGCATTATAGAACATAACGGTGGGAAGGCCCCATTGACGTACCACCAGTTTCAATCATTGATAGCGAGCATGCCGTCCCCGCCACCGGCCGAGGCCGCTATCTCGGCGCAGTGCCTCAACGGAGCTGTCACACCGATCACAGACGATCATGACGAAAGATTCGGAGTTCCTACTCTCGAGGAACTTGGTATGTATTTGTGTGACACCATACCACCCATGACGGTTTAGGGCTCTGTATAAGTAGTATTATTTTTAACAAAAAAACAAAAACCGACTTCCAAACTTAATAAATCTAAACTAAAAAGTAGAAAATAATACTTTTAAGGACTTTTAATTTTGGAGTCGGTGCCAGCCAGGTATTTTGATTATGTTTACAAATTGATAGATTAATCGAATAAGTATCTATTTAGGGTTATTTTGCTTTGGCTGGCACCGACTTCAAAATTAACAAAGTCCTTAAAAGTATTATTTTCTACTTTTTAGTTTAGATTTATTAAGTTTGGAAGTCGGTTTTTGTTTTTTTGTTAAAAATAATTTATTTTTAAATTTTTAGCGGAAAGTATATACGTATAGTGTTAATGACTATAAAATTTACCTTCTTTTATGAGGTAAACCTAATAGCCTGAAAGTATACAACTATCGGTCCATAATTGCGTATTATATTGAAAGAATTTTCTTTAAACTGTTAACCGTTGAGGAGTTGTACCTTCCATCATCAGTTACGGTACGTGACTCAAATATCCATATAGCATATAAAAGATTCGGCCGAGCATCGTTAATTTGCTCCTAAGAATTGAAGAGTTACGATACATGGATCCCATCATCAGAACCTTACCAAACTCTCATCAAACTACCCTTAAAGTAGTGACGACACGTTTGGCTCAGATGGTAGTGACCCTACTTCCTGCGCCAGCGGTCGCGGGTTCGAGTCCCGCTGGGGGCATACATTTGTTGCACACGGATGTTTGTACTCCAGTCATGGGTGTTTTTATTTATAATATGTATGTATTTAAAATTTATATGTGTAGTATATCAACTATCTGGTATCCGTAACACAAGCCTCGTAGCTTACCACGGAACTAGATGGTGATGTGTGTAATATGTCCCAACATATTTAATTTATATTTATCGAAATCGGTTGGCGTGATATTGAGTTATTCATCCATTTGTCGCGCAAATACTGTATGCAAATTTAAGACTTTTATGGTTTTCTCATGGATGCCATTGTCAGAACTGGAAAATATTAAAATGGGACCACATGGGAAGCACTACCTTTCAAATAAAAAAAGAATCATCAAAATCGGTTCACCCAGTTCAAAGTTATGAGCTAACAAACATAAAAAAAATAAAAAAAAATACAGACGAATTGATAACCTCCTCCTTTTGGAAGTCGGTTGATAAGGAAGAAACAGAAACAATTCAATGAATTATTTTTTTACTTCGTTTTAATATGTGTATCATATTTGGACATAATTAATGTAATATTCGTACATATGTATGTCAGAATGAAGCTAAAAAGGCAAAATAGTTGACTTCCAATTATATTCAGGAGGCACTATATATAATAATTGATTAAGCTAGAAGTAGGTATGTATATGACAAAAAATTATTTTATGTAATAAGACAGTTACCAAACCAGTCCGAATTATCAATTACTTATTAAAATAGTAAAAATGATTAATCAAAGTTTTTGCTTTTACTTCATTAAACCACTATACCATAGCGGCGTCTAGGTTTTAGTCTTTGTAAGTACACTTTTGAGGTATTTTTTCTTTTAAGACTATATTTGTTGTGTCCTTAAGACCAGTGAACCGCAACTACGCGTGTACAGCAACCAATACTCGTAAAGTTATATCTCACAACTTTTTCCGGTTGAAGAACTGCACCGAACTGAAATGTTTTTAAGGTTATTTTTTTTAAATATTGTCAATTGACAAGGGTGAAATGTGACCAGTTTTATTATATTTTTGACAAAGCATCTCGTGAATGAAATCAAATAAAATCGTGTATTACTCGTACCAAGACTTGCCGTACCTACTAAGGAGTAAGAACTGCGCAATCCTATAATATTGCTAGTGAAATCATCTAATATTGATTTAATTATTTAAATCTATAAATTATTTATAAAATGTTTGCACAAGAATACCTATTTGTATTACAATGCTTTATAAAAGTCGCTAATAGCTTGTGTTATAAAAGATCTGCTTCGTCTTTTGTATGCACATTCACGTTTTTGCAGCGTGGCGGGGAACATTGTTGAGAGCTAAACCCTCACTTTTTAGCGGCTGTAAATTATTTTCTTAGAAATAAATTAATTTCCGCTACGGCTTCACTTTAAAAGTACAATACAATATGTATTACGAAACTGAGAAGATATTCTGCAAGAAAATTGTGTAAAATACTTGGTCACTAGATAAGTTCTGCAATACAGCCATATTTTTAACGGTGGGTAGATGAGTTTAGCCTTATTAGAATGTTACGTTTATCATATGATGGTAGATATATAATATTTCTATATTCACTCATTAGCTATAGCACAGAAAATATTTTACTTTATAAAGTGTCTGGGTGGACTAAGGGTGAATAGCGTATCATGATTCGGTTCAACTTCGCACTTAAGTCTCACACTCGATGAGTGTATGGAAGAATTTTTTTTAAAAATTATTTAATTTTGTACTCAAACGGAACTGCCCTCATCGTACAACACTTTTTCGTTGGTATCGGGAATTCAGTCGTTGTAATTTTGGCGTAGAAGACGCCCCAACGTCGGGACGTCCCACGGACGTTTGTACTGAAGACAAGGTAGAGAATCTTGAAAAATTGATAAGAAAAGAAGGCCAAATTACTTATAGACAGATAGAAGATATATTGCAGATTAGTGCACCAAGCATTCATAAAATTCTGCGCGATATAATGTAAGGTAAAAATATTTATACGCTTCGGGTACTCCTTAATTTAAAAGAAGAACAAAAGCTATGCGAAGTATATTGGAGTAAGAAAATGTTAAAGAGTATGAAAGTAGAACTTCTAACTACGTAAATAATATCGTCATGGGTTCTGAAACTTGGTTATATTATTTTAATGTGCCAACCATAAACAAGAACAAAACTTGGTGGTTTTAAAATGAACCTACTCCAATTCAAGTTCGCAAATCTCGTTCGGTGAAGAAAATAATAGTTCCTGTATTTTTGACAAGACGAATAATTTTAGATAAAGTAATTTTGTAAAGTCAGCGTGCATTTACGGCCTTTTGGTACACATAAGAGTTTTTGCCTCAGATGATCCAAAAACTCAAAGTGCTCTGTCCAAAATTTTTAAGAGTCGATAATTGGCATTGTCACCACGATAATGCTCTTGCAAAAAGGTCGCATGAAACTGAGTTTATTACAAGAGGTTGGAGTAAAACTGCCTGAATATCCTGCATACAATCTTGATCTTTCACCCTGTGATTTTGGCCTATTTCCAGTCATTAAGGTTCAGATCAAATAAAGGAGGTTTGCCTGCGATACTAAGTTATTAGCTGCTTGGAGCCATTCTTGCTCCAATCTCCCAGAAGAACAATGGAAGCAAATTTTTGATGATTGGCTTACACGAAGGAATAAGTGTATAAGCTGTGGTGGAAAGTATTTTGAAAGATTGTGATAAATAAATCTGTATTGCAAAACTTATCTAGTGACCTTTGTACAAATGTTAAAGATGACATTCTAATTAGCTCATTGACTTATGCTTTCAATTTACTCGGATTTTATATTTAATCAAACTATACTATGTGATATTGGCGAAGTAATCTGTGCTCAACTGGCACGCTTTGAAGCCTGATGGCTTCAAAGCGAGAGAAACAAACAAGAGAATTGAGTTGAACTATTGTCTGCCTATCTGTCATCGTATCACGATAAAACCACTGGAACGATTTTGATGAAGTTTGGTGTGATGATTATCCGGTATTATATTGTGAACATAATATAGAACAAAGTTAATTTCTAAAATTGAATTTTAACTATACTCTATTCGCCGAATGAACGGAGCACTGAGATTTTGCGCTTCCGCATGATTGGTTGCAGATAAGACGCTTAAACCACGATCACAATGCAAATTGCAAGTAATAAATCATTAGTTGCACACCGTCGTTGCACTTTCAGTTACCGTTACCGTTCAGACGTCTCTCGTGTAGTCATCTGCTTTATTGCGATCATAGTATATCTAACGAAAATAAATTTAAAAATAAAGTTAATTTTACTTTAATGTGATTTCATTTTATTACAAATTATTAATAATTCCTCACTAAAGCATTAGCAATATGAAAGAGCCATATGATTTCAAACCAGTTGCAAGCGTTAGTGGGCGGAGCTAGACATTTTTCTGTCTTTATAAGTTTATGTGCAATTGGGGACAGAGAAAGCGCTTTGCACGGTTGACTAAACTTTGCAATTATCCTGAAAAATCAAACACATCAAAACAATGTACTAGAAAATTGTACATATAAGTTAGCCATACTATTTCTAGCTCCTAAGGTACATTTACAATTACTAATTTTATCTGGTTTTCTCTCTTGGTTCGACAGACGGAAACTCAACACACCCCTATATGATACGAGTATGTGTAAACTCAATATTAAAAAAAATATTAATTGCAGGATTCGAAACGGAAGGTCTTAAGCCACCAATTTGGATCGGAGGCGAGAGTGAGGCGTTATTGCGACTTGAAAGACATCTGGAGAGGAAAGCTTGGGTGGCATCTTTCGGTCGACCCAAAATGACTCCACAGTCCTTACTGGCCAGTCAGACTGGTTTGTCACCCTATTTAAGGTTAGTAAAATATGTTTTTCTCTAAAAAAATTACTAAAAATCTGCCTTCAGTATATGTATTACAGTCCATATCAAAAAGTTTTTTTATATGATTATCGAAACTTCTCGTCAAGATAAGTATTGGAATAAACATCACAAAAACAAGCTTGTCTGAATAAATAATAATTTTTAAGATTTCAGTAAAATTTATTTTTATTTTAACAGGTTTGGTTGCCTATCAACAAGGCTGTTTTACTATCAACTAACAGAGTTATATGAAAGAGTGAAAAAAGTAAGACCTCCATTATCTTTACATGGACAAATACTTTGGAGGGAATTTTTCTACTGTGCAGCAACGAGGAACCCTAATTTTGACAGAATGGAAGGTAACCCTATATGCGTACAAATTCCTTGGGAAAGAAACCAGGATGCTCTTTCAAAATGGGCCAATGTAAGTATTATATTTATAAGTTTAATAAATATGTAACTGGAGGATTCCAGATAGGGGGGTATGAATTTTTATTTAAATAAAGTGATGAATTACAGCTCAGTAGAGTTGGCTTCCCATAGTAGTTATTATGCATAGATTTTAATCTATGCATGATAACGATGATGATAAAATGAGGTAAAAATTCAACATTAAGTCACTAAGTGTCAGATTTTATGGATTTGTATGGGTTATATTGGTGACGGGTTAAGGGTTTTATTAACATTTTCCATTTTAGAATATATTAAAGTATCTGGCAGAAACAAGGGTATTTTTATTTCAATTTGTCAAGAAAATCCAAAATTGGACAATGTTCGTCGCGAGAGAGTTCACACGGCAAACGCACTGTACTAGTACATTGATTTTACAACCCTAGATTATAAAAAGAAACAGCGGAAAGTTCTCACTATCGATTTACGATCGTGTAAAGAAAATGTCGCAGTTTTTTTACAGCAATCACTCAGGTTTTTTGGTTTACCTAATAAATCCGGTGAGTATCCTCTTAGCGGGTAACCTTTCCTTTCAGCAGTGCACGTATATACTAACGTTGCGTGCAGTTACACCGTTTGGGGCGGAAGTCTTTGCCTATAATTTAGAAAATAATTTACACTAGGTAGCCGGAGGATATGCCCAAAAACATTACATTAAAACACTGGACTACTACGGACAGGAAAAAAGCATAACGCCTGCCATAGAAGTTGCCTATTATAGCAATCACAACATGCTTATCAAGCGGGACGCAGATAGCACCAGCCCAAAACACCGTTAAACCTGGTGAAGCCAAACAAAGCGGCTAACTACATCAATCCCATCAATCGTATGGCGTCCTATAGTGAGAAGTACGGTCTCGTGCAACTAGAGAAGTTGAAAGAAGGAAGAATGGTCCTCTTAAATGGGGCTATATAATAGGCTTATGACTAAAGATGACAATCACGGAGAGACACGAAAGAATATGAAACGTTAGCAAACGTGCCACCGCGCCGTAGAAAGCTGCAGAAATAAATCCAGAAACTATATATATATATATATATATATATATATATATATATATATATATATATATATATATATATATATATATATATATATATATATATATATGTATATCCTACATTAATAATAATTATTAATGTCACGATCTCACGCGTGCAAGGAAGATTAAATCGGGAAGCTACCTCTCCGCACAAAGATCTACAAGCGCCTTACCAATTTGTAGCACAACTGCTGTCAACATTTTATCATGTTTTTTTTTCAAAAAAAAATCTTTTTAAAAAAATTCGGTATTCGATTACAATTTTGCAAACTACCCGGTAGTAGTTCGGTTGTTATTCGAATTTCTTATTTGCGTCATCTTGAGGTTTTATTCAATGGTAGTACCGTGGACTCGCGGTCCAAATTGAACTGTCTAGTTGTATCTTTGGATCTCCTAAGCCAAGTGAAACAAATTCCAGCCAGATACATTTTTATATGACATTTAAAAAAAAACTTATTGGTATCAGCTCTATATCTAAATAGTAAATATACATTATAATGAATAATTAAAACATAGGATATTACTAAATATATACATTTTCAGGGTAAGACGGGTTATCCGTGGATAGATGCAATAATGATTCAGTTGCGCGAAGAGGGCTGGATCCATCACCTGGCGCGACACGCGGTCGCCTGCTTCCTCACGCGGGGAGATCTATGGATCTCGTGGGAAGAAGGCATGAAGGCGAGTCAAGTCCCTTTTATCAACACGCTTTACTAGCTTCGTTTGTAACTAACAATATATAATGTAATCAAATTTAGGAAAAAATTTACCAAACTTCTGATTATCGTAAAGAATTTTTTTTATGTATGTTTATATAGTTTGGATTATAATTAGGGCGACTCAATGAAAGTCTCTGGAGATATTATTTAAAGCAATGCTAATTATAATATTTTAAATTATGTCCTACTATACTGTCAAGCTACTGCTACTGTCCTAATGTCAATCGAGTTCGACCACGGCGGCCAATCTCATTGAGACTAGCCATTTGCACTGCATTATAGTGCTCAAGTGTGCGCGAAAATACAAATGCACTCGTATACCTGTCACTATCACACTCCAGGGATGACACTCGACTTATCGGTGAGAGTTAAGGCACAAGACCGACGGCTTCTCTCGACTCACCGCTGACTTCTCAACTCCGAGCTGTTATTCAGACTTACTAATCAGAAAGACTCAATAACTTAATTAGGCCCGACCCGAGACTCGAACCCAAGACCTCCGGACCACTACACCAATGCAGTTATTCTATCATTACAGACTAAATAATATGTATTTACTAACATATTTATTATTTAATAATCGTGCAATACATATTTAATGGTTCAAGTTGCACAAGTATAATAACAAAAATGAAAATCTTGTAAAATACATACTTAAATATAATCTAATCTTTACTTATTAGTTATTATACTATAATTCATTATATCACTAAGTTATTTAAGTTTTATTATTTATTTATTTTTTATTTATAATTTTCATTAATTATTAAGCTTATCTAGATTCTAAATTATTATGATAATATTGTGATATAAGATATTCAGTAATAATATATTTATATTTTTATGTGATTTATAATCACTGATTATAATATATAATCACTAGAATTACTTAGCGCTAGTAAGTAACAGCCAGAAGGTGGAAGTAACAGTCAGAATCTTCTGACTATTGTCAAAAAATATGCTTTTCCTAATAAGTTGGTAAATTAATCTGCAGGTCTTGGGACTAGTCCATTTTTGGATGTTTATTATTTTTATTTATGATCATACTTCTTTCCCATCGTAGAGGAATTTAAAATTTTGAATATGGATTACATCCGATAAAGTTTTACACGGCGTGGAAATTGTTAAAAGGTAAACTTTTAGTGGAAATTATGTATTCCACATTAATTTTTATTCTTAATACGCTTTATAAATTCAAAAATCATTTGCTTAGTTTATCCCTTGATTTTCTGCTATTGTATTTTTGCTTTAATATGTGTTTGTTTGAATTTTTAATGTACACAAAGCAAATGCTGTAAATGGCATAAGGGATCGTTGTTTTCGAGGACTTCTATCTCTTTAAGGTATATTTTTTTTAATAAGGGTCTATAATGATAAAAACTAAGCATTCATATATATCTTAAAACAAAAGTAGTAAAAGGGCTCATTTTTAAAACTTGTTATTTTTATACTCAACGCGTACCTACTTGTTCAAAGAGGTTTTACAAAATATAATTTTCGACATTCTAATATGTGAAGGATAAGCTAAGTTCTCATAACCTTTTTCAAATTGCAATCAAAATAAAAATCGTACATATTTTCTCTTTTAGTACGATTAGTTTGTTTTAATTTATGTTTGACTCTTGGTTTTTAACGCATTTTCTCACAAACCACAGTCTTGTTCATATAATCACCATACATTTTTTGTGTCTAACAGTATATACACGACTCCAATATAGATTTTCTTCAATATGTGATTTATCAATTTAATAGGTTTTCGATGAACTGCTATTGGACGCAGACTGGTCGGTGAACGCCGGCATGTGGATGTGGCTCTCGTGCTCGTCCTTCTTCCAGCAGTTCTTCCACTGCTACTGCCCTGTGCGCTTCGGACGCAAGACTGACCCTAATGGAGACTTTATTAGGTATTTTATCATTTTAAGTTTTATGCTATAAATTTTGTATAGCTGCTTATGCATCTGTGGACATTATAATATGCTTTATTAAGGACTACTTTATGTGTAAAGTGGTAAATATTTTTACTCTATGATATCACAAATATGTTTTGTAGTTATTTTTTTCTTACAATAAGTTTGTAATATGTATTTTAATACTAATATATTATGTAATATGTATTTTATACTACCGCATTTTCTTGTTTTTCTGATACTGCTTTCATTACTTAATATATTATAATTAATTGTTTATTTGAAATAAATGTTGAATTTTGGTTTAATTAGGCCCTTTCGGCATTTCAGACCTAGGACAGATGAACCACAGTAGAAAATGTATAATACCTTCTTAGCTTATCCATTATTAAAGCTTAAAAATGGAAATAGTAAAATGGAAACAGATAGAAAATAACAAATAAAATAGATAATAATATAATAATTGTCTTTTGTTATAGGAAATACATTCCAGCGCTCAAGGACGTGCCAACGCGGTACATCCACGAGCCGTGGATGGCGCCCGAGGCGGTGCAGGAGGCCGCGCACTGCATCATAGGCAGGGACTATCCCATGCCGATGGTGGACCACGCCAAGGCCTCCCAGATCAATATAGAACGCATAAAGCAGGTCTACTCACAGCTAATCAAGTATAAGTCACAAGGTAATTGGTCTAAGCGGTTTTGATCAGGTCATTATGACCACTGGACAGGGGATTGCTATGATTCACTTGCTTGCTGTTCCTTTTTACGAAGGAATATAGAAAAAGTTAATAAAATTTAATCCTTCAAATTCTTCGTTCTTGTAATTTAGTTTGCAAAAATTATTACTTTCATGAGCAAAAATTATAAGTTAATATTCTAAAGATTAGCTAGTAGTATCATATGAAATTCAGCAGGTCTTCACACAAACTCGCTAAGTATATAACCACAATATGGTCTAAGTTATGATTTCATCTTAGATTAAATTGGCCAATTTTTTAATGAAATTTTGGAACAGGGTTACCAATCAGGTTTATTGGCTTAGAATCACTCGTTTTTGTAAACAATCCCTTATGTATTCTTAAACATAGAGAGTAGTACAAGGTTTGCTTAAAAATTGTTTTATATGATAATGTACATACATTAGAAATTATTTTTTCTCATCAACACTGCTCAAAATTTTTTTTCTTTTTGTTCAGGTACAATAAATCCTCAATTAATGCAGATTCCAAGTGTAACGCAGTCATCCCCAAGTCCTACATCTATAATTGCAAATATAAACCATTCCAATTACCTATGCAGCCAGACCACAGACCCTCCGGCAGCTTCTACACCTGCATCACAGTTAAAAGAGGTTAACGTGTTCCTAAAGCCAACTAAAGTTAACATCAGATCAAATGTTAATACCAATAAATCACCACCTATCAAAAAACTTGTCATAGTTCAACGAGAAAAAATTTCACTGCAATCCACTGTTGAGAAGAATTTTTTTAATAAAGGAGATTCAAATTCTGATCTCAAAATAAATGAAAGTCCAGTCAAAGTAGAAAATTATGATTTAAAAAATGTAGCAATTGATAAGAATTGCATGCTCAAATTCTCTAATGATCAAGTAACTTTTTTGAATCGTAAAACCAACAAGAATGAAGGACACAACACAGATGTTACAATGAAAGATTTAAGTACTAGCAAGCCAAAGTTACCCTTTGATAACGGAGTCAAGTCTCACAATAACAGTAATAAAACTTTTGCAAGTGATAAATATGCTTCTTCTGATTATGCCAAAAATAGAAAGTTGGAGTTAAAAAGTGATGAGAATCCTAAAGTACATCATAGCAATTCATCTCTATTAGATAAACAATCATCAGGTGATGAAAAGTAATATGGTTATTGGATATGTAATAACACATACAGATTCTTCTCTCTCATTTAATTTCAGTTTTTTTTTCTATAATACATTTTAAACATTATTTATTTGTTTCTAAATCAGCCACAACTTTCATATGCTGTTTTAATGCCTTTGTTGCTTTTCTAGATTTTATTGTTGCTGCTTTTTTATCATTCTGATTCTTATGTTTTCCTTTAATTATTTCATCTTTAATATTTGCTAACATGTTCATCTAAAAGAAATGATAATGAATAATAGTAAATAGAAGTTTCAACAAACAAATTCTCATTATAATTACTTACGGACTCTGGAATGTGGACATATCTAATATTTCGAGCCTGTACAAACATATTATCAAAATAGTATTCATTCCCCTGTGTATCACAATACACAGCTTTATTGAGTGAGATATTCATGTAGCTGTAACCATAATTTATATATCAAGAATTTTAATTTAAGTGCTTTTAGTTAAAATCTTTATATAAAGATAATATATTTCAGTATAGTAGTGTTTAAAGTAGTAATTTAGTATTTAATATCCTATCTATATACATGTATTCAATATTACAGTGTAAACTCTATATAACAACACTCAAGGGACTGTGCATATTTTGACGTTATAGAGAGTTGTCGTTAAATAGAGAGAAACATCTGTATAAAAATGAAACTCTGAAATAGAAAATGCTTATTTCAGACTAGTGTTAGTAATTACATACATAAAAACAATTATTATTTAAACACTATTGCATATAGTTTGTTAATTTCATCGGACATCTTTTACTGCACCAGTAATTTTGATGCATTTTTTACTTATTTTATTCATATCTTGCTATATTGAGGCATCTTGGTGATAAAGAGAGTACTTTGCCAATAATTTTGCTGTTTCCAGAGCTTCTTTAATGCACAGCGGAGTTTTTACTAATTTTGGCAACTTAGAAAAGTACTATTTACTGTTTAATTTTTATCGTTATTTAGAGTGGGTGTAATGTTAACTAGAGTGTATCATTGTATGGAAAACAAAATAAACCAACCAAAGCCGAGTGATTTTAACGTTTTAAGGAGTTTGTCCTTAAATTGAGTTACGTTACATGGAGTTTACACTGTATTTGTATTAGGCTCAACAACATTTTAAAATAATAACTTAATTCAATACTGTAGATCATGTTAAGAAGTAGGTTATGGATCAACTATTAGTATTCATAATATAAGTAAAATTATCCAATTTACAAAACAAAATTATTAATTCATCAATAATAAATTTAGTATGTAATGTACTCATCCTTTTTACTGTGGCTTATAGGTGTGCCATTTTGGCACAGTTTCCTTTGCCAAAAATTTAGTAATAATAAAATTAGCTCTAATAATTATTAATTAATGTTCTACATAATATAAAATGTTTCTCCAATTATAATATGATGTTCATTGTAATGACTTACCCATCTACTGTAGATAGTTCACCACAAACATATGAGTCATTTCTAAGGTCAACTGTAATATTTGTGTCTTGTAGTGATTTTACTAAACATAATAAAGTGTTATGGTAAAAGAATTTTTCTCTTGATGTTCCAATAAACATCATTATGTATAAGACTTGAATTTACTCTTTTTAATGAGATATCCTTAAAAAAAATTAATATTTAATGTTTTAAAATTATAATCTATAAGGATTTCATTACATTGTCTAATTCATCTAAAATAAGTGTAACAGTGTATGGAAATATTGAAATAATCATATATAAAATGAACTAGATGTATTTGTGAACATTACAAATATAATTAAACTGATTTGAAAACTATTTTTGTTTGACAATTACTAATCGTTCATCAGGTTTCGATTTTAATTCCAGTTCTGCCTTAACTATTAACCATTTATCATCTGTCTTTTCTGCAGTGAAGTAATAAATTCCCTTTTCTTTTTGCCCGGTTACAGGCACTTTAAATTTTGCAGTGTTTTGGCCCCACGAGTTATTTTCAACATCACTTAATTTAAACTTTTTATCTTTTATTGGCTCTCCCAGGAAGTGTACAGCTCCTGGATGCCTTCTTAGAATTTTTAATGCATCTTTGTAATAATCGAAGTTTCTAACCCTATCTACAAGTTTATTTTGTAAAATAAATCCAGTGGAGGCAAGAACTACGCCACCCCATCCAGCAATTTGTGCCAATCTTTTAGTGGATATATGCATAATTGTAAAAGTAAACTTTGAAAACTTACTTTTGTACAATATATTATATACAGTATTTCTATTTGCCAATTGGATTTAGATTATCAATTTTTGATAGTATTCAATTTTTTTTTTTTTTTTTGGGATTTTTTGACCTGGTAATTACAACCTTTAGGTCAGCTCTTATTTATTCGTATACGTAATAATATGTCTATGAGCACATCCCATTAAATTGTTTTAATTGTATTCTTTATGTATTTGTAGATGTGCTTATAAGTAAGTTCGTCTTGTAACAATTGTTTTAATGGCGGCGGGCGGGACAATAAATCACACTTATTTTCAACATCACTGAGTTCACTGGCCAACACTAGTCTGTCAATCAAAAATTTTTGACAATCAAAGATAACATGCTCCACAGTTCCATCACTTGAATTACAATGAGAACAGGTTCCATTCGCAATAATGCCGAGTCGAGCAAGGTGTGACGGTGTAGTATTATGACCGAAACGCAGTCTATTTATGATAGTAATAAAGTCTCGAGGTCGAGAAGCATCTGGCATACGATGATACCAAGGTCTTGCAGGTAAGCTTTCTTGTATGCTTCCATACCATTTTCCTTTCGTATCTTGATCTTTCTTCCACATTTCTAACCACAACTTTTGAATATTTTGGTCAATACATTGCAAGTAATCGGACATAGGAACATTCATTGTATTTCTAACGTCAACAGCATTAACTCCTTCATATGCAGTTTTATCAGCCATTTCATTGCCAGAGATACCTTTGTGGGAAGGCACCCATAGAAAGAAAATTTGGATATTTTTACTGTGGTATTGGTGAATTATTTGCTTAATGAAGTAAAGGATATAATTAGACTTGTATTTGACTGTGAGGGTAGTTAAAGCTGTTATCAAACTTAAGGAATCAGAAATTATTAAAAAACATTTATTGTTATTGATTTCGCGAATACGCATTAATGCCTGATACACTGCATATGCCTCTGCCGTAAATATAGAGCAGGGTTCATGCAGAATAAAACTTGAAGAAAATTTTGCTTGTGGATCATATAGAGCAGCATGTACATAATCACTTGTTTTGCTCCCATCAGTGTAGATAACATAGTACATTGTATTTTCCTCCAAAAATTGAAGCATTTCCGAATTATTGTTTATTGTCTGTTGAACTACATTAATTGGATGTGAAATACACTGATAAGAGAAAGAGTAACATGGCCATGGAAACTGTTTTCTGATTTTAGAAAAATTATTGTCTATTTCCAGAAATATATCAGACAGTGTTGGAGAATTACCACATAGTAGACCGTGTGCTGTTGTTAATGGTCTTCTTGGGGATCTATCTATATAAGGTACAATTTTATTTATTATTTGAATATTATTTGATGCTATTAGTTTGAGACAGAATCTTTCAGCAAGTAAAATTCGCCTCAAAATCAAAGGCATCACTTTTGTCTCAACTTCCATGGCCCTTATGGGAGTTGAGCACATAGCACCAGATATTATTCTTAAAGCCTTATTCTGCAATATGTCTAATTTATTTACATGAGAACTATTCATATAAGCGAGTGAGCTATAATCTAAGTGACTTCTTACAATACTTTTATACAATATTGACAATATTTTAGGATCTGCACCCCATGTTACACCACAAAGTGATCTGATAACATTTAGTCCTGTGTGAGCTTTTTTGGATATATATTTAATATGTTCTTCAAAAGTTAATTTTGGATCTAGTATTATTCCTAAAAATTTCTTTGAAGTGACTTTATTTATAATTTCATTATTGTAAATAACATTTGAGTTTGGGGTTTCATTGCCAAAAAACATAACACTACTTTTAGAGGGGTTAATTTTTAAATGTAAACAATCATTATAATATTGTAATAGTTGAAATAAGGATTTGTTCATGTTATCTATTGCAATCTCTAGGTTGTAATTACTGCTGTATAATACAATGTCATCAGCAAATTGTAAGATATTTACATTCCTATTATTTACATATTTACAAATTTCACTTGTGTATATATTGTACAGCAATGGAGATAGTGTGGCACCCTGCATTGTGCCTCTTGAGGCATATTTGAGTCCATATAAAATATTGTTATGTCTAGCATAGATTGTTCTATTGTTCAAAAAATTAAAAATCCACTTACATAAGTGCCCGGGCACACCTAACCTAGACATGATTTGAACTAGTATACCAGGATCAACACTGTCAAAAGCACTTTGGACATCTAGGAATACGCAAACAGTGTTTAATTTTCTATGTTTTGCATTTTTTAGGTCAGAGATTAAAGAGGTGAAACTGTCTGCACTACTACGCCCTCTACGGAAGCCATATTGTATATGTGGAATGAAACACTTTGATTCAACATACCAGTCAAGACGAACTTTCACCATATTTTCGAATATTTTACCAAGACATGATGACAAGGAAATTGGTCTATAAGAACTAGCAAACTCAGGAGATTTGTCGGGCTTAAGTATTGGGACAACACACTGTGTTTTCCATGACTGTGGAATACATTTATTAAGCCAAAGCAAATTGAGAATGTTAAGAAACAACTTTTGGGCAGATACATCTAAGTTTTTAATTACGATGTAAGGATAATCATCTAAGCCAGGAGTTGTATTTCGTCTAGAGTGCAAGCTTGTTAAAAATTCAGACCATGAAAAAGGATCCAGTAAAAATTTAGAATTTGGGTTATCATTGTTGGTTTCAAAAAGAATGTTCAGTTGATCTACTTCAATTAAGTTGCTATTATCTGATAATTTTTTTAAGAGTGGAGATATAAACTCATTTGTATATGATTTATTCTTAGGTCTTATGCCTTTGAACATTTTTAATAAATTCCAAATTTTACTTATGTGAGTATTTCTATTAAAAGTGTTACACAAATTATTCCATCCTATTTTTTTCTGTTCTGAAATTGTTCTCTTTTTCTGGGCATCTTTTCTTTTGTAATTAATATAATTTTCAATAGTAGACTCTTTTCTATATAGTTTTAGTGCATTATATGAAGCAATAACACTTTGTTCACATATACTATTCCACCAGGGAGCTGGTGGTCTGCTTATGAAAGTGTTTGTTTTAGTGAGCTTTGGAATTGACATTTCTTTAAGAGTATCTAAATGAAAACAGAAATTATTATAGGTTGAAATAGGATCATGTGGTTGAAGTATCAAATCATTAAACATTGTTTTTGAAAGAGCTGTATATGTTTTCCAGTCAGCTTTTTTATATATGAACTTATCTACAGGGGAATTGAGATGATATTTATCTATATGTAATGAAATCTCTGTTATTGTTGGATAATGGTAACTTCCCATTGTATCATCATGTACAGACCATTCACATAGTGGTGCGAGGCTGCCACTTATAAAGCTTACATCTATGGCAGAAGCAGTTTGTCTAGGGCGATTTATAGTTGTAGGTCTACCATCATTTAAAATACACAAATCTAAGTCATCAATTAAATTAAATAAATCCTGACCTCTACTTTTCGTTGACAAACAACCAAATGCAATATGATGAGCATTAAAGTCACCACTCATAAATATGGGCTTTGGTAGATCATTAATAATGTAACGGAGTCTATTAATTCGTATCCGTCCACTTGAAGGTGGACAGTATACACAGAGAATTGTTAAACTACTATGTCCTGTTGATACAGATACAGCAACTGTTTGAATGTCTTCATAAAATCTGGTATTTAATATATTATACTTAAGGTGTGGTTTTATTAGTATTGCAACTCCATTATGTGTATTGTTTGAATTTTTATTGTATATATTATATCCTGGTATTTTAAAATTATTATCTTTGAACCATGTCTCATTAAGAAGGCAAATATCAATATTTTGTTGTTTTAAAAATTGGATTAATAAAGGTTTTTTACTATTTGCACTTTGAATGTTATACTGCGCAATACGTAACTTGGATTGTGTAGAACTAGGCCCTACACAATCCATTATGTTAAGTTTTTTAATAATGTATCTTTAATAGTTTTAATATTAGTCGGTGTACTATCATCTTTATTGCCTAATTCCACCAACGTCTGCACTAGGGCCATAAGTACATCGTTATTGGAAATTATTTGAGTTTTAAGGTCTTTAGAATTAACTATTTTAGCTTTATTTACAACTTGTACAGACTTATTTACAGGAATATTTATAGATTTATTTACAATAACATTACTATTTACAAGTTGTGATTTTGGTGGTGAGAGTGGAGGAAAATCTGTTTCATTGGTGATGACTTGTTTTGTAGAGGTGACACCTGCATAAGATATGTTGTTTTTCTTTTCAATGATCTTTTTTGCTTTAATAGGACATAATCTAGATATCGCAAGGTGAGGCCCACTGCAATTTATGCAGCTGATTTCTGTTGGTTTATCACATTCCTTATACATGTGTTCACCTCCGCAAATACTACATCTTTGTTTACCATTACAAATCCTTGCTGAATGATTAAATTTAAAACACCTATAGCACTGTAATAATGGTGGAATGTATTCAAAAACTCTATACGAGAATAGATCATATTGAACATTATCAGGTAGTACATTAGATAAAAAAGTAACGCTTACAGTCTGTAATGGAATGCGCTCTTGTCCTATTTTCTTTGTAAACCTTCTTATTGCCACTATTTCATAAATTGAAGAAAGTCTTGTATAGAGTTCTTTGTTAGATATATTCGTTGGAACAAATCTAATGATGCCGGTTTTTTCAATTTGCGCTGCCGGTATGAATGCCTTCATGTTATATTTTGTGAGGAAAGTAGTGTTATTAATAAAGTTATTGGCCGTATTATATTGCTTGAAAATAACTGCTATTTTATTGGCATTCACCCTCTGAATACCCGTCACACCTTTTATGTCCATTGAGAAAAGATGATTTAAGTATATAGGGCTCTTGTTACCCAATCTATCATCGTTTATGGATTCTACATACACTTTAAAGTCTGTGTTGGTTGAGTTTTCCGGATATAGTCTTTTATAATTCGGTTTGTAATAGGGCAGATACGCATCTCGCTCACCGCCGGAGTCCGATTGTCCTTCATCCCTAGGCTGTGTCCGTTTTATTTTTTTTGAGGTGGGCGGGTTAGACCCGCCCCCCTCGTTTATCTCCATTGCTATTGTGCTTTTCAGCCGCTAATAGCAATATTTAAATTCACTTTAACTATAAAAAAATCACTTTATAGGAAAAATTTAAAATTAATTTTCTAAAGTCAACCGCGCTTTTTCAAGGTTCCCGCCAGAATCAGATAGTATTCAAAATTCAAATGCACAGATTAAAAGAAGATTTAGTCAAATCTAAAATATCAAGCTAATCAAAAGTCTATCTAGTATCTATAATCTATATAAGTAGGGGAAGTGACCCAAATATTGGCACTTTAAGACATGGCTATTAATCAAATGAATGTAGAATTGTCTTTAAACTATTTATGTCGATGTTTATTATGTTCTAGTATTTCCAATATAATCTACTTTTAAGATCATACGCTAAAACAAATCTATTTTGTCGTATAAAATAAAAAAATAAGATTGTGTATTTTTTTTGGAAAAACCAATTATTGGCACCTATAATCCTAATCATTGACACAGTTAATGCTAATTATTGGCACTTCTAATTCGTTTACTAATTCTACTTTGTCTTTAAATATAACTATCGGTATTTTCGTAAATTATAATTTAATTTGTAAGTAGGTTTTATACAAGGAATAGTTCTCTTAAAACAGCTAAAAAATAGGTTCTTTCTCAAAGCTCAGCTCATCCATCTCTAACAGATTTTTACATTTCATCATCGTTTGAATCTGCAAGCATTTTAAAAATTTCTGATGCACTGTAGGCTTTTCTAACTACCCTTCTTAAAGTAAAAGGCACAACATCATCATCCTGTTTCGTACACATTTTCTTCTTCATTTGATTCTAGCTCTACTACTTTTTCGACATTTTCAAAAACATTATCTTTTTCCGCTTCTTGAATATTTAGTAAGTTTTTCTTTACATCATGTGCATTACTTCTTTTTCTCTTCCCTTTGCCCTTACCAGCTGTGTTTTGTGTTTTGTTTGTCTGTGTAAGTATTTTTTTCTTCTCATTCTAATTTTCTTTTTTTAACACCTTCTTCTTTTAACTCTTTTGCCTTTTTCTTTTCTGTGTTGGATCTGGGTACCTGAAACTCTCTTGCAGCTTGTTTCTTGCTCATTCCAAATTTGACTGCATTTAAGGCCTTTTTTAAATTCTCATCATCATATTTCATTCTCTTTTCTTTAGGCTTCGCTTTACTTTTGGTCTTCATTTTCGTCTTTATTCGTATATATGTAATAAACCATTTATTGGCATATTATCGACCCAATTATTGGCGTAGTGTCCATAATGGGTATTAGACTCTTTGGCACTGTGCCAATTATAGGATAACCAAATATTTTATTGTTATTCATTCAGAGGAAATGTAAAGTTAATAATGTTAAAAGGTAATGAATAAAAAAGAACGGGAATAAAATATTTATAAAACGACTAATTATTGGCATAGTGTGCCAAGAATGGGACTATGAGCTATTTGGCATCCAGTAATTGGCACCCCCGATTAATAGCGAAAACATAACTTTTTATCACTTAAAATCGTTACCATACTATGCTTTAAGCATCATACAATATTAAGCAAGTACACTCATTTGGTCTCTAATTAAACGAGCATAATTAGAAATGTATAATCAAATTGACTTACCTTATGAAAACAATAACAAAATCGGTTTTCATTCACAGCGAAATTTTAAGCGGCTACTTTTGAATGAAGTACAACGGCATCAAAGATTCAGTGTTGGCAATTTAATAATGCAATATTACTACTAAAATATTGTTGTTGTTAACATTATCTTGGGCCAAAAGGAACCTTATTATTATAGTTTAAATGCATAAGTGCCAATAATTGGGTGAATGCCAACATTTGGGTCGTTTACCCTATATAGAAATAGAATGTATATAGATCCTACAAAGCATTGTAAAGGAACGAGATAGGCATATGTTAGTGGACTAAGGAAAGAGTAGGACAACAGTATTATGTTCCATCCCTTTCTGCGTACACAAAATTAATATTTTTAACATCAGGTTGATGTAAAACAAATAGGTATAAGACGGATTAACTTAACCCCTGTAATAGTTATAAGTTTATAGATAATAGGCATGATGACTGATTTTGAAAAACTGGCCTATAATGGTTTAAAGTATCTACTATTTCCAAAAAATACATTATTTCAGTAGAAAACAAAGTTTTATTACGAAAAAAATGCTATTTAAATTTTAAGTTTTAAAATTTGCTTCAAAACGATCGACGGTGTCATGGCGTCTGCTTGTGACGTCACGACCGTATAATCTGACTGTAAACACTAGGGAGCCAAAGCAACAAATCAGATAATTTGGGTTTAAATATGAATTCAAAAGTGTACAAGTGCTGTGCGGTCCCTCAGTGCGTTAATACGAGGATCTATAACAAAGAAATCGATATGTTAGTCAATAAAAACAATGTTTTAGAAACAATCTCTAATCTATTACGTAGTGCTTTTTATTAATACAGAAAAAAATATTAAAATTTTACGGGTTTGAATTTTTTAATTATTGTTTATAAAGATATAATAATGTACAACTTACATTGTAGTCTTGACATTTCTAAACTCAGCTGAACAAAAGTCTTTATTTGATGCCAAAAACTCCCCCAACATCAACAAATCAACTCTAGGCAAATTAGAGCTATTTGCCTTGGTAAATCCTTGTTCCATGTTATGAAAACACAAACTAAGCAACTAATTGATAGAAATAATGAAATACTTCACAAAATACAAACGCAGAATGCAGATTTTAAACGTCCTAGTTAGTACTTTATACAAAACAAAGTGACGTTTGTACGGCCGTGACGTAATTCACTCTGATTGGTGTTCAACTTATCATGGCGGACTGCTGTATTTTGTCGTTTTATTTTAATAAATAAAATATCAATCTCGCCCTAAATATGAAAATAAATACGCTTTTCAAAACCTATTAATCTTATCTCATTAGATGAACACATTATTTTAGTGGTTTTTAGTTACTGTCATCATGCCTATTGTCTATCTTGCTCGAGTATACGCTCATGGAACGTCTATAGATACTCTGCCTACGGTTATATAACGTACTCTCTTAAATGTAGTGTCAATCAAATGTCAATGTCACTTTTGGTAAATGACTTATGACGTTTTATGTCTATATTAAAGGAATAATATACGATTGTAGTAAATTTTAATCTTTTACTTAAAATAGAGTTGTGTTTAAGTGATATGCTCGGGTGTATATGCTAAAATACTAGATTATAATAATTACTATCGTATGTTAAAAGCAAATTAAAAAAAATGTTTAAAAAGTTTAAAGATAAATTAGCTGAGGAAGTGAAGTCATCCCCTCATAGAATTCAGCAGTTCGCGCAAGCTGCTCAGGTAAATATTGTTATTATATATAATAGAATACATAAATAGGATCTTAAACTAACTGTATATGTGAATTATTTAACTTTAAGCAAAAGTAAAATGTTATTTCTGTAACAACTCCTAACTCAAAATGCAAATTAAGTTCTGAATATTATTTTATTTTACAGGCAGCAGTCACATCAGCGTCTAGCAGTATATCTGACATCACAAACAATGATTTATTTTCTATTGGTGATAATGGTACCTATGTGGTGTTTATTTTATTATTATAAAATATTCACAGCAAATATATTAATACTAAATGTTTTTCTATCATTTTAGATACATCAAGTAAAATCAAAAATCTGACAAAAAATCAGCAAAGCCCACTTCAAGAAGTATCCCTTGTATCACCATCTAAAAATTTAGATACAAGTATGGAGTCAGAAATACAGACAAATCTAGAGGTATTTTGTGACTTGTGTTAAAAAATAAGGATTTATATTACTATAATTTTCTTTTTCTATTGCTTACAAAGTTTACACCCAATTATATATTTATGTTAGAGATAAGAGAAGATTAATAAATATAATTATTATAAATGACATTAATATAGTAAGCATAATCTTAGGTAACTAGAATTTGCAAAAGCTTGATTTTGCTTTTTTGTTCATTCATATTGAATGACCTGAATACTCATTTAAAAATAAACTTTTAATGAAACCCATTAGTTTCTTTAAATACTTAAGTTTTTCATGATATATTTATTTAATATTTTGCATTTTATAGCCTTAACTTATGTTTTTCGACTATAAAACATTCTGGCTATGATCATTCTAGAACCTTTAGCTATTACTATCAAAGGTGCAGGTCAGAACATAAATGAAGAACAACATAATAGTTATGAATATTTTTGGGTATTGTTATTTTAAAATGCTAATGATAGAAAAGGAAAAGGATGCCTTTCATAATTCTGCTTAATTTTTATGTTTGTTACCTGAGAAATCTGTTATTTATGATCTGATTTGGATTGGAATTTCATTCAAATTTTTAGATAAAATCTGCCCCTTAGTGTAGAAAACCTATAGAATTTTTTAAAATATTCTTTAAAATTCACTTTTCTACTAGATCTGCACTAAAAATGTAAAAATGTTGTGTAATGTTGTTTTAAAATTAAAACAACTGATTAGTAGTTCTCATCCCGGCGAAGAAATCGGTCGGGAGGATATTATTATTACCTAATCAGATTTTTTGATGTAGGTGCCAGTACAAATCAAAGTGAATATAATATTTTAAATGTTTTTTGAAGTTTGCTAGTCTTACTGAGATTGGCCACTATTACCCAAATGGGTTGAGAGGACATTATTAAATACACTTGTACAAAACATTTACTTGTTGAAAAGTACTGTCTCATTATTAGTATATTTTTTAATGAAAATATTTTTTTTTTTACAGATGAATCAAGAAAGTCAAAGACAAAGAAGATTGTCAAATAGCTCCTTTGCTAGTGATATTTCATTTAGATTGCCCAGTTATGAGAGTCCTTCAATGTATCACTTACAGGTATTTGTTGATTTTTTAATAATTTGCCAAAAAGCAGGAGATTATGTTTGTTGTATCTATATTTTTATGTAGGTAAGTTCACCAATTTTTAGATAGAGTTTGATCAATTTCACCACTTGAACTGTATTATATTTTTAGGAACCAGAAGTGAAATTGAAATAAAAAACAAAATCAATTTACAAAAATAAAAGAATTCTAACATCTTATAATTTAAAGAAATATTATTCTAAATTACAGAAATAGGCAAGTTGACTTTTTACACGGACAGAGGTTCCCCTTATACTACTTGACACTGCACAAAATTCGCGCCGAATGAAGCGCGCACAGGCTTATATCGACTTACCGACACCACCACTACTTGTCATCCCTTCCACGATGACGTCTCCTCACTATTACTCTAACAATATATATTATATATATACCATTTTCAAAATCCCAGAAAAGCCCTAAGTAAACTGATATTTTAGTACCTAGATATAGGCTTTTATTAATTTTTGTAACTTTTTATGATCCTTTTATATTATAAATGTCATCACTATAGAAAAACATGTGATTGTGAGGTGATTTTCTAATACATTACTCCATCTACATTTCTTGTGGAAGAGATTTGCTGAAAAAGATTGTAAAATTATTTGCCCTAGTGTTTTTGTTATTGGATCATAGAATATTTACTATAATAATAGTATTTTTCTTTATATTTATTAAATTCAAATGTAGTCTGACATGGAAGTATCGGCAAGTGAAGCAGAAGAAAAAGGATTTTCGGGGTCAACTGTTAATCTTGATAGAGTCACGAAAGAACAATTGTATGCAGCTTATCGTCGAACACAAGATCGTTGTACTAAATATAAGACTCAGTATGCAGATCTTGCTCGCCACTATAAACTCTTAGAGAGAGAAAATGCAAAAGCTAAGGTAATTTAGGTTTTTACTTTGGTGTATTATTTAAGTTCACTTTATGCATGTATAGGTGTCTTAATTATTGTATATTATTTAACTGAAATATTTGGAAATTATTATAATGGTGGGACTTGACATGATTGAACTTTTTTTCAAGTGCCTGGGAAGAAGCCATTGATTTTTTTTTTATTTCACAGAATGTCTTAGTGGAGACACAAGATAAAGCTCTAAGGAGAATATCTGAATTGAGAGAACAATGTTCACTTGAACAAAGTGCTAAGGTAAGTGAATGGGAAGCTACCAATTTTTATCATGTTTTTATGATAATGTAATTAAGTCTTAGATGTTAATTTTAATCTGTTTCTAAATTACGCACTAATTAAAATTTTATATTACTTCCTCCACCATAAAAATCATCAAATAATGGACCCAGGAGTTAGATAGTTAAACTCTTTAATATCCTTTCTTTTTTTCTAGTTGGTAAAAGCAATGTTTTTTTCTTTAAGCTAAAAATATGTATATTATTGTAGGCCCATCTCGAGAAAGCGCTCCGATTGGACATCGAGGAAAAAAATATGAAAATACATACACTCAATACAAAATTAAGCCTCTTGCAAAATGATACAGCAAATGATTCAATAGATAATAGTAGAGTTTCAAACGATAAAAATGACAATGACATTCCATTAATAAGTTTGGCTACAGATGAAGTTAGTGATGATAACAAAACAAATGAAGCTCCAGTACTTTCGGAGGTTACAGTGCTAAATAATAAAATAGAAAAAATGGAACAATTGTTAAACAAGTACAAAGATTCGCTAAAGACGTCTAAAGATAAAAACGCCCAGTTAACTACAGAGTTACAAATTATTTCAGCTGAACTTGAATTGAAAGTAAAGGAAAATGATCAACTCAAAGCTGCAACAGTTTCACTTACGGAAGCGAGACAAAAAATTCAAGAGCTTAATGAAAATATTGAAGAATTACAAAACAAAAATAATTCATATGAATTCACAAAAAATAAAGAACTATCAATACTTGAATTAAATTTCAAGACAGCTCAAGATGAAATATCACAATTACGTGAAAAAATTGAAGTTTTAAGCAAAAGAGAAGAGGAATATGCTATATCACTCGCCGAAAACAAACTTAGCATTCATAAAGAATTAGAAAGCAAAGAATCAGAGATTAAATCATTGAAGGATAGTTTAGAAAGTAGCCGAAATGAAATTCAATCTCTTAATATTATATTAAACGATTATAAAAGTGATATCGGAAAATTAGAAGAAAAGAGTTCAAAATTAAAACATGAATTGAAGACACTTAACTCTGAGATAGTAAAAATAAATGAATTGAAAACTGAAGTTGAATCATTGACCAAAAAATGTCATTCCCTTGAACAAATGAAAAATAAAGCAGATGAAGAATATAATTGTTTACAATTACAAATGAAGCAAGAAACAGCGGAAAAACTGGCTATGATTGATAGAAATAGTTATTTAGAAAACAGAAATTCTCAACTTCTAGAAGAAAATTCGAAAAAAAGTTTACAGATAAGTAATTTGGAAAATGCTATTCAATCATTAAGAAATGAAATGAATAGTTCTCAAGGCAATGAAGATACAGATGAAATTAAGAAATATAAAGAAGAAATAGCAACATGGAAATCCAAATGTAATAGCTTGGAATCTGAAATACAAGAAGAAAGAGAAGAACTGGTCAAGTTACAATCGGAAATTGAAAAACTATTAGAAAACTACGAATTAGTTCAGAAACGCAGTGAACAACTCAACATAACAGTCGGAGACTTGAAATCAGAAAACAATTTATTAAGAAATAAAGTAGTTCAAGCCGACCAAATTAAGAAATCATGTGAAGATTTAAGAGCAAAAATAAGTAAATTACGTAAGGTCCTAAATGTGACATTAGAAGAGTCAAAATCATTCAAACAATTTATCATAACGACATTAAATGCGTTTAATGACAAAATTATTTTATTAAAATGTACTACTCAAGATGAAATTTCTTTCAATGAAAAAACATCAGAAGATTTGCGTCTTGCTAATTTGTCTTTACAGAACGATATTAGAAAATTAACAGAGCAAAATAAATGTTTGAGTAGTGAAATAATAGGCGCTCGACAAGAAATAGATGCACTAAACTCAAAAGTAAAGGATGTCACCTCTGAAAATAATTTGCATTTGGAGGAAATAAATGATCAAAAAAATCGAAATCACGAAATAATTACTAAATTAGAGAATATAACTCAGGACTCAGAAGAATTGTACAATAAACTTCATGAGTGTGAATTAGAAAAGCAGAAATGTTTAGAAGATTTTAACATATTAAGCAACAAAAATAATGACTTACTTAAAACTTTAAATAATGTTCAACTGGAAAAAAAATCATTAAAAGAAGAAATAGATAAAATTTCCATCAAGCATGAAGATGTTCTTAAAAAGCTTAATAGTTTGACTGAAGAGTATAATGAATTATCCACATTAAAAGAAAATTACCAAAAACAAAAACATCATGTATTGGACTTACAAAAACGTATTGATAACCTTAACGAAGAAAACACGATGTTGAAAAATTTATCAGAGACCATTTCCGTAAGTGTAAATGAAATAGAACTAGAATTAAAAGAAGTTCGCAATTCACATTCACAGATTGAAATTGAGAAAGAGCACTTGACGTCTGTTCTAAATGAGCTCGAGAAGAACACTACCACGCCGAAACTATTAGACGCTAAATATACGCAGACTGAATTGGACAGATTAGATCAGGTTAAAGATGATAAAATAGACAAATTAAATAAGGAAATGCAGGAATTAAGTGAATTGAATAGCAATCTAACTGAGAAAAATCAAACAAACATTGATAAAATTAAAACTTTATTAAATAAACATGAAGAAGTTAACAATGAATATGGTGTGCTTAAAGCAGAGAATAAGCGTTTGCAATCAGACATTGAAGGGCTCCAATCTTATTTGACAAAAGTATCAAAGGAAAATACACAACTAAATGATAAATTAAGAGAAATCATGGCTTCAAATGAAAGTTTTCCTGAAAAAAATGACTTAATTATTCGTGATATAGAGAACCTTAAATCTGAAATTCAATTAGGAAAAGATAAAATAGACAACTTAACTAGAGAAAACACATTACTTTCTGAAGAGAATTTGGAATTAAAAGATCAGATAATGTCACAAAATTACTCTCAAAACAATACAGCTAGTAAACTAAAGGAATATCACAACGAAAATGTCTTAGAAAAATATAATAATGTGCTTGAGACAAACAAAGAATTAGAAAAAAAATTAAATGAATTAGAGTTTGTAAATGAAACAGTTAGTAGAAACATGCAACAAGTACAAGCAAATAATGAAAAATTAAGACTTTCCAATGAGAAATTAGAGAGGAGATTAGATGAAGCTCTTGTCAGCTTGAGACATTTGCATTCCCTTCAAGAAAATACTGAACTGGAATATTTAAAAAATATTTTATATGAATACCTTACTGGCACAGGGATACATTCCATTACTCTTGCTAAAGTATTATCTGCTGTGGTAAAATTTGATGATAGACAAACAGAAACAGTGCTACAAAAGGAGAAAGAAAGACAAGGCCTGGTGAGATCTTCATTTTTATTTTTTTGACTATTATATTAGTAGAAGCTAGTTGTGACTTAGTCATTAAGTGCCTGGCAAGTATGGTCAGGGATCTAGAGGTTCTGTGTTTGAGTCCCAGGCGGATCAAGTTTTGTTATGTGAGTCTTTTAAGGAAGTCTAAGAGCTTAGGGTCTAAGAGATGGAAAATTAGCAGTATTTAACACTTGTTCCTTGAAGAGCATGTAAAACCATTGGTCCTGTGCCTGTCTGTCGATTGCAAATTTCCATCCCTCTGGAATATGGGAGTGATAGAAATACAGAGTTAATTTGTGTTTGTTCTAACCGCCTACTTTATTATTTCCTGCACAGTTACTTATAGTCCGGAAGGTAGTGTCAAATTTGACCGGAGCATTTTGGCATGGCTTTTGTTTTTTTGTAAAGTCAGTTGCTCCAACGCTTATTAATAAATGAGGTGTCAGTTGGTCCAAGACCGGGGCATAAGATGAGAAAATGCCAGGAAACTTGATAGTAAAAATGTTCTTGGACTATTTTGGCAAAGATGAAAAAGCATAAATAATAAGTTTATGAATTATAGATCTCAAAAAAAGTGTCAGCTGTATTATGTACGTGACGTGTAAGCTAACAGGTTGTGTCTCGTTAAAATTCCAGCTGACATAAATTATTATGATTATTGAATTATAATCTTTGATATATACAATTTTCAGCTTTGCCAAAATGCTACAAGATTTTCTGATTTTTTTGACATGTTTACATGATCAGCTAACATATTTTGTCATGTACATAATACAGCTGACACTTTTTTTTAAGATCTACAATTCATAAACTAAATTATTTATACTTTTACATCTTTGCCAAAATAGTCCAAGAATTTTTATTTTCATCGACATTAACATTTTCTCTAGCCCAAAAGCCCTGGAGTCGCGCCAGCTGATATATATTTCAGTTCTCATATAAGTACTAACTATCAAAATAAGTTCATAGAGTCCATGCCAAAATCACCGTAAAAATTTGACACTACCTCCCGGACTATTAGTTTTAGATAGATTGGCTTTGCCATACCCTAAAGTGGTCTGGGTAATTAGAAGCATATTCCACAAGCATCTATTGCAATAGTGGGAGAGATAGCAAACCATCCAACTAACCAGTTTGCCACAAAACTAAAAAAAAATTAAATGTTATTGTCAATTGAGAAAGTATGGTACTACTCTTGCAGGCATTTTGCAGTTAGTCATTGTCTCAACTTTTTGTCTTAATTAAACTACAAGATACAAAAGACCATACAGTGTGGACTGGTGGTCGTCTACCACAATGAAGACAAATGCTTTTTCAAAGGGTTCCTAATAATATTTAAAGATAAGGCCCGATCTGTTTAGAAAAACTATTAACTGATAATAATATTAAATGCTTCTTTTTCAGTTGCGGCAACTTGGACTAATATGATAGCTAATAGTGAATTATAGGCTACAGATAATTTAATTTTATAGCTTTATCACATTTTTATAAAATGTTTATAGTAATACAAGAAACATTTAAATTAAGTAAGTCTTAATTTATGAATGCAATAAAGCCATTTTGTACAATTTGTTTCATTTAGCACAGATTTTAACGGTACTTGATTATTGTAGATGTAAAAATATAATCATAGTAAATAAAGAATAAATTATGAATTAATAATTATATGTATTTGGAAAATTTGCATTGACTTGTTGTTAATAAAAATATACAATTTTATAATGTTGTTTATTATTTAAAGCTTAACTATAACGGTACATGGAATTTTTATTTCTAGTAACTTTTTGAAAATTTTGGATTATTGAAATTCTTGTTCAGAACCAAAATTATCATCAGAATCACTGAAGTTATCATCTAAATCAACTTTACCCATTTCTAACATTAAATTTTCCACAATTGCATTAGTCATCTCATGGCCTTCCTCTTGTTGCTTTTTTATGTGTCTGTAAAAATTATAACTCTTCTTAGTAAAACCTATGTTATCTATTAAAAAGTTTTATTTGACACTAGCAAACCTGGCCTGTTCCACTGGGTGCAAGTTAAAATAAATTAAATCGTTTTAATAATTTTCTAATTAAATATAGAGGTACTCCATATAACATCCTATATCTGAGAGTTTAAGTCCCCTCAAAATCAGCCCAGCCATTTCTGAGAAAATCAGAACAAGCAGAAAAATTTTAAAAATTGATTTTTCAATGTAAGTCCTGTGTTGCTTTCATATGCATTTAGTGAAAAGCTATTAATTTGAAATTAAAAACAGACACTTCAATTTTATTTATGTGTAGTATGATATAAAATTTTAAAATAATTTACCTCAATATAGTACGCCGTTTTCGTTCTGGAAGGCCTTTTAACATTGAATTAAATTGAGTTTCATTATTTACTTCTTTAATATCTTCTTTCTTTACAGCTACCTTAATTAAATAAAATAATAAGATTCTTTTTTTTACTATAAAGAACTGGCAAATAGTAGGTTTTTAATAACAAAATATATGTACAAGATAGATAAATGGGATAGTAATATGAGACACATAATATACTAGCTAAACATTTTCAATACTCTACTTATTTATTTTTTTTAAATTGAATAAATTTAAATCTTTACTTACTTCTATTGGTTTACAACATTTCGTGCAAACATTTTTGTCGGAAGCACAATTACTACATAGTATGTGGTATGCATGCTTAATATTTTTTTGATCACAACCAGCACATTTTTTAGGTGCCGTAAGAGGTTTATACTTTTTATACTTTATTTTCCATTCAATTATTTCTTTACAACGTTCACATACACCAGTTACTTCAAGATTATTCAAGAGTTTTGTTTTCTTACTGGTGTCATGTAAAGTATTCTTAAATGCAGTTCTATTTTGGTGTTTTTGAGGTCTTGTTCTCATACTGCTTCCCCTAGAACAACTCATTTCTCACAGTCCAATTATCTTTATAATAATCCGTATTATAGTCTATAGATGAATTAGGTTAAAATTTATGATTATTATAACCATTATTCACATAGGTTAATAACATAGAGTCACTGACCTCTATAATACCACTGGACTGGCTGTTCCAAGCGTTTGACAGCAATTTTTTTGTGTCCATTTGAAGCGCCACTAGCGAGAGTCTCGAGAACTAATTTTGACGTATATTGCAAATGACAGCGAGAAGTGTTTGCTTACTGTAAAGTAATTTTGCATTTTCGTTGTTAATATAACGTAAGTAGTAATTATGATGATACGGTTATTGATTAATAAAAATAAAAAAATAAAAATCTTTATATCGACATCATTTTTTTCAACAGTTTTAGTACCACGAACTCTCGCTACGTCCGACAGCGGCGGACAGCGCCAAAATGGCGAATATCAAGCAGCCACAAGAGCACGTTGACAACAGCCAGTCCAGTGGTATTATAGAGGTCAGTGCATAGAGTATATTGCTACATGGTTAATAAGTTCACAGATATATATATATATATATATATATATATATATATATATATATATATATATATATATATATATATATATATATATATATATATATATATATATATAATACATTTATTGGCAATTCCCCTAAATTATTGCACATTGCTTATGAATGGTACATCACATGTTTTTAAGCATTTCCAGCGCAACTACACAAGTGTGTTTTATCATGCTAATTTTCTGCGGTGAATTTATATAATTCTGCGAAAAACTGCAATCTTTTCAGATCTGCACAATCTGCTAGACCCTAAAATACGGTTCTAATTCTGCTAATTTTGCAGAATTCTACTAAATCTGGTCACACTGTCAGCGAAAGTGAGGATGGTGGCCTTGTGTCGCCATATCTTCCCTCGCCTTGCCTCGCTGTCGCTCCGCTTTGTGTTTGTATCGGGCGTGAGTTGACGTAGTACTGAATAATCTGAGAGTATGGATGATTATTGATTAGCACTCGTGTAGTCTCCACTCGCCAAGACTGAACGCGCCTCGCGAGTGTCTGGATGAGGCATAAGATAAATCTATAGTCTGTGGAACGCTTGACGCTTGTTGCGTTGGCTTTCCTTTTATCAACTGTCAAGTGTCACTTTATATTTAATTGTCATTCGGATTTCGGATTTAGAATTGAGATTTTTTGGTGATAAAAAGAAAATTAAAAGCTTACCTTATACTCAATATATTGATTATTATATTAAACCATTCTGTTACTTAACATTTAAATAAACAACATGGATGACTATGATAACGGTATAAAGACATATATATATATTTACTATGATAACTGATTTTTAATTTAGTGAGAAAACTTAATAATTCTTTTCAATGTGGAAATTATGACCAGTTTTCCTGTGAATAATATTATTTTAAGAAGAAAATTGAATTGAAAAAAATACTTTGAACGGATTTAAATACAATAGAGAAGAGTTATGTAGTGCAATTATTAACCTTTCAATAATCGCCGTCCTGGGGAATAGTGATAACTGCAAAAACACGATTTTTCAGGAAAAACTTCAACTTGCAAACGAATAGATGTAGATAGATAAAAAAATATATATAGATAGCTAATTGCAAAGTACATATTATGTTATGCTAAGAGTATTCGGACTGAAGATGTTTAGAATTTAAAGAAGTTACAAAAATTCTGTTGTTATAGCACTTAGTATTATATTCTCCTTATTTTTAAATGCCTAATGTAAGGTTGCTCTTATGACAAAAGAATGGCAAGATATTTCTTTGCTCAGTCATTATTAGTACTATTAAGAACATGTTAGTCACCAAAGCCAATTTTTACAAGAACATTATATAGCAATATATTGTTTACAATTATTTCTGATTTGTTTTCCGAGAATATTATTGCACAAGTTTTTATTAAATCTTTAATGAAGAAACTGTTTCACTAACTGCATATTGTATATTTTTTTAAAAAGCCTTGAGTGACAAATATTGCATTATTCTATTCTATAAAGAAATTCACAAAAAAAATTGCCAAATGTATTAGGCACTGTAGACTTCAAACACTAAAACTATGGTTATATCAGTAATCATTTTATTCTCTGGAGACGGCAAATTGCTCTCACTCTTTTGTCGATTATACTTGTTGTGGATTATAATTTCTAAAAAAGGCCAAAAAAAAAACTACTTTTCTATCAAAGATAATTTATTATTTCATTTGCAGTACTTCCCTTACTGGCTGAAAGTGTATTGTCGTGATATAATGCAATTGATAAAATTGTAATAAAAATAAGTATTTATATTTACAGCTAAAGTCATTATAATGACTTTCTTAAAAATAGTGTTCAAACTTAAGATAACTCTAATTAATTATAATCTAGGTGAAAGAGAGGAGCAGTCTCAAGAAGATAGCAATGAAGATCTAAATAGCCAAGACGCAAATTTTCAAGGAAAGTGGGAAACTGGGAAACAAAAGAAATTTCGAAACAATTATAGGTTTGTGTTTATCCGCTAATAGAGATTATTTTCAGTTTTCATTTTTAAATGTCACTAAAGATATGTTTGCTTATTAATGACATTTTCTTTAGGTATAATTCACTTTAAAGATGTCTCTAACTTGCACAATTAAAAGCTAGGAAGTTGCACAATTAAAAATAAGAAAATTTAGTTGAAAGTAATGAGTTTTGTCAGTAATAATATTATTATGTAAAAATATAATTTATTACAGGAATGATCGCTATAATAATGCTTATGGAAATTATAGTGGAGGCTATGGGCCACCAGGTGGGTTCGGGCCACCAGGTGGGTTTGGACCTCCAGGTGGGTTCGGACCACCGGGTGGATTTGGGCCACCTGGCTTTGGGCCACCAGGTGGGTTTGGGCCACCAGATGGATGTGGACCACGAGGTGGTGGAAATAATCGTTATTTTAGACCTAGAGGCAATTTCCATCCACCAAACAACTTTGGAGTCCCACCAATGTTCCCACAGGGCCCACCACCCGGAAATTTCTCTTTGGGCTGTGGTTTTGGACCTGAAGGACCACCTGTAAAGAAACATCCGATGGATGATAAAACAATCAGATATTTAACACGTGAGTATAATTTTATTTATTTAGTTGTCAGCATGCTGCAAGCTACATCTTATTAACTAGGGTTTGATTGCTGGGTTGGGCCAAGGATAATTATTGTCAAATCTTGTCAAGATTAGGTGTTAGTTTAATTTATTTATAGATATCTGTGCTATGCTCAATGCTCATCTAGTTTTGTGATACTTCCTGTGCCAGCGATCGCGGTTTTGAGTCCCGAGGGGGCGTTCATTTATGATATTATATATTATTTAAAGTTATAAATTATGTGTAGTGTATCAACCATATGGTATGCGTAACACAAGCCTTGTAGCTTACCATTGAACTAGATGGTGTTGTGTGTTTTAATTCCTAACATATTGATATAAATATAATTGTTTTGCTCTAGGTTGTGGTATGACAAAGGAGCATTTAAAAAACCTACCGCACGATTTGTTAGTGCTCATGGAACCTGAGTACTGCGGGCTTTGTGCCCATAGTTTTGATTCATACGCGACATGTGAGTATGGGACACGTGTTTATTAAATCATGAAATATAAAAATATAATATATTTTTTCATATGTTAAATTTACGGTGTACTCTCATTTAATTTGTTTTCAGCTCGCATACATTACATTTCCAAAAATCATCTGAAAAATCAAAAAAAATGGCTTACCCAACAATCTGATATAGGATACCGTCGCGGCAAAGAGGTAACTAGACAATTTGTCCATGTAACGTTTCCGTAGTCATTTTGCCGACCTTTTGATTCACATAATATAAATAAATAAATATTCAATCAATAACGAACAAAACTTTGTATAATGCTCACTTGAAATGCTGTCTGCAAGGTGCTTATTGCCGACAAACTAAATCAAGTGAAACTTATGTGAACACTGTCGTCAAAATAGAAACTTACAATGCAACAAATTGTCTGCCTTCACGTCGCTTTTGACGTGAGGTTTTCCTTTCAAACCAACATCCTTATTAGGTACTTCAAAAAATTTGTATATTTTTCTTAACAATTAGAAATTTTCATGCAGTATAAAGTATACCTTTAAATTATTTTAACTAATTACCAGCTCTTCATCATACCAAATTTCATTAGAAACTGTCCAGACCAAAATTATTACAACTAATTCGGCTTCTGTATCAATGACTTATGACAATTCGAAAAATTTAAAATAAGTGCCTATCTAATGTACAGATTCAACATCCCCTCTGATTCTTCCGTAGGTACATTAAACAATTAACACAATTGATTGAAATATTTATTCATTTATATTTATGTGTACGGATATCATCGAGTAGTTATATTAAAAAAGTTATATTGTGTATTCATTATAGCAAAACAATCCATGTGTTTGGCAAAAAAAGTGCTAGGAAGCGCTTGTAAGCAAAATGGCGATCGCTAGAGGACGCAAATTAATTCAAAACAAATAACCAAAATGACGGATTGGGTCAGCGCTACTGAAGTTAGCAAACTTGTCCTGGCCGAAAACTGTCTAATTTGTTATCAGCGCTTGTAAGCGCTTACAAGCGCTTTTTTCTGCCGAACACAGCGAATGTATCTCCGTCTTCTTGTATAAAAATGGAGGATTAAACTAAGTTTATTTTGCAGATACCACTAAAGGCTCGGGAATTGTACTGCGAGCTCTGCGACGTGCATATCACGTCGAAAACCCACTCAAACTCGCACTACTCGGGGAAGGCGCATCGATCGTATGCTTAGCATAATAATTATATATTGCTAACAATCCAGACAATGCTTTCCTTAGGCATACATATAAAATATTTTTTCAGCCATTTCTCAGCACTTTCTCTCGAAACCCTCACAAGTATAATGGAAAGCTGAGTGTAACTTACAGACTCAATACTTAATTTTTATAATTATAATAATTAGTATAACAATTACACCGCACTATAATTACTTAACTAAAATCATAACACTTCACAGAAACTCTGCTCAACAGCAATGAATCCCGGTTCTATAAAGCACGCCTTACATATTAATTCTAATTTAAATCTACCCACGTTTTTAATAATTTTATGTAACTACTTCCGTCGTAATCTTAAATCAAAATAGTCAATTTATTTTATTTCAATATCCAGTTTAGTATAAATTTAGTTTTCTTTAATAGTAACATTTGCATATTATTTCATTGAAGCTTGAAAAGAAATAACAATATGTATTACTTTAAATATGTCTGACAATTTTAACATTAAAATTAATTGAATCACAACAAATCATGTGAAAATTGTGAATTTTTCCATATAAAAAAGTAATTTTAATAAAAAACTATTCCTATGTTCTTAGTTTGGTCTAATCACTTATTAAAAAATGAAGATCGGATAAAGGAGTTTAATCCAGACAAAATCATGAAACAGAAATTTTATCTATTAAGACTAGCGTTATATATTAAGAAATATAATAATGCTAGTCATTCTACTATGTATTGCTATTATTTGTAAATATTTTTTTTTCTTACAGAATTGTTGAGGGCCGCAAAAACCCAAAGAATCCATTTTTGCTTCAAGAGGGAATGGAGGACAGAGTGTAAGTGCTTAAACTCCAAAGTTAAACTTTTTAACACTAAATAAATTTATTGGTATTAATATATATATATATATATATATATATATATATATATGATGATGAAAATGAGTAATGATACTTATAAAAAAAATTGTGGCCATAATTAATATTTTAGTGAGCTACTTATTCGCCGTGAAAAGAGGCATTTGAAGCCTTTGGCAGAGGAGTCGACTGAAAGTACCAAAAAAGGAAAGTCACGCAAGTCTGAGCTGTATTGTGATATATGCAAGGTACATATAAATGCTCTTTTTTGTAATTTGACATTTTTAAAAAACATATTCTCTTAGGTTCGTTGTGTAACCATAAGCATTTGGTTAGTTATGTCAAAAATATTCAAGAAATATCACTAATTTTATATGAGTAATAATACCATTTCTACCTTGTCTCTCCCTTCACTATTTACCATCCAGGACATGTAATTATGAATTTTTTTGTATATGTTGGGACATTATTACAACAGCGCCATCTAGTTCTGCAGTAAGCTACGTAACGTGCTTGTGTTGCGGATACCAGATAGTTGATATACTACACATATAAATTTTAAATACATACATATTATAGATATAAACACCTATGACTGGAGTACAAACATTCGTGATTAGCAAATGAATGCCCCAGCGGGACTCGAACCCGCGACCGCTGGCGCAGAAAGTAGGGTCACTACCAACTGAGCCAAACGAGTCGTCAATGTTACTAATATATATTAATTTATGCTCGAACTCGAAATAAATAAAAAATGAATATGTTAAAACATTATTAAACACATTTTATCTACGAGGCTTGTGTTACAGATACAAAATATTTGATACACTACACATATTATATAACATTAAATACATACATCTTATAAATATAAACACCTATGATTAGAGTACTAACATTTTCGCTCAACAAATGAACCCCCAACGGGATTCCAACCCGCGACCGCTGGCACAGCAAGTATTCACGGCAAGCGTCACTACAAAATGAGTCAAACGTATAGTCAAAAAAATAATTTATTTTCAAATTTTTATCGGAAAGTAGATACTTATTTTGTTTATGTACAAAAAAGAATTTTCCAAATCGGTCCAGCCATCTTCGAGTAATGGGGAACATACATAAAAAAAAGTCCCCAACGAATTGAGAACGTCCTCCTTTTTTTAGAGTCGGTTAATAATTATAGTATACTTATTAATATTATTAACATTATTTAATTTTTATTATAGACATCGGTGACATGCACTGACCAAATGACAATGCATTTGAATGGCAAGAGACATCTTGCAAAGGAAAAGCAATATATATTAAAGATGATGAAGGGTGAAAATGAGGATCCGGAAACGGCAGAAATGGAAGATGGTAATTAATAATTATTTATCTTACGTTTTACTATGAGCATTACGTAAAAATTGAGAGATAAATAGGTATTTTATTGTAAAATATTAGCAAATCACCCCTCGGTTTTATTTTATAGATGGGTATATCAGAGATGAGTTATTTTCCCATAGTAAATTATCATTCATCTATAAGTTAACCCGGATAACCAGTTTGTGATGTATACAGACAGACAAAAATGCTAAAAACTATAGATTCTGCCTCATATGACTATTTTAATAAGATCTTCCTAAAAATATTTATAAATTTTAGTCAATTTAACTTAAAACACTCATAACTAAACTACAATGTGCACATCAATAATGATTTACAAAGTCGGAAATAAGTTAATACATATTATAAATTGGTTTGTCTGTCTACTCGCGTAAAACTCAAAAACTACAGCACCGATTTTCATGCTGTTTTCACCAATGGAAAGAGTGGTTCTTGAGGAAGGTTTCAGTATATAAATTGTCAAGTATTTTAATTTATTTTGTATACATTGGCTAAAATGTCGCAAAATTATACGGACGCGAGGATAAAATGCTAACGCTGCTTCAAGCGCCGCTTCGCTTGATGCAATCGCCGACCCTACCCCGCACCGTCTTGCCTACTGTGTAGCTAACAGTTCTTACAAGAAGCGAAGAATTTTTTAAAAATTCTGAAGAATTTTCATCGTTTTACCACCAATTCGTATTTTTAATAGTGATTAGAACGCGGGCGAAGCCGCAGGAATTGCTAGTTAATAATAAGTGGTGCATTGGCCGTTCAAATCTGACATTCCTCTTATAATACTTTCTTAGATTTACGCGAATATTCGACATTATAAATGAAACTACCTTTTCGGATTTTGTCGCGGATTTATTTTGATTTTTAGTTCCCGACGTTTCGAATGCTTTACAGCAATCATGGTCACGGGAGATTTAAGTTAAATAGCGGTGTAAATTAAATTAAAAGTTACACCTTACAACACTAGCTATCTGTGAGTAAAAGTCCCGTCAAAATGGCCCTAGCCATTTCAAAGATTAGCCGGAACAAACAGACAGACAAAAATTTTAAAAATCGTATATCGTATAGTATATATAATAAATACATAGCATATATTATCTTATGCATTTAGTGAGAAAAAATATATTTTTATGTACTGATTTCTATTTTTTTTAAACATTACTTTGTATCGCCTTGCTACCATCGCTTCGACGCTAGAGTGTGCTGTCAAAGCCAATCTTCACCCTTTAAATCAGATAAGCTTACCGAACACCACCAGATGGCGCACTGAGTACATCATTACATAGATTCTTATCGAATTATCAATTATGATAGACTACTACAGCTAATTTAGCTGTAGTGCAATTATATAGGTTATATTTTCCTTTTTCTAGACATAATCGCTACAAACTCAATTATAACAATCCAAATGTAATATTCGGATCATTAGTTTTAGTTTCTAAGATTACCCCCTTCCATACACACTTAAAAAAGTTATAATATTATCGCCTTGATATTTAACAATGAATATTTTTTTAGATGCTGAAAACGAGGAGGCTGATGAGTCTATGGAAGGTAAGTTTGTATTTTCTATGATTATATTTTTTACAAAGATTAAAATGGGAACAGGTTCTCATTTACACTATTATTTTTATACACAAAATTTAAGGAAATAAATTAAAAGCTAGTGAAAACTGTCTACTTCTTCAATGTAACTTAATATATCCAATGATTTTAGCTGGAATTTCAACCAATGTAGAAGAAAATGCAGGAGATGATTGCGATTGGGATAACGGCGGCGGCGAAAAGTGGGAAGAAACTACTAAAACTGATTGGTAATACATAATTTGAAGTAAATAATACGAAACTGTAAATTAAAAAATAATATTATTTAGTTATATAATTTATTCACATTAATTAATTTATAATTTACATAAGATAATTTTGATACTAGTTTTTGAATTGAGTACATATTATATGATGTGGTTTACAATGTATACTATAAACCAATCTTAATTTTCAGTTAACTCCGGTAGCAGTAGTGTCTCACAGTATGATGGATATCCAAAAAATTGCTGGTATTGCAGTTCCATGTTCATTCTAAATACGAAAATGTAATCCTTTATTACTTAATAAATATATAATAAAACAAACATGTCTTATTTTTATAATACAATGTATGTATATGGTATATATTATAGAAAATATCCAGTTCCAGACTAGTGCTTCTACTTAATTTGTCATCAAATATTTAGTGATAAAGGCTGAAAAGATCATTCATATGAAAACCTAATGTTTAAGATTTAAATAAACACTTATTACTAATGAAAGAAATAGTAGTAACAATCATACCAACTGCATGACCGTCTTCTTCTTCGGCGTCTCGTTCCCAAACAGCCGCGAGTGAAGCCGAACCAAAGTGCTAGTGCTAACACAGCTAACAACCCCACAAGTAATATTCCTTGCACTTTGGGATCACAAAAATTTATTGCATCTTTTCCAGCGGGCACTACCTTCAAATTTTTTCTTGCGCCAGACGAACTTTTTGCCATTTTTATAGCTGATGATTTTTCTTCAATTTGTCCCATATTAATAACATATATTTTTGATGATTCCAGGTTATTTTATTTTATTTATTTTTGTTTATAAGCAAACATTTTAAAGTACAAACGGAGGTTGTGGATGTAAAAGATTTATTTCATTTTAGTTTTAAATGGGTGAGTCCTATTACTGTCATCGATTGTCAAGATAAGTAGTTTTTTTATTAGTATTTTCAAATTTGGTTCACAGAACGACTAAGGTTTTATTTGATTTACCATTCAGCAAAAAGATTTCGTAAGAAAAGTGGAGCGTCTCGTCAAAATGAAGGTACTTTTGAAGTTTTAGCTTATGTTATTAATCACTACAGACTGCTCTCGCTCCGGTTCGTCCGTCCGCGTCGGTTAGTATAGAATTCTTAGACATGAGATATTCTCAGGTGACCATATTCAGACCGTCATACCTTTCATCAAAATCTGTTCAGTGGTGCGGTCACAGACAAACTGACAACAATTTCAATCAGGTTTTCTAAAAAATATTCAATATACAGATTTCACTTACATTTTTACTAAGTATAATGTGTATAGATTTTTTTGTCAAGATTAAATCTTAAATAATATCCTGTTAGTAATAAATGAAACTTTTTGTAAAGAAAAGTTGAGCGTCTCGTCAAATTAAAGTTTTAGCTTGTTACTAATATAATAAAATTCTAACTTAGTTTAACTGTACATTGTATATTCTTTGGAAAACCTAATTAAAATTGTCATTATTAACGATACAGAGGCCGAATAGTTTTTAGAATTTTTGTCTGTCTATCTGCGACCGCATCACGAGAAAACCACTGGACCGATTTTGATGAAATGTATGATAATAGCTGATTATCAAAGCTGGTTAGATCTCTATAGTAACAGTTAAAATGTATTCTCCATTAATATAATGTATAAAATTTACGAATTATGTTTCCGGCCCTTAGAACGCGGGCGGAGCTAGTAATATTTAAAAATGGAGTAATACATTTACTATCTATAATTTAAACAGCTTATATATAGATTTAATATTTTTGTACGTATAAATATCTATAAGACAACGCTGTTTTAAAACAGTGCCCTTACTTAGGGGTTAAGGTGTTATATAGGCTGACTAATAAAAGAAGACCTCAATTTTTTTTGAAACTTTTAACATGGCAATTTTAAAGTCACCAAACTATCTACATCATCATTATCATCTAACTATCAATAAATTACAAAACTTTACTACAGTGGAGAAGGTATGAGTGTCGAACAGCCTCAGTCGCTGACTTGTCCTTATTGTACCAGGATGGGTTTCACTGAAGCAACTTCACAAGAACACGTAGTTTCTGATCACCCAGACACAACATTCGATATGGATTGTACTTTTAATCTTTTAGTTATCTAAACTTGACATTATTATTGTTATTGTTGTTGTTGGGTGAGATTTAAATAGCCCGCGCAGCAGTCGAGAGTTCACGCATGCGCAGTAGTCACTGACCTCTATAATACCACTGGACAGTGGACACTGTCCACCATATATTATCTATACTCTTTGCTGTCCACTGTCCAGTGGTATTGGACAGACTGTTCCAAGCGTTTGACAGCAATTTTGTTGTGTCCATTTGAAGCGCCACTAGCGAGAGTCCCGAGAACTAATTTTGACGTATATTTCAAATGACATCGAGAAGTGTTTGTTTACTGTAAAGTAAATTTGCATTTTCGTTGTTAATATAACATAAGTAGTAATTATAAATAAATAAATAAATATGTTGGGACATTATTACAACAGCGCCATCTAGTTCCGTGGTAAGCTATGTTACGTGCTTGTGTTACGGATACCAGATAGTTGATATACTACACGTATAATTTTTAAATACATACATATTATAAATATAAACACCCATGACTGGAGTACAAACATTCGTGCTCAACAAATGAATGCCCCCAGCGGGACCGCTGGCGCAGTAAGTAGGGTCACTACCAACTGAGCCAAACGTGTCGTCAAATTATGATGATACGGTATTGATTAATAAAAATAAAAAAATAAAAACCTTTATTTAAAACGGTTGTATTGATTGTAAAAACTTATTATTAAAAGTTATCGATATTTACTCACTGATATCGACATCATTAGTTTTAGTACCACTAACTCTCGCTACGTCCGACAGCGCCAAAATGGCGAATATCAAGCAGCCACAAAAGCACGTTGTCAACAGCCAGTCCAGTGGTATTTTAGAGGTCAGTGGCAGTAGTATTTATTTGAACATACTCAAGGTGGGTGTAATGATATTAATAAAAAATTCATTATCAGCGTAAATAAGATCGAACAAACTATTTTTTTGATTGGACAAACGATAACTAGCTTAGATTGATTAAAAAAGAAAAAAAAGGTTAGTTACTATAATAGTCGGCGCTAGGTTCAAATTAAATTTTTGGAAATTATTTATAAAAAAACGAACATCGAACAAACAATAAATTTGATTGGACAATCACGAACTAACGACGGACAAACGAATTAGCAAAAAAAAATTTAAAAAAATCATTTTCACCCACCAACTTAAGAGAGCTCTATGTATTATGTATGGAACTCGGAACTATAACAAAGCATGGAACCCGGCCTAAAATAAGAAATGAAATGCATATTATGTTTATCTTTTTTTTACTTACGATGTTAGTGCGTAGGAAAGAGACATATAATGCCGTTCTTTTTCGTTATTATGCAGATTGTCACAAACTAATTTTTGGATATCGATGAGCTTATCATCGACATTGTCGTGTCTATGTCGATGAAAAACATGTATTTAATTTTATTAGATAAACAAATACCCAACTAACCATCATATGTGTTATATTATGTCGTAGGAAGATAGATTGACAAACCATTTTTTTTTGAATTTTTTTAATTTATTTTTATTGTTATTTCTTATTGTCATTTGGCACCACTGACCTCTATAATACCACTGGACAGGCTGTTCCAAGCCTTTGACAGCAATTTTTTTGTGTCCATTTGAAGCGCCACTAGCGAGAGTCCCGAGAACTAATTTTGATATATATTGCAAATGACGGCGAGAAGTGTTTGTTTACTGTAAAGTAATTTTGCATTTTCGTTGTTAATATAACATAAGTAGTAATTATGATGATACGGTTATTGATTAATAAAAATAAAAATCTTTATTTGAAACAGTTTTATTGATTGTAAAAATGTATTATTAAAGTTATCGATATTTGCTTGCTGATATCGACATCATTAGTTTTAGTACCACAAACTCTCGCTACGTCCGACAGCGCCAAAATGGCGAATATCAAGCTGCCACAAAAGCACGTTGACAACAGCCAGTCCAGTGGTATTATAGAGGTCAGTGTTTGGCACAAAAGAGTCTTCCATAAAATGCTTCGAAAGAAAACTGCTGTGCTTTTTTTAAGTCCAGTCGAACCTATTGATGCACTGAATCCATTTAATTTTCATTTCATCATCGATAGGAAATCTGCGACAGTATTGAAATGATTATCGACAACCATTTTTACATCACTAGTAACCTTTACTTACCACAATTTATTTTTCAGAAAAATACACAGGTATTTGTCTGTGCCCAAAAAGATTTCTGTTTTTCAGAAAAATCTAAAAATAAAGCAAATACTTTTATTCTTTTGAGTATATAGACATACAGTACTATTTTATCTTACCGTCTAGCACTTTTATATTTCCAATATTGAACAATATTATGTTTAAACTATGAAGGGTAGGAGATAAGGAGTACCATCTTAAATGGAAGCAAAGTTAAAATAGTGTCCACCTGTAAGCGGTAAATAAAAGTTCAAAAACTCACTAGAATGGCCCTTGTGTAGCAAAAGGTATAATATGAGGATAGCAGCGGTAAACTGAGTGAAGTGTGTTTAGCACATTTCATCGTGGCGCCCGCGCCACCACGAATAATATTTTGAAATTTACCCGGATGCTAATGTGGCGCCACCCTAATTTAACGCATTTCGACGGACAATCAAAGAGAATTCCTCCTTATATCTAGCCTCCACTGTTTAAACCATAGATGAAAAATAAAGGTTTAAAGTTTATTACTCCTCTATCCTCCATGATAAATGCATGGATGTCAATTGTCATTTGTCAAACGTCAATACTTAACTCACCGAGTTAACTGTCAAGTAGACAAGAGTCAAGGCATATGAAGTGCTTCTGAATACATATTATATTTAATTAGTGTGTAAAAATTTATTCAGTTGATTAAAATAATATAACACTAAAAGAAAAAATCTGTATAAAATCAATAACTACGGAGAAAAGAATTAAATACACTTTTATAAAATGAATACTGATGCAGCAGCTACTCCACCATCAGTTTCTTGGGCACAGACAAATACCTGTGTGTTTTTAACATTCAATGTGGAATGTGATAAGCCGGATATTAAGATAGAGAAAAAACTAATTTCATTCAAAGGTACTGGTACACCAGAACAGAAATTATATGAAGTTGTCATACCTTTATATGGAGAAGTAGATCCAGATAAAAGTAGTTATGTGAATAAAGGTAGATTAATTGAGGTTGTATTAGCCAAAGAAAAACAAGATGGGGCTTTTTGGCCCACATTGACTAGTGACAAAAAGAAACACCACTGGCTTAGGGTAGATTTTAACAGATGGCAAGATGAAGAAGAAAGTGATGAAGAGTATGATAATATGGATGACATGTTCACTAACAAGATTGGCGACTTTGGAGATGATGAAAATGATTCTTCAAGCTGTAATGAAGAGGAAGAATTGCCCGATATAGAATAAAAATCTTGCAATAGTTTTGGTTTACATTAAACATTGAGATGTGAAATAAAAATCACTCATGGGCTATATTATGTACAAGGAATTTAGTAGCTTGCTGTAGCTAGGCATTTAGTGTAGATGAATATCAGCAGGATCTGAATTTGTTTCAAATATGAATATTTTGTTTAGTTTAAGTTAAAATACTAGAAGTGTGTAAGCAATTTAAAAGTAAAATTCTTAAGTGTGTGTATTTTGAATAATATATTGAATGTATAGTTAAGTCTTGATCACATTAAGTTTATGCTAGTTTTTCATTGCATGGAATATACATCAAAGTTAAACAATAAGTTTTACATGATATTTCTCCTCCTTTTCTCTCATTACCTAAATAATACTACCTTTAATACATTACTTTGCATGTTATATTTAGTTTTAAGGTTGTTTATATGTATTAGAAATGTTTATGGATCATGGTGTGTGCAAAAAAAGCTGCTGTTTAATATAGTCTTATTGAAAAAAAACACTATTTTTTAATTCTTATGCATTTTCCTAATATAGGTACATATAATAATTAAATGCTTAGGATGAGGTTGTTTGCTATTTGTTTATACTGCAATATATTATGGAAAATAACTAAATAAAACACTCATTAAAGCTTACTTTTAATAGTTTGAGGATAACCTCTATGGCAATCACAAATGTAATTTTTCAATAAATGTGTATGATTCTATATTGATAATAAATAACAGATTCATTTTTTTCATAGGTTGGTACAAGGATACTTATAATCTAATGATGCATTCATTCTTATTCGTCATTCAGTCTGTATTGGAATAACATGCCGTTATGTACAAAATGTATACAGTTGAAAAGTTTATAAACATATTTTATTGAATACTAACAAAAATATACATAGATAATTACTTACAAAAAGAACTAAGATTAAATACAATCAATTTATATTATGGCAACAATTTTTCATTAATCCTTATGAATTACTTGCCCTCAGCTATTTTTTACCCTTGGTGTTACAACACAACAACAATTACTCTAAGTACCTAACTGCATCATTCCAAAACATTTATCTTACTTGTCTAAATACAATATCTTAACAATAAACAATTTTTTACTCTAACACTCCACCACTGTCCAAAAAGGTCTTTTTTGCAATGTGGTAGAGTTGTGATGACATTTTTTCACTTGTTTCTTTGACCATCTTTGTGAAGTATCCATCTGGATTGTTTAACAATCTGTAAGGATGGTCGAATTCAACAAGACGACCGGAATCCATGACCATAACCCTATCTGAATCCATAATTGTGTTAAGCCTATGTGCCACTGTTAAAACAGTGCAATCTGAAAAACGTTTTCTTATCGTTTTTTGTATAAACTCGTCGGTCCTGAAACAAAAAGTAAATGAGGTCAGTAGGTACTTAATGTATTTTTAGTAAACAGGTCTTTAATTATTATTATTATTATGTAATCCTGACTGATTTACTAAAACTAGACAATTTTGAAGGAAATATAGTGTACAGACATAAATGGACTATATTAGACCATTTCTATCACTTAAATTGAAATGAGATATTATTTCATCATGGCCTGTAACAGCTCAGGCGAAGGCGGTATTACCGTCGATTCTGCGATGCACGGGGTGCGGGACAACCAACTTCCTATGTTAGTGAAGCAGTTACTAAGAAGTTCTTAAAAATGCAATAAGTGATAACTAAACTTGAAATGACCCGGGACTTAAAGCTAGGACCTCCGGATCTACAACTGTACATGCTAGCCACAAGACCATCGAGATATTTTATTATTACATATATCACTTAGTGCAGGGGTTCCCAATTTTTTATCTCTATTTTGATAATTACTTAAAAAATGCTTACTTAGGATCCACGTTAGCTGTTGCTTCATCTAGTACCAGAATACGATTACCACGAAGAATGGCGCGCGCAAGACACACCAGTTGTCTTTGTCCGAGTGAAAAGTTAGAACCTCCTTCAGATACTTTGAAATCCAATGCTGGAATCGACTCTTTTAAGTCAACCTATAATGAAATGATTTGTGAGTTTAAGATAAATTAAAATACTATTAATGCATTGTGTACTGTGTATATAAGGACGACACGTTTGGCTCAGTTCGTAATGAAGCTACTTGCTGTGCCAGCGATCGCGGGTTTGAATCCCGCTGGAGGCGTTCATTTGTGTGCTGAGCACGTATTTTGTTCATGTTTGGTAATATTTATAATATGTACGTATTTATAGTTATATATGTTGAATGTATCACCTATCTGGTCCATCCATATCACAACAAGCCTCTTCGGTCGTAATTAAACAAGGAACTAGATAGTATTGTGATTATGTCCGTACATATTTATAATATATACTTACAGCTTCCAGTGCTTGCCATAATTTTTCATCATCGTAGCAATTAAACGGATCCAAATTATAACGAATGGTCGCGGAAAATAGAACTGGCTCCTGAGGTATAATTGATATCTTAGATCGCAACTCCTGTGGAATAATAATTGGCATTGATTAGTACCGCAACATAATTTAAGTAAGTTTTCGAAATAGTAATTTACTTGTATTAGAAGAATAAATGTACCTGAAGAGATAAATTTCCGGTATCAACTTCATCAATGAGAACTTCTCCTTCAATAATAGCAAGTCGGAATAATGAAGAGATGAGGGATGATTTGCCGGCACCAGTTCTGCCGACTATTCCCACCTTCACAAAAAAATTACTTTATTTTATAATTATTATTAGTGTTTTAAACTTTAGTTGACATCCACCATCATTACGTTTACGTGATTTAGTATATTTTATAAACCTGTGTAATTTGGTTAATGTAAAGTACTAGTTTACAAATTAAGAAAATATATAACCTCAAAAATACATTTCCTTGCTTGTGAAATAAAAAAAAACAAATTTTATTTGTACTTTTTATTTGTTGTTCTTTAGCATTTTTCATTCCAAATGACATTAAAACATTGTAGGTATATATTATGTAACCCTTTCATAAGCCCTTTATTTTATACCTCAATCAAAGAAGGTAGATAGGTATACTATGGCACCAAAAATCGCCTAATTTAATTTTTATAATTTGTGTCACAATTCAGACGAATCTAAAGGTACCACCTTTTATCTTTCGAGCTAAAATCTATTAAGACGCTTAGGCAAAAATAATATACATATATAATTACACATATTTATCCTCCTTCCTTCTGCCGCAGTTGGGAGTAATGTTTTTATAAGGAATTTTTATTTAGGGAATTATTTTCCATAGTTGCCCTTAAATTCGCGTAATTTTAAATAACTAAAAACTTTCCTTAATTAATGAATTTCAATTTCGACGTGAAATTATCGTCTTCAAAGAAACACAAAATTTCTTTAGCTTTAGTAGGTATATATTGTTGAGGACTGTAGAAGTAAAAAGATTAATTTTCATAAAATGTAAATTTACCTTCCAACCGCTTTCGATCACTAAATTTAAATTCTTTAGTACAGGCAAATCTTCAGTCGTGTATTTCATGAAGCAATTACGAAACTCGATGCGTCCACACCAAGGCCAATCTTTAGGGGTTTCTTTAGCTGCAACAATAACGTAATTTAAAGGCTTCAATATTACTATTATATGTCTTACTATTTATCACACACGAGACATGTAGGTTTTCCATTGTAGGTAAGTCAATACATAATATAAAAAATTATGAGTCGAGTCGAATCAGATCCCGGAATCTGAGTACTTTGCAGTAGTAACAAGTTGTGCGAAGTATATTGTAGTTACGTATTCATAATAGTTCAGGAGAAATGGAATTACTTACTTCCTTTTTCCCATTGGGGTTCGCGTTCAATATGAGTGTATTGTAGGATTCGCTCTACGCTAGTCATTTGTGAGATCACTTCAGCTGTTTGGCGAACTCCGAACTGCAGCATACCCGTTAAGATGAGAGTCTGCGATATCGCTAATCCCACGTTGCCAGAGAATATGGTCTCTGAAAGTTTGCAAATTTGAGTTTTAGAGAATATAGAAAATAACTTTGTAAGTTTATTTTTAAATGATTTAAAAGCAAATATTTGACTTAAAATGTAACTTACTGCTATCAATAACTAGGAAGGCTATTATAACAATTGCCAAATAGAGCACGCATATGAAGTCGAGCCAAAAGCCGAGCGTCACGCCGCTAGCGAGGTAGCTGCTCCAAGTAGAAGTATGAATGTCCTAAAATAAAAAAAAATATATTTCTAAATATAATATTTATTTAACTATTATGTTTTTAAGTATGATAGATAATGTTCTGTTTTGCCTCTTCATTACAATATTGTGAGTAATTTTCAATGCCTGTTACGTTATTCCCTGTTTTATTTAGTCTATTGTTTTAAGAAATACTTATTTAAAATAAAATTAAGGCACATTAACTAATACTCAATAACTATGATAACCTATACTTTATATTAAATGTTAGTCAGTCATACTCTATATACCTAATCAGGGACGCTTTTTTCGTTTAACATTACAACAATATTACCTGATATCCATCAAATTCTTGAATCAAGCGTTGCTGCGCTCCAGCAGACCGGATAGTACTAATTCCATTTAGTGTTGCAGACATATGAGAGAAGACAGGACTCCTAGCTGCAAACACAATGCATTATTAACTTTTTTAATGACAAGAAATTAAATATTTAATTTATTGTAATATTATTTAAAATTTTCTACGTACTGGTGCCTTCTAAGCGCTTGATTGACTGTGCAGATTTCAAATAAATTTGAAGTATAACGTAGAACAAGACTAGTATAATAGTAGTAGGTAGTAGAGTCCAGATTAAAGCAGCCGCATTCAATGCTAATATACTGAACATTACAAGATAAATTTGGATACTTTCCAGAAGAAACCGGGGCAACAATTCATCTAATGCTCCAATATCCTTAGAGAAACGGTTTAAAATACGCCCTGAAAAGATAAATAAACGAAAAAATAATAATATGAGAAATTTCTATTAGATATGCGTTCAGTTATGTGTACAATGTATATGTTATATAATCCATTACCTGAAGAGTTAGAATCAAAGAAACGCATTACTCCACGTAACATGGAATGAAACATATCATTATGAAGATTTCTTGATGCTGTCATACACACTTTGAAGAACATAAATGCGCGAGCCGTTATAAAGAAGATACAACATATAATAAGGGTCGTATAAACATAGAGATATTGAGATGTGTCCAAAGGTCCTATATAGGCGTGAATATCTAAATCTGTAAAAATAGCAAAAAGAATTAATTGTAACAAAAATATGTAATTGTCTTCCCTGTTCCAAAATAATAAAGAATAGTTAAATTCATACTTGGTTCTAATTCAATTCCAGAAAAGTAGGTTGTTAGAGTGAATGTAGAGTTTTCTACGGGTACTTCCCTTACGTATTCCTTCACAGTAGAGTTTGTTTCTCTTTCTTTCTGCCTTGTTACTTCATTAGTCCTATAATATAAAAATATATTTTTAGGTCATGATTTATATTATAACAAGAATTATTTTAAACTTTAGTTTATTAGTCATACCAGAGCGTAACCCAATAGTCGCAGAGGGTTGCAGATAACTGTCCAACAACAAGAAGAGTAATCATAAAGATTAATCTGGCAGGTCGTCCGCCAGCTCTTAAGTAAGCTCCATACACATGCCAACCCATAGATCCCGATTCTCTTTCTTCTTCTTCCATCTCTTGCGCGGGACCATCACATCCTGAAGCAGATTCTGCCAGAGACGGACGCCTTGCTGTAGATAGCTGTAAAAAGAGGTCTATAAATAAGTATTAAACTGTCTTCTCCTAAATCGTCCCATAGTATTTAAGTTAGCCTGTGTATTAAATTTCATCCAAATCTGTCCAGCCATTTTACCCTTATCAGATGCGCCCTTAAAAATTTTCACATTTATAATAGTAATTGAATATTACGTGAACTATTTTGAACGTTTATTATAAAAAAGCAGACCCTAGAAGATGTTCGTCTTGACATTGGTGGAGGCTTTTCAGTTTCTGGATTGACTTCTTTGTCTTCTTGAACAGAGCACAACAGCTTAGCAAAATCTTTACCAGATTTTGTCAACTCTTCATAGGTTCCTTTGGCTTCAATAACGCCCTGAAATATTTAAAAATATCCAACTAATATTTTTTCATCTATGTATATTTATTAAGTTTGACTCTAATAGTCACACTTATTTACTTTGGTGAAGACTTAATATTTATTTTGCACATTGTAAGTTTTAGTACTCGTGCTGAAGGACGAACAGACTTTTTTAAACTCGTATTTACTTGTAATTGTAATACGAGTATGACTAAATATTTAAAGTTATTGGACTGGAATGGACCTAAATTAAAATTTTGACATTCTTTTCCAGTGATGATATAGGTAAGAAATATTACGCTTACAATAAATTTATGAACACAAAAGCCTTACGTTGTTCATTATAGCTATATAGTCAGCAGCTTTAAGGTAGTGAAGTTGGTGGGTGACCAAGATACGAGTCGTGTGCCTCAAATAGCCAGTAATGCATTCGTCAAAAAGTTGTCGCCCGACATGAGCATCCACTGCTGATAATGGATCATCCAATAAATAGATCTCCGCCTACAAAGGAATAAAAACTTTTAATTCTATAATTATTATATGAATTGTTCTCGCAATTACCCAAATTAATTATGTCATGAAGTCACATTAATGTAAAATCTGATTGTTTTTGTTTATATTTATTACTTGTCTGTACACCGCTCTCGCCAGGTTGATACGTGCTCGTTGACCTCCAGATAAGGATGCACCTCGTTCTCCAACGAGGGTTTGGTCACCATGGGGAAATTGTTGGAAGTCCTTTTGTAGTGCGCACACTCTTACTACCTATGATAAAAAGAATATTTATAGTGATATTTCATATTGTAGTGCAGTCCGTAGAAACAAAATCTTAGATATTTTTAGTTTATATAATTAATAAATTAGTTAATTTAATTCATATAAACAAATGAGTACTTAGTTGCTTTTAAGGTTTTTTATAATGTCATAATTAAATTCAGTCATATTGTACAATACCCGGCAATAAATATTGCACATCGATCTTTGGAAAGAAACCATCGGCCTATTTCGGTTTCGTAGAGCGTTATCTCTGTCTTACAATATGTATGTGTCGTTTGTCACTCTTTATTTAACTTCGGTGAAGTACAGACGCGTTCAGTCAAAAATATATAAAAAAATATATAGGAAAAAGAGGTAAACCTTTACGAAACAGTCACGCGAAACTATCTTTAATGTTTATAAATATTATGTAACCGCTGCTGACAGATTTAAAAGAAAATGAGATTGAAAATGTAGGTAAACAATTTCAAGAAGGTTCAAAAGCGAGATACAAATGCCTCTGGAATTTCATGAAGAACTTTGAACAACGTATTAAACGAATTTAGTATTAAAACACCTCCCACTGCAATTAAGTTCAGCTCTCCGAAAAAAGGTAGACTCAAAGCAATTTCGTTAAATTATGGAAGATTTTAATTATTATGCTATTTGAAGAATGGTGTACGATTTTCACTTACGTTTTAATGAACTGACAACTGTAAAATCATTAAAAGCTAAATTATCAGAGCCTTATATTAACTACAATTGGTCTGAAAAGACGTTGATGAAAATACTTCATGAGTTGGGATTTCGGTTCCCTAAAATGGAAAACAATCGAAAACTTCTTATGGAAAAGTACGATATAAGTTTCAAACGAATTGAATACCACTGCAAAATATCCAAGATTTAAAGAAAAAAGGTACATAAACATAATCTTTTAATTTTTTCCCCTCAACTTTAAGACAGCATTAGTAGAAAAATTATGTATTTAATTCAAATGAATTACAAAGAAAATTATAATTGTTTTCAGCTCCTAATACATACCGGACTATATTAGATTTTCGTGCGAATGAAATAACGCTCTACGAAAGAGAAGCCGAAATTAGCCGACGGTTTCATTCCAAAGGTCGATGTGCAATATTTATTGCCGGGTACTATATTGTTGCTTTTAACAAAAGATGACATAAAAATAAAGTTTTTAATTAAGTTTTGCTAATTAGGAGGAGTCAGAAGTTCACTGACGATATATCGATATCGTTAAGGCAAACTAGTATAATCGATCGATCAAACGAAAACAGAGTTACTAGGACCTATGTAAGTACCTACCTAGTACCCATGCATGAAATGTAATGAGATTTTATCTCATATAAAATATAAAAAATCTATTTACCTCTTTATATTTTTTAGAATTGTATGGAAGCCCAAACAGTATATTTTGCCTCACAGTGGAAACGAACAGCCATGGCTCTTGACACGCGTATGATAAAGGTCCCGAAAGATAAATTTTGCCGCTAGTAGCTCGTAACTCACTTAGCAATAGATGCAAAACCGAACTCTGAAAATTATTCATTATTATAATTATATACTTTTAATTAAGCAGTTTAACAATAAAATGTATGTATTAAATTATGTTTATACCTTTCCTGAACCCACTGATCCAATAATAGCACACAGTTTTCCCTTAGGAACAGACAAGTTAAGATTTCGTAATGTAATAGGTCCACCGTCTGTCCAGTTGGCGCTGACGTCTTGAATATGAATGCCAATATCTGGGTGCATTGAATTGGCGTTTATTGCTGGAGCGATAAGTCCCTTTTCATTGCAATCGAAACCTGAAAATAAAAGCACATGGTTAATATTTGTTTCATAATGATTTAAATTGAATAAAGCTTTTTTGATTCCCGGATTTACCTGGGTTATAAATACCTTCTTCTTCAATTTTTTTGAAAGTATTGGAACATAGGTCAACTTCACCAATATTCTTCATTTTTTTATTTTTAGCTCTCTGGACTAATTTGGCAATGTCCACATCTGCTACACTGCGCAAATCTTCCCTTTCATCTGTTATTCATAATAAAGAATATTAGCAACTTTCTTTTAATTCTTTTTCTTGGACTAATCTTTTATTATCCGTTATCCTTTGTGTTTACTACATACTTACATACAAGTAGATTTTTTAATACTATGGAGGAAAAGGGATGCGAGGAGACTTAAAAAGCGTGTTGGACATTTTATGTACATAAATAATAAAAACACATGTTATATTATAATCATAAGCCATGCAGTTAGTAATACGTTCTTCTAAAATTAGGTTAAATTAATACTTATTATGTATGTTATTACTGTACCCAAACCTGGTTAACGAAAAGCGTGATTAACAAGATCAAGATCGTTAAGGGATGACTTACGTTAACGATACATGAGTAAAAGTACCCATGTATGTTATTGTAATAGGTTTTCAGATCTTTAAACGATTCACAATAGCCACTCACACATTGTAAAATTTAAAATCGTACCCAAAAGTAATAATTGTTGGATGCGAAGAACAGAGGCATACGACTCCAACATCAGAGAAAGAGACGCTGGTAATAATATAGCTACTGAAGCTTGGAGAATATTGAACATTTGAGCCAACGGGAATGCCTGTGAAAATTATTATTTTAGTCAAGTGTTTCTCTTGATATTGTACTTGGTTGTGCGTTTTTGCCACTTGGTTAGATCACATTGCTTGCGGTGCATTAGTCATTACGTACATCATACATACATAGGTATAGTATTAGATTTTAAACACTAAATTATTTACAATAAGAGTTTGTCATAAAATGAACTCTTTAAAAGGGTATCTCCCTTTTCCCTGTTCAGTCACATCCATAGAGGCTAGGCATGCAGTCGAGACCAAACGGTCTCACATACCCAGTAACATGAACGCTTCAAGGCGTTGCACGGAAATCAGTGCTTCTGCCAAAAATGAAACTGCATTTGACATAATTATTGAAAGTGTGCCCTGTAGTGTGTTGAAGAATTGCGCCAATGGGAATACCTGCAATTAGATTATTTTATGGTATGGTGTACCCTATAACGAACATGAGATATGCGTATTAAATACGCAGTTGCATTAGAGTCACGTGCTATTAAAGCACTTGTTCAAACAATATTTATCCTCATATGATTATCATAAATGAAATAATGTTTATGGATTGTAATAAAAGTAATTTCATAATACTTACAATATCTGCAGTGACTTGATAACCAAATAGAGAATAGGATAGAAGAGTTATATATAGAGAAAGTCTTTCCGTGAACACCATGAAGCTAAGGTATACTCCACGCAGATAGGACGCTGAGGTGATGCACTTGATTTCATTCTTCCGGGCCAATGCCACAACCTGTTCAAATGGTTTCTCCCACGCGTACATTTTGATAACCTAAAATATAAATATGTATTTCTTTTACCAAAAACATGATGTCTCTTTCTAATATGGCTGTAGATAATGTATTTCATAATTCTTATTGTTATTAACGGATGAATGATTTAAAATGAATTATTTTACCTGCATGCCACTTATAATCTCATCCATTATCCGAACGCGCTCATCAGTTTTTACCGCCGTTTTCATACGCAATCTAGCTGCCAATTTGCTCATGTAAGCTGGAGAAAAAAATCTATTAATAGTCTATAAATGCAAAATTGTATAAATAATTCCTAAAAATATTTCAGAAAAAGATTTAAATATAAAAGCGTGAGTGATTAAGCGGTATATTATTAGATAGAGAAAGCGTTGATATATATAATAAAATCTACATAGGCAGTACGCTACTGCCTATATAGATTGTATGAGGCAGTGCATTTACATTATTAATAAAAAATATATTATTGTAATTATAATTTTAAATGTACATACATAAGAATAGATTATGAAACTCACATTGTACAGGAATAGTCTGCAATACGATGCCAATGACTCCAACAATGGCAGCGTAACCAATTTTAATGTAAATAAGGTAGCAGACCAAGATCACTTGGAGTGGTAGTAGCCATATGAAGTGTGTATAGATGAAGGCATAGTCAAATCGATTCACATCGTTAGACAGGAGATTGACCACTTGTCCAGCAGTTGTCTGAGCTAGTGCGCCAGAGCTCATTCGCATTACCTGCATATACATGAATATAATTATATTATTAATATTTATTCCTTTTCTATTAAGTATTGATAATTTAAAAACATGTTAATTTATCAATAATGTTCTCCGACCGGTTCCTGCAATGGCGGCCAATCTCATTAAGACTAGCCACCAGCACAGGATATATTATAGTACACAAGTGTACGCGCAGCCAAAAGTACACTCTCTGTTCCTGTCACTCTCATCCTCTGGTGGGACGGTAACTCCAACTCAACCAGTAAGAGAAAAGGCGCAGGACCGACGGCTTTACGTGTTCTCCGAGGCATGATGTTAAATATTAAAAATACATTACAAATTATTGAAAAAGAATTTTCCGTGGCCCCACGTTTCTTAGTATAGATTTCTCGGAAATAAGATATTTTCCGGCGGTCGAAAGTATTATATATGTTGACCCGGATAATAATCATACCAAATTTCATCAAAATCTGTCCTGTGGATTTCTCGTCAAGTGGCCACAGACAGAGAGACAGATAGGAATTCAAAAAAACTATTGATTAGACCTCAGTATCGTTAAAAATGAGTATTTCAATTAGAGTTTCTAAAAAATATAAATGTACAGATTCGACTAAGTCAGAATTTTATTATATACAGTATAGATTTAATCTTGTACGGCCTCAAAATTTTGATTACTTTAAAAGGCAAGTGGAAGGAATTTTATAAAAAATGTTATTTTATTTAAATATATTTACCTTTCTATAGATAAGAGAACATGCTGCAATTCGTACTTTCATGCCAAACTGTTGAGTGGAATAAGTGCCGTGGTGGTTTAAGAAAGCAACAAGGAGTGACATTAAGATGACTGCGGCAGCGCAGTATACGGCCTGTTCGTATGTCATGTTTGAGCCTGGCTCCCAATACAACAGCATCATACTCAAAGCTACTGGCTGGAAAGGTCTGAAATAAAAAAAGATTTGCACAATTTTGCCACTTGAGTAAAAGAAATTGAAGTTATACGGATTTACTTTTTTAAACTTTTTACACTTTGTGTTTGATTTTTCTGTGACATTTTCAAAATACATTTTTAAGGTGAAAGTAGAGAAACTTATTAACATTACCATAATTTTAAAATGTTTTCTCTCGTAAACAGTCGGACTAGGCGACACAACAACTTTGAAATTACTAATAAATTGAAAATCACGTAGAAAATATAATAAATTACGTTATTAGAAGTAATTAACAATTGGATATAAATTATTAGATTTATATTATTTACAAAATTGCTTACTTGAGGATGAGGGCTTGTAAAAGAAACATAAATCCGGAAGGCGCATAACTTAACCAGAATGTCTTGATCAGAGCGCGAAGAAGCGACGGCTTTCGTCCTTGCTTGTTGGCTAAAGCTATTTCTTCGAACCATTTCCTGTAAACAAACAATAATGTTATGTATTTATTAACATTATTAATTTAGATATACTATGCGATTATTAAAATTCTAAATGCGTGAACTATTATAAAAGTATTGATATTTAATGAAACTAACAGGTAGGTAATTTTAATTTAGAGTAAAGGAGAAAATCTTCCTTATATTAAGTTTAATACTTATTATATGAATATTAATACCAGCGTGTTTTCTACCATGTAGTTAAAATAATTAATGTATCCAAATTTCAAACAAATTCCAACGCAACTAGTTTAGCTGGACTCAAGAACATCAATAAAATATCAAATGTATTTCCATAAATCTTAAAGGTTTTTTATAAAGGTTACATTGGCGTCAAGATTTATACCGATAATGTATTTCAATTTGAAAGAAAAGTCGCAAAAACAACTAGCCTTAACAACAACATGTTAAGTACATAATATTCATTATTTTAAACAGAAATGTGACTTAAAAAAAATAAAAAATAAGAAATGGGTAAAATTATTTTTCAAAATATACGACCCTTACATGTTACTAAATCTAAATACGCATTATCATCTTGTATCCAAAACACTATTCTTTATCGTAAATCACTACGTAGCACTACATACTTATTAAGTATAAAACAAAGTCCTTCGACGAGTCTGTCTGTCTGTTTGCGATAAACTCAAAAACTACTGCACCGATTTTCATGCTATTTACACCAATAGATAGAGTGGTTCTCGAAAAAGATTTTAGTATATAATTTGTCAAAATTTCGTATACTATTACTAGCGGAAACTGCGGCTTCGCTCACGCTAAATCTAGTATAGATATCTTTTTATTTTCGAAATCTTACGTACCTGTTATTTACGTATTTTTTTACTTTTTTGCACGTATATACAAGTGCAGACATTCATAAAATTTTACAGTTTACTTAATCACCAACCATCTGCATCAATAGACACTTTTATAAGATAACTTTCGCATCAACTCACCAAGACAAGGTGAACGCACGTTGGGGGATAGTTACATGTTCTAGCTTTTCTGAGAAAATTTACTGTGGTAAAGTATATTTTTTTTACACCATCAGAAAGTAGAGATTTTAACAAACAAAAAGCCCACCGACATTTTTTAAAAAGCAAATACTTTGAAGGTAGAAATTTTCGATTCAAAACTAGGGTGATTTTTCGAAATTAAGTCAAAATAAGATAAAAAAATAAACATTTTAAATAAAAAAAAATTACAGTGTATTTAGGACATAAAAAGGTAATTTGTCTTCAAATTTCGTGAAAAAGATAAAAATTGTACATAAATGTAAAAATTGTAAATTGTAAAAGATAAAAATAAAAAAACCAAAAACTTGGAATTTTTTTACATAAATTTTAAGGTTATGTGAAAAAAGTGTAAATATAAAAGTTGTAGATCTTTTTATTACCTACAACTTTTCCATTTAACTTTTTTCCATAGGACTTGTAGTTTTGCTGGAAATCGAGATAAAACGTTTTTTACCCTTAAAACACCACCCCTTTCCCCTTCCCGACCTCAGATGGCCCGAAAATATTTTTCCTCGCATTCTGCTTTGGCACTTAGTTAAATTTTCTAATATATATATATATATAATGGATTAATACATTACACAACCTTTTATAAGCTGACGGTTAAATGTTTAATAATTATTATGCCTTCACTGCGTCATAATAGCTACAGCCGTATGTTAATATCCGCATATATTGTGCCAAATGTTAGGAGTGTCTTATAGTTTTACATAATGTTATTCATAATGTAAAAAATAACGATAATTATTCGGATTGTTAAGTGTTTCTATATATAAAATCCGCATTATAAAGTCTAAATTAGTGATTTATTACGATAATATGGTTATCGTGCGAGTTCTTCGCGACATAAAAAGTATTTATCTTTATAGGTATTTTAATCACGACTAAAACGCAATTTCAAGATTGTTAAATTTCGATTTTTTTAAACGTTTTTCATATTATAATAGTTCAACAATACTTGAATGGTTCAACAACGAAAAAAAAACAAGAAAACATATTAAGCGAAAGTTTAACGCATTCTACATAAAATTAGGTAAAGAAATAAAGTTAAGAATTTATTTTATTTTGCAATATCAATTTGAATTCAAGGAGGATGACCTGATATGTTAATAGTATATGTACGTAAGGTGCGATCCAGACGCAGTTGACGTCCGCGGTGCATAGCGATAACGGTTTTACTTACATGCTTACTTAACATTAGGTAAGGCTTCCATATATTATTTAAACGTTAGTATACTAAAAATCTTTATTATATTTTATTTAATTCAATGTAAACTTGAAAACGGTACGAGTAGTCGGCGTTTTCTTTGATTTTCCTTCCGCTTTACTTATTGTTATAGGTAATTAATTATAAGGTCATCGATTGATGGGTTTCTTGTTGTGAAGTTGTTTTGTTTTATACTTTTTTGCGAAATTCTACCGGTTAAAAGAAAGCATTATTAGTTAATAATTTCCTTTTGGATTGAATTGCTAATTTTTATATCTTAAATTGATTATATTATAATTTATAATCATCTGGGGCAAGAGCCATTTAGAGTTTAATTCAATTTATTGATGATACATTTTTTCTGAACAATAAATGTTGCTTGACATTTGTATCTTACGGAAAAGGTAAAACTATATTTTTTTAATAATATTTAATAGAAAGGTGTGGAGACCATTATTTATATATTGAAGCAATATTGTTGAACATTCATGACTAATAAAGTCGGCCAACAAAAAAATAATAAACTCGACTGCGTAAACAGCGAACGAAAGAGATAAAAACAAGTCGACGGAAAAACATAGTAGGTATTATGAAGCATCGGAGTCCGGAGACATACACACCTACACACCTACTATGTACTACGTACGTTTTAACTGCCTCGTCGCGTTGGTGAAGTGGCTAGCATGTACACATGGTCGCACACCGGGAGGTCCTGGGTTCGAGTCCCGGGTCGGGCCAAGTTTAGTTATTGAGTCTTCCTGTTTCGTAAGCCTCAGCGACAGCGTGGAGTTGGGAAATTGGCGGTGTTTCACCCCCGTGATTCAGAGCATGTAAAGCCGTCGGTCCTGCGCCCTATCTCTCACTGGTCGTGTCGAGCAGTCGTCCCACCGAAATATGAGAGTGATAAGGAACAGAGAGAGCACTTGTGTTTGCGCGTACACTCGTGCACTATATAATATGTCCCGCGCAGATGGCTAGTCTCAATGAGATTAGCCATCTGATTAGCCATCAAAAAAAATTCAAGACACTATTGGAACCTACGATCCACCATTATGGTTTTAATGAAATGCTTTACGTCACTAGATGTGAATCATCAAAATCCATTAATTATGAGGGAAGATTGGGTCGGACATACGTACGCACAGGTCTAACTTATAACTCTTCTTTGGGATTCGCCGCAGTCAAGTAAAAAATGAAATCCCTTGCGTTTCGCTTGACTCGTCTTGACGGGGCACTGCCCCCAGACCTTGCTAAAGTTTAGCAGGTTTCCATGTCAGGTTCACTTGACCTCTTGTTGATTTTTTATTTGCTCAAAAAAAACTTTTTTGATAAGTGATAGTGATACTTGTATTTTGTATCGTAAATTACGATCTAATGTAGTTGTCCACCCGTCGCTACAACTATAATAAATATAAAACTTTGTTATCGCCAATTAAAATAAATTTGAAATTTATCTAATCTTATTTCAGAGGTAATAAGCCTTTAAAATAAGATTTATGTATTTGAGAAACAATGATTCTGTCAGAATTTAATTACATATTTTGTAATTGGTGTAACGGATAGCTTGCTCTAAAGTTTTTTTTATTAATTAATATATCTTAATGATATCGTTAAGATAAGAAGGGTCTGGGACATTAACATTTACATATATTTTAATAAAATTGTAACTGAGCCGAATCTGTATATAAAATATTTATACAATAAATATTATCAGACCTACATTTTTTTTAATGTAAAATGTAATTTTTAGGTTTTTTGTCTGTCTCTCTGTGACCGCATCAAACAAATGGATATGAATTTTGTAAAATTTAAAATGGGTATGATAATTGCTGGTTTTCCGGGTCAATATAAGTAGTATATATACTACATTGAATACTTTTTACTGCGTTTTATTACCTTTCTGGGAAAATTATATTTACCACTAAAACGTATATTAAGAGGACCGGACCGGAGCGGAGCAAACTACGTGAGTGAGTCTCTAGTTTTTAATATGCATTTGTTATATATTATTTTATACTTATATATAAGTGAAAGCGCATCTTTTAACCACGAATAAAAGTGATAACCGGTATTATGTATACATTTTCGTAAGCTAGCCGTGGCACAGTAACGTCACTTAGCATTTTGGTAACAACGGTATCTGAAGGCGGTGACAAGTAGAAAGTAAGCATCGAACGGGGTGCACTTATGTATTAGAACTTGACATTATCAGTATATTAATATAAAGTACAGTTGTTATATTAGTTGCTTTTAGCATGTGTTAATTAAAGGAATGTTTTGTTATTGTAATATTTATTATTTGGGTACCCTTTGCGGTTGGTCCTCGATGGCCGTCCTCCCGAGTAAAATGATAACTGCATCTACCTAACTACTATCTGACATTAAAGATAATGTTTGATTTTTAATTGACATCAATATATTTTTTTATCTTTTGAATGTATTTAATAAAATAATATTATCGATTGTTTTCAACATGCTGCCGTTATAACTTAAGCGCCCTATAAGGCTTTAGCCCCAAAAATCTATATATTGTTAAAAACCTAAACCCACAACTGCTGGTGACTATTGGATAATACGTGAATCAGACGAATGCGAGACGAGTCCATAACATGTGATTGTTATGACCTGTCAATAGTGAGCCAGAATTTCAACAATGTAGCGTTGGCAAGGTCGGTTATCATCACAATTGCTTAAATATATTAATAGGAAGTGAATTCAAACTACATTGAACGTTCTCACACGAGATGCTCAATAGGATTTCCTTTATACTATAAAGACTAATACCTATCAATAACAAGCTAGTTTTCTAGTTCTCATATTGAAGCTGTATAGTATTTTTTACATATATTAATGCTTCGAGAATTTCACATAAAAATTTAAAAACAAGCATTATAAAGCAAAAGACAAAATTTCAAGAAAACATGTTATGCATAAATATTTATCGTAGGATTAAAGATTTGCTTACTGTCGTGTGTATCATTGTCATGGAAATCTCTTAAAAATAATCTTAAGCTTGATAATAATTTAATAAGTATATAATAATATAAATATTGATGATCAGGACAGGATCGACATAATTCCGAAATGAAATGAGTTATAAATAAATTGTCATATCTCGCGGGAAAGTCGTCTTTTTTCAACTACCACTGAAAATATTATATAGGTAGGTACTTATTAAGCATAATTACAATTCTATCCTGTTCCTAGGTATGTCATGTAGTTTCTACATGATTAGTAAATAATTTCTCATGTATTCATAAGCAACTTAGTTTGAGAACGGAGTCAAGTTCACACACTACACTTTTTACGGCCATTGAAAGTGGTGAACCAAATCAGGATATATATATATATATATATATATATATATATATATATATATATATATATATATATATATATATATATATATATATACCTAATTATCATAGTCCAGATTATATTTCATTCGTTTTATAAATATACCTACTCGTAATAATCCTTGGACGTTAACCATTTTGTTTTATTTTCAGAATTTTAATATTACCTACTAATTTATATTTAATAAGAATAATATTATAATGAAACATTAAAAAACAAAATCTTGATTACTTACATTGCATATATATTATGTATATAATTTTCAGTTCTACCAAAAGATTCATATCAAAGTTTCTTTAGTTTAATAATTTTTTGTGTTTTTGTGCTGTCTTTGTTGTTAATGTTCACTATAATAATATATAGTGTAGCTATGAAGGCTACTTCTATAGATACATACACTATCTACGAATACAGAATGTGTATGTGGCTAGGTTTGATAGTTGTTAGAAATCGCAGTTAGAAACTTGTATTAGATAAAACTATGTGAAATTTAATTCTAAATTAGCATTTAGCCTTTCAATATCACCCATTAGACACGATTAAATAAGCAACTCAATACCTTGTTTTACAATGCAAATTGCGGAATATCTTGAGACGTGCAGTATTATATTACTTATTTTAATATTCAATTTAAAATTTCTGCCGTTCAATTAATTTATTTATCACGCTCATTTATTATGAACGATGCCTTGGTACGTTTGACGACGTTCAGTTATAAAATATAAGATTATTTTATAAATATTTTTGTTTTGCTATGGTCTTGCCTTTGATTGTTAAGAACATTTTATTCAAATAAAATAAATGTTTCCTTTTACTTATGTGAGCCTTATTATTTGTTTTCTCTGCAGATTTTATCTAGACACATATAAATAATTGAAGTGTCTATGTGTAATTTCAAATTAACAGCTTTTTACTAAATGCATATGAAAGTATAAATACATATATACGGTACTTACAACAAAAAAAAAATATCTGTCTGTCTGCTTGTTCAGGCTAATCTCTGAAACAGCTTAGCGATTCTTACACTCGCAGATAAACAATCCTGTTTCAGCAGCAATCCTGCCAAGACGCCCCATTATGACAGGGGATTTTGTTGGGTTTTAGTAGAGAGTACTGGTGTTGATGTTTCCCACATAACCACCTATTACGTACAGTCGGTATACGTCAATGCATTTGCTAACGTTAAGCAAAAGTTAGTAAATAAGTGTTTTAGTAAAGAAAATCTTAAAAACATTTCGTATTTGGGAAGGGTGTGGTGTTTCACTTCTATGCATTGGAGGGAATATAAAGCCGTCGGTCTTGTGCCTGATCTCTAGTGTACACATTTGTGGATAAGAAAAAATATATGGAAGCGACACGTTTTCTGCCTATAATGAAACGCACTTACGTCAGTATATGTGTCATTCTTATACGATTTTCAGTTTTCTATTTGCACAAACGATTGTATAATGTCATCTTGCCTAAACCCGCTTTTATATCCAGTTCTAACATGTAGTAATAACATGGTACATTTTATGGGCACCTAGTTAAATTATAATTTTACTTTAGTACAATTGCTACATGCATCTCTGGAGAGACCTACAAGGACGAAATTAAATAAAAATAAAGAGTTATTTTTATTATTCGCTAACTAATATTAATAATAACATTTTCAAATAACGAACAATGTACTTATGAAATAGTTAAAAATATTCCCAAACCTATTATAACCTGTTTATTTCAACACTGTTGGTCACGTTATGTCTGCTAAACGAATAGCCCCTGAACGCCATACAACGACCATGCTCTTTGACATTTAACCACTATTAGTTTTACTGATATTGCTTAACTCGGAAACTGTAATGTTGGTTTGTAGATTCTGAAGAAGTCAGTATTGTATCTCCGTATTTGTATTGCCTGCCCAAAGGGGCAAGGTAGAGTGCACTTGTGCTTACATTTCTCTTGTGCAGTGCACTATAATATTACATAATATGATTTCCTATATCCGGCTGCCGGATATCCAGCCATTTATATAATAGAGCTTCTTTGAAAACTGAATTGGAAAGTCGTTTTAAATCCTTAGGAGAGAATCCAAACTACCTAATTGCTACCTTTTTAGACCCAAGGTTCAAGTTGGACTATTTAGGAGTATGTACTTGAAATTGAAAAAGCTTAACTAAGCTAAACGAATGAATGAAGGTGAATCTGGATCCAACTTCACACGTGACACTAATGAACTTTTTGGAACTGTTTCAATGAAATGGCAAAGGACAATAGTAGTGATTGTCGCGACCAAGAAAAACAAAATCCATTTTGCTAACAAGATTGACTTTTTTTTAAAGACATCTCGAATCGCAATCGATCGCAATCACGACACATAGGTACATTTGGTGGTCAATTAATTTAAATCAGTACCTGCACTTGTCAAGTTTGCTAGAATTTATGTACCTATCTTTCAGCTCCTGGCAGTATTATTTACAGCAAAAGGTTATTTTCAGAAGCTGGTCTGGTATATGAAGCCAAGCGGAATCGCCTCTTACCAATAAATGCGGAAAATTTAGTATTCATTTATCACAATTTGCCACTTGTCAATTTTGAGTACTAAGCTAAATAATAAAACAAACATTTTTGACGTGCGATTACAACAATTAAACGGTGTTCAAAACTTAGTGTGGTATTATTTATTATGCACGTGTAAAATAATGAGTTTTTTTTTATTTTACTATCCGGCCGGCCGGTATCCGGCCCGGCCGGATACTAACTTACTATCCGATATCCGGCCGGATAGTGAAAACAAGGCCGGATAGGCCGGATACCGGATAGTTGCCGGATATTCGTTTCATCTCTAATTTATATGCCGTCAGATTCAACTTGATAGCGCCACTGGCATAATTAAAATGAATCTACTGTTCCTTTATCAACTGACTCTCATAATATTTTTAATTCACTATTTTTAGGTAATTTAAAGCATAGGGTAGGTATCTTTCCAGTTTAACAGTGACGTGTAAAGTTGTATTTTCCAATATTAAATTAAATAATTAGCATAATTTAAAACGAGAACAACATTGTTTACACCATCGAAAATGCTGTTTGTTTATTTCGTCTACTGTTTTTCTTGTGTCGCGTTTCGTAATTTGATTATTGCTGTATCAATGTTTTGATATTCTACCTATGTTTGGTTTCCGATGTTTAAAACTGCAGTGGGTTCATTTATATTCAATTACCTCAATTGCGCTAGGGACGACGGTAATGTAATCAAATTGTAAGATTATTACATAATAGTGAGATGAGCGACATTTATTTAAATACAAAATTCTACCATCAACCAATATTCAATTGAATATTTATTCAATTATAACTTGTGGTTGAAATACATATATATATAAAAATCTAACATATGTCCTAAAGATTCGTTAGTTTCGAAAACCACTACAATAGCTATGGCGTCATCTACAAACGTTTCTTTGCCTTGTCCCTGTTTAGATCCGACGCGATGTTTTACACAATCCATCTAATTATTATTATTGATTATGTTATTATCATTGGTTGTGATTTTTGTGACCTTTTCCCACCGTTCCAATAATTATTTTAAAATCTTATATTTTATAAAAAAACAATTCGACGAAAACAAATACCTACCAAAGGCATTATTGGAAATATAAAACTTGGTTTATACCTACATTAATAACAAATATTGAATATGTATAGTTTTAATAGACTTCTCGGTATTGACTTGCATTATTTCTTAGAGTTAAGACAAGTTCAGTGTTTTACTTTGTCCCAACCTTACAAAGAAAATACATTGACATTATAAATTTTACACGTGTAATATAAATTTATTCAATTATTTTTAATGTGGATAACTTACTAAATAGACTAAATGAATATTGCTTAATTCCTGTTATATTTAATATCTGTTAGTTAATCAATCGGCCATTTAACATGTGAGTTATTTGCGTCGTTATAATGTAAATAAAGCCGCTCTGCATAACAATTTTTTTATATCTAAAGCAAAAGCATAAACTGTTCCTGTTGTACATATCGTGTATTATCTTTTTCGCATTTATCCTGTTCGCATGACATTAAAGCTTTTATAAATAAAATTTATTTGAAAAGGTAAAATACTTAAATTTTCAATGAAACTTGATATTTTACGACATTTTCACAGTTTACAAATATAAAAGCGCCAATACAAAATATTTTATCTCAGTATGGTATAATTCTTTTGAAATGTTGAAGAAATAAAAATATCTAATGACTCTTACAAAATTAATCGCTACAGGGCCGTGAGTCACATAAAATCTTCGTGTACTTTCCTCCTCAACTTCTAAAGTCTCAGGTTCAATACCCGTATGAAAAATATGAGTAACTTTAGCCCTTTGAATTTTCACGGTTTGCGCCTTCGGCAGAATAAAATCTTTTTAAATGATACAAATGATGTGAGCGTTAATGTGAACTTAATTGTATACGCAACGTGCAAATCATAATATGTTATCTAAGCAATAATGGTTGTTTGTAGTAACTATGAGTACGTATGCTAAGTAAAATAATTCACAAAAATATGCATTTCCAAAGTTAATACCTACACTAAACTATTTTAAAACGAAACTATTAAAAATTGTAGTTAATGTAGCTAATTATCATTTAAGTAAATTGATTAAAATTTAAAAATCATTGTCCCAAATAAATTTGCGCTAGCATCTTAATTTTTAATAACAATATATTTTTACAATGTACTGGATTAAAATATTCATCTTTTTTCATGATAATAAGTTATGCAATAAAAAGAAAATTATAAAGAAACTACCTTTTCGGATTTTGTCGCGGATTTATTTTGATTTTTAATTCCCGACGTTTCGAATGCTTTACAGCAATCATGGTCACGGGAGAGACCATGGCCAGTCTCTAAAAATCAAATCCGCGACAAAATCCGAAAAGGTAGGTATTTTCATTTATAATGTCGAATATTCGCGTAAATCTAAGAAAGTATTAAAAAGAAAATTATTAAATTGATTTGTTATTCCTTAATATTATAAAGTCTGACATTCTATTTTTTTTATTGTTCATTTATTTATTTTACCTACTATTTGTAGCTGTTTTTATAAGAAAATAAATATTGTACCCCATAGCCAAACAACGTAGTTGTTACCTAGTATGTAATATCAAAAATACTACCTGTTTTATAGACCAATATTTCTACCCTTAGATATTAAATAGATATACTTGACATAATTTATGTTACCTTTGCGGTATTATATTTTGATACAAAATTAGTTATTTCCCACAATTCTGGATTTTTTTTGCGAACTGAGTAAAGCGGGTTCGATTTCCGGCTCTCGCAACTTTAAGATTTTCATGTGCGCGTGCTAATTTAGAAAAAAATACCATATTTTAGGATTAACTAGTTTCAGTAAAGCTTGAAATCCGTCAAACTAAGGAAAAAGGGCTGAATACATAAATACAAATATAGTATAGTAATTGTTTTTACATTTCTTTAAATCTTCTTTAAGTGAAATACAGAAAGAAATTCAGTAGTCAACGTTGAGAATAATGTGACAAAACAAGACTTTCAGTTCCACAAAAACTAATTTAAATCATACAATAAAAATTCACGATTTTTCAAAGTTTATTTTCATAGTAATGGACTAGGTCACAGAAACATCAACCTATAAAAATGTATAGGGTACTTGCGACCCCAGAATATTTTTTGGCACAAAAATCTATGTACTGTAAAGTACCTACTATTAGTAAAATATTTCAATAGAATAAAAAGGTGATCGATTATTTTTTCTTAAATTGACATTTATCTGTACTTTAACGAATAACTGATTTGACTACACGTTTGGCTCAGTTGGTAGTGTCCCTACTTTCTACGCCAGCAGTCGGGGTTCGAGTCCCGCTATGGGCATTCATTGGTTGAGCACGAATGTTTGTACTCCAGTCATGGGTGTTTATATTTATAATATGTATCATGTATTTTAAAATTATATATGTGTAGTGTATCAACTATCTGGTATCGGTAAAACAAGCCAACTAAATGGCGCTCTTGTACTAATGTCCCAACATATTATTAAAAAAAACAATCTTGTAGTTGAATAATCAATTTCCTGGTTTAAGTGACAAAGAAATGATTTCAACTTTCTTTATCACTTACCGTATCAAATAGTATAACGCCTTCCTGATATCAGTAATAATATTTCAATAAATAAATAGATCAAACACAAATTATTCATATTGTTATTTATGTAAACAAGTGTTTTAATTCTTATTGACCTTAGTTTATAAGAGACACGCTTAAGCAGAAGAACCAGTCGATTTGATTTTATAACATAAACAAGGATGTGACACTGGACAAGGATGGACACATGACTTGTTTGTGCGAAGGTCAGTACTCCGCGACTGATGACCAGCTCACTTTAGTAGAATCCACTGTAATCACCGTTCTCATTGTTGCACAGACACTGCGGAAGTTTACTTGTTTTGTTTTAATATCATTGTCGATGTTGCAAACACAGATATTTTCCCTTTAATTATGTATCTACAATTATAGGAATCTTATCTAGATATAAAAATGAATATATAACTGCCTCTCATATAAATAATGTTATACAATTCAACGGATTACGGTGTAAAAGCTTCAGGGTCTACTAGTATCAAATTATGGTACGCACGCAAGACGTTATTAGTTATAAGAACACAATACGCACTAACAAGAAATTTAAGTGTATGTATGTATGTATGTATGTATTATGTATGTATGTATGTATGTATTATGTATGTATGTATGTATGTATGTATGTATGTATGTATGTATGTATGAATATATGTATGCATGGGCGTACCCAGCTTTTGGCCTAGGGGGGGGGCAAATCTGAAATTTATTAAACCGTCCCCGCACTTGTTTTACTGTACATACTACACAAAAACACTACACGCAACATTAGGTGTATTAGGTGTATTATTATTATGCTGGTCACTTATTCTTCTTCCGAGAAGGTTACCAACCATCCCAAGGTGGTGTTGGATTTTTAATCCATAAGTCACCCAAAAACAACGTCGTAGAGGTTGGCAGTGTGTCGGCGAGGGTAACGTACCTTGTATTGAAAATAACCGAAGATTCTTCTTGAAGGCTTATACAAGTGTATGCTCCTACGTCTACACATTCTGACGACGAAGTCGAAGCCATGTACGAAGACATAGCTAAGGCTATGTCTCGTACCAACACCTACTACACTGTTGTTATGGGTGACTTCAATGCCAAAGTGGGAGTACAAGAAGACGGCGAATCGAGGGTTGGATCATTTGGTTATGGACTGAGGAACCATCGAGGGCAAATGTTAGTAAGCTTCCTCGAGGCCCAGGGGCTTTTTCTGATGAACTCATTTTTCTAGAAAATGCCTCAAAGGAAGTGGACCTGGCAAAGCCCCGATAATACTACAAAGAACGAGATCGACTTCATTATATCCAACAAGCGCTACATATTCAGGGATGTCTCAGTGATTAACAAGGTTAAAACCGGCAGTGATCACCGACTTGTAAGGGGAATCCTGAATATGAACATCAAAATTGAACGTGCGCGGCTAATGAAGTCGACTCTTAGACCTACACCACTCCAGATGAAAGCTGGCTGCGAAAGCTTCCAGCTAGAACTACGGAACCGATTCGCCATGTTGGAAACCACTCAGGATATCGATGACACCACCAATAGTCTGATGCGTGTGATCCGTGAGGTGGGACAAAAACATTTTTGACCTAAGAGAGATAGATAAAAGTCGAAACTCTCAAGCGAGACTCTGAACGAGATGGCGAAGCAACGCGAGGCTGTAAATACCACTCAGTCTAAGCGTCAGGCACTAGACAGGAATGTGAGAAATGTAATAAGGCGTGATCTAAGACGAGCGAATCCCGAAGTATTGAAGATGCTATTGCACTCAATAGGGGCTCGAAAGTCTTTGCCAACTCTCACAATTCCCGTTGTCACCTGACAAAGCTTAGAACCGCACAAGGTACAACCGTCTCCTCCAAACCAGAGATTCTCGCTGATGTCGAAAGATTCTAAGGCGATCTTTACCCCTCACATACACATCCACCTGAGTCCCACCACGTAGAGGATCCACGAGCCAGACTTGTACGCCACCAAACAGATGAGCTTCCCGACATCGACGTGGGCGAGATTAGGATAGCTCTTGGACAACTAGGAAACAACAAATCTCCGGGTGATGATGGAATTACCGCAAAGCTCCTCAGAGCGGCAGGAACACAGGTTCTATCAGTGCTCTCAAATCTCTTTAATTATGTCCTTCACAATGGCACTACACCGGAGGCATGGAGTAGGAGCTTAGTGGTATTGTTCTTTAAGAAGGGGGATAAAGCACTTTTAAGGAACTACCAACCCGTGTCTCATCTGAGCCATGTGTATAAGTTGTTTTATAGAGTTATCACGAACCGTCTCGCACAAAAATTCGATGACTTCTAGCCTGTGGAGCAGGCTGGGTTTCGAAAAGGCTTCAGTACTGTAGACCACATACACACACTAAAGCAAATTATTCAAAAGACCGAGGAATATAATCAGCCTCTATGCCTAGCGTTTGTGGACTATGAGAAAGCCTTCGACACCATCGAAACCTGGGCTGTTCTACAATACATGCAGAGATGCCTTATTGACTATCGGTATATCCAAATACTACGGTGTTTATACCAGTCTGCAACGATGACCATCCAAGTACAAAGGCAGAGCACAAGACCAATCCGATTGCAACGCGGGGTAAGACAGGGGGATGTTATCTCCCCGAAACTGTTTACCTGTTCATTGGAGGACGTCTTTAAAACGCTCGATTGGAACGGACGAGGCATTAACATCAATGGAGAGTATATAACACACCTGCGATTTGCCGATGACATAGTCGTCATAGCAGAGACTCTGATGGATTTGGAAGAAATGATAAACGGCCTTAGTGATTCTTCAAGACGAGTGGGAAGCTACGTCATATTCTACAGTCGTCGATCCCACAATCCCTTAAGACCAGAGTATTTAACCAGTGCGTCCTACCAGTAATGACATACGGAGCCGAAACGTGGACACTCACCGTAAGACTGGTCCACAAATTCAAGGACAGAATTCGAAATGAAGTTATTCGCCAGAGAACTAAAGTAACCGACATCGCGTGCAAAATTAGCTCGCTGAAGTAGAAGTGGGCCGGTCATGTCTCCAGGCGAACTGACGGTCGATTGAGCCGAAAAGTGCTAGAGTGGAGACCGCGTTTAGGCAAGCGTAGTGTAGGACGCGATGCAGCACGATGGACCGATGACTTAAAAAAGGTAGCGGGCAGTGGATGGATGCGGACTGCCCAAGACCGGGATGGTTGGCGCTCATTGGGGGAGGCCTTTGTTCAGCAGTGGACGATGATAGGCTGATTGATTGAATTAATCATAGAAAATACTCACAATAAAATTTTCGTATGTGCATTTTTAATTTTTATTTAACGGACGCTATTTGTTATTGTTCAACAGAATGCACCAATGATCAACCAGATTTTTTAAAATAGTTATTTATTGGCATTAAATAACAGTAATGTTCAAAGAACGCAGGTCAGTTACTGGCATTACTGTAATTTGGCTATTTTTCGTTTCATAAAAATATTACAACTATCTATAGTTTTATTAAGTATTTTCATTTCATTGTTTTTTTATTAGAAATTAATACCGTAATTGTGTAAATAGCTTTTACATTACCGCCTTATAATTGCCAATTTTTTAAAGTATTAAAATGGATATCGTATGTTATCCTTAAGAGATAGACATATGCCATCGCGAAATTTTTTATAGACCTTTTTAATGTGTACAATACTGTAGTATATTATTTTGATCTATCTCTTAAGGTTCAGCGAGCGTTTGCAATGTAAGCGCAAAAAAATGTGTTTATTTACGACATCACATTAGAAACCTCTAAAATGATCAGTGTTTCTCTACTATATTATGCATGTATTATACATATAAACCTTCCCCATGAATCACTCTATCTATTAAAAAAACCGTATCAAAATCCGTTGCGTAGTTTTAAAGATCTAAGCATATATAGGGACAGACAAACAGCGGGAAGCGACTTTGTTTTATACTATGTAGTGATAGTGCATTCTCTAACGACAAGTATTGTTAGAACATAAACATTATGTCTTGTGATTAACATGATCTAGATGAGGTACTAAATAAATAAATAAATAAAATAATTTTAAAATATTTTTGTTTCGGTTCACCGGTGAATATTACACTAAATCCAGGGGGGGGGGCAGCTGCCCCCCCCCCTGCCCCTACCTGGGTACGCCCATGTATGTATGTTTGTATATATGTGTGTATGATATGTTTGGTTCATTCAAGTTGAATGAAGTAAGGAGGAACGTTAGTAAACTATAAAACAATGCCATAATCTACTTATATATAAGTAAATTCATTACGCAAATATTTTCAATACTGTGTCATAATTATTCATTCACATAACATAAGTTATTATTGAATCCAAACTGCTGGACTTGTTAAGACCGTTTAACTGGAGTAAAATTCCGTTGCTATCTCGATATGAATGCCGCAATGTGTGTACTTCTTTCATACACTCTCGATCTCTTTGTAGTAGAGTCGTCCGCACAACCCTTAAAAGCATTAATCCTCTAGAGACGGCATTATTCTTAATATACATACGTAATAAGGCATAATATTACATTTTTTAGTGGAAGTTACTAAATAAATATTCAAAATATAAAGGTTGATTATTATACAAAACTTGTAGATGTAAAGTTTCTAAAAGATAAAAAATTACAGATAATAAAAAAAACTAATTTGCCTAATTTGAGATAAATTTAGAATTCCAATATTGTAACGTTTTTTTTTAGTAATAATTTAATGTCTTATATAAAACAGGGGCTAGTGTCACGAGTAGACACTGTTCACTTAACCGAACCGGTTTCTTATATTTCGCGATTCATGTTTATTCAATTAATAACGAATATATCGGAAAGTCTGTATTTTAATGATGGGTTTAAAAGAGTGTGATTTATGATTTTATGATAATTAACTCCACATAGTCTTGTTTATAATTCCTTATAATCCATGTTACGTGCAGTCTGACTAAGCTAAGCAGAAGTATGTATACATTATGTACACGTTAACAAGTCGCTCGTCGCCTTGATTAGTACTTCCCATTCGCACAGATTCTAGGCCTTTGTGTTATAATATCTCCCTCGGTTTCTTAAATGCAGTAGATGTTCTCAATATACTGAGAGTACCATTGCACGTGTTTAATTCGGCGCGAGTCGTCTGACTCTCTCGCTTTTATATTTCTTCGTTGTAAATTTCAACAAACATTTTGGATATATACATTTCAAAATCTTAAGCTCAAAATTAGTTGGTCCAACACGCTTAACTCGATTTATTAAACATACTGGAAACGTAAAGAAAGTTCGTCGTCGTTCGTCGAGTCGACGGTTGATTCGTACTTACTTTGAATGGGAGAATAATTTGTTACGTGATAAAAATTTGAACATGTACTTTATTCACTTTTAAAACCGATTTATATACAACAAGATTGAATTTGTAATTCTACACTGATATACTTCCCTTCGAATTGTCTATTCATTGATTATTTAACGTTTAAGAAACTTTCTACTCATTTAGGAATATTATTTTACATAAGTATAGTCAGACGTCCAATAATAATTTAATGCAAGGGCAAGGATTGAAAAGATAATCTTGTTATGATCTCACCTACTTACGAGCGTGACGCACAAAATGCCTTGTTATGTAAAATTAGGACGGGACAAATGACTCTATAACTGCAATACAGCTGTACAAATACCGAAATATTAATTTACAAGAGAGATGTTTGTAATTTTTGTACGGTATTAGTTGCTCTCCTTATGGGGGAAATTCTCAAATTTCGATTTTTAAGTGTTAAATTCTGATTTTGACCCGTGGCCAGGGCGTATTTAATCCTGCAGAAATATCGGGAGTTCTCAAAATTATTTACTAAACATGGTAAAATATAATAGAGACCCTAAAGGCTTAAAGAAATATCGTCTCAATCTCTTTTCTCGATCAAGTTTCCTTCTAAACAAAAAAGAAACTAAATTGAAACCGGTTCATTCGTTTGGGTGTTACGTTGCAACAGATAACCCAAAATGCTTTTTGCATCCGATGTTATGATTATCTAGATACCGCATTGATAACAACCGAACGGTCCAAATAAAGTCTACTAAAATTTGTAGACTCGCTTCTCGGAGTCGGAGTCACGAGTGGATAACGAGCTCGCGAAAAAGAATTAATTATGCCGATTTTTGCTGTCAAATTGTGTCGTAATTATGTGGGAAAACCGTATTATAATACCAAGATCACTTTTCATCGGTTAGTTATGTTATTTAACTACTATTTTTTAAGAAAACATGGATTTTTAATTTGTTACTGTTTAGGTAAATTTGATAAGCCAGTGTTGCCAGCTTATTACTAGACTTAGCGAAACTATTGGAGACAATTAGTTATAAATTTTAGTACCTATTAAAAATAATAATTATATAGCTTTATTAAATTCCATGCAAAGAACAAAAATTACAATACTGCAATTATTTAACGTAGAACATACATAATTAGAAGTAGTTTACTAAGATAATTATAATTCATTTAAAATAAGTAATTCATTAATTAAAAGATGTTCTTAGAAAATTAAAATTAGTTATTAATTTCTTTTATTATTTTATTCAATATATTTAATATATAAATTCTTAATTATTATTATTTTTGTTATATTGGTAAAAGTCTTCTCTAAAGCAAACCACTTATTTTTATCTTTGGCGGCGTTTAAATAAACACCATTACATCTTTGTAAATCATAAAATGATGCAATAGTATTTGTTAGATTAGGTTTGTGCAAAAACCGAATTTAAAAAGAAACACTACAATTAACAACATAACTGATTGGTGTCATATAGTCGATGTGCTTTGATTTGTATTGGCTGGCACCGACTTCGAATATATGATTAGGCATATACCTATATATAGTTAATGAAGGGTACAGGGGCAAAACAAGGAATGTCACATAAAATTTAAAAAAGTTGAAAAGTATGGGAACATTAAGATTTTGCCACGTATTAAAGATTGCAATGTTAATTAAAAAAAAAATAATTTTGTGACATTCCTTGTTTTGCCCCTGTACCCTTCAAATGAAAACTACCAATAATTTATTTTTTACGCTGTATTGTTTATTTATAAAAAACAAATTAATTATTTTATTTAACCTTCATTTTATTAAATAAAGGGAGAAGAGTTTAGAACAGGTATCTCTAAATACGGACACCTTGACAGTTACACTACAGTAAGTACACGAGCGGTACTCACACATATCACGTAAAGTGGGGACGGTTTTCGAGCGTTGTTTGCTTGCATTGCTGTATCTAGACATGTATATAATCAAAGATCCGATGCAAGTTACCATTAATAATTCTGTATAAAAAGCTCTTTCGGTAAATTAGTCATTTGAATTGAAATTAACCCGACAATAATTCATGAAATTTTTGATACAAGCTAGCACAAAGCTTACAGCAACAATGTATTTAGATTACTTTGACCGATTAATAAATTTGATAATTTTATTGGACTATTACTCGCATAAAATTGTGGAAGTTTTAAAATACTTAGCTTTAAAATAATAATTGTACTACACTCAAACGAAATCGGCCTCGTTGTAACAAAGATAGATAACAGACAATTATAAAGCGAATATTTTAATCGGAAACCCAGGAAATTAACATATTAATTAGGAATTCGTCGATAGGCGACCGGCTCACAGATCAATAAACCCTTATCACACACTCATTTCACATATACTAATGTTTCAAATAGAAAGTAACATGAGTGACATATAGAACTCGTTTTTTCACATTTTTAAGATGAGTTCTTCCAAACGGGTCCAAAGTACCATGATGAATTGATTAATGACTTTCCGGATCCTGTGTGTTACGGGACAGTTATCGAAGTGCCGCCGTCATCATCTACATTACTCAATGAGAAGGTATGTAATCGCAATTACGTTTAGTCGGTCAAATTAGACAGGAAGCTGCTCTATTTCATTATTAGTTTTAATAATTCTTTGTGAATTTAAGGTCACTTCGTATGTCTGTACAAAGTTAGTAAAATTTGTTCTTTCATTGCGAAATAATTTTGTGACATGGAAACTTATAATAATTTATCTTGAGAAGACTGAAATACAAGTTCGATAAGACAAATTCGGTGCCATTTTAGAATGTAAGATAAATGGATGTACTAAAGTTTATTTTTAATTTTTTTATCGTGGCATGTTTTTTTCAACATTGATTAATTGAGGTTTGAGGTTCTCTGTAAATTTATATCTCTATAATTTATATTTTAGTTTTTTCAATCGCCATTTATTGCATTAGTCAACATATCATTCCACTAAAATGAAACTATTGTGTCACGGGAACTCATTACTGGGATGAAACACGTTGCCTATTCTTAATCATAATATATAGTACATATTTAAGTATATCTTAAACGCCACCGAGTTTTTTACAGTCTATAAAATTAAGTAGTGTCTGCTTATTAATATTAATATCTTAATTTTGAATTTACTTTTGTATTATATTATAAAAGTTGTAGAGATTGATTTTTAGAAATAGATGGATGCGTTTTATTGTTTAATAGAATATTATAATAGTTAGTGGTCAAGATAGGAAAATCAGTTCGTTAAGTGAGCCATAAATCGTAAATGGTATGTTTTTCAAAAAAAGTTAACAGGAAACAAAAGATGCAAAATTATTCTCTACAATAATGGTCTCAACATTTATTCTAAAGTGCAGTTTCCGAGATATCAGCTAATCACTTTTTCAAGATGGCGCCTTATACTCCACCAGAATCTGTCAACATTTTGTGATTTTATACTCTAAAACTTATAAAAATTAAAAATTGGATCGCATACTCAGTGCAAAGTTCATTCTTCGTCTATTACGGGGATGACATAAAGCTCACTCAGCTTTATGTCATCCCCATAATAGACGTAGAGCGACCGACTAGACTGCATCAAATTATAATCCTTCGTCACCATGTTCTCATCTTTATATCTTTAAGTTCACTTTTTATGCCGCCTGGTAATATATTTTTATCAATAATTTTTTAAATTGTTTTAGGTTTTAGTCATTTTTATTTATTTCACCAATTTCCGCCTATAATCCGCGATTCTAATTTTTGTTAGTACTTTGCTATCCAGACAAATCCAATGAATTGTATTAATCGTCAAAATCGGATAAGCTGCTTAGTAATTATAACAACAATCGGTTATAGATGCATGTATACAAACATACATACAATTCAAACTCATGACCCTCCTTTGGGATTCGCCGTAGTCAGGTAAATAAATATTACACTTATTGCGTAATAATTTTTCGAAACTCCTAAACCTGGTCCTTCTAAACGTCGTAGTTCTTCGACTACTTCAAGAGTTAGTGCTTAAAAACATCAGAGCCAGGAAAGTTCCGATGATATCAGTGATTGTTCGAGTGAAGAAGCTCTCCGAAGAATCTCCCGGTTACTGCACTGTGTGTTTTTGTGAAGCACATTCAGTTTAATATTGTATTTCCATTTGTCATTGATTCAAAGTTACTGTTTTTTTAATTATAGATGTATTGTTTTTTCCCTAAACACAAAGTAAATACTTTTTAATCGATCTTAAGCCCAAACTTAACAATTACACGGCGCCGTGTAATTGGCCTCACACTGTATCGGTGGCCAACTACACGGTGCCGTGTTTTTTATTTTTTTTTATTTAACGAGCCTATTTCCGATGTATAATTATATGGTAGTACAATTAAAGTAAATATATAACAATTTCAACAAGAAAAAAAATAGAACATTTTAGTGACATCACATGAAACCAAGTCGGCATTAAATGAGTTAAACTAAATAAATTAAACATATTCTGTACACTATTCTTGTTATTCATAAGTTAAATCGTGTTTATCAGTAGCATATAATGTGATATATTATTTAGGTAGGAGAGAGGTAGTCAGAAGTAACAAAAAACGTTTTTATAACATTTTAGTGGAAAATCACCACGGAATATTTTTTGGCAAAAATTTAATTAACTAAGTAACCTTTGTAAATAATGATATAAAGTAGAACAAAATGTATGTAGGTATATAATATTATACACGAAAATAGCACTTTAATAGAGCAAATAGTACCTACTACCTACCTACAACCGCTATCAGTTAACAGTGTCAATTATTCTTATATACATACTTATAAAAAGGTAACTGTAATAATATAAAAACTTTTTATAATTAACGATCAAACGCATTAAAGATTAAGAGATTAAGAACAGTAGGCAAATTAGGTAAATAATTTATACACATAAAAACTTGATCTTTTAGGCATAGCTGAAGTAGGCCTAATTATAAGTCCCTGTAATGTAGCCAATGTAGGAGCATTTTTATAGAAATGTAACATTACTTATAGTTTTGATATAGAACATAATCTACATTGATTTATGATAACATAATAAAGTATATCCTCATTGTCGCAAGTTAAATAACATTTTGTATACTGTACTTTTCTGTGTGATACCTGTTGACGTATTATTTAATTCCGTATTACATCAAGGTACACATAGTAGTGTTTATTCAAATGGCTTGTTTTATAATATACCTACTAGTAAGTCTAGTGACTTACTTTCGTCTTTGGTCCCTTTATTCGCTCGTCATCAATCAATCATCAATAAAGCTACCTAGTCGGAATATTTTTTCTCTATATCCTTAACAAATATCGTCATCAGCCAATTAACGCAAAACCTTAATTAATAAAACACATACACCTTTAAAAATCTCTTCATCGATTAGTGAGAACCGTGAAAATCCTTTTAGTAGTTGTTGAGTTTATTGCGATCAAACAGACTGAGAGACGCAACGGGAGACATTACTTGATAATATGTAGCAATTTATTTTTGAGTCGATTTTTGTTAAATATGTATCGCTTATTTATATTTAAAAGCTATCACAAATTCTATATATGTATTATAGTTCTTGCACATGTTTCACTACACACTACACTACACATGTTTTACACAACACTGCTCAAAAAAAATATTAACTTTAATTAACATACTTAAAGATGACAAGTGATGAAATATCTATTATTATGTGTGTTTTCGTTTTACTTCACTACTTTAGTAAGAGGTAGAAGTAATAACAATGAAAATATAATGATACTATTATTTATCTTAAACTATATTTCTAAGCCATAAGGAACGAACCTTATAGTCATTTTTATAAATATATAACAAAAGTGATTACGCATAGAACTCAATTTGTAATGGCTTATACATATACAAATTAGATAAATGAGATATGAATCGTACAACGTATCATTTATATTTAAAGAAATACCTTGAATTTTAATGTATGACCAATATGTTAATTTACGACAAATTCCATAAAAGCTACTTAGTAATTTGCGTGTCTTTGTTTTTTTATTTGTACATGCTGAACTGTGACACAGATTTTTCATAAACAGTACACACATGACCTGAAGTATGTATTCGTACACGTAAGGTAACATAATGCTCGGGGCATTGCAATTAATAGTATGAGGTTATTAAAAGATTTTCTGATTTCTCATAAAATATGACGTCTGTGTTATTAACAAATGGGACACTGCTTATTACTCATGTAATGTGCGGTATTAAATAGACAATTTTAACTAATATTATAATGTCCTCGAGAACTTAATTAAAAACTTAAAGCGTAGTAGCGTAAAAATGTATTTGTTTTATTTAACTCTTAATACTTCGAAATCGTGAGATAAAGTGGCATTATTTTAGAATGCGTACAGTTTTTCAATCACTTTTAAATTAAAATCTAAGAATAAATTATTGGCAGAAAATGTGATGATTGATTAAAGTTGTCCTAGAGATATTCACGAAGTTTTTATAGTCGTCCAACGCAATGCATTTTAAAAGGACAATTATGATGCTTAAAGTCGAGTCTAAATTCCAGTTGGCGACCTGTTCTCACGTAATCATTCTAGAACTGTACAGGTTACTTAAAGAACAAATTGAATATCATAAGCGTTTATAAAAGAAAAACGTCTTCTTAGAGGTAAATGTACTTAGAGCCAGTTAAGGATCTGAGATCCAGCTATAAAAGGATCTGAACTAAGGGAATCTGATATATAATTATATATCAGATATATTTTAAAACTTAACTATATACATCTATATATACAAATACACGTTTAAATAAATATATGCATTATCTTAAATTAATATTAGAGTTTAATTATTAATTTAAATTAAGAATTCGCAGATAAATCATTAGAGCCCCTTGTGTCCACGTGCGTTCATCTTGTCGTGTTGGAGCTCAGTAGACAGTAGCGTCCGGCAATCCGGACGGGCGTGAAGCCAAGACTCTTTAGTGGGCGGGGTGTCATGCGGGCTTATCCTGGTACTTCTCTGATAGCAGAGTGGACTGTGTAGTAACCTCTTGACTGTGTGTATTTTAGTGGAAAGTACTGGCTTTTCAAGTCAGGGAGTCCCACATAACCATTTGTGGTATGCGTTAATGCATTCGCCAACAATAAAAAAGTATCTTGTGTAAGCTATTTATAAAAATCAATTTCCATTCGTTAGTCTCGCTAAAACTCTAAAATGTCTGGACCAATAATAATTCCTGCTTTGTTTTTTTAAGTGTCTCAGATGTTTAAGCTAAAAAAAGGCAAACTCCCATTAAAATATGAGTTGAAAAATCATCAAGTTTAGAACTGCTTATTTTTTTATGGGGATTACTATCGGTTTAAAAGTACCTAGGGACGAATTCAAGCTTATCTAAAACCTTTGACTTAGATAAATTTTCTGAAATCGTTTATTTGAAGGTAGCCGTTTTGTTTGTCGCGTTTTACATGCAAGGAAACACGAAAAATTAAAAAAAACGCATGAAATTTACACTAAGTAAATTCTAGTTACTTGATTCAAAGTAAATTATGTAATATAAAGTCAAGAAATAATTTTAACATATCGTTGAACAAACATGAAAAAAATGACATTCTGCCATAAGCTAAGGATGATTAGTAGCAAAATTATGAAACAGTAACATCCTGTAATTTAAAACTCATCGAGATAGTTGTACATTACAAATATGAGCCAACTTATTCTTTATCGAAGTCTCTCACCTATTTAACAGCGCACTTCGTCGTATGCTAATTTGCACATCACACACATTAAGCGGGAAAATATATAGCTCACTACTGTTTACGTAAATTATATAATAGGTACATATAGTAATTCTACGGAGTAATTACATACCGCACTATTATTTTTCTTTGTAATACAATACAATCAAATGAGATTGATAAGAGCTAATTGCCTACGAAATATAATTACGAAATATAAGTACGGTAATGGTAAGTATGAGAGACATTTTTTTTATTTAATTTTGCCTTTACGTTAGTTACGGGCACCACAATGAAAGGACTTTTACTTTACTTTCATTGGCAGATTTTATAAGGAGTGATTATTTAGTGGAAATGAAGAATAAACAATGGTTGTTGCTTGTACTGGATAGTTTTGATGTCGATTAAATAAAAAAATATATATTCTTGGTTTTGTAAAGTTTACTCGACCTCAAATCTATTGCTATAGAAAAAGATCTTTTATATCTTGTGTCTACGTTATTGTTGCGTAACGTTAAAACCTAAGTAGCGTCCGGCAATCCGGCTGGGTGTGAAAACAAGAAACGCGCAGGAAGGGCCCACTTCGATGGAAGGTGTCTAATGCGGGTTGCTCCTGGTATTTCTCTAATAGCAGAGTGGACTGTGTAGCAACCCCTCGGCTGTGTGGTCTGCTTCGGCAGAACTTACTTCGGGGCGTAACGGTTAAATGCTTCAGCGATCCTGTAATGCCCCAGGGAGGTCTTTGTTTGGTTTTACTGGGTATTACTGGCTTCTTGTAAGGTGAGTCCCACATAACGACCTCATGGTATGCATAAATTAATTTTCTAATATTAAAAAAGTAACTAGCGAACATCATACCAAAAAATACGTCCAGTGGTTTTATCGTGATGTGGTCGTTACGTATATATTATTATTAATTATATTTTAATTTTATTTAATTTAATTTAATTATAATTATTAATATAAATAGGTCGATAATATCCATTTCCATTTTAGGACTCCCCTACAAGATTTTTTTTACTTGTGTTCATGGTGCTTGATACTTGAAGTAACTTGAAAATTATTGTGAAAATTTAAATAAGATTTGTTTTTGTGTATTAGGTATAGAAACGAGTAAAAAAACTATACTACGTATATAAAACTGAAATATAATTTAATATTTTCCACTCAATTATATTTCTTACTCACGTAGAGGTGAATATTATTATGTAACTAAACCTAAACAAAAAGTTAAAAGATGGAAAAAGGAAATAGTACACGAAAATGATGTTAGTGGTTAAAGAACCTTAAAAACTCAATCAAATGCTTAACAAGTCATGTATATTTAATATTATATCTTCATCTAAGCATTGATTAGGACCTCTAAAAAGTATTATTTATAAGATTTGAACTACACTCTTCGATTTTAAGGAACGTTGTATGTATTTAACTTTCATGTTGAAAAATTACAAAATCACCTTTAATTATTTAACAAAATAACTCGTTACTTAAATTAATCAAAAACATTACGGCAGGTTAATTTTAGCAATGCAGCTTGTTTATTTATTATTTGAATCAAATTTTTTATCATTATATATGCTAGCGTGGTTTGCTTTGAAATGTGACGTAGGTAATTCTAAAAGAAAATGTAAATTTTAATTGCTAGATCCGCTGTTTTTTCGTTCAAGGTACGAGTATATAATCGTATTGTTTCAGCATTTATTATAAGATGAGCTAGAGTGAATAGCAATTACAATACAATTTGAATTTTTATTTACATACATATACCAAAATTCTACGTGGAATCTGTACATTAGTAAATATTTTTTAGAATTTCTTATTGAAAAATCAATATTATTGTTTACAGAGCCTAAGTCCATACTTTTAAGAATTTATGTGTCTATCTGTCTATTACTGCGTCATGAAAAACCAGTCATGAAATTCGTTATGATTATGCCTGTTTGTCCAGCTTAACAAATAGGATACACCGTTAAAACGTATCTAGGGACGAACTCGACTGAAGCGAGGGTGAGTTAGGACGCTAACTCACGGCAACCTAGCCGTACGCGAGACCAAAAAAAAGCATAAGGAGGGCGCCCATTTCGGTAGGCGCATTCTCTTGGCAGTGCTGCCGTCGCAGCATCGTGGTTGAATACGTAAGCCATCGAAGCGGCTCCCCAATCACATCATTATAGGGATAGTAGTACTGGTTTTGAAGCTGTATATGGGAGGTAGACAAAATGCATTTCCCAACGATAAAAAAATAAAAGAAGACTTTACATATAACTAACTAGCAAAACGCTGAGCTTTGTAAGGGCTCGCGTAGATTTTCCAACGGGTAATAATGCTACAGCGATGTTAACTCTTTGGTTTTCTAACAAATGGCGTTAGTAGTACAATAACATTCTATCCAATGAACACAAAATTGTTAATGCTCATTTTTTAATGGTTATAAAATTATATATTTTTTTGACAGATATCACATCTAGATATGAAGTTAAATTACTATGTTAAAACGCAAATCTTTATTAATAATATAATAGTTTTTCAGTACAGTGTACCACAAAATGCTCAGGTTGTGGAATAGTGTTAATAAAAATAATAACTACCATATTGGTATAATTCTAAACGATGGAATGCTAGAGCTATACTCGTATAAAGTAATGTCCTCATGTTTAATTGATTTGTAAGGAAAAAAAACGTGTATTATAATGCACAGATTCGATTTAGAATTTTGTAATGTTCGCATGATCATTTTATTTTCTACCTTTATAAGAATGGCTATATTAGTATATATATTTTGAGCCTGGACTTTATATACTGTTATAATGAAATAGAAATTATAAAATATACCTGCAACTTGCACATTATTTTAGTTTCTGTTGATTTGTGCAAATGTACTATGTTAAATATATCATAATAATTATTTAAATGTTCAAATGATTTTGTCTAACGGTGTTCATGTTAATTTTATTTAAGTGTGTTAAGCCAAGCAATGAATAGACTTTTTGTTTATTTTTTATGGACCACTTAAAATAAAATAAAAGTTAAGTAATAATATCGCTATATACATATAGTTTACAGACGGAGATGCGCATTTTAAACGTTACTGACGGCTTTTATTTTATACTTTATTGTTATTTTTTACCTTTATTAATAGGATTTTTTTTATTATTAAAGAAATAAATTATAAAATAATATATATAATATATTGCAATTTTATAACTATAATTTATACATTTTATATTTCTGATATTTTTTTTCTGCGTATTTGATTTTGAGTATGCGATGATTTTATGTTAAATACTTCGAAATTATCGAAGATTAAAAATATAATTTAAGAAACATTAGAGAAGAACATATCATTTTATTATTATTATATATAAATATCGTATCGCTCTTAATAATTAAATAAATTATTAAAATTGAGAATATTTCTCAGAACACGATTTTCTTTGAAATGAAAAATTTACTTTGCCAATGTAGTATATTTTTTCTAATTCCTTTTTTTAGGTGACTTCAATCAATTTCTAATGTAATTATAATAATTAAATTTCAAAGCTTTTGCTTATTGCTTACGTAATATTTTCTATTTCAACTTATTTATTTTAATAAATTAAATTTTTATATTTAGAACGTTTCATAAATAAGGAACAAATATATTTAAAAAAAAAGAGAAACGTTGGTTTTAAAATATGCAACGTGTATCGATATTTGCATTTATTAAAATATTCCGATTCATCCATGGACTCTTTGTTATTTGCACACAACCTTGCAAATAAAAGGTCAACAACTGTAAATTGATTTTTAAAGTATGAGTATACATATAAGTGGTTTTACTAACAAACTTCATTCACATTTGCTAAATGCTTAATGTTCCAAAATTTTCGAATGCTTTATATTTATACTAATTAAAAAAAATATACTCACTTCTCGAGTCGATCTCCCAGTTTGTCGGAGAGGTGGTTGTCTTTGGGTTTGGTAAGATCAGAATCGTAGAGATCCCTCTTGAAGCCGCGCCAAAATGTAGGCATCATCCACATGAACCATGTTTTTGAGATAATGTTAGCTCGTTTATAGTTATTCGTTTTCTTTTCACGGTTCTTAGGTGGTATTTTCATGGGATCGCCAGGATTTTTATTTCCACTAACCATTATGATATTTTAAATGTTTACTTAACAATTACAACAATTAATAATGTTACTTTAATTTTGAGTGAGAGTACACGTCAACGTCTTATTGACGAAAATTTATAACAATGTAAAAATCATATTTTTGTCAAAGAAACTTGATAATCGCGGAGATGGCTCTATGGCCAAGGTGCGCGTGCGCAAAGCGCCTACAGTATACGACACCGACCGAACGCTAACCTTCTTCCACTGAGTGGCGCGCGCGCAGTGTTCACGTTTATATGAGCCATCGAAGCTTGAAACGGCGCCAGTGCCTTATTCGCCAATGACTCTTGTCCATCACAGCCTCATTAGCACTTCAGAGCTTTTGAAGTGTAAACAAATTTTTCCTCTTCAATCGTTTTAATATATAATAATATATTTTTTCATGACCTTTTGTGTGAATCATAATATGTAGTACCTATACCTACATCAAGTCGGAAGATTTTTATATCTAATACAAAATTGTATGAATTATACATTAATTTAGAACAATAACAAACCACAAACGTTTGGTAAAAATAGAAACCTGTACAATAATTTATTTTTATACGTTATAAATACATTCAAGGAACACACTAATCTGTGAAAGTTTATTAATGATGATGATGATGATATGACTATGACTTACTTACTGTTGTTTTGCTGGAGTAACTGGGGGAGATTATTCCTTACATTATTTACTTCAAACTAAAGGAGCGCACACCAATAACAATTCTCAACTTCCACTTACGTACCGAATTAATTAACGTTATTTAATCCATTTTTATCGGAATAAAACGCCTATAGCACTCGGTATATCAACGTGGTCATAGCATCTTATTGCACCTTTTCTATTATACTTAATATGCAGATACTCTATGATATTGAAGCTTCACAACTTCTAATAAACGTGTTTTGTTTAGAGTTTTTTAACCTGTTTATTGAGAGAGTCGATAGAGATTGTGAGCAAATATCATCACTTTATTAAAATTTTTTATATGGTCTTTAAAGAGTATTGAACGCTTTTTTATCTTTAGTTAAAATCATACTTGGGGCTGAATATCACGTTAAGGAGTTAAGTTAAAAATATTATAAATTTTTTTAACGTTGGGAAATGCATTGACGCATACCACAAGGTGGTTATGTAAGACTAACCAGCTTAAAATAAGCCAGTACTACCCACTAAAACCCAACGAACCTCACTCGTCTTAATGGGACGTCGCAGGATCGCTTGCACATGCAACTACAACGATCTGACGGCCCGGCAGGTCTGCCGAAGTAGACCACACAGCGAAGAGGGTTGCTCCACAATCACTGCTATCCAGAGAAGTATCAGGAGCAACCCACACGACACACCGCTCACCGATGTGGGCCCTCCCTGCACCGCCCACCGAAGCGGGCCCTCCCTGCACGTTTCGTGACTTCTTGCCCGGCCGGGTTGCCGGACGCTACTGAGCCCCCCCCCCCCCACCACGACAAAGTAAACGCACGTTGGGGGAAAAAAAATAATAAACCTACATTAAGGTAAATATATGATACGACGATCGTATCATATATTTACCTTAATGTAGGTTTATTATTTTTTTCAGAAACTTGACAGTTAAAGTAAAACTTAATAACTTAAGCGGAGAGCATTGTGGTCGTAAGGTAGTGCGCTTAATGCAGCTTAATATTGAATACGAGTTAATTTACAATCAATACGCTATTCATAGTCCTTGCTATCTTTTCCCATGCTAAACGATATTGTTTAACCTAAGGCTTGTTTCTAGACCGTATTATATCTCAAATATTCCCAATAATACAAAACAAATGACTAAAAGTCGAGACTGGATAAATATCTTCTCGTTTAAAAGTAAAATAAGTACTTACTCTATCTTCCGGTTTGCAATCGATGTATTCATCCACTATTATTGCGTGCAAGTGGGGTCACTGAATGGTCACAATGCGTATACAATAGCATTTATTGACCATACAGTACACGCTAGTGTATAGTCCCGATAGATATTTTATCACATTATTCGTAATAGATAAGAATATCTATTTTAGAGCTTTCTTAATACCTATGTCTCGCGTACCTAAGTAAAATTTAAGAATTATTATACTACAGAATCTATTTTATTTTACAATTTTTTCCCTGTAATGTAAATTAATAATTACAGTCTATATATACACCTATTTATTTAGAAAACAATCCCATAAATTCGAAATAAGTTACTTTAGACCAAATAGCAACTTACGAGTTCGGCTCTAAAATATAGACTGTAACACAAGAAAAGGCTGAACAATATTTAAGCTCTCGTAGTTGTAAATGATTATTATCTATAGTTAGTTAAATTATATATTAAATTATTTGTTAAGCTTCAATTACCATTAGCTTGGACGCAGGAGTTTGTGGTAAATTGTCTATCTAATAAGTAAACATTGAACAACAAAAAAAAAAATTTGGAAGAAATAAAATAAATAAACATCATTTTATCGATATATTACTTTTCTTCTCAGAAAAGTGTAATATCTTCTCATTCCAAATAACACGTGACTCTATAATAAACACAGGAACTCTATAAAAATTGTTCAAGATAAGTTCATTTGTAATATACTAAAGATAAGGAGTACAGGACATAAGAATATTCATCCATTCCCAAAGTTCTGCTAGTTTCCTTAATTAACTTCGTGGAGGGGTTTTCTCACGAGGGGTCACAAAAGGTCTAAGGCTGATAAGACGAGATTTATATATAAGAAATATAGGATACCGATAGTTTTGTTGAACCGCATTCAAAAATGAATTTATCATTACATTTAGGTATACTCGTATGTAAACACACTGCATTCCAATCAACTGCAGGTTTGTATTAAAGTAGGTTTACAAAATGAGAAAGTTAATAAAAGCTTTAACAAAATCGTCCTGTACCTTCGACTATAAACCTACATCTTTAACATAAATTGTTAATATTGTCTTTGAAAAAGAAATAATATTTTATTATTTCATATGTAGCATCAATCTTAATTGAGTCTTTGTATGCTCAAGTGTGAAATTAATGTGTGCCGAACTCCTTGCGTATTGTAATCAATACGTATGCTGGAGCTGGAAAAAACCGAGACCCCGAATGTTACACTCATTCACTCTCAAATAACGGATCTTCAGTTGATTAATTTTGTCCTCAATTGTCAAGATAATCTTTTCGTTGGTTACATTAGTGACTAGTCTTGATCATAAAATTGATGTTTTGTCTCGTTAAGTAGGCAAACGATTATGACACGTGCACGACTAACTAATTTTTAATTGATATGTTATATTACATTATGTTATCATTTATTATTTTATTAAAAATACATACATTTATGAATACGGTAATGACTCATATCCCGTTTTTGTGTTAATTTAATATCCCTAAAGTCCTTCGGCTTGGCCCCTCTTCTGGGGTCCGGAGGAAAACCGAAAATAAAAAAAAAACTCTTGGGGCACGCTGAATGATTTAACTCTTTGTGTCTTTAACGGTTACAAAGGTAGCGTTTCGTAAAACCTTTCCCTAGATGATTTAGTAAATGCTCATCACCTCCTCGAGCGTTTCGTAAAACCTTTCCCTAGATGATTAACAAATTGCTAATAACCTCCTCAAGCGTTCTGTAAAACCTTTCCCTAGATGATTAACTAATTGCTAATCACCTCCTCAAGCGTTTCGTAAAATCTTTCTCTAGATGATCAACTAATTGCTAAACACCTCCTCAAGCGTTTCGTAAAACCTGTCCCTAGATGATCAACTAATTGCTAATCACCTCCTCAAGCGTTTCGTAAAACTTGTCTCTAGATGATTAACTAATTGCTAATCACCTCCTCAAGCGTTTCTTAAAACCTGTCCCTAGATGATTAACTAATATCTAAATTACAAAATCCTAAATATATTGGTTCGTTTAAATTAATTTGGTTCTTCGCAACTGTATTGTCATCAACAAGCTATCGTTCAAAACGGAGAAACTATGACTATGGAATATGGAATTCAGGTTTAGCAATCAAGTCTTGTGATTCTAAGACTTTACCATGATTCTCCCAATGTGTTAATGTCATTGACTCTCTTTTCAATATTTTCCTTTGTCTTCCCGAAAACGTAATTGTTCATTAGTCTATAAAAATCTTTTTTACACTCTGATGTAGCTAAAGTTTGCGTGTTTGTATTTAAATCTATATATGTTTGTAACGAATGGCTTTGACTAAGTGATATTTTTATAAGTACTATGAATGTTCGCTAACCTAATACCCATACTAAAACATTGTTTTAGATTTCTATAGTGAATTTTATGTTTTGTTTTATTACTAAGATTGGTAACTAAGTTATTATGTTTATCCTCCTCAATTCGTACAATTTTAGTTCATAAAGGCAAGTCTCATTGCAAATCATGAAGTTCATTAGGATAACTTAAATCAATTAACTTTACGTTACGTACTTAGCGTGTGTGTGTGCGCGCGCGCGTGTGTGTGTGCGTGTGTGTGCGTGTCTGCGTGAGTGCGTGCATGCGTGAGTGCGTGTATGTGTGTTGGGACGGATACAATACAACAATACAAAAACCACGCAACCCGGTCTAGCCGTTCTCGAGTGTTCGAAAAACTCGACTTTGTTTTATATATTACTAGCAATTCCCGCGGCTACGCCCGCGTTCTAATCACTATAAAAAATAGGAATTGGTTGTAGAACGTTTAAAATTCTTCACCAAAAAATTCTTCGCTTCTTTTAAGAGCTGTAAGGCAAACAGTACGCAAGACGGAGGTGTAGCAGAAAGGTTAGCAGAATCAATGGAAACTGTATGGTATTTTGTAGCTAAATAGTTGCTAAAACCCCGATTTGTTGCTTTAACAAATTTATAAAAAAAAGTTACTGCTATCTTAACGTTAAGCTAGCAGTAAACTTACGAAATAAATAAAACCAAATTGATACATTAGAATTTGTTGCGAATTAGTTGCTGGAAAATAGTGGAAGAAAATTTGAAAAAACCCAACAATTCGTTAGACCTACACCTGGAGACTTGTAGCCATGTACAATGTACATGCTACCTTAACAATATGATGGCATGGATTTTGTTGCTGGTCGAAACTGACATCAGCACACTCCTGAAGACCAGTAGCAGGTTTTTAATTTTTAATTTTATTGCTGACTCTTTGGGGTGTGCTCATGTCATTTCCGATTAGCAAAATAATCCATGCTATCGACTTCGTATAATACAGCATGTTAAGGTAGCATGAACATGGCAACAGGTCTCCAGGTGTAGCAAATTTTTAGTTTTTATTTTTTTCCGGCTCTCTAGGGTGTGCTTATGTTATTTTCGATCAGCAACAAAATCCATGCATGATGTATTAATTTGGTTTAATTCTTGCCAATTTCGTGAGTTCACTGCTAGCTTAATGTTAAGATAGCAGTAACTCTTTTTTTTCAAAATCTGTTAAAGCAACAAAATCTTTTTTTTTTTAAATTTAAAATGATAAAGTATTTTGCGCGCATTTTTAAAGTATTAAAATGGATATAGTATGTTATATTATATAGACGGCTTATTTTTTCCGACACCTCCAACATATATCATAATATTTTAGCCAATGTATACAAATCCTTGACAAATTATATACTAAAACCTTCCTGGAGAACTATTCTATCTAGTAGATTTTGAGTTTATCGCGAACAGACAGACAGACAAACAGACGCGGCGGAGGACTAGTTTTATAATATGAATAGAAGAAGAAGCAGATAATACACTAGAGAATGACATGTTGTTGAGTATTTAAGTTACTATTTAAGTTAATATTTGAAAGATAATAAATTGTAGTTATGAAACATAAGAAGTTTCCTTGCACCACAATACATTAGCAGCGGGTAACTTAATAAAGAACGAGGTGATTAGGAGGTGATTAGCAATTACTTAATCATCTAAGGATCGTTTTCACAATTCACAAAACGCTATCTTTGTAACCATTCAAGATACGAAGTTGATTCACCATGCCCCAAAACCTTTTTTTCCTTTGGTTTTCCTCCAGACCACATAGGGGGACCAAGCTAAGCGACGAGGGAGGGCCCGGTCGGTGTGTTGGAACCGACGAATCACCTACTACTATAAAATAACCTTTTTAAGATAAGGTTTATATTATTCTCCAAAAAAAATTCCTTACGAAAGGGTAGCCTTAGTAGCTTTGTACTTATCGAATCGTGATTTTCGAACGATTTTTCGTTATGGTTTTACACTCATTATCACATGGATCATGAAAGGATCAGGAGACGGGATCTCCCAAATGGGAAATATTCTATTCCCTATGGTACTTAATTCTATATTTGTCTTTTGTTCTCTCTTTAACACATTATTTCTGTCTACTGAATGCATCCTCTTGATATAAAATAATTACAATTTATAAATTTCTTAGTATAACTGTTATTGTATTACAACTGATTTGATCCATTGGTCCAGGGCTGCCGATCATAATATTTAAATTAGTTTGGCTCCTCTACTGCATATTTTACCAGTTAAATTATTGAAATATTTTTGTTGCTTTACTACTTTAACTAATTAATTAAACTTAAATGAAAGATATTTTAATAGTTTAATCGAAATAATATTATAATATTAGTTAGTACGTGAATTGTAGATCATACTGGTACAATGCACATGCCGTGAGAAATCCTTAGGTAATAAGTAAATCTTTTAGTCTATCTATAAATAAGAATTTATAACCGAAAAAATTGTTATGGAGCCATTAATAAAAAAAGATTCTGAAAATATGCCTTCACTATTAAGTTATTACATAGCGCGGTGCCATGAGCATCTTTTATGCAGAAGTACTACGATAATGAAAATCTAATATTTATTGCATTTAGAACATGGTATTGTTGTATGTTATATGTAAAGCAAGTTATATGTAGAAAAGTTTTAGTAAGAACGAATATTTTTTGATGTATTTTAGGTTTCAATTTCTAACGTCGTATAATAATATAGTCAAATTAAAAAAAATAAAAATGCTTCGAATAATTGTAACTGCTTTATTAACTTTGCTCTTGATTTTTGCAAAGAAATTCAGGTAAATTTTCTGAGTTTTTTTTGTTCGGTTTGTTCTTCTTGACTTTGAAACTTCAGGTTCATTGTGTACAGTAAAACTAGTAGTTTTTATATGCATCTATTATTACCAATTCTGGCGATTGGATACTATCAAAAAGTCTTCAATACAGTTTTTCCGTGAATGTAAGTGCAGTTATATTCTCTAAAGTTTCGGAAGCAGAACGTGTGCCCTGCTCTATTATGCCCTAAATGCTTTAATAATTTCTTGAGCAAGTCCTTTTCCTTCCCTATCTTCTTAATGTGCGCAACTTACCTGTAACCTGAGACATATAAAAATAAGATGTGGGCACTAATGGTGTGATTAGCCCACCAATTGAAAGAAGCTCGGCCGGTTATAGGTTATGCTCAAAGTTTTCTGAAGGATCAAACATAAAATGAAGTTACCTTACATTGAACTCTATTTATCAAAAAATCCTAGTAAATGACTACCAGATAGGTAGAGCAAGTTATTGTGCCAGTGGTGGTAGGCATAGAAGAGAATATAACGGACAAGTCGTAAACGGGCAGATAATAATGATTTTCGCTTATTTTTGGTTAGCGCTTCTCTTTCATCAAGTTTATCATTAGCTGTGCGTATAATCTATTAGTGGTTCAGAGTTCCTAGTCATGCCATCATTTACATTTCATTGATTCATGATCTAGTAATTCTTGTAATTGATTTCGCTTCAGTCTAGGTTATAATCGTTTTGTTTTTCTGATGTTCACCTCTTAAATTATAAAATCCGAGGTATTCTATACGATTACATAGTTTGTAAGTTTTGTTTTCGCATAATTAACAACTAAGTTTTCTCATGATCGACAGAATGTTATGCGCCCGGAAAATACCTTCGAGTTTTGTGGTAGCGGCGAATCTTTATAAAATATGTCAAAAGTGTATTATAGTTTTATGGTTTCTCTGTTTCACTGAAATATCATGACGTAGGCATTTCATTATCATCGTTCAAAATATTTGTGTTGTAATGTCCCAACATATTTAATAAAATTTAGTCTATCTATTCGATACTAAGGGACGAAGCCGAGTCTGGCTAAGTTATAGATAAAAATATAGAGTTTACGTAAGGAATCGTGAAGAAATCTTTATTATTAGTTTACACATATTGGCGTATCAAAACCTATTTAACTTTTACATTATTTTATATACCTATGTAGGTACCTATGTACATATGTAAGTACATATATATTTATTACCTGCATACGAAACCTAAAGAAATGCTTAAATTATAAAGTATAAAATTACAATAAATTAGTGGCCGGTTGGTTCTTTTAAATTTAAAACATACGACATCCCTTCACCCCACCCGCGCACTAGGTGACCGCGATCACTGTCGCCAGCCACCAACGCTATTAAATCGCTTTCTTAGCCTGGCTTGTAAATAACTTTTTAATATATTCTTGGAATTTGATTTTAACTTACTTTAAATTATCTCAACGATTAGAAACATGGTACTAATCTGACGATAGAGCCACGAAATATAAATTGTAACTCAGTCAACTTTTCAACCGACTTCCAAAAAGGAGGAGGTTATCAATTCGTCTGTATGTTTTTTTTTAATTTTTTTTTATGTTTGTTACCTCAGAACTTTGGACTGGGTGAACAGATTTTGATAATTCTTTTTTTATTTGAAAGCTGGTGCTCCCTGTGTAGCCCCATTTTAATTTAGTTCAGCTCTGATAATGGCATCCATGAGAAATCCATAAAAGTCTTAAATTTGCATAAAGTATATGCGCTACAAATGGACGAATAACTCAATATCACGCCAACCGATTTCGATGATTTTTATTGGAAAGGATGTACTTTAAGGGTAGTTTGATGAGAGTTTGGTAAGGTTCTGATGATGGGATCCATGGCAAAGTAACGGAACTCTTCGATTCTTAGGAGCAAATTAATGATACTCGGCCGAATCTTTTGTAGGCTATCCGTATATTTAAAACACGTACCGTAACTGATGATGGAAGGTACAACTCCTCAACGGCTATGAGTTTAAAGAAAATTCTTTCAATATAATACGCACCTATGGACCGATAGTTGTATACTTTCAGGCTATTAGGTTAACCTGATAATAGTAGGTAATTTTTTATAATCATTAACGTCTGGGAGTTAACCGGAAAACTGGAGATGGACAAATCTCGATTGCCTAAAAACGTTTATTCCGAAACCTCGTTGACTTATTAGAGCAGTGGTTTAGTGGCCTACCCTATACCCATTTTATATTTAAATAAACAAAATACGTATCTACTTTCCGCAAAACATTTTAAAATAAATTATTTTTAACGAACAAACAAAAACCGACTTCCGAACTAAACAAATCTAAACTAAAAAGTAGAAAATAATACTTTTAAGAACTTAGTCAATTTTGAAGTCAGTGCCAGCCGGCAGCCAAAGCAAAATAACCTTAAATTGGTACCTACATATTCGATTAATCTATCAATTTGTAAGCATAATCATAATCCCATTCGAAAGTCCATTGCAAAGTCAAGATAAATCTGTCCGTCCTGGCTGGCTGAACATATTATTGTTTTTTATAGTATATATTTGAAATATGTTTATGTTTGAAATACAATAATAATATTAATTAGTATCTAATAACTTTTATTAATCAATAAACAATACATTAATTTTAAATTCAATTTTTAAAATTTTTGTCTGCCTCTGAATCTGCTGGACCGATTTTGACGGGACTATCACTCGCAGATGGCTAATGTTATAAGGAGTAACTTGGCTACTTTTATTTTAATAGAAATTATAAAAACAGTTTAATTTATTTTAACTTGTACTGTAACTGTAAATAAAGCATAAAGTTATATGTACATTGTACATCTACGAGTACAATATACATTTTATAATTTCTAGATAACCAAATTTATCTTATAAATGTATCTAAATCTAATGTAAATACATTATATACTAATATAAGAAGTTAATGTGGCTTATTACGTGAGAAAAAATCAAACATACATACTATACAATAGCCAGTTTTTCGCATGAGTATTTTTATCTAGGCATCCACAAACAAGCTTGACTTTTCCTTTTTGTAAAGAGCATAAAGCGTAAGGTATCGTAACCGTAAGTTGTAGAGCAGGTTTATTAAGTCAATATCTGTACCTGTTCTATAAATAAAAGTCCCATGAAAATCTACCCAGTAATCTTAAGTTATGCACGATTAAACACGCTGGCAGAACAAAGACACGAACAAATAAATAAAAAATATACGAATAGTCAATTTTGCTTCTATTACGAGCTATTTATATTCCACACAAATCTTTTACTTAGTTGCAATTTTCTAGATGACAATAATAATACTGTGTTAGTACTTGTTGCAAAAATATATACAATGTGTCAGGATTGAACCTTAATACATGAATGCAGCTTTCTCGTTGATATGCAGCTTGTGCTAAAAATAGCTTAACCATCGCCACTAATGCTGGCTATACTTGGAAGGCTCGAACCGTTAGCGATGGGAACCGGCTGGTGGCGCCCGCGCCGGCGCCTTCTGCTTGAGGTGTATCGACCTTTTTCTTATACTTTTTTGTCATTATGCAGTACGATGCATTTGAGTACTTGCGTTATTAATAAAATATTCTCATGATTTTAATTTAAGTAATAGAAGGTGTTAGAAACCGAAAGGTATTTTTTGCTAATATTCTGTTATTATTTTAGTGTGTGGAATATTACAAACAACTTCTATTTAACAGAAGAGAGTCGTTAATTAAGTGTTTTTCCTCTACTACTTGCCTCTCTTGTACTACGTCGAGATGATAGATGCTTCAGATTCTTAATGGGGCACTAAACTGAGTGGAAACGTGATCAAACTCCTCTCTCTTGTAATAGTTTTAATACATAAGATCGCGTGACTCATTTATAAATTAAATTAATGCAGGTTATTCCAAGTTTTTAAATGAATGTTATAATTATGTATGGACATAATTTTAAACATTATAACGTTCAACCAAAATCTTTAACAATATGAACGATCTATGAGCATAGTGTCCGGAAATTAAGAGTATCTTAAAATCATATGCAATAGAAGTGTGACCTGAAAACATATTTATAACGGTTCGATATTACTTACCGCTCAGTGCGTCTTTACAACTTTCGATTATCAGCGCCTGTTTTAAATATAGATATGTATAAGTATGTATATCGACTTCTTCTTACCATAGGGGCCGCTGCATTGCTGCCCCAGATTTTATCATTTGGCAATGTCAAGGATGTTTTTTGGAGAAATTTCCGAGAAATATTCCACAAGATTAAATTAGCATAAGATCTATGATAGGTAATTTTTTTTCATGTTAAAATCAATATAAGAATTTGGCCAGGCATCACATTATAGAACAAGTTATGTTTTCATTTTGTCATGGTGGGGGCTGATTAACGTTTGGCAATCCAGCCGGGCATAAATCCAACACTGAGACGTGGCCCACTTTGATAGTCGTATCATGAGCGTTGCTTGTGATACTTCTCAGATCACAGAGTGACCCATGGGAGAAATCCTCTGGTTTTTGCCGTCTGCTTTGATAGGCCTGCTGTCGTCATCTCGAGGAGGTTCCGTTGGGTTCCAGTAAATATCACTTTATATATAATAGTATTCAGTACTTAGTTTATTCCTGTGTATATACTCGTATCAAGTATTTGCGACAAGAAAGAAAAATACATTACAACAATGTCATTTGATAATCTGTAGAATATCCTAAAAGTGTACCGATGTACCTACCTAAGCAAATGTTTCATATTGTTATTTCCTCCGTATCAATATTAGTTATTTAACCTTGGCCAAAATATTTTCAATGTAAATTAAAACATGCATAAGAGAGGTTACAATTGATTATTCTATATAGTTATATGCGGGACTTTTTTTGTCACTATTTTTTTGAGGGCACGCTAATTCTCGAAAGTAGTAAGTCCATTATTTTGTGCAACCTTGGGTGGGGGCACCCTTGCCACTGTGTTTTGAGTTTTACCTTTAAATTTTTAATTATTTAAGTTTTTCTATCTTATATCTTTATATCTATATCTATTTTCTGATATATTCGATATTCTCTGCGTGCCCCCACAAAAGGCCCTGGTTATATATTGTATAGAAAAAGTCGTTGTTTTTAGTTGTTTTTAAACATATTTATCATTAAAGCCAATTCATTTATATAATATAACATCTCGAAAGGCGGCATATCTAAGATTAGATGTTAACATCTTGACAGTGAATCTCATCTAAATCCTTGACTGCAGCAAGAAACTCATCATTATTTATTACAAGCACAACAAGTCAACCCTAGCATTAGGTTTCATTATTACATATATTATTAATTAATAAATAACTCATAAAATAATAACTTGCTGTTACTCATTTCAACGGCCGAGTTTATCTGTATTAATAAAGTTAATTATTAAAAGTTTTCTGTTTATTTCAGGCCAAGTATTTCCATTTCATTCGTTAAACATTAGATTCTAAAGTATTAATTTTATAGATAAAGCATTAGAGATATAATAAATAAACTAGTTAATTTTGTTCAAGTAGCAGATTCATTTTGTACTAACAATATAAGTACTAACTTATACATAAAAAAATGAATTATTCTAATGTAAGTAAATATTATTTAATAATAATCAACATTTATGTATTTGATTTAGCACATGAGTTAGGTACTGAAAGCTTCCCGTGGGAAATTGCGCACACAGATAAAAGACAGGCAGTCACAGTCCACTGTGGATTCGGCGAACATAGCTTTTAGTCCCAGCGGAACTTAAAACGTATTTACTAGATACAAAGCGCGTTATACCATTTTTGAGTAAAAATAATAAAATAATCTATGTAAAAATTATGATGTAGCAAATTAATTGAGTACTTCTCTAAAAGATAAATGATCATGAAAGTCATGCAATTATTGCGTTTAACCTCGATACAAACAATCCGATCTTCGAGATCATGGAAATCAATAAAAAGTTTATCCTCTTTTACATTATTTTTATAATTATATTTATATACTAGCTGATCCGACTGACGTTGCTTTGGCACATACTCGGATATACTCGTATTTAAAAATACATCCATTAGAGTGCTCAAGCAATGAACTAATCTATGAAAAGCATTTAATTTATTCAGCCTTTTTGGTAAAAAAAATAATATTTCGGTTCTACTTATATGACTGAAAGATGTCACTTTAATAAAGAATTAAGAAATAAGAAGTTTAGCTATTAAGAATCAGAATCTAAATTATTCGTGGGAATGTCTGTTTTATTTTATAATATTAAATATTTGCAAATAAATCTTTAAGCCAACGAATGAAGTATAAACGTTCTTTCTTTTATTCAATTTAATACATAAAATGGTAATTATAAACATTGATGTTTTGCGTAATAGGTTTTTTGATATGCAAATAAAATACAATGTATTTTTTTCAGTCTCTAATCTACAGAAAATGTATAGAAACTGGTTCATTTTACTTGCCAACTAAACAAACCTCGATGTGCTCCTTTATTATTTGGAATATTTCCAAGGCTCTTGAAAGAAACCCACGTTTAGATTTAAGGGTAAAATATTTTTGTACCTATTTCTTTCTGCAGTTATTTTTCTATGATATAACATAGGAACATGCATGGGATTTATTAAAGTAATTGATGATTATTATTTTATATATAAAGATTTCTTTCTAAAATAAGATTTTTAAGGCTTTTTATAAAATTCAAAACTATAGTTTTGAATTTTGCGAAATTACAAAGCAGTAACGATTTACAGTTATCTTTTTCTTCACTTCAATTTTATTTTAATAAGTACAGCGCACAACTAGCATAAAATTGTAACATAAATAAATATACATAATTCAAGCAGGCTTTTTCAGGCTAATTTCATTTAAATCGGTTCTGTAGTTTTGGCGTGAAAGCGCAACAGACACACAGACAGACAGAGTTATTATTGCATTTTTAATATAAATATTAGTAAGGATATTAATAGTAGTTTTGTATTTATTCTATAAATAATTTATTTAACGACATCGAACTTTCTTCGATTTGCTGACTGAGATAGAGTTTCGCAGGAAAAAGTAATGTTGGTTAAATATATTTTACGCCAAAGTACTACAAGTAGTAAGTTAATCGCCATAATAGGAGTTGCAACTATAGTTAGTTCGAGATTTAAATTATTCATGGGTTTATGGGTGATGCAGCATGCGATGCACTCGGCGCACGAGCGGCTCGAGCGTGACTCACGTGAGCACAGCGGAATGATTTCGCAGCCACCTGACCGAAGGTACATCACTTGTGCGCTGCTCGCCTGGCAGCAACTCGGGCACGATGACGCTGACAGTCTCTACCAGTAAGATCATATTATTGCAATATCTGTAAGGAAACAGTCTGCTTATGATAATTTTTAATAATACTCGATTAATGTGGCATTGTGTTTTCCTACAATCAGCAAAACTCAAAGGGAAAGCTAATTTAAAAAAGTGCAATCGTGTTAATACATAATGATCTAAATATTCTTTCTCAAACCGATATAGGAACATCTAAACAATGTACATTGATTTTTATATTAAGAGAATTTATGTTAGCAAAGAACATAAAAATGTGCCGTAAAATGACTCTTTAATATTAAATATAAGTACCATTTTGCTTGCTTATATTGTAAATAATAATATAATATTGTGGGTCACGCACCGGTTACGGTCCGAGGTATTACAGTATCATTTAAGGTCAGCCCCTCATGAGCGGAAGGGAACATCTCGCCTTCGAATATAATGAAGCTAATTAAAAGCGTCATTATTTCACACTGCTTACAGGCGACAATTTAAGCTTCCTGCACACACAATTACTGATAGATAATGTTTGCTAACAACTAAAAATAAAAAAAAAATTACAATTACTGTATTATACTATATATTTTTCCATAATATCACGTTTTCACGTGCTTAATATTATAGTAATATATTCAATGTTTTAAGTAAGATAAAAGTAATCGGTGAATGCGGGAACCTTGCAGCTATTTCCATTAACTTAGAGATGTAATCCATAATGTCACTTCCAATTAACAGTCTTTTAAATCATGTCACGGTTAGAAATTAACGTATAACGTTTAATATAGAGTTACAAATTATGTAAGTACATTGTAAAATCTGTCATGTTTACTTGAGGACACGTTATCAAACTATGGTTTACTAAATGACTTTGCACTTTAGACTTATAGTTTCGCTGTAATAAATTAAAGACTTGAAATTATAATGAGAAGGAAGATATGTATGTGTAGTACAATATAAATATTTATGCAGTAAACAAAGTTACCGTATCTGGTTTTGTCGTCATATCGCTACGCGACACGGAAATTCAGAAAAATTAAGCATTTTAATAACCTGTATATTACAATCGGAATGTTGGCTTGTGGTCGATATTAAGTCTGTTCACTGAACTCAACCTGAACCAAATATTCGACTTCGTGTTATACATAATATGTCTAGTAAATAAAGTTTTTTTAAAAACATATTGTGATTACCAACGCATGATCATAGTTTGTGGCATGATTTTACACAATTAAATAAATATGCACATATGCATCTTTACTAACAGGTAGATATTTATTTGCAGATTTGTAGAAGAAAATCGTAGTAAATTAGTTTATAAAAATTCCAAAAATTCTAATTTGGAGAAAATTGAGACTTCTAACGAAGCTGGAGCTTCTGCGACTCCAATTGAATATATCACAAGTCTCAAAAAAAAGATTTCGAGAGACACAGATCTTTCAAGTTTTGACACTATTTCTTTAATGGGACCTGTAGTTAAATTGCCAGTGGAACCGAAAATCGTTATGCATGTGGAAAAGTCTCATCACTGTGCACATCAAAATGTGAAAAAAACACAAAAATCAGCTTCAGCGTCAGCACCTAAATCTCAAAATGATGTAATTAACAAAATAGACGCTGTAAGTTATCTATGTTTTCATTCAACAATCATCATTACCTATTATATTGTTCTATTTAACCCTCGACGCAAAAACGACGGGATGCTATAAGTTTGACGTGTCTCTCTCTGTGTGTATGTCTGTCTGTGGTATCGTAGCTCCCGAACGGATGAGCTTTTTTGTTTTAAATTTGAATATTAGTCGAGAGTGTTCTTAGCTATGTTTGATGAAAATCAGTCATACACCTCAGTCGGTTTTCACCACCCCCCAATACGGGTATCAAATTAAAGGGCTTGTCTATAAGAATATTATACACTACGATAAATTTTAGATCCAAGATGGCCGCTACTATAAAATGGAGAATCACCATTTTTTACAACTCCCTCAATATGGGTATCAAATGGGCTTTACTAGGAGAATACTATTTTTATTATTTAATGTCAGGGGGGCAAATTTTTATAATGTTATGTAGTGTCCTTAGTAGAGTAATGCACTTAATATTGAGTATGCTTCGTGTCGACAACAATTAATTATTGTAATAATTGTTAAAGTTGTCAGACTTGCTTGTCGTACTTGCAGATAATATTTGCTTTTTGAATCAGTTATTCTTTATATTATCCACAGTTCATGTTACTATGTTTATTTACAATTTATATACTAGAACAAAGAACTTGAAATTTAGAAATTAAAAATTAGGACTCTTAAGTTAAGCCGTATGTCTCACCATTTTGATTATAGGCATTTAATATAAATACTTTCTTTGAACATATTTCTTGACGCATTTCACTCTCTTGTGACTTTTATTACTGTTAAGTTTTCAAAACGTTAACGAATAATTTAACTTTACAAAACCTAGCGAATATGAAAATTATTTTATTAGGCGTGCTGTTTGGATACAGCCTGCTTACAACGTTTGTCAGAGCTCGACACAGCGGTTAACGAACTTCGTAGCCGGGCAGCGAAACTTGCGCGGCGCGAGGCAGAGAGAGTCGAATTAATAGAACGAGCTGAGGCAGCTTGGAAGGATTTAGAACTTGGATATCAGCGGCGTTTAAATTTAGCCCTTGAAAAGGAAGATGATATAACGAATCAAGTTACTGTATTATTATTATCTTTTGTTATTAAAAATATGTGTTCAGCTACACTTAGCTTTGCTTATATATTAACAGTTGACAAGTAAAGGTAAAAAAAATCTAGCAAACTATCATTTATTTGAGCGTAGTACTTAGACTTAGGCGACTTATCATTAAAATATACAGATATAGTATAAAGAAAAAAGTTATTGCATAAATAACATCTCATATATAAAGCCGAAAGCATACAAAGAGTTACTAGTCTATTCTAAATAAATTATTATATAATTAGTAAATTTTAATAAATTTTTAATTCAGATTAAAAATACTGTAGAAGAGAGGAACAACAACAAAAATGCTTGCACTAGTTTGGTGGGCATCTTAAAAGAACATGGAGAAATAGCGGAGAAGGAAAAAGCTCGTTTAACAATGGTAGAGAAAGAGGTATGCGAGCGAGCTTGCATGCGCTTGCAGCTCAGCGAAGAGTCAGCTCGGCATGATGCGGCTCTTGCGGAACAATTGTGCCGGACCACGCAGTTAGATAGAGATTTACTGGTTAATTTACTGTACCTATTTATGTTGAATGTTGATACTTGGGCAAATCTTTTGTTGCGCTATTAAAGTAAATAATATGCTGTTGTTGAGCTAATATATAAGAACCAACATTTTACGTATTAAAAAATTAGTGCATATATCAGATTGTTACTCGGTCATTTCGAATTACAAAACAACATTATAATTTATTTGTATTTTACACGTTGTTTAAGAAATATTGTCTTTTTATATTGATTACCTATCAGTGCTATTACTTATACAGTTCAAAGAGGAGCAAGCACAAAGAAGAGTGTGGAGTATTCAGAATAATATAGAATCAGCGCGGTGTTTGACACATGAGGCTGAGCGTGCGATGTGCTCTGAGCTCGCAGCTTTACAGGATCAGATCAAGCAAGTCTCTGATCAGTTGTTCGTTGAGGAAACTGAAAATAAAAATCTTAAATCAGAGGTAAGTGAATATTATATATTATTTTAAATTTTATTTTACTATTGCGAAATGATAATAAAGTATTTTTTATTGAAAAATGTAGACGGACAATAATAGAGTATTTTACTCCATATGAAAAACAATCAAAAATAAGATAGCTTAGGCAAAAAGCGTTCGGAAAATATTAGTTTTAGTTCATAAATAACAAAATAAATTTTAAAATTACATTCAAAAATTTAAGTTTCTTTAATCTGTTTTTAAACATAACGAAATAGTAGACGCCAGGTATTACGTCATACCGCCGTGTAAGCAAAAAATAAATCCATTTTTTGTTCAGTGTTTTTACACTAGTATTCTTGCATTCAGGGACAGCATACCAACGATAAGTAGAATAATAAGTCATTTTTAAACTATAAACAATTATCAATTTCATACAAATTATGAGTGCATTTGTTTACAAAACCAACTGACGTACTGACCACAGAGTAATATTGGCGTCAACTGCCTTTAGCGTTTTCGACCAATGAAGCGTGAAATTTGAAAATGTAAAATTTTTAATGCATTTTTATGGCACTTATCGATTGAATAACAATTTGGTGTTTTTTAGTGGTTTATTAGCACTACAGAATCTAACTAAGACACTTTTCGAAAATTGATGCAGTACCCCCTTATTGTAATAAAAGCGTTCATGTCAAGCTAATAGACTTTATTATGGTATCACGTTAATAGTAGCGTATAAACTTCTTAAGATGCGATGGTAAATGTTTATCTTGGTTTAGTATTGGACTTCAAACATGAGTGATCATTAACTACCCCTAATTGTTTTGTTTTATTCTTTCGTATCCTAAATCTTATTATTTCTCACTTTATTAATAAATCCATAATTATTAAATACCTACATTACTGGCTAAATTAAAAGATAACATATTTCTCATACATAAATTTATACGAACTGTTAATAATAATCCGGTGTTCCTTCTTGATTAAAATGATAATTGTCTTATAGTTTAGTAGGCAACTGATTTTATTACATAGTAGGTCGTCTAGCATTTTCTTGATATGATAAAGTTATATGTGTTTTAGCTTGAAGAACTTCACCAAGAGAAAGCACATATAATAGAGGATTTAGATGGTTGCAAGCTTACGTGTGATAATCGTATACATATGAAAATAGAAGAATTAAAGCAAAAAAGAGAACAATTAATGGAGTTACAAGAAAGAGTTGTCGAATGCAAATGTAAATTGCCACAGGATGCCGCTGTAGAAGTCAGGAGGACGCCATCTCTTGCTGCTTTATGTCAATGCAGTCCCGAGGACAAAGTATTGGTACATATTATACATATTGATTGAAAATAAACAGTTTAGTTTCTTTTTCTTCACGTTGATCAACCGATATTCTTTTCTAGCAGCTATTGACGACTTTAGTGTAAAAATCAATTCAACAACTACTTACTATTAATAATTGTACTTTGTAATAATTAATCTTTTAATAATTTTTAGATAAATAAATTTGAGCAACACTTCGCGATTAAATAAATATTTAACGTTAGGTAGTTTATTTTATTAGTTCTTATCCTATAAAGCAAATATACTATGATAGAATTCTTTTAAAATATTCTTGTATTGACTTCATTGTTATTATGAATAATATTTTCAGGACTCCTGCTCTTGTACGTCACTACGAAGTCAGCTTCTATCCAGTCTACTAGTAGATTTATTCGGAGGCTTACAAACAGAACTAAGTGGTTCTGGTGTAATAATGCCGTGTCACTTATTAAAGTGCTTAGAAGACAAACACAATTGGGATCGTTCGAGTGTTATAAAGACGAACCTGCTCAATTTCTTTGCGCAATTACTCGTAGGAGAACTGGATATTGCGATTGCTACGTCCATTGAGAACTATCACGCAAAGGTTAATAACGATCAGTTTGTGACAAATTATTCTGATAGCATTATTTATATTTATTTCCTGTTAAGTGCAGCTCTTGCAAAAACTATCAGATATAAAACCCTGTTGTGTGGTATTACATAACAATGAATATTATTGTGGTATTAAGAACCGGCATTGTATAAATTTATATTTATACAATGCGTTTATTCAAAGCGTGCGATGAAGTGCGCAAAATATGTGTTTTAATTTAATTCTTTTCTTATAAATTATATTTATTACCATTTAATATAGTGGGTCGGCAAATCCTGCGCGGATCAAGTTCAAACAATTCCCGACTATGATGAAATGGATGAAGGGTGGCAGGAGTGTGCGATAGAGCATCGTGCTCAGAAATTACCTTCAAAGTTGGCAGAACAACTTTATAGTGAAAGACCTGAGCAACTTACTAATAAGTCTAAAGACATAGTCTCTAAAGGCCCTCCACCTTGTCAATGCAAAAGTCAACGTGAGTTTTATTAAACAAAATATTCTTTTAGATCAAATGTGCATATTGTGTATTGTGTACTCGTAGGTAGCGAATCAAAACGGATAACTATCCCTACTTATGAAATTGTTTTATGACTGTTTTTAATATTTATTATTTAGGATGGGTTTAATTCCGCAAAATCAAAGAGTTGTTGCGGAAGACAGGACGAAGCATTTTCAAAAAAAAAAAAAATAATGTTATGAAGAAATGACGTCTCAATTGATTATTAAAAATTAAGCTTACTTTTTGTATGAAAGAACTCGGAGGTTACAAATATTGTATTCAAGATAGGCTATTCCAGAAGATTTTATTTTTATTTGTATCTAATACTAAATAAAAAAAACGAGATCGGATTTATTTTTTTTACATTTTTCTATTTAGCGTTAAAAAACACACTTCAGAAGTTTTTATGAAGATTCATTGGCATTCCCTGGATTCTGGAGGAATAAACCTTACGGCGCTCTACTACTTTAGTTAAAATACTTACTATAGCATTTCGTATTTGAAAATCCCAAATTGATGTTTTCGTTCTACGTAGGTAAAAAGTAGGCAAAGAAATCAGTACTTATAACAAATGACTATATAATAATATACTATTTGTCTATGATTAATATTTACTTTATAATAGTAAATATTTATATTTTTTCCTTGTAATCTTGCAATAAACATGAGCGATCGATTATTATTGCCTCTTGTAGTAATTGTCGGTATGTTTCGTTTCAATCTAGAAGGAATTAAAGGTGGATGTTTCCACGATAATTAAAGTTTATTATACACTGAATATAATTCCTTGGATATATTAGTGGACATTAATTAATAATTCATATTGCTCATTGTGTCTCGCTATCTTATCGCTATCTTTATTAAAGGTTTATAATTTTTTAAACATCCTTAAGAATTGTTTATATTAACGATAATAACGGGAAATACGAAATTTATCAAGGAACACTTAAATTTTTCTTTATATTAGCCACTAGTTAAAAAGGAACTATAGGAAACGCAAATCATAAGCACTGTTTCCACTTAACTAAGTGTGAGTGAGAGTGATTTGATTGATACGGGAACGAGAAACGTATGTTTCCATTGATTAAACACGTCTAGTATTAGTATAAATACTCTAGCATAAGATAGTAAATAAACATGAGGAATATAAGGATATTAAATGACGTAAAAAATGACGTAAGTGTGTGCGTAAATAGTGTATGTATTAGCTCGTCTGCATATTTAAGATGCTTCAGTTTTAGTATGAATGGCGCAAAGTCCTTCCTTTTTCAGTCCGTGATATAATAGTCACCTACATTATATTTAAGGTACAGTTACACATGCTCATAAAATGTCATGCTTATTAGCATGCTTAAAACAAGCATGCTCTTCAAACTGACATATTATAAATGTAATTGACTGACACATTATAAATTAAAAACGCTGACGCAATAAATTGAACACACATGCTATTTAAGCACGGGCTGGTTCTTTGGTATTCGACATTCTAGCAAGTTCTCTGCCAGTGTGCAAGTGAAAAATGGAAAACCAAGTGAATTTTCCAGTAGACTTTGACAGTAGCATGCCCAAAAATCGCACGACCGTCGAAATTTGAGCATGCTCGAAATAAGCATGCTCATTATTAGCAATGCTTCGACACACATACTACTAAGTAGCAATTGCTCAATAGTGGCATGCTTTCGTGCTAGTTATGAGCATGTGTTACTGTACCCTTACTTTAAAATAGTTTTAGCAGGATCCATAGTTTTTACCGAAATAATTTCTCATATGTCGTTTACGTTTCCATGGATGCTTCATGGTTTTGAGGGATAAAAGCGGCTAAAAGTGGCAGGCTTATTAGACGTAACGCATAATTGGATCCGCAAAGAGGCTATCTATTTTAAAAAATAAATTACTAAATTCTTTACTAAAATTATTAAAGCGAAAATAACCCTGTCTGTCTGTATGTCTGTCGCGCTTTCACGCCAAAACTACAGAACCGATTTAAATGAAATTTGGTACACAGATAGTCTAGAGCCTGAGAAAGGACATAGGCTACTTTTCAAGACAAAAAAGGGCTGTAAGGTAACTTATTTTTAAGGCTTTTGATTAGATATAAATAAAAAGACACTCAAAATTTGGAAAAGAATTATCCATAAGGGGGGGTATCTAGGGATGAACCTGAACGAAGCAAGGATGAGTCGCTAGTTTAAGAAATAAGTAAAGGCATATATGCCTGAAACAATTTAGTATGTACTATATACTTCCTGTTTTCTAGCGGCTTCATTTCCATGTGTTGTAAAGACACCCCATTGTACAACCAATAACCGAAAAACTGATGATAAACCACCATCGTATTTAAAGCGGACTATGCAGGATGTAACTCAGCTTAGACTTCAAATAGAAAATCTTAAAAAGGTAAGAGCTTTTTATTACTTCATATGAATAACTTTCCAACGAATAAACAACTATCTATCTAATTATACAAAAAGTAACTGAATTTTTAATGTGAATCATATAAGAGCTGCTACTCGAATATTACTTGATTTGCCAATAATTGTAAGTTCTTGTCTGACGTTGCAAGCACAGCACTACAACGCAACGTCGCTAATACGCAAATCTTTTAATTTTTAATTTCTTGTAATCAAGTTAAAAGAATAATTAAGCATGTAGAAGTAGAAGAAGAAGTAAGCATGAAGTGAAAAGTCGTCAATATCATACAGACGCGTTGTACCAGGGGTTAAAATAATATCCCATTTTTTTTAAGTAATATACTTATATAAAATTAATAAACAAAACCGTACTCATAATATTAAAAAAATATTCATAATATTCATAATTTTATACAATTTATTTTATTTGCTCATAAAGGATTCTGTCAAAAAAGAAGATTTATTTCATATGGAGAACAAGATTACCAAAATAGTTCAAAGGGTGGCGGCAGTAAGTAAATAAAATATAAACAACTGGGAAAAGATTTAAAATAACATATTTACCTATTCCTATTTTAATGATTACTATTTGGTATGTTTAGTTTTAGAATATTAAACTGAACTGAAGTGAATGTCATAAAAAATATAATATTGAGGACGAAGCAAAAGCATGATTAATAATTAAACAAACTTACCTATAAGTGAAGTTCTATTATACGAAGGCTTCGTCCGACGATGTTATCATCGCCTCCCTAAATAAAACTAATTGTAAATTAACTTATTACTGTTATCATAATTGATGTTATGCTTTTATTAGATGAATTGTACATATACTATAGGTTGACATGATTACATATATACGTAACATGCATTTACATACATATATCTGTATCCACGGACGTTGATGCACACATCTTAACTTATGTTTATATCAACAGACTTGAAATATTTTTTCCTACGTAAATTGTTTCTTCTATTGGAATTTTGTAAGCCCAAAATTTGCTATTAAATAAAATCTTTGCATATTTTCAGAAACCGCATAATATTGCTTCTGCAAGTAAAAACAATAAATGTACTAGAGATGGTGATTTACAAAAACATAAATTAGATTGTGATAGATGTTATGAAATAAATAATACTATAAAGAAAAAAAAGCCTCAGAAGGAAAGCTTTAATCAACAATTTCGTTACATCGGAAGAGATCCTAGTAAAATATTCAAAAAGAGAGAACAATCGTTTGCTATCAACTTATGTTTATGTGAAACTGACAAAAAATCAAATAAATTATCACAAAATCATAGGCAAAAAAGTTTAAAAGCTTCGAAGTCAAAAAAAACCGGAGATCTGCTAAAAATTACACCTATTGTAAAACAACCGATAAAATTTTCAACCTCTAAAGCATATAATATGCCGCCGATAAACAAAATATATTCAAGCAATCCTCTCTGTCCTAGTGAATGTGTTTGCTTACATAAGTTGCCTTCTAATACATCTATAGATAATCTGTTGTACGATTTATCGAAGTGGAAAGCCGACCTAATGAACAATTCTAAAGGTCACTCGGAAGGAACAGGGAATCAGAAAGAACAAAAAAGCGACTATAATAAGTTTCCATTGAATTCAACAACTGCACAAAGTAACTTAATTACAAGTGAAATTGAATTAAACAATAATAAGACAAAGTCAGTCATGTCAAAAGTTCCAATGTTTTCCGTGATAGCATATAGTTCAAGTAATAATAATCGTGATAAAAGCATTGATCATAACATTCCACCTACAACTGAATCTGACTGTATCGGTGTAATTGATTTGGATAAAAGTAATGATAATACTTGCAAATGTATAGCAAAGACATATATTGACAGTATTAATGATGGCGATGGTAATGCAGTGCCTTTAGACGATCTATATACATGGCACAAGACAGATTTTTGTGCCTGCGTTAAAATTCCGGAATTTTTGGAAATAAGTAATACATCAAATCAAAACATCCACGGAAATGAGAAGTCGGTTCTGCAAAACGAGTCACAGATTTATTCAGAACTACAAGAACCTCACTTACGTAATTTTGGATGCAGAGAAAACAAAAGATGTGTACATGATTCATTAATTTACGAAACCATCAAAAAATCTCAGATATTTTCATCTGGTGATTTTGACGTTAAATTTTTAGGAGTTACTTTGAGAAATACAAATGAACTCTTGAACTATGCTAACAACGAGCGTAAATTAATAAATGTGAAAAGCAAAACTGTGCTACAAGATTGTTTTGAAAACTGTTATAAGAATTTTCCAATGAAATCTTATAGTAGGGCAAGATTAAAATGTAATGATAATAGAGGACTATGTCAAAATATAAAAAAGGACCACTTTGAGCAAAATGTGTCAGCGAAAGCCATATCGGATGTAAAGGAATATGAAGAATCGATGTGTATTTGTTGTAACAAGAATAATACAATAATAGAAGTATCGAATGATTTAGAAGTAAATGCTTTTAATTTATTGGAAGAGCACTTAAAAGAAAAATTAGATGAGCTTCAACGTAAGTGTGAATTTACATGTATACCTCACCAGGAAAAAAGAGAACTCTTTACATCTATTATACAAAAAGTTAAGCAAGTTATTTCAGAAAGTACGAATCCTCTTCCTTACTCGTGCGCTGGGCTATGTGGTAACGAGACACGGTGGTCTCGAGCCTATGGTTTATTAGTAGAATACTTGAAAGTAAAAATTAAACGAGTTCAATGCTCATGTGATTCCAACGATGATAATGAAAATCCTGTTTTATCTAAAGTATTAGAAAAAGTTTGTAATTTAATAGAAAATGATTTTCAACGTTTAAAAGAAAAACATATTAATCATAATAATAATTTTAAACTGACACATGTAGATCAGCAAATGTCTCCCATACATCAAGCATATACTGAAATGTATGTACAGGTAAAAGATAGTGAAGACGGTATTAAAGAAACGAAACGCATAGGGGATACAAGTTGTCAAGTATGTTATGATGTTCCTGCTGATAATAAATCGTGTGAGGTTATGTATAATGATTTCAAAATCTTGAATACGGCAGACAAAAATGTTTCTTGTGATATGAGGAATGTGAACGTGACAGACTGTGCTTGTCGAAATCCAATTAATATGTCTCACCATTTAGCAAAAAACTTTTTTGTAAATCTATGTACGGAACCTGTTTCAAGTAAATATGATACTATAACACTAATCTCCAAAAACGTAACTGATAATTTATCTAAGTCACCTTTAGAACTGTCAACGTCGCTAAAAGAAAGTGTTGTTGAATTTAAGTCTTTAGATGAAATAAGTCCGGAGTTTCCTTATTTTGGCTATACATTGAATTGTTCTTGCGATCATGCTCTGGGAAAATGCTATTGTATAAAATCTATGATCAACACTAACTATGAAAAAAATGATATAATGCTAAAATCGTTGACAAATGAACGTTTTCCTAAAAAAATGTCATATATTATGCCTATAGCTCCGAATGTAGCAAAATCTGAACCCATATATATCAATGAACAAGATGGTAATACGGGCTTGGATAAATTTAAGCATACTAAGCAAGCAGAGCAAGATGTGAAGTATTGTGATAAAGAAAATTCCACTTATACTTATGAAAATATTGTGTTAAAAAAAAGTAAAGAAAACTGTGGCATTGTTTGTGATGAGGCAAGCACAATCGACAATGATAGTATTGATACTAATATAAACAATGAAGATTGCTCACATTGTCATGATTGCAGTGATAAACAATTTAATAAGGATGACAATTATAAAACTGATACTGTATATGACAAAAATTTGCTGTTCGACTCCTCATACGTTCCTGCTGATAAACGTATGAAGTATATAGAAGGTGAACACTCTATCTACTTTGATACTAATTTTGAAACAGATACTGAAAATTGTACCTGCAAAATGGTTCCTATTTGTCACGTAAAAATGTTAATTGAAGATATCGAGAAAAAAAATAATTGAATCTAAATGTACATGTAATGCAATAGCTTCACGAATTTGTCCGGTTCACTCAGAGTACTGATTTAATCTAGATTTAAAATATAATTATTGTATATTAGCGTTTCACCTTACCTTTGGTCAGGTTCGTACGTCACGTAAACCAGGTTCCCATACAAAATTAACAGTTCTGAAATGTTCGATTTTCCATGTGTGTTTTTTTAATTATTCCTATGTTTATACATTTAAAAAAAATAGATACAATTATCATAGTATATTTATAAAATTCCAGCCATTTTCGAGCTTTAGCGGGACTTACGAACTGCAATTGGTTTTTACATAAATTATAATTTATGTCCATTTATATTGATTTAATTCATAAAGTAATTGATATCATGTTAAACCATAGTTGCACGATTTCTAATAAATACATATTATCTCTACAAAAAATTGTATCTTTTAATTTCATTTGATTTTAAGTAAGGTAAAATTGAAACTCAGTAGTGCATTTATTCCTTTTAAAAAACACTAATACTAATTAATAATAGTAAGGACTATTTTTTATAACGTTAAACAGGTATTTTTAAAAAAAACATTATCATTTGGCACTTAATACAAAAAACAATTCGAAAAAGTCCATAACGGTAACGGATCTATATAAATAAGATTATAACGTTCTTACCTACTGTTCTTATAACAAGTTCTAAACGTATAATATTATCTCTATCAGTATGCGAAGTACAAAACAAACTAAATAAAGAAAATGTTATACCTATAAATTAGCAATATATAAATAGACAAAAATCAATTTACAATTTTTGCTTCAGAAATACTTAGCTTCGATAGAAAATGAAATAAATGTTCAATTTCTTTTTTAAGATTTTGATACGCTGACTATCTATGTATCTTGAGTTTTTGTACACCCACGACATAAGTTTTTACACATTAAAATACTTAGAGAAAAGATCCATAAAGATATTTTAAAATTGTCCCAATAAATTCTTATAGTTACTAATAATACAAATTATAGATAATGTTTAATATGACGAAATGATACTACGGATAGATAATAAAAAAATGATTATACTGTTATCAGTAGCTTCAATTATTGGCGTGTAGTAATGTGCGAGACGTCCATAAAAGTAGCATTTTCTCTTGAATTAAGCTAATGATAAAAGTTAATAATATTTTATACAAACTACATGACAAACATTCTACATAATATGGATGAAAGTGAAAGAAAACACGTTAAAGAAAGCGACGCTAATAAAATAAGAAATAAACCTAATATAATATCTAGAATTTTTATATGTTGGGTCTGTCCTGTATTTTATAAAGGAAACAAAAGAGATGTGGAAGAAACCGATCTTATTGTACCCACCAAACAATATGATTCTGAAAAACTTGGTGATAAATTTGAAAGGTAAATATATATTTCATAAGTTCAATTAAAAGTTGTGTATTAAAAACACAGAAAAGTTTTCTTGTGTAATAAAATCTTTGTTTATAAAATTTCTATATATAAATAATCTTTCTTATAACTTAGATATTGGTTAGAAGAATATAGCATAGCTCTACGTGAAAGTCGAGATCCTTCATTAATGAAAGCACTGCTTAAGGCGTATTGGCTAGCATATCTTCCTGGCGCTGCTTTACTTCTAGTAAATACTGCAGCAAGGTATTTATATACATTTTGTTTTAAGTACTCATTTTCTTGAAATAATGTTTTTAAATACTTATCGTTTCAATTAGGTGAATTGAACTGAATAAATATATAATATTACAATAACGTAGATTTGTATAACGTTAACGTGTCGTAAGTATAGATAGATTTACAATTCATTGAATTATTTATACCTACGCAAAAAATAATAAAGCGTTTCGTAAGCTTTATATTCGTAAATAGATACCTTGTTATTGAAGACGGTTAATAAAGGAAATATTTTTCGCAGGACTATTCAACCCTTATTATTTGCCCAACTTCTCTCCTACTGGTCTGCTAACGCCAGTCAGTCTATAACGAAACAAGAAGCTGGATATTATGCAATCGGAATGTTAGTGCTTAATTTCTTTGCCCTCATGACTCAACATCATAACAGTTTGTTTGTGAATCGCTTTAGCTTGAAAATGAAGATTGCAACTTCATCTCTTATATATAGGAAGGTAAAGAGACTGAGATAAAATATCTCAGATTAATTTGAAAAAAATATGTTTTTATGCCTTATATTATGTTATATTGTATGTTTATATAATTGCATATTTATGGCTTACATCTCCATAAAGTTAAATAAAATATGGAGTGGTGATGATTATTAGATGAATTATTTAGTTGAACTGGATATATCTAATCTAATAACAATCGTGCACAGTGCTTGTTATCGAAGTCCTCCGAAACGGCTTTACCGATTTTTATAAAAAAAATTGTGTATATTTAGTAGATCAGACAATAGGTCGTAGGCTATTTTTTATACCCCTAGGTGATAAGGATGGCCTTCTCCAGATTGTTTATTTTTTATTACTAAACCAAATTTGTATATATTATTTTTTCATGATTTGGCTTCAAAAATACTTATAACCCTAATAGTGAAGAACGCGGGCGTAGCCGCGGGAATTGCTAATAGAATATAAAAATAATTTATGACATTTAAGCAAAAGTTAAACGATTATATATTTTTAGATACTACGAATAAGCCAGACGTCTATCAACGAAATAGCAGCAGGAAAGGTAGTGAACCTCCTCTCTAATGATATAGCTCGCTTCGATATGGCCTTTATGTTCCTGCATTATTTGTGGTTGGTGCCGTTACAGTTGGCAATAGTCTTATACTTCCTGTATGAAGCCGGGGGCTACGCTCCCTTTGTTGGACTTTTTGGTGTGGTGCTTTTTATTCTGCCTATACAAGGTATTACTTTTTCTTTAATTCCTTAGTAAGATGTGTTTTTAATATGTTGCATTAAAAACACAAATTCATATATTTTTTTAGCGGTATTGACAAAGTTTACAGCTGTAATTAGAAGAACAGTAGCTCAGAGAACTGACAAGCGAATAAAGTTAATGGGAGAAATCATAAATGGAATACAAGTAAGTATAAAAATAAAGTAAAGTACCTACCTACTTGCTAATGATAATAATGTTTCATCCCAATCCGTTATACGATTTCAGCATGAAAATATCCAAACCTTTTTGGCATTTTATTATAAAATGCCATAAAGGTTTTCCTAAAAAAGCAAATTAACTACTTATTAAATTAAATTTCTCACAATTTTTATGACTGTTTATGAATGACTTTACTCACAGTTAACACAACATTATTGAAAGTTAATTTCTAACAGGTTATTAAAATGTACGCTTGGGAGAAATCATTCCAGCGCGTTGTAGAAGTAGCTCGCGCATTTGAACTCAGCGCTCTCAGAAAGTCTATTTTCGTGCGAAGTGTGTTCTTGGGATTTATGATGTTTGCAGAACGCAGTACATTGTTCATCACATCTTTGACTATTATTTTATCTGGAGCAATGCTAAGGGCGGATATGGTATGGTGTAATTTGTATTGAATGTTATTGTTGTGCACTTTCTTAAAGTACTTACCTACTAGTACTTACCTAATTAGGAAATAATTTCCGTGATTTTATAAAGAATAATTATTATTTAAAATTTATAATATCTTCTAAATCTATTTTATTGTTTTATTTCAGATATATCCCATTAAAGTTTTTCTCGGCATTGTGCAAATGAATTTGACCTTTATTTTACCGCTTGCGATAGCCAGTCTTTCAGAATTAAAAGTATCTTTGACACGTATACAAAATGTCCTCATAATGGGTAGGTAATAATTTTTACTAATTAGGAATAAACTACTATAAACTACAACAAGCACTCGTATTGGTCGTATGATAAATAAGCACCAAGTGACGTAATATAGCAGGAGTCAGTATCTAATATACGTAGTTTCTTTTTCTCATGCATTATCAGGTGGCACATTAATAATTAATTCATTCATTTCTTACACTAGAAATATTACAATGTATTTATAAATAATTCTAATTAATTATAATGTATTATAATCTTGTAGTCTGTAGGTCATAATAATGTCCTTGTAAAGATCAACTTGTATAGTAAATATACAGTGAAGTATAGCTTTGTAACAAGTTATTTATATAATCTATACATGTCGAATCTGTATATTGAATATGTTTTGTAAATTCTTATTGGAATAGAATTATTATCGATACAGAGGCCGAATTTATAATTTTTAAATTTTTGTCTGTCTGTCTGACCGCATCACGAGAAAATCACTGGACAGATTTTGATGAAACTTGGTAGGTATGATGATAGCTAGTTATCCAGGTCAGGATATAAAATACCTTTTACTGCTGGAAAATATCTTATTTCTGAGAAATCTCAAGTAACCGTTAAAAACCAACTGTAAAATTTCACACGGTGTATGAAATCTGAAAATTTATTTAAAAAATAGTTACTATAAAAGTACAATAATTTTAGATGAAAGGGAAGATTTGGCAGTAATATCGAAAAGTGAGAAATCGATCATCCCCGTCACGTTTAATTGGAAGTCGCCGACCTTAGACTCCAATTCAATAGTAGTTCGAAAATACTCTATTACAGAAAATGCTCGGCCCTCCATCAGTAAGTTTTTTGCAAAGGACGTTTTATGTACAATTAAGAGACTGTAGCAATTGCTGGATTATTTATTTTTGGATAGACTTGGCTACTGTTTGATAAACCAAATAAAAAATTGAAAATCATCATGATAGCACCTAAATGTGGTTTTATCTCTTATCTTATCTATACAAATAAGAAAATTATAATTAGTTAAATCTGTACAATGAAGAAAATCGAGATAAAAATCTCGCATCACGAGAAAACTACTGGACAGATTTTAATGAAATTTGGTATGATTATAGCTGGTTAATATAAATGATGCGTTTTACTGCAGAAAAACATCTTATTTTTGAGAAACGTATTATACGTATCTAGGGACGGACCCAAGCGGAGCGATTCGCTAGTATTTGATGAAATAGATACTCCATCTATAAGGACGCAATAGAATAGTATTTATACTAAATTAAGCATTTTTATTTCATACTATTATTTTTACTGCTTATGCCGACTTAACTATCGCTTTCCTACAAGAAACCTTATAACAAACATCTTAATACTGCAGTATCTCTATTGCGTTAGATAACTAGGCGGTTTCAGTGTTTAATATCTTAATTATTTCTAGTAACACCCAGTTTGCCAAATGTAACAAATCGTATAATACAGTTATCGTCTGTAAACGCTTCCTGGGATGCTACTAAAAGCCCGGAAGAAATGACTTTAAAGAACATTAATATGTACCTAAAGAAAGGAAAACTTTGTGCTGTCGTGGGACCTGTTGGTTCCGGGAAAGTAAGTTTTAATTTGTATTTTGATATTCTTAATATTAATTTATGCACATTTTGAAAGTTTATGTTTGGAATATATTTAGAAAGTTATTTAATAGTTCCTAGAATTATACAATTTATAGCAGCTATTTATTTTTTCTTTCAAAAGCAGTCAAATAGGTCTAAAAATACATTTAACATGAGCTTTTCGCTTTCCGATTATCTTGAGCTTACGCTCAAAAGCGTGCCTATAAAATTATATATATGTAGATCAAAGATAATTAAAATACACATTCTGATAAAATAATGTACAAAGACAAACATACTATAACGTATTATAACATGAGAATAAGTAATCATTAAATCCTTTTTCATAAATTTTTAGTCTTCACTGTTACAAGTCTTGCTTCGGGAACTTCCAATTAGCTCCGGTAATTTGAGTGTCAAAGGTAGTTTGTCTTACGCATGTCAAGAGTCGTGGCTGTTCCCAGCGACGGTGCGAGAAAATATTTTGTTTGGATTACCGTACGATGTTGCTCGATATAAGGAGGTGAGATTCTATCTTTACATATTTTGAAAGTTTTCTTTAAATGGTTTATTTAAGAAAAAGTAGGAGATAGTTTCTTTACTACTTCATCTTCTCTATATTTCGTCTATTTTCAATTGATATTTCGTTTTAATTCTGCCTACCAATAAACTTGAAATTAAAATTCTTGAACTGAAAAACTTGAAAAAAAAATGAAAGTAAAATTCATAAACCTATTTTCCTTTTGTCATATTATATTTCATTGAAATTATTCTATATCTGCAATTATTCTATAATCATATCGGAAGTTGTTAGATGCAGGGAAATGATTTCACTCCGTGACACGACATGCTGTTTATGTTTTGCTTTACCTTACCACATTCTGCTCATCATTATTTTGTGTCTAAGTAATCTAATTATAAACATTTATTTTGCAATTGTCATGTTACATGTATATATTTTATTAGGAAAAATTGAATAAATACATACTTACTTATGTTTTAGGAATTAAAATTAGTATTTTGCTAGTGTATGTACTGATTAGAAAAATATATATATCAAGAAAATCTTATTTCTAAGATCCGTACTTGGCCTTTGATATTAAACTACAATTTCGAAATCTTTATGAAATAAGTAGAATTATATAATTATTTTCAACTGTCATTACATAAGGTATGCCGAGTGTGCTCGTTAGTACCAGATTTTAAACAGTTTCCATACGGTGACCTGTCGTTAGTGGGAGAACGGGGCGTCTCATTATCGGGAGGGCAGAGAGCCAGGATTAACTTAGCGAGAGCAATATACAGAGAAGTGAGTATTAATTTAATAAAAATTGTCTGTGTACTTGTTTTTGTACTTATCAGTATATTTTCGCTTAATCCATATATAAAAGTATAGACGGTAACTTACAAAAAAAATTTTGTCTGTCTGTCTGTTTGTTTTTGTTAATCTCTGAAACGGCTGGACGGATTTTGACGGGACATTCATTCGCAGAAAGCTAATGTTATAAGGAGTAACTTTGGCACCTTTATTTTATTAGAAAATTATCAAATCCGTTTAATTTATTATAACGTACGTCCAGCGAAGCGGCTCCAGATATGAGTTGAATTAAGTGTCATGTATTTGATATTTGACACTCACACTATAATATAACGTCCCGTTCTACTATTTATTACAACACAATAAAGGAATTTAATAAAATTTGCATATTATGCAAACGACAAATAATAATGTAACAGGTCCAATCCACTTACCTATCTTCATGAAAGTCAATATGAGGGATATGCAATCTGTGCATGCCAGGTGCAACTACTGACATCGCCTCGGCCAAATTAATTTCAACAGCTTGTCATGTAACTTAGAAATGAAAAATATAGTCTTCTCTTTCATTTTAAGACCGCTGGAAGGATTTTAATGAAATTTGGTACACAGATGGAGACAATCTGTAGTAACATATTATAGCCTATTTAAAGCCTACTCGCTTCAATTTATATTGTGTTGATTTATTTATTTAATTAGGTATAGTATATCAAAAGCTAACCTATGCTCGTTTGAAAATTTTAGGCCGACATATATTTATTAGATGATCCATTATCAGCTGTGGACGCTAACGTTGGTCGTCAGTTATTCGAAGGATGTATACAAACGTTTTTGAGCGAACGAACACGCATTTTAGTTACACATCAAGTACATTTTCTGAAGGCAGCTGACTTTATTATAGTTTTGAATGAGGTACTATAATGTGATTTTTAATTTTATATTGTCTATCTGCCCGTGTTTGAATCATAGGAAATAATTATAATTTACTGTTTATAGGGTTCGATTAAAAATATGGGTTCTTATGAGGACTTAGTTAAATCAGAGATAGAGTTTTCTTCCTTGGTGTTGGATAAAAAAGAGATCAATGATGGAGGAAAAGTAAGTTAAATATTTATTAACGCTGATATTACGTAATAAAGCGAAAATAATAAAACGAGTAATATAAAAATGATCAAATGATGTGCAAACATCATGAAGTCTTTGATCTATTATAGCGTTACATTTTATCATTTATGTATACTATTTGAGATAGTGATATTTTTTAAGGACGATCGTAGACCAGTTTTACAACACGGTATGTCACGCATATCTACTAAAAGTGATGAAAATCCCAAAAACATCGAAATAGAACAAGTATTAGAAGCTGAAGAACGCGCCAAAGGGAATCTCAAATGGGCAGTGATACAACACTATCTCCAATCTGTCCAATCGTGGCTCGTCTTATTTATGGCTGTTTTCAGTTTATTACTAACACAAGCTGCAGCAACATTTTCAGATTATTGGCTCAGTTATTGGTATGTTGGTTTTAGTAAAATTATTAGTTCTATTATATAAAGTATCATCCACTTGTTAGACTCAAGTATCATCCAATTTGTTGGGAGTGTTCACCATTTATAAAGTACGGGTAAGTAAGGATGTAGGTGGTATCACTGAAGTAATCATATCTCTAAAAGTACTGAACCGAATCTATTTTTTAAAATTTGACTAATAGCTTACATTGCCACAGGTTTTATAGGCTATTATTTTACCGAAATATAAACTATAAGAAAATAATCACTGTAATTGAAGTCGAAAAACATTGACCTTTGAGATGTTTTCGCGGCATATGCCGTTTGAAGTAAAGTAAAAGTAAAGAGGGCAATAAAATTTAAAGCTAAAAGAACCAAACAGTGCGAAAAAATATTTTTACTCGTAATATATATCTAAAGTTAATCCCTAATAAGTATACATGCACTATCATTTTGAAATAAACTAAGAATAGAAACTTGTATTACTACTTTCTTAATTTATTAAAGTTGCTCTATTTTTTAATTAATTACTACTGGATTTTGTTTTATTTAGGACAAATCAAGTAGATGAGTATGAATCATCTTTACCTACAGGAGAAGAACCTGGTAAGTAGCTCAATCATTTGAAGAATCGTAGTCTATATAACATAGAACCAAAGAACAACTTATTGGGTAATATAAACCTTTATATCAGAAAATAAACTCCATTCAGTAAATACTGTAATAAGAATAACACAACAAAGTTACTTAATACAACTTGACGTGTACATTAATCAAAGCTTAAGAATATTCTTATACGTAAGTAAATTGGTTTGGACTTTCGAGACGCTCCGTTATAAATTGTAAAACTAAGATTTTTATCACAACTACTCGTATTTGTAGATAATTCTTTGTACATTAATTAAACAAGAAGGACTTTTAGAGATTTTGATGTTAAAGAAATAAAACTTTCTTCTTTACACTGTACCAATTTAGTTTATTTCAAATTTTCTACTTTTAACATAAAATAGGCTATTAACAATAAATTTGATTTTAGATCCCAGTCTGGATACACAAATAGGCCCTCTAACCACTGGTCAATATCTTATGATATATGGAGTCGCCGTTTTGTTCATAATAATAATGACACACGCGAGAATACTGGCCTTCGTTATAATGACGATGCGCGCTTCCCAAAACTTACATAATGTTATGTTCAAGAATTTGCTTGCTGCTGTAATGAGGTTTTTTGACAGAAACCCTTCAGGTAAGTAATTAAGTTTAAGCATATTCTCACGCAAACTATCGTCATCTGTCTAGTATCTGTTAGTATCTGTTAACAGGAAAAGAGAAAAGCAATCAGTACTGTTAGTCAATCGTTTTTTGTTTAGTTACCGATTGTGTTGACATATTTTTTTTTGTAATTTGTCTCTTATTTACTCATAAGGGTAGGTACTTCATAAAATAAAATAATACTGGTATATACTACGATAAAGTCTGTTTTCTTTTATAATTTTATCGCGGATTTCTTATTAAAACAAAAGTGTATAAGAAACGTAAAAGAAAAATTGATTTGTAATTAATTTGTGGGTGTATAGTGTATATTATGTACTGCTTATAGTAAATTCTATTTATACCTTCTAATTTGGATGTATACTCGAAACCTAGTACTATCTATCTATATCTATACATATTATAAAACAAAGTCCTCCGCCGCGTCTGTCTGTCTATCTGTCTGTCTGTCTGTTCGCGATAAACTCAAAGTCTACTGCACCAATTTTCATGCAGTTTTCACCAATAGTTAGAGTGGTTCTCCAGAAAGGTTTTAATATATAATTTGTCAAGTTTTTGTATAAATTGGCTAAAATATAATGATATCTGTTGGAGGTGTCGGAAAAATATAAGCCGTCTGGGAGCTTTCAACGAAAACGCTGACTAAACCTTTTGAGATATAACTAAATGATGTATAGTGGAATTGTGTATCTTATATAGGTCTACAAAAAGTCCGCGATGGCATATGTCTATCTCTTAAGGATAACATACTATATCGAAAAAAGTTAGGAAATTTAAAACAACATTATACAATTAACGGCGTTTGACGTATCATGTTATGACCGTTGCCATGGTGCGTGCAATTCATATAATCAAGTCAAATATATACCGGGTGGTGCGAAGTAAATATATACAACACGTACCTAGGAACGAACCCGAGCGAAGCGAGGGTGAGTCGCTAGTTAAATGCATAAAAATGTTCTTACAAACATAAGCATAATTTAAAATATTTAAGCCACTAATTATTTACTATTCCCGTGAATAAAAAAATCTACATTGTTTTCACTTATTGCATTGTTATGTAGACACAGTAGTTAGTTAATCTGTAGATTACATTAAAAAAAAACCTTTAAAACCGTCTGACATCTAGATAAGGATAGCTCAAAACCACTTAAAAGTTTTTATAGCAACATCTATCCAGACACACAAAAAGACCAGATCTTTTGCCTGAGACTTCAATCTGTGCTTAAATGTAGATAGGTACATGTAAGATTTTATTGATTATCGATGCATTGGCGGAATATAAAGTTTTAAGTTTTTTTCTGCCTGTCCAGTATTATTCATAAATATTAAAAATTAAAAATGTACTTATCTCAGAATTAATGATAAACTCGTACCTACCTGTATCATACCTACGTATTGATATATGTTATCATTAACTTGTATCTATTCTGTAAAGTTAAATAAAACAACTATACTAGAGTAGGTACTAATATCTTAACTTACAATAAAAATAAAGGAAATGTTCTACTCTAAAATTGCTTTATGTTTATGAATGACACAGACTTACCATAATATAATTAAAACGCGCTTATGGAAACCTTTAACAGTAACTAAGAATAACGAGAAGAAGTTTTTTTTTATTTTTCATATTTATTAATGCAATTTATTGCTTATGCTACAATTATTTTATATTTTAATAAGAATAATTAATCCTTTCTCAAACATAGTGTTTATAGGAAGAGTTTCAATAACTGGATAAATCTCGATTGTTTATAGCGAAGGCTGCTCGTGATATTATATTATTGTTTCAGAGTTAAATCATTAAATTTCATCGATATTTCTAAATAATGCTATGTAGGTATATGTTATTAGATAGTAAGTGGGGTGGAAATCAAAACTAAGCTAACCTTATTCCGTTTTCATATTGTTATAACCTCGCCAAATTGTATCAAAATCTATAGACTACTTATTAGTATATTTTGTATATATTATGTAAGTCAAATACACTAGTAAAAGGTGTTATAGTAGTAATAGATGGTTCAACATTTTATTTAATTTGTAATTAATACATTTCGGGTATAATATCTCCTAATATATAAAAATCTCGTGTCACAGTATTTGTTATTGAACTACTCCGAAACGACCGATTATTATGAAATTTTTTGTGTGTATTTGGTAGGTCTGAGAATACGCCGTAGGCTAATTTTTATTTCCCTAGATGATAAGGGTGGCCCTCTTAGATATTTTATTTTTTTAATTTTAGACCAAATTTGAAATTTTTACTTTTTTATGATTTGGCATCAAGAATTCATGTAACCCTAAATTTTCATACTTCGGGCGCGGGCGGAACGACTCACACTGTGCATCTAGGTGCGTTTTAAATAATAAATATAAAAATAAATTAAAAAAGTTATTGTGAGTGTACCTTAGAAGATATACAATATTGCAGGATATTTCAGACCATGCCAAAACCTTTTTAATAATTGTTTGACACAAAGATTTACTTTTTTTTACGAATTTAAATGATAAATAATCTATAGATGTATGTTATGTTGGTTACCTCTCTAACCTTTGAGAGGTCGCTCGGTCGGTCGATCGCTGTTTCTTTTTATTGTGTTTTTATACAAAAATCCATCCACTCACTTTTCTAAATCTACAATACACATTACACACACCTTGTTAAAACACAATGATAACGATTTCAGCCAAATTGGTCAATCCATTATGAAGTGATGCCTCCGTCATTCATGTGGCAATTGATTTTTATTTGTACCAATCAGAAGTCATAAAGTACGATATTGAAGAACATAAATTATTTCTATTTAGATGTTAACTTTTCTTTTTTCTAATTATGTTTTTTTATTGTACAGGCCGTGTTCTAAATAGATTCTCAAAAGATATGGGTGCTCTAGACGAACTTTTGCCTCGTAGCATACTAGAAACCATTCAAATGTATCTGTTCGTTTTAAGTGTGCTTGTTTTGAATGCTTTGGCTCTTCCCTGGACGCTCATTCCGACTTCTGTACTATTGGTTATATTCATAGTTTTATTAAAATGGTACTTAAATGCTGCTCAAGCCGTCAAGAGGTTGGAGAGTACAAGTATGTATACGATTACTATGTAATATCTGATTTAATTCTGTTAGAAAATTTTCATTAATTATTAACTATATTGTTATAACATAACAACAATTATACTTAATAATTGTAAATATTTGTTATTTACAGCTAAAAGTCCGGTATTTGGTATGATAAATTCAACAGTATCTGGACTATCGACTATCAGAAGCGCAAATGCACAACATAGGTTACTGCGTACGTTTGACGCTGTTCAGGTAACTTATCTTACTGAGTGGCGAGTGTAGAGTTATTGACAGATAAGAATTATGTTTTTTGTATGTCATAACCCTGTTTGTACATTTTTAAATAACTAATTATCTTTATATCTGATTACCACTTCATAAACATATTAGTAATACTGGAAAAATGTATATGGACGATTGAGATAAAACTTAATGGAAAATAAATTTTACAAAAGCCTTACCTATATTTTTATCTAGTATTGGAGTTATATCAAATCCACTTCAAAGTCCACAATTTTTTATATGCATTCTTCCGTAATAAGCAGTACTTTTTAACAGTAATCAAATTTAAATCCTGAATCCTGAAACATAAAGCCCTGTGACAAATTTTATTCTTTAATATATCTACAGTTAAAAGAGAATTTAAAGAGTAAAAGTAATAATAATTACTAATTTTCAATTTGCTTGAACATGTTTACAGAATTAAGCACATGTATGAATTTTCAGGATGTCAATTCCAGTGCGTCTTACACATTTTTAGGAGGATCAAGTGCATTTTCTTTGGTTTTAGATATATTATGTCTAATCTATCTTGGAATTATACTTGCTATTTTTCTTTTAATTGATTTTGGTAAGTAGGCAACAGGGACCGCTAATGATTTAGCGGTATGATGTATATACTAAGGCTTTTTATTACTGATAATGTTGCATTATTAATGATACACAAAAAAAGATTTGAAATAAGGATGGCAAAGGCAATTATTTTGCAACTTTTACATTTTAATCGTACTCTAATTATGTACGTCGTCGATTGCTATAGGTTCCATAATAGAAGTGGGCAGCGTTGGACTGGCAGTGAGTCAGTCTATGTCACTGACAATGATGTTGCAAATGGCAGCGCGTGTCACTGCCGACCTTCTCGCGCACATGACGTCAGTAGAACGCGTGCTTGAATACTCGCGGCTGCCTGCCGAAGAAAACATGGAAGATGGACGTTAGTAATTTATAACAATCCTCTTTGTCTATTGAGTTTGTAGAAAATATTCTTCTTAACTCATAAAAATTATTTTGCCACGTCACGTGGAATAAGTACGAGGTCATCAATTAATAGCCTGTAAGGCAAGGCTATGTCTTAGCTAGGTACACGTAGTAATTGTTCAAATAATAAATATAGCCAATATAGCCAAAAAAATATTTGTAAAATTAACATAAATAATCACCTGTGTTTTAATGAACTATTAGCCAACATCACCGATTTATACAACAATGCATTATCACTTAAGTTAATTAAATAAAATTCATAACATTCGTTCGCAACAGTTGACGATTGCATGATGATAGAAAACATTAAATTTTATTCAAAAAAGAAAAACTGAAAAACTTTATTGTTTTACTAATTTTTCATTATTTTTTTAAAGTTGTTTCTAATCATAATTATTAATTGTTCTATTAGTTATTCTAATCTTACTTCGCGTTGCTTATTTTGAGACTTAACTACCTATAATATGAAATAATGTGGGTATTTTATTACATGCAGAATATCATCATTTTTGACATTACTGACTGTTTATCTATGTTCTTCTCCATCCTATGCGACATTGGCGAAGTAAATTGTGCCCAACTGTCACTTCTAGAAGCCACAGAACAAAGAATTGAATTGAATTATCCATATTCGTATTTATGCAGATTCGTTTTATTAAATGTAAGCTTAAATTAATATAACTTAAATAGTAGTTCTATATTTATCTAGGATCAAAATCTATACTATCCGATAAAGACAGGTAAAAGAAAATAATACGATTCAATAACACGATCGAGTATATTTTATTCAAGGCTTAGTCTGGCACCTAGAGTTTATATTTAGATCAACATTTAAAAATTCTATATTTTTGTATTCAATCTTAAGACTAACTATAAAATATTTTAATAAAAAAAAAAGTATTTTCAGCGACTCGTCCCCCTCAAAATTGGCCGTCAAGTGGACAAATTCAATTTGAAAATGTCAGCCTTAAATATGGAGTGGAGGACCCACCTGTTCTTACAGATTTGAATTTCACTATAAATAGTGGCTGGAAGGTAGATATAATTTTAATATATTATGTGACTTGCGAGTAGGATTTGGAAGGTGATAATATTGTTTTAACAAAAAAAGCTGTATATTTAAAATATACTATATACTATTGATTTAAATATATTAATCTTTGTTTACGTTTTATAGGTAGGTATCGTGGGTAGAACCGGCGCTGGGAAGTCATCGTTAATATCAGCGTTGTTCCGACTCTCGAACATCGAAGGAAGTATTAAAATCGACGGCATTGACACCTGCGGAATACCCAAAACGGTATGTGTAAAATAACTCTAAAGTGTTAACTTACATGTTAATAAATACTCGTCCGTTTCTTTGACGCCTTATTATTGGAAATGTTATTATGATGTCATGATGAAATAAGACGAAGTTAGGAAGTTTACGAGAAATTGCGTTTGTTTGAAAAATTATAAGGTAATTCATAAAATTAAAACATAATATTTTCAATAATATATTTTTATATTATTTGTTTAACAAGTCTGTGGTAGATCGCTCTCTTGTGAAACCGATAAAGCGGATTCAATACGGGTGTCGCACCTTTGATATTTTCATGTGCGAATCATTTCTAACATTGAGAGGAAACCTGCGAGTCTGAGAGAGGCTAGCAAGAGTCGAAAGTGACATCGGCCAATACGCACTTGGCCAGCGTGGTAGACTATGGCTTGTATAGAATTGCTATCCCTTGTATAGAAGGGAGTGGGACGTAAAAAAGACTGAATACTATTACTATACTACTACTATTCTATCTGTTTCGTAGAAAAAAGATATTGTGTAAGAAATGTTACACTGTTAACCTTATGCGCATTATTATTAACATCACCTCATATATCAAGTTACACATCCTGTAGATGTTGCTGTTATTGTTTCATCTACGTCTAACTAAATCGGACGTCCTTGACTTGTTTGATAGCCTATTAGTTATATCTACTTAAAACAGGATCTTTGAATGTTAATTCATAAAGTTTTACCTATACTTCACAAAACGTGGTAAGTTTGTGTTTGATACATATTTATTAGGTATAAACTAAATAAGCCAGTAAAGGAACTGAGGATTATGTAACGAAACAGGCAATAAATCAACACACGTAATCTTACTTTGGGCTTCGCCGCAGTTGGATGAAAATACAAAAGGCACTTATCAATTTTGAGTACATCCATATTCTATTATTAAACCTATGTTTAACAAAATAAGACATAATCTCTGACCAATGAAGACAGACAGAGGCGTGTTATGTTTACTTTTATCTTGAATAGTTTTAAGGATGATATTTATAAAAAGCGATCCTATTTTTAAGATAAAATATCTTGTTTTTTTGATTAATTTATTCACGTAATATATTATGTAAAATATTAGACGTAGTGAATATATAATTTTAACAGGCGGCGAAAATTTAGCTTTTTATATGTATTAAAAAAATTACGGGAACTTGAATTACTATTTTATATTTTAGTGATACATTATGTTTGTGTATAGGATGTCTAAATCGCTCTTTTAGCGATAAGTTTTTTTAACGTCCTACTGCTGGGCACGGGCACAGTAAATATATAAACCAGTATGGAAACTAGGCCTAGTTGTTAAAATAAATACCTACGCTCCATTGGAGTTTTAGGGTTGTCGCTCTTAATGTTTTTGAAATTGTTTATTTATTAAAACATTTTGTTTTCTGTAGTGATCTAACAATCGAGTTGAAATACATAAGTAGTTTACAAATAAAATATAAATGGGTATAATCACATGGTGTTAATATTAGTAAAAGATGATAGTTTGTAAAGCGGAACAGTTTAATATTAAGAGTTTTATCTCAAAAAAAACAATAATACTACGGGAGGTAGCGCTATAGTTGAACAAGTCATTTTATACCGGCTGAAAATCATAACAATAATAGTTTTCCCCTCATACATAACAGCTCTGAACGTCAGCTGCTCCGATACCGGTGGAGCTAAAGGAGACAGCATGACAAAGTCATTGGAAAAAAATCTGCTCCGATGAATTTTATACCAAGCGAAACTTGTATTAAATCATTGTTTTAATCATATTTTTTCAAAAAATTATCGTCAGCTGTATTGACGAGGGGGGGTTCAATGTCAGTCACGTGCATAAACCTCATTAAAAATTTGACAAATAAAGTTATTTTATACCTTATGAAATTTATATATCTCAATTTTTATACTTTTAAAATAATAAAGAAAATCGTCAGCTGCACTTTGGACGGGGGAAACACCGTCAGTCGTCGTGATAAACATGTCGCGCCCTCAACGCATTCGAGCGTTGCATAGTATCTTTGGAACATAAACTGACGATCTTTACACCCACAAACAATCAGCTGACGACAATTTTTTGTTTCTTTAACATTTAAATTATCTTATACTTAAAAATTCAATAAGCATAACATCAATTTCATATAAATCACACCACAGTATATTTATTTATTTCGTGTACGTTCCAAATTACATACAGAAATATTTATTATTGTTGACTATTTTTATTTGATATCGATTAAAACAATAAATCATTCTTACCTTTCAAAATCAGTAGGGAGTCTAAAAAACGAAATCTCCGGTTTTGATGAAGCAGAGTTCAAACAGCCGTATACTACGCAATAAGTTCATGGCATCTTTAAAAAGATCGCGGTAATAAACGTTTAATGAAACCAGTCGTCTCAACTCTCAACGCAGCACACACGACTGACAGCACCGCAGCGTCCACTAAGGGGCCTCGTTGATGCGCGTATTTGTGTGAGTGTGGCGTTTCGAACGTTAAGTATGCAGTTTCCGTACTGGTTGATATTTTTACTGTGGCACGGGCCTATATTACGAGGGGATAGAGGTAAAGTTACGCGGGCCAAGTGCGAGTTTACGGAATTTACATGTGTTTTGAAAATGTTTTCCATCACCATAAGACAAGTGGTATTTATGTAAGAAATGAAATGAATGAATATATATCAGATGTGCGAATCCCAGATTTGAACTTGTTTTAAATCAGTTACCCGAGCGAGCGCGTCACCACTGGGTTACCAGTTACCACTTTTGCTTTTTTGCTATTTTGCCCTGCCAGAAGGTGCATAGTTATTAGTTATATAATAGTCTCATCTTTGTTTGTTTTTGTCATAGGTATTGAGAACAAAAATATCTATCATACCACAGGAGCCTGTCTTGTTTTCTGCAACATTGCGTTATAACCTCGATCCCTTCAATCACTATAGTGACGATGATATTTGGAAAGCTCTAGAACAAGTAAGTAAAAAGTTTGAATTCTGTTGAAATGAAGTAGATCAGTTAGTTTTATTTCTTTTTATGTTTTTAATAACCTTTAAAGCTATTAATTAATCATTAATTTATAATATTCTTTTATTATTACAAAACTGTGACTATTAATTAACGTTGCAAGACACTGGCCCAGACGAATCTAACATACATACATAGGTATATATTACGTGTTGTGAACTGGTGTTTTGCCTGTATTTCTATTTATCTATATGCGTTTCATGCGAAAAATATTGAATTAATTATAACTAAAGTTTGTGTAGAGATATCTTATTACTTGGTTCTTATTACTTTTGAGGTACTATTATAACAGAAAATATTTTATTCCCATGGGAAAGCAGAATAACTGATTCTATCCAGTCGTCCTTAGATATTTATGTATATAGCTAATGCTGAATAAACATCAAAAAGAGATAGATCAAAACAATGTACTAAAAAATTGTAAGCCTTAAATAGGCTTACAGAAGAATCTCCATAAGTCTTCCTTCTTATATTGTACATTCGCAATAACTGTTTATATCTACTATATTACACGTACATGGTATAGCAACCGAGCGAGACCAGTGAGGGTAAGTTGTTAGTATACAATAAAAATATTAGATTGGACGTCCATCCTTGAGTTGAATATTATATACGAGTATACAGGTAAGTACATAATATACTTATTGGTAGTTCGTTTTCGTTAATTTGGGCGGAAACTTTTCAAGGAATAATTTCGTTATTAGTTAACATATCGAGTATTTACAAAGAGTGTGACATAAAATATTATTGTTGTGTAATGGAGGATGAAGAGACTAGAAGTATAATAATCACAGTTTTATTACTTTCATCTGCCATTATGGCTGCATATTTAGCACGAAATAGCAAAACTTATGTTGACAAAATATTGCTAATTTGCATTCTGATTCGTTAGTCAGTCTCTTATTAATAACTTATTATAGAGCGAGGATATTCAAATAGTGGTGTTTTATAAGCTTTTTCGTAATTTGTGTTGTATTAGTTTATTTTTATTATAAGACATATAAAAACTTTATGGTGAATATTAAAAAAAAGAAGAACGTTTGACATATACAAATATTATAAATTTCCTAATTTTCCGCACAACTTTCTTATTTTTTTCGTTCACGCGTGTTTACGACCAAGGAAAATAGGGATTCATTTTATATATATATATATATATATATATATATATATATATATATATATATATATATATATATATATATATATATATATAGATAACATGGCGCAGCCGGTACTAATATTCATTCATATCTCGATGTGAAACATGTTAACTTTTTAGTAACAATAATAAAAGAGAAACCTTAATGCCGCATCCAGTGCCAAAATTATGTTGGGAAAAGGTTGGAATTGATCTCTTTGAATGGGACGTCATATTTATATACTCGTAATATTAATTTCCAAAAGTTGCCCTATTGAAATCTACGTGAAGTGATGAAATAGTTAATAAATTAATGCTAATATTTAGTTGATTTGATATACCCAAGAAGGTAATGAGTGATGGTTGCCCACAATTTACCAGTCAAACTTTTAAAAAGTTTCCTCGATTTTTATAATTTTGAACATATTCCATTTAGTTCTGGTTATCTTTCCACCAAACGGTTTGGTCGAACGAGAAATTCAAACAATAAAGAAACTTCATAAGAAAGCGTTACATGAAAGTAGGGATCCGTATTTAGTTTTGTTAGAGTTTCGTAATACTCTAATTTCAAATACTATTCCTTCTTTTCTTCTTCCCAGTCCTTCGCTCTTGGCAGAGTGGTCGTGGTTGACGACGATGGATTTTCTTTTGCTAATGTAGCCATGCGATGTGCCTCCATTTATATCGCTCTTCAGCGTCTCGGGAGCACTGGACTATGGAGTTTTGTGTAGCGGCTTTTATAAGGTCTGTCCAACGCGTGGGTGATCGCCCGCGTGACCGCTTGCTTTCTACTACGTACTACTCACTTCTACTTAGGACAACGTGTCCGAAGTATTTGAGGATTCGCAACTGCACTGTAGACGACAATCTCTGTTTGATGTTTAGTTCCTCCAAAGTCGAGATGTTGGTTCGAAACGCTGTCCAAGACAACAGTCGCCGCCAGCACCACATTTCGAGTGCTTCGATTTTGCGTCGGTCTTTCAGGCGAACCGTCCATATTTCAGCGCCATAAAGAAATATTGGGAAGACTAAACTTATCATAAGGCTACTCTTATCTCATAACCAGACTCTTTTTAGCCTTTCAACGGCAGATCTTGTGACGGCACATCTTCTTTGAATCTCGTTCTCACACCCACCATTGTCCGTGATAGTAGAGCCGAGGGACACGTAGCTTTGGACGTCAGCAGATGTTCCATGTCTTCTTTTGTTTGCGCGAGAAGAGTAGTGTCACCGGCGTACCTTAAGTTTGTTATTTTCCGACCTCCCACTGAAACCCCTTTGTCCCATTGCTCCAAAACAATTCTCATAATATACTCCGTATATATGTTAAATAGCCTGTCAAGGTTGTCTATCCGGACAATCGCAGTTCCGTCCTCGTAGAGTCAACGAATGAGACGAACTAGGTGGTTAGGTACTCCCATTTCAATCAGAATGTCCCATAACTTATGCCATTGCACCGTATCGAAAGCCTTGCAATAGTCGACAAAGCAGACATACAGCGGGACATTGAACTCTCTTGACTTTTCAATTATCTGGCGCAGAATTAAAATCTGATCCTCCGATCTCCCCCGACCCTTGACAAACCCTGCTTGCTCCAAAGCTATTTCAGGATTCAAAAAGCTTGTAGTCTTGTGTTGATGATATGAAGGAGTACTTTGCTGGCATGTGAAATTACGGCTATAAGTCTGTAGTTATTACATTTCTTCATCGATCCTTTCTTGTGCAGTGGTATGAACACGGAATGTGCCCAGTCTTGGGGCCACCTTTCTGTCTCCCAGACGCGATTGCAGATAGTATGCAGCATATCAACTCTGTATTCGCCCATTGCTTTGAAGATTTTTATTGGGATGTCATCAGCTCCTACAGCTTTATTTCCCCTTAGGTGAATAATTGCAGCTCGAACTTCACTTTTCAATACTGATGGTTCCATAGTATTATGTGCAGTTTGTGAGTATGTACTAATCTTAGATGATGTTGTGCTGTTATCAGTAAAAAGTTGTTCGCAATATTATTTCAACACACCAACAATATCCTTGATTTCTGTTCCTACTATTCCTTCACCAGCTGAAAATTTATTTCATAAAAAGCTTAGAGGTATTGTTCATATGAGTAAAATATATTGCTTATTCCAAAAGTATATAAGAATTTATGAAAAAAAATTATTGACACGGCAAGAAAACGATAAATAATAGTTTTATTTAACTTAGGCAGGCAGGCTTAGATTCTGAAGGAAATGAGTGATAACGGAAATACTGTAAAATAGAACGTATCGAATTAGGTATAATTATAAGTTTTTTTTATAAGAAATAGGTTTTTTAACCCCCGACGCAAATCGTTATAACACCCCGTGTGTTATAAGTTTGACGAGTCTGTGTGTGCGTATGTGTATGTCTCTCTGTGGCATCGTAGCTCCCGAACGGATGAATCGATTTTGATTTTGTTTTTTTTTTTTGGTTGAAAGGTGTATTATCGGGAGTGTTCTTAGCTATGCTTGATGAAAATCGGTCCAAGATGGCCGCCGCCACAAAAGTTAAGTACAAGTAATGTAAATTTAAATGCTCCTACAACTATTTGTAGAGAAGATGACTTCTATACAACATCTTATGGCTGTTTTATTTTGTTTTTTTTAAATATTGAGTTAAATTAGTTTGATAAGAGAGATGTTGCATTAGTTTATTTTTATTATAAAAACTTTATGGTGTAAATAAAAAAAGAAGAACGACATAATGCATTCCTAAGCTATCATGTCATTTTATTTTATTTGTATAAACGCGTTAAAACGTTATTCTTCAGTTAGCAAGCGAACACTTTGTTTAGAAAGAAAAAATACTCCCTTATTATTGAATCAACCGAAAGTCTCTTTTATAGGTTAAAGTTCGAGAAATGTAAGGAATACGAGTGTCCTTTAAATATTTTATAGCACCTATGTAGGTATATAGATATTAATGAGCACTTACTGGTCTTAGTTTGCAGCATTTTATTGTTTTTACGACTTTGTACAAATAAAATAGGCATAATTTTAGCTAGCCGTGTTAAAATCCATGCACTTTGCATAATATAGGTACATTCATACCCACATACCTACTTACATACAAGTTCATAAAAATTCAATAGTCACGTTGTATAACTAAAATAGACAAGTAAAAGACAGAAAAAAACTTCTACCAATCATATTTAGAATGGAATTTCAGGATGTACATAGGCTTTTATGTATTAAGAAATAATTAATGTTTAACTGATCATATTATCACCATTTATAAATCCTTATCAAAATAAGTTAACCTTGGTTATATAATATATACCCGACTATTCAATCAATAATATTATATAATTCTCAATATGTGTCGGAAGTATACGGATAATTAATATAATACCTGGCGAAGCTTTACGCTTTCCGCTATTTGCTATACGAGTACGAGTTTCAGAGGTCAAATGTCAAGCCCTACTGGAATTTTAATTACGAAATACCGCGCCATCAGTAGTTTTGCTTAATGCTTAAGTTTACTATGTAAATATGTTTAACGAAATGAGAAGTTTGTATATTATTAAATTTTATATAGTCCTAACCAGTTTTTAGGTCTAAAGAAATGAAATAAAGATTGTGAAATATATAAGAAAACAAGTATTTAACTTATTGCAATACTTAAAAGAATATAAACGTTGATCTTGAAATAAATACGTTATACGAGTTAATATAATTAAATTTTTATCTAATATGAATGATTATGTGTACCTATAATAAAAAAGTTGTTATTTGGTAAGCGCATCACATCTTAAAAATGACTCGATTGATTTTGCTTTTTTAATTCATGATAGTCTAAGTAAATTTTGCCATGGAAATTAAAATGATTTTTTTAATAATGATATTATGGTCATTTTAGGTTGAGCTAAAAGACGCGGTACCGGCGCTCGACTACATGGTAACAGAGGGAGGCACAAACTTCTCCGTGGGCCAGCGTCAGCTCGTGTGCCTCGCGCGCGCCGTTTTGCGCTCCAATAAAATACTCGTTATGGATGAAGCGACCGCTAATGTAGACCCTCAGTGAGTAGATTATTAAAATATAATATATAGCTACATTTATGTAATATGACATAATAATATTGTGTCATTAAATATTTAAAATGTAACTTATAATACATCTAGAAATGACGCTTGACATTTTGAGACAGACAATTTTTACAATGATATCTATACATATAAATAAAATTGAAGTGTCTGTTATAATTTAAAATTAACAACTTTTCACTTAATTCATATGAATGTATCTACAATACTTACATCAAAAAATCAATTTTTAAAAACTTATTTCTGTCCGTCTGTCTATCAAGTGTTTTCTTTACAAATTGGTGTATGGACCAGGTCTCCATAGGGTTAGGAAGGACCAGATGATACACATTAAGGAATTGAAATGGAAACTTGGTTCCTATTATTTTATTAGTATATTTCATACATTTTTTAACATTTTTTGAATAAAGTTTTTTCATCCATGTCTATGCGCATCTATGCGCATGCGCATCTAAACCGAAGCCTACTAGCTAACTAATCAGAAGCCAATTAACCAGAATGTTTTTTACTTTTTCGTCGTTTTCCTGGGAAAGTTAAATCAATATCGTATTTATTTGCAGTTTCGATAGCCTTGCGTTTAAATGATTTTGAAAGTCATTTCTATACTTGTATAATTTGTAAGTTGTTTCCTTTGAAGCTATGGCGTGTAACACTTCGTCTAAAACGATATCACGTCAAATAAAAACCTATAATAGATTTGTGCTGTAACATAGTAATTTAACTTCATATCTAGATAATATGTTATCTGTCAAGAAAATATAATTTTATGACCATTAAAAAAATGAACATTAACAATTTTATGTTCATTGGATAGAATGTTATTGTACTACTAACGCCATCTGTTAGGGAACCAAAGAGTTAACATCGCTGTAACATTATTACCCGTTAACAAAACTATGTGAAATTCATTGAAATTCACAAAGCTCAGTTTTTTGCTAGTAGTTACGATTATTTAATATAGTGTGTTAGCTATTTTGAAATCGTATAAGACCCCTAATTTTGCTTGTAAGTATGATTTTAAGTATTGAGGAAAATATTTACAAATCGTGAGGATAAAGGCAAATGCTGCTAATAAAAAGTGAAGAAAAGTTCAAATTCAAAATATTTTATTCAGCATAAAATTGTTACAATTTTTTACTGAACGTCAATGAGTCTACTACCAGTTCGGAAAGAAGAAGTCACTGACCTGAGAAGAACTGGCGAAAGAAACTCAGCGGGACTAATATTTTTTTAGTATGTAGGTATTTCTTTTTTAAATTAAAATGAAATTAACAATAATTCTATAAGTTGAAATAGCCTGGAGGCGATCACACCATTCCCAAGGCGTACTGTCTTCCAAAAAATCATTAATTGAATAATACCCTTTAGTACACAAACGTTCTTTCACAATTTTTTAAAATTTGGCAATAGGGGCTTTTTGAACGTTTTCTGGGATCCTGTTGTATAAGCGTATACATTTTCCATAAAAAGAATTACTGACTCGGCGTAAACGAGTCAAAGGCATTACAAGTTTATGTTTACTCCTAGTATTAATGGTATGCATGTCGCAATTCCTGGGAAATTCGTGTATATTTTTATGAATATACAAAACATTTTCGTCGTATTGAGAAGCAACAGTCAATATTTTTATTTCTTTATAAACTTATCTCTTAATGATACTCTAGGGCCTAAACTATAAATTGTACGATTAGCTCTTTTCTGCAGGACAAAAATCGTATTAACGGTAGCTGCATAATAAGATTCCATATAACAAATACTATGAAAATAACTTAAGTATACTATGCGAGCTGTATCTACGTCAGTAATAAGTCTAACTTTTTTAACCTCGAACGCTGCAGAGCTAAGCCTATTCGCTAGCCCCTCAATATGGAGATACCACTGCAATTTCGAATCAATGATAATACCTAGGAATTTAGTAGACTCCACCGGTTTTAACATTATCAACAAGTTTTACATTAGGTGTTGTGAATTTTATTAATTTTGTTTTTTTGCTATTTAATAATAAATTATTCGAATCAAACAAATAGACAACTTTTGAGAGAGCATCGTTTACATAACTAAATTACGTTTTACCTTAAAAATAAGTGAAGTGTCATCAGCGAACAATACTATCTCATGTTTGTCCTGCACAAAAAGTGGCAAATCATTTATGTAAACTAGAATCATTTATGTAACTAGTCCTAAGAAAATTTAAGTACTTTAAGTAATTTAACATCTGTAGGTGACTGTTAATATTATAAACAAAATAGCTAAGTGATAATAGAATAAAGTAATTTAATGCTTGAATTTGTAAAACAGTTTAGCAATGTTTGAAATAAAATAAATAATAATTTATTGTACTACAGGGGTAGTATACTTAAAGTAAATATAAAATTCTAAAAGTAAGCCAGCTATCATCTATACATATTATAAAGCAAAGTCCTCCGCCGCGTCTGTATGTCTGTCTGTCTGTTCACGATAAACTCAAAAACTACTGCACCGATTTTTATGCAGTTTCTACCAATGGATTTGAATGGTTCTCCAGGAAAGTTTTAGTATATAATTTGTCAAGTTTTTGTATACATTGGCTAAAATATAATGATTTCTGTTGGAGGTGTCGGAAAAAAATAAGCAGTCTGGGAGCTTTCAACGAAAACGCTGCCTAAACCCTTTGATATACAACAAAATGATGTATGGTAGAATTGTGTATCTTATATAGGTCTACAAAAAAATCCAGGATGGCATATGTCTATCTCTTAAGGATAACATACTATATAGTCCGAGAGCCAGCTGTATGCTATGCCTATGGATCGAATACATGAATAATTTTTCGCGTGTGAGTACTAACTATAGATCTAACAGACGACACTTACAAAATTGTCCGATTTTGGCCGCTTGCAAAAATATGACATTACTTCCGGTTGCGATTTTGAATGTAATATCATTTGATGAGATACACCGCTGAAATTTATACCAACTTGAAGATTTTCATGTATAGAACAAGAATATCGGAGGTCGACAGGTTCTAACTATCCGCGACGTTGTGTCGACCGTCATTGAAAGTATTTTTTTTTATTTACCTAACTCATCGAATACATTGATTCGCAATTTGTTTTCTGATCGTTGAACTTCGAAATTACTAGAAAAAATAGGTCGACAACATTTATTTTGCCGGAACACATTGTCGACCGAACGTTTATATTAGATTACGATTCGTACGTGCGCCACGATTTGAAGGCGGATTCTTATAGATCTCGACGAAAAAAAAGGAAATGAAAGAATAAAATTTTTCGATATCTCGCTTAGTTTCCGAGATATCGAGACTTAAAAATCGAAAAATCGAAAAAAAAACTCACTTTTCTTAGCATATTTTCATAGATTTTTGATAAAAAATGGAAAAGAATGAATAAAATTTTTCGATATCTTGAACAGTTTACGAGATATCAACACTTCAAGATTCGATTATGTTTATGGTCAAGTTCTAACCTAATGGTCTAAGATCCGGGATTAGAAAAATATACCCTCATCTGTTATTAAGATGAAACAATTTTTATAGGCTTTCAATGTTATGAATTTATAAAAACAACCTCTGCCACTATAAGCCTGCTGTAATTACTAACACATTTATAAAAACAACCTCTGCCACTATAAGCCTGCTGCAATAACTAACCTAACCTAACCTAACCAATCTGGCCTAGTAATGCTTATGGTACTCGACTAGCCGACCTAGTGCTTGGCTGAAATTTTTTCAATTTTTCAATTTTTAAGCCTCGATATCTCGGAAACTAAGCGAGATATTGAAAAATTTTATTCTTTCATGTCGTTTTCTTTCGTCGAGATCTATATCGAGTAGTCGAGATCGATACAGAGATGAACCGGAACAAACAGACAGACAGAAAAAAAATAAAAAATGTATTTTTTATGATAGTACCGTATATACCTACTATCGTATGTATTTAGTGAAAATCTGTTTATTGGAAATTACAAACAGACACTTCAATTTTATTTATATGTATTGATATAATAATTATAAAGATATATATGTGTATATATCTTCTTTTTATAAGAATTGAAATAAGCTACATGAAATATTTTTTTCAGAACGGACTCTCTCATTCAGAAGACGATAAGGCATCAGTTTGCTGATTGCACGGTGCTAACGATTGCACATCGCCTTAATACTATCATGGACTCGGACCGCATCCTCGTCATGGATAGCGGTCGTGTCGCGGAGTTTGATCATCCACACTTATTGCTCTCTAATGCCAATAGTTTACTCAACTTTATGGTCAAGGAAACTGGAGAAAGTATGAGTGGCCAGTTGTATGATATTGCTAAACAGAAGTATTTAGCAGCGACAAATTCAAAGGCTTAGGTTTTTTGAGATGTGATATTTCTATATAGTATTGTTGAATGTCAAGTTATTAGGAAAATTATTAAGATATAAATAAAGTAAAACAAGCATTAATTTCTTTTATTTGCATTGATTATTTTTTTGATAAGATTATAATGTTGTAGCAATTGATATAAAACTAGCGATTGCTTTTTCGTTAGTTTTACTTACGTTTACCGTATTATGATAAAGTCGAACGATCCACGTAGTTCATTCACAATGTATCTATTTACGTATGTAGACCGATAAAAAGGTCTTTTATTTTTTAATATAGAGCTTAACGCTTTCGAGGCACAATAGAAATAGCTTCGAATGCCTAATTCATTTTTTGCTCAGACAGCTACCTTAAGTAAATATACAGCTGGTTTTTTTTACCTTTGATACTTTATAGTGGATTAACATTATTTTTTTATTGAATACTAGTAGTACCCGCTTCACCCGCGTTCAATTGCTACTAAATTTAACATAATCACTCACTGGGTAAATCTATAGATTGCCTGAAAATTTCAAAAAAGGTAGAGCCACGCAGGCACCTATTCCATAAATGTACATGCACCTTTTTTTCTGTTTACTTTTTTAAAGTAAAACTTTTTTATCGGCGTTGGAAAAAAAAGTCACCGTCACAGTTTTCATTTACGCGTCACATTTTTCCGTTACGCGCCATCTTTCAGCCGAAGGTACGCACCCATACAGCCAAATATATTACCTTGAAATGTATGAGTGCAAATAAAATAAAAAAAAAAATTAAAAAAAGACGTGTGGCACTCGGGGACTGCCGCGGTAAAGCTATTGCATAGCTGTTTTTATCAACTTATGCAATTATAATTATTTATTTATTTTATTTATGCAGTATTTTTTTTTTCTTTGATATAAATCCAAGTTACACTTTTTGAGCGTGGTGACCGATAAGAAAACCAATTCTTTTCTTTTATTAAATAAATGAGAAGTTAATATTTTTCAAAATATTTTTACTATCTATTAAAAAAACCCGGATGTCCGCCATCTTGGATTTGAAAATGGACCTCATTTTCGCAATCAGCACCCCGAGAAACCTCGAAAAAGACACCCATGTCATTAATGAAAAAAACCGGATGTCCGCCATCTTGGATTTTAAATTGGACCTCATTTTCGCAATCAGCACCCCGAGAAACCTCGAAAATGACACCCGTGTCATTAATGAAAAAAACCGGATGTCCGCCATCTTGGATTTGAAAATGGACCTCATTTTCGCAATCAGCATCCCGACAAACCTCGAAAATGACACCCATGTCTTATTGAAAAAAAACCGGATGTCCGCCATCTTGGATTTGAAAAAAACTGTCGATCTACAATCGATTTATTAATCTACAGCGCCATCTATATTAATTATGGGTAACGTCAGACCTAAACAACACCAGTACAAGTAAACTAAAAGATAAACGATAGATGTCGCGCTACTCGTCGCATCACGCATGACAGGTGTTAGGTTTTTTTCAGAAACAACTTCGAAAAGGAGTCCAATAGAAGAATTCAGCTAGGATGGGCAGCATTCGGAAAGCTGAGGCAGGTCCTCACGTCGCCTATCCCGCAATCATTAAAGACCAAGGTCTTTAATCAGTGCGTGCTCCCCGCTATGACCTACGGTGCTGAAACGTGGACACTCACGGCAGGGCTTGCCCACAAGTTCAAGGTCGCTCAGCGTGCTATGGAACGGAGGATGCTTGGAGTCTCTCTGATGGACCACCTCAGGAATGAGCATATCCGTCAGAAAACCAAAGTGACCGACATTATGCGTCGGATTAGCACGTTGAAGTGGACATGGGCAGGCCACATCTGCCGAAGAACTGATGGACGTTGGAGCCAGAAAGTCCTTGAGTGGAGACCGCGTACTGGCAAACGTAGCGTGGGACGCCCACCCGCGAGATGGGAAGACGACCTGCGCAGCCATGCCGGCATCGAATGGATGCGAACGGCAGCTGACAGGAAGAATTGGCGCGCCTTGGGGGAGGCCTATGTCCAGCAGTGGACTGCAAAAGGCTGTTGATGATGATGATGATGATTGTTTGATTAGATTGACATTTATAAATTCGTAATATCATTTGCATGGAGGTTAGAGACCAGAAGAACCATCGTTTCATACTAAAGCATTACCCGCCTGTCCCTGAAAATTTGTAGAATTTATAACGCGCTGTCGTCGGTAAGTAGTATTTGTGAAGTTAGCTGTTTATGAGTATTGTCACTATTGTGACAACGTGAAGTTAGGCATTGAGACAACATAGCGATCGCAGCGCCTTCTCAGTTTGACAATATTTATGAGACACTACATTCAATGGCGATGGTCCTCCTGGTCTCTCTCCATGATCATTTGAATGGAATGTTAGATTTGAATAATTCAAAAAGTTATCTATAGATCTTGAAACAGTAATTAAGTGAAAATACGACGATATAAAAACAGATCGACAGCAGAACTGTCATTCATGCTAAAAAAATTGTTGATATGATCGCTACCAAAATTCACATGATCATCTGCAGGTCAACCTGAAGACTTTCTAAAATCTAAAACTTTCATCAAAATTAGTTCAGCCATTTCCGAGTATAAAGATAATTTTTTATTCACTACATCTTATATTAAATAACATTATTTAAATGAAATATTGAACTATTTCAATAACAAAATATCTTAAATGGAGGGTTTCCTTTAAGACCAAAGGACACTTTGATCCTCTTCAATGATAGGTACTCCTCGCTTCTTACCTTTGGGTTTGCCGCAAGAACCGTCGATAAATTCAAGTATGAATCTCAGTCAAGGTTTTAAGATAGCCTTAATCTTCAATATAATCTTTTGAGAGTTATAAATAATGTTTAAAATATGTTCATTTTTAAAGCTTACATAATTATATTATTAGATTACTTGAAAAAGAAAAATCTGTTAAGTTTAAAATTGTAATAATTTTAATATTAAAAAGTAGTACTTAGGCTTAAGAAGTGCACTTAAAGCAATGCTTAACTGTAACATCCTTTTTAAATGGTTAAACAATATTCTCCGAATTAAAAAATAATACTTCATTATCTGCCACTGGTAACGTTTAAATTATTACACAAATGTCATTTAAAATTATAGGTTCATAAGAATGGCAAAATTTGTTTCCTTGCACCCTATACCTAGTAATAAAATAAAAATTCCTTATAAAACCAAGCCTTATTTCTTTGAAGTCAAATATTAATTGTGAAAAAAAATATTAGTTGTGAAAAAATCGCATTTATTATATTATGGAGTAATCAACACGTGCTGTATAAGCATCTGGAATGCTTTTACTGGTCGCCTATATCTCTTTTGGTCGGTCTATAAATGTCAAGTGTAAGTTTTTTTAATTTACTAATAAATAATGTACTGTATACGTGATTTGTTTTTTTAAAATGCATTTATTATTCCTTATTAAAAAAAGGGGTACTTACGTACTAATGATGACACACTTTTATTTTTTCTATAGATTTGTGTGAATGTGCTTATATCGTAAAATCTTAAATCGAAAATTAATAATAGGTTCATAAAGTTAATTTTAAGAATGTTTCTTTCTAGGTTGGTTAGGTTAGGTTAGATATATGACCACAATATCGCAAGAGGCGAGCGAGCGCAGCGAGCGTGCCGCGGCAGCGGCCGGCGAGTGCCATAGTCAAAAAAAAAAAATTAATAATAGGTTCATAAGGTTAATTTTAAGAATCTTTCTTTCTAGGTTGGTTAGGTTAGGAATGTAGATGCAAATTGGCGGCATTTAGAAATTGCCGCCATATTTATGACATGTCTATAAGCACATTAAAAATAAAAGCAAAATAAAAGTGTGTCATCATTAGTACGTAAGTACCAAAAAAGGCAAAAATTGAGCACAAATATTGTTACTATTGTAAATATATAACTTATCTTGTTTCTTTAAAATATTTAATAAAATAAGTTCAAATCCAGAGTTTAAATCCATCTCAATGCGCTGAAACCTAATAGTATACATAATTTACGCACTAGGCGTGATGCCAATACATATTTGTTACGACATTATCACAGCATGCTTAGTACAATTGTATTAAACTAAAGTCTCTTTTTTATAAAAACTAAAGTTTTATTATATTTTATTTTATTATTATATGAGAAAATGTATAGTTTCGTTCAAATAGGTTTCTAAACCTTCAATTACATTCGTGGTCAAAGCCATAATAACTAAATATAAACTTTGTATAATTAAATATATTCATTTTAGATAAACAAAATCTACTCATTTAAGGAGCATCCTAAATCACAATGAGTTGCTGTAAAATATGTTCACATCTAAAATGGAAAAAGTTTTTTGAAGATCATAAGGTGCAGGGATTTTACGCAGGTTTAATTCTAGTTATTATTATTTTACTATACCGTGTCTACCGATGCTATCATCCACGACGGCGTTTGCTTTGTATGTTTGCATAAATAAAAGGGGGTATTAAAATAAAGTATTTTTTTTATTTTAATATGTTTTTTTATATTTATCTTACCACACTAATAATATTTAAAATTCACTTATTACAATAATCACAGTTTTTTAGGTCAATTGACTGATCTATATAAATTTAATTTTTATTACATTCGAGTATAAATATTACTCATGAAATGTGTAATAAATGAATAATCATTAAATAAATTTACTTACTATAAGTTAAGAAAAATTAAATCTACAAGGCAAGAAAACAATAATTTACAATTAATTTTAAAAGGATCATCTAGCGTCCTCCTTAAGGTTGCTTTGAAAATATGTATCTCTTGAGATTTCAAATAACTTTTTACTGTTCTTTTCGCCGGTTTCGTTCACCATGGACGTGAAGTGACTGTTTGGATCGGAAAGGAGGATGTAGGGATGATCGAATTCAACAATTTCCCCGTTGCTCATTACTAACACTCTGTCAGAATCCATAATAGTGTTGAGACGATGAGCAATTGTCAAGACAGTACATGAAACGAATTGTCGGCGAATTGTTTCTTGAATAAAACTATCAGTCCTGTGAAAAAATATTAGATTATATTGTAAAATACAAAAGAGACTACATATTAAAAGCAATTGTAAGATATAAGACTTACTGAGGGTCAACATTAGCAGTGGCTTCATCCATTATGAGAATTTTATTAGACCTCAGAACAGCTCGAGCTAGACACATAAGTTGTCTTTGCCCGACTGAGAAGTTTGCTCCTCCTTCAGTTACTTTGAAGTCTAAAGAAGGTACAGCGGATTTCATGTCAACCTAAACATATATTAAAAACAATTAAAATGGTTTAAATATTGTTTATATATTTTATATACCTGTTTATTGTTTATATACCTGTTCTAAAGCTCTCCACAATTCATCGTCGTTATAAATGTTAAAAGGATCCAAATTGTACCTGATCGTTGCTGAGAAAAGTACCGGTTCTTGAGGTATAATTGAGATTTTGGATCTTAGCTCCTAAAAACAATACAATCAGTAATTAAAAGTAATTTTATATTTAAATATTTAGATACCTTACAATATTATTTATTTATTTATTTATTTAATTACATACCTGTTTAGATATTTGTGACGTATCAATGTCGTCTATCAATATTTTTCCTTCAATGAAAGCAAATCTGAATATTGCTGAGATTAACGACGATTTCCCAGCTCCAGTTCTCCCAACAATTCCTACCTACATTAAATAGCTTATTAGTATTTATGTTTTTGTTCCTTTATAAAATACTTTATAGAAATTATGAATATTAATGACATACCTTCCATCCACTCTCTATACTGAGATTTAAATTTTTTAATACTGGGTCTGCGTCCTGTGCATATTTAAGGTTAACATTTTGGAATGTAACCCGACCTTGATTAGGCCACGATGGTGGTAATGCCAATTCTAAAAATTAAACATGATTGCTATACAATTTTGTTACATAAAACTTTGTGATACCTTATTATTCATACTAGTGGTCGCCCTGTGGTCATAAGTCGTAAAGTAATTAATAACTAATATAGGTATTATATAATGTTATAAATGGAATGGAATTTTTATGGTTATGTTTGACATTCAGTGTATCAAATACATGGTTTGATTTAATGTATTTTTTATGCATAATTTAAAAAAAAATAGCATTCTGCACTCCTTCTCTATATAAACTATATAAGCCCCCGCAAACAGCAGACTTTCGATCGGCCGATAGTTTGGTCGGGTAAGTGCGCACATTGACCCGAGTAAACAGTTGGGTTTGGTGGGTGCAAATACTAGACAAACTATCGACCGTCAGCTCTTAGCCTAGGATCCTACCGCAACATTACTACGTTCATCGCGTATTTGATTGAAAACTATTTTTTATAAATTATTATAAATAGGAGAATATGGTTTGGCCAGGTTGCCATTTAAAATTTTTAATTAAAATAATATTAAATAAAAAAATTGATTTCAATCAAACACGCGATGAACATAGTAATCTTGCGGTGGGATCCTAGGCTATAAGCTCGACATTCCTGTGTCAAAACTTGAAGAAACTGAAAGTCTGACCGACTGAACAGTCCGTATTTTGCGCGTAATTTTCGTAAATAGGAGTACAAAATTTTTGCTTCTAGAACATTTAACATTTTATTTTTCATTCATGTATAATTAAATGAATAACTAATATTAATAACAAATATACCTTATACAATCCGTGATTATCATTAAAGTATATGAAAGAATGCAACAACTGGAGCATCACTTACGTCCATCAAAGAGGTTAGCCTCAGTCTCGATCTTGGTGTATTCTAGTACACGCTCCACACTAGTAAGCTGTGCGAGGAACTCTACTAACATACGTGCACCGTGCTGTAACATCGCCGTCAACATGTTACTTTGCGTCACCGCCAGCCCAACACTGCCCACTGCAATTATATCACCTGAAAAGGAAGTTAGTACATTTTTAGAAAAAGATATCAAAAAGTAGTCTTCATAGTAAATTGAGCTTATAATAGGCAACTATAGAATAAGAATAGATTCTTGGTGCTTATATATTTTATTTTGCTTGAATTTTGAGGTTATCCCAAATATGGACTTTAATATGAATGTCATATCTACACAAGACAATAATATTTTTTCCTATTATGTAGATTGTAGATACTAGCGACTTTCTTTCGCTTTGCTCGGGTTTTTCCCTAGGTGCGTTTTAACTCTTGGTACAAAATAGATTAAATAAAAATATATACTCGTATGATGAGTTTTATATATTTACTTCGCACCGCCAGGTATTCAATTGTCATTGCGCGTACCACGGCAACTATTATAACATCTAAATAAATTAAACGTCATTTAATTTTATAAAGTTTTCGTATGTTTCTAATTTTCCGAGCAATTTTCTTATATTTTTTCTTTCATAACAACCTTTTCCTGATAATAACAAACACAGCAAAAAAAGATTCATCAAAATCGGTCTAGCCGTTCACGCGTGATGCTTCGACCAAAAAATAGGATTTATTTTATTAAATACAATGAAGATAAAAAATGTTGAGTTTGTTGCTTTAATGTTAAGGTTCTATTGAAATATTAAAAGTAGATGCTTGGTTAAACGCTTACCGAAGTCAATATATAAAAATACAAAGATTATGCATGTAAGATAAATTTGGCACATTGTATCTAAGTAAAAGCCGAAAGAACAGCCGCCGCCTAAAAAGCTATTCCAAGCCCATGTATGAAGATCCTGAAATATAATCGAAACATACATATTAATATAATGTTTAAGGTGAATCAATCTATTATTATTATATATTATGTAAAATTGTGCGTCAAGTCGTTTAAAATATTTTATCGTCACTTGCCTGGTGATTATCAAAGTCATCAATAAGCCTTTGTTGTGCTCCAGCAGCCCGGATTGTCGCTATTCCATTTAGAGAAGAAGTCACCATTCCGAACACAGGACTTTTTGCTAAAATATTTTAAGTATATGTCACTTAGTTTCTGTACTAAATATGTGAAGGTATATTATGTAATTATTTAAAATTACATATGTACAGCTAATATAAGAACTTACTCGTTCCTTCAAGTCTTTTTACTCCTTGGGCTGTTCTTAAATATAGCTTCACAAAAAAGAAGAAGAAAACCATTAACACGAAAGAAGGTATCAATGTCCAATATAAGGCTATTGCGTTGAGTACTAATATGAATATTAAAGTTCCATATATTTGAAATACGTCAAGTAAAGACCTTGGCAATATTTCATCTAAAGCACCCATGTCCTTTGTGAAACGATTTAGAATACGTCCTGAAAGATACAATAAAAGTTAAAAGTAATTTAAGTAAGTTTTCAAAACCATATAACTACTAGTTTTTGTGAGCTTACCTGATGAACTTGTATCAAAAAACCTCATGATGCCTTTAATCATAGTAGAGAACATTAGGTCATGGAGTCTCTGTGAGGCGTTGACGCAGAGATTGGCAAAAGGTATTACTCGCAGGTGTGTCATTAGAATGACTACTGCCACAATTCCTCCGTGTATCATAATGTACTGGCTCGTGGTAAAGAGGCCGATTTGTTTATCGAGACTTGGATCTATATATAAAACAAAATGAAGTAAGCTTATATAATGTATTTTTTTAAATAAATAAACATAAATAAAAAGAAATATTTTCTATTTACTTTTAATTTAATAAAGTTATTGTATCACATATTTTAAGGCAACAACTAAATTTTAATAATATATTTTCATATTAAGTTCAATATCAGTCATACAATTTTATTATCCTTTATGAAATTCATACTTTGCGCGTTGTGCTTTGTAAATTTTATACGCATCACAGAAGTCGTGTTACGTTAGCAATATTACAGTATATCTCTGATAAAAGCTATTTTATTCCTCATATCTTTGGCTTTTAGACTCTTTTTAGTAGGATATTTTTGATAAGTAGTACCTACCTACTACTACCCTCTTTTAGATAATATAATTTTGGGATACTTACCTACTTGCAACAACATTAAGACAATTATTCGAAGAAAATAAATTAAAAACATTCGAATTTTAATACAAGATATTAATTGTAACGATAAAAAATTGCATTGCATCATCAGAATAAATCATTCGATTCAACTTACCCATATTTTCTGAACCAACTTCCTCTTCATATAATGCCATTTGGTTAGACCTAGAACAATATTTTTCTTGAGTAATAAACTCACGGTAGTTATGGAATAAGTGACCGAAACCAATATTTAAGACATTTAATACAAATTGCGAATGCAAATGACCCAAATACGTAAAAAAAATAAATTGTTTTAACAAAATATATTTAAGATATTTTGTTTGTTATTATGGTATGGGTCAAACTAACTTGACACACAAGTCAGTATATTCAAAGTCATATAAATGTAAATATCTACATACAACTTAAGCTTAAGCCGTCAAGAAAGATTTCCTATGAGCTTTTCCCGTTACTTTCTTAAGATTTATTGCAATAAAATTGATGCCCCTTTATGATATGAAAGTATTACAATTATTATTTGTTGTTTCAATTATGATTATACTTTAAATGAACTATGACTGACCACAGATTTCTAAATAACGATCGAGAAAGTACAAAATTATGATTCGATTTTGTTGCTATCACTTTTTTCGTGATATCGTACAGCTAATTTGTAACGAATCAGTAGTACGTATGTGTTTTTCGCAAAGATATACTTGTGTATATATTTGTGTATTAAATATACCAAGAATGTATAAATAAACAGGTACATCATATTTTTTATTTACTCAAGTATTTCACTATTAAATATAAACTATCATTCTTTATAGACGTCTAAACCCTTTTCTGAGAATATGTTTTTTGTAAAGCATTCAAAGGTTCAAAAACCAAAATATACTTAAACAAAAACAGTAGCAAAATCCATAAAACATAATTTCATTATAATAAACATATTATATAGGACTGGCATTTATGTTTATATATATTCTCATGTATATTGAAATTACTATAAAATTTGTAATAAATAACCGTTAGTAAATATAATATGAGAAATCTTTGTCATTTATATAAAACATATCTAATACGGCACTTGATTTTAAATATATTTATTCGAGTGAAATATATAAAAAGAATATAAAGTAAATCTTGAAACCTATCGTGAGGGTTGAGCCAAAACTTAGACGTTGCCCTCGCATTGTTTGTTCGGCTTCAAAGGTCAAGTGTTAGTTGTTTCGCGGCGGGGAACGTTGCTGTTATGTCATTTTCTCTTGCTTTGTACGAGCTAACAATGGATGGAAAATGAAACCTTAGATATTACCTAAAACTTCTTTATACACGTGTTAATTATTTATTCATGAAAAATCTTTACATATGCTTTTCTGTGAAACTCCGACAGAGATAGAAACCTACGAGTACTATCAGCTTTCTGTAACGACTAACGAGCAGCTACTTACTAGAGTTACTACTAGTTATATTGATTCTTTAATCAATTTTTTTTATTTATTTATTAATATAATAACTTCTCTCGATATTTTATTCAATTTAAGCTACTGCGAACATTATCGCTCTTTCCTCCTCGTATAAAAGGCCCGTGCCCAGCAGAGGAATTATAGGCAGAGGAAGTTAATTAGGGCTTAATACAACAATACGAATAAATAACAATCTTGTTTAATACAACGATAACGGGGTTCTTACGCTTCATCTCACAGTTTATTCAATCTATCGACATAAAAGTCAGCCCTGCTATTAATTTAGACAGATGCGAATACAATAAAAAGCCCCATTGAAATCCGTCTAGCCGCACTTGAGTGATGCGCGATTAAACATAAAACTGCCGATTTCCTTTGATGACGTAATAACAATCCTTAATAATTTCTGGCACTGTGCCAAATCAGTCCGTGCTAGCGTTATGGCACGTATCATCCCTCAAAATGTAATCCTAAAAAAATATCTCATAGATATCACAAACGTATATTATTGCACTAGTTGGTTGGTTAGTTTTTTTTTTATTGGGACATTATACACAGCACAATCTTGTTTCACGGTAAACTACGAGGCTTGTGTTACGGATACCAGGTAGGTGATACACTACACAGATAATTCTTTAAATACTGTATACATATTATAAATATAAACACCTACGATTGGAGTACAAAAATTCGTGCTCAACAAATAAATGAGCCAAGCGTGTCGTGTTTTGTATAATTTTTTCAATGAAAAGAATAATTACTAGACTATTAAAAAATCTTTAGTAAATTATTTGAACTATACAGTAAAACTTACCAGTAGCTGACCCAATAATCCGCACTAGATGCACTCGCAGTCGTTAATAGAATCATACTAATATTGAACAATAAAAACAATAAGCTTCCTCCAGCTGTAAAGTATCCATAGATAACTTCCCATCGCAAACTTCCCGATTGTTTCTCTTCAGCAGCCATTTTTTGTGCTTCAAAATCTGGAGTATCCTCTGATTCAGTGACGGATATGGCTTTCAGTAATACTGGCTTTTCTTTATCTTCCGATCTCTGAAAACATTTCATATTAGTTATTACTATACAACTAGATATTATGTATTTCATTTTTCAGGCATGACTAACATTACAAGACATAGTTGTACTTATGTATAAAAAATATGTATATTTTTTATTTTTTACGTGTAAAAATATATTTGAAAAGTATCGTAATTCCTCAGTTTGTAGCCAACATTTTTGGAATATTGATGAACAGTGATAATGCTAATGGAAATAGTAATATGTGTAACTATGCCATATCAAATCATATTATGTGCGTATACAAACTGTTTAACTGACTCTCTCTGACTCTATTTATACACAATGAAACATGTTTATTCCAAATGGTAAAAGTAAAGAGCTTTAAGTTTCAAAACAAAACTAAATTACTCTTACTAATTAACTTACTCCTGAGCCGACGCTGTCGCTGTCTTTGTCTTTGCCTTCTTGTATTGTAGACAACAATTGGGCGAATTCTTTTCCTGATGAAACGAGCTCTTCGAATGTTCCCATATTTTCAATGCCTCCCTAGAAGTTTATATCACATTTATATTTTTATATTCTTGTAATTAATTTTACAAATTTTCCTTCGGTATTTGAATCAACTGTCGAACTATTTTATGAAAATCTTTACTGTAGTGTTATTCATTAAAATCAATTTAATATGTTACAGTATATAGCTATTACTTTCATAGTAAAATAGTGGAAATTTATATTAATTTATATTATTACATTATTTATATACCTCGTTTAAAACAATAATAAAATCAGCAGCCTTAAGAAAATGAATCTGATGTGTGACCAGAATCCGGGTTTTTCCACGGAGATATGTGCTGATACAGCCTTCAAATAGCTGTCGGCCCACATTGGCGTCCACGGCTGACAAAGGATCATCTAGCAAATAAATGTCGGCCTGCAATACAATACATATTTAAATTAATTATTACATAACATATTATTTCATATCTCTAGAAATATATGCCTTATCTATGCATAAGTATAACGAATTTCTAAGTGGAATCTGTACAGTAAATATTTTTTTTGGAAAATCTTATTGAAATAGTAATTAAACAGTAATTTACATCTGTTTGTCTGGGAAAGCGTACAATAAAACCACTGTTACATGTGACATAATATTTTGGTATGATAGCTCCTTACAGAATCAGAATTACAGATATATCTTTACAGAATACTTTTCAGTGTACGAAAATATTAATACATAAATATCTATGAGAAATCTATAAGTATTATCCGGTAAATTATATTATCATATTATGAGACTTCGAAAAATACGTCATGATAAAAAAATAAAATAATTATTCTTGAAAATCTGAAAAAATTCAACATAAAAAACAAAACGCTTAAAAGAAAAAATATTCATAGCAAATTTAAATCTGTTACAATTTGTTAAAAAAATTAAAAAAATAAATCCCAAATGGATTATATCGTAATATACCTATAGAATCAAATCCAATAACGTTGAAATTGGAAACGCTGAACACAGAATATGACTAAATTCTGACCGGTGTAAAGCTGGCGTAAAAAATAAAACAATTACTTCTCTGTAGACGGCTCTTGCCAAATTGATTCTCGCGCGTTGCCCTCCCGAGAGGGAGACCCCTCTTTCTCCCACTAGCGTTTGGTCGCTGTACGGGAACTGTTTAAAGTCCTTTTCCAAAGCGCACACCCGGCAAACCTGGAATACATTAAAAGTTTACTTTGTGTATCCTTGATTTGTTGCTAGCAAGTTAAATTGTTTGGGTACTCGATGAGCGTGATTCAATAGATTTTATGAACTTTGCTTGATTCTAATAGCTATCGTGATTGCTGTTTTTAATCGAAGTTCTTAAAGAAATGTAAGAACAATAAAATGCTTTTACAGGAAATTTCTAGAAGAGATCATTTATCCAGAGTTATACATGCTTTTGTATTAAATAAATAAGTAAAATATAAATAAGTATGCTATCTACATAAAATAAAAATATTTTTAATAGTTATACGAGTAGTAGTCAGTTCAATGATAGAATAATTAACTTAAGTCAAAGTTCATTTAAAATACGAGTAATATATGTAAATATAGTTACGCATTTAATTTCTTCTTTTACTTTAATCTTATAATTTCTCAAAATAACATGACGGTTGCACATCAACACTTAAGATATCTATTATCTATTTATAGACTAAGTGAGAGTAAGTGTATGCAGCTTTCGCAGTCTTGACGCTGTTATAATTGCACTAGCGACTCACCCTCGCTTCGCTCGGGTTCGTCCCTAGCTCGTACCCCCTTTTAGCGTACAATTTTTATAAACTTTAAATGTCTTACTTATTTATATCTTATCAAAAGGCCAAATAATAAGTTTCAAGCTTCTAGCTTTAAAAATGGCGTATTTTCCATACAAGCTGTCATCCCCTATTTCAACCTCTTACAGCCTTTTTTTCGCCTTTAAAAGTCTCCTGGCTTTAAGCTACCTCCCCACCAATTTTCAGCCAAATAGGTACAGCTGTTGTTGAGTTATAAATAGTGTAACTAACACGACTTTCTTTTATATATATAGATTTCAAAGCTGTAATAACACAATCAATACCTATTATTGTAATGCCTTGGATATAAATGAATACCAATTCACTATACAGAAAATCTACGAAAGTAATAACAAGATTTCAAGCGGAACTCAATTCCTTAATTCATAATACATACGCACCAGCTGGTCGTCAAAATATTAGATAATATTATCAAATCCATACCCTCCTATATTTTTCTGCGTCATACGGAAGACCGAACAGTATGTTTTCCCTTACAGTACTAGGGAAAAGCCACGCCTCTTGGCACGCGTAGGACACATCGCCATACACCGACACGCTGCCGCTACTTGCTGGCAATTCTTTCAGTAGAAGTTGAAGTATGGATGACTGAAAAAAATGCATTACAACAGGCCTATAAAATAATAATAAAATAATATATAAAGGATTTATATAAAGACCTTTCTATATTTTTTTGAATGCTTCTGCCTGCTATCTTTTTTATGTTTATGTATTAATTTTTTCATGAATTTAATTATCTTGAATTGAGTTTAATAGTAGAATTTTTCTGACTTATAGTCTACTAGCTTATACCCTCCCGCTTCCGGCATTATATATAGTCTATCATTTGCGCAATAACATGTTCTTACTGTACATTGAGTTATTATTACTACGTAGTAATAATAACTCAATGTTACTGTATACCAATTTTTATAAAGATCGGTTCAACCGTTCTTGAGTTATAGCGGGACATAAAGATAGACATACAAAAATACAAAAATGGTAAAACTGATGTTAGTGAGTCATGAAACGAATATTTATGACGAAATTCGACAAAAAAATTGAGTGTACAGACAGACTCTACAGATTTATAAAGTTGTATAGATAATAAATATTTGTTATTTGTATAATACACAAATTTTAATATTTATTCTTATGAGACAAATAATATCTAATCATTATCGAAATATATGCGATAATTTCTATACAAGTTCTTTGGGTATATAGTTTTAAAAAATAGCCAATATATTGAAATTCATTATTCATTTGCTTTAGACGCGGTATGTTCTCAATAGCGAATCATTTCAGTTGCAGGTCTATTAACGTGCCGTATCCGCGGATCTGATACACAATTTAGATAAATATGGAATTTATCCCTCCTCACGAACTACCTGTTCAGTCCGAACTGAAAATTACCATTTTTCATGCATACTCGATGTATAAAATATGAGCCGTTTGCAAATTGAACCTCATGCATTTTGATGCTATTCAAGTTACATAAACCTGCATACGACTGTTTTTTCAACTCATATTCCACTTAATTTAATTATGAAAAAAGAATATTCGCGAATTTATATTACAACTTAGTCGAGTCTGTACGTTGAACATTTTTTTAGAAAATATAAGTAATAGAGTCATTATTAAAGATACCGAATCTATAATTTTTAAAATTTTTATCTGTCTGTCTGTGACCGCATCATGAGAAAACCATTAAGACGATAGATTATTTGGGACATGAGAAAACCATTGTAACAGTTAAAAGTTAAAACGTATCTAGGACGAGTCCGAGCGGAGCGAGGGTGCGGCACTAGTGTAATATATTATGCAAAATGTCGCTTCTCAATTTTAATATTAGTGTAATGTATTATCAGATTTTGAAGCGGATATACATATTTTAACAAGTGACCTGAAATTCATAATTTTAAACTCTTCAAAGCTTACGTATTTTCCGCGTTATATTAAACTTTTATATAATAGAGTCGCACAGAATTATTCATTTTGACGAACTTCTCATATTTCATATTGCAATTTATGAAAACGTCATGACATAATAACCCGTGATATCACTGAATCAAATGCCAACCTAAACTACGTTACGTAGGTACAAGTGCATATTTGTAATTGTAATGTTCAATTGTTATTAAGTTACAAAAAATATCTATTGATTGATCTATTGTGATTTTGTGTATTTAAATATTTTGAAAAATCAGCTATATGTACCCGTTTTTGTTTTTTTTTTTGTTAAAAATAATTTATAAAACTGAATATACGAGAAAATGACGTTGAATAATTAAAGAACTTTTTGTACCTTGCCAGAGCCAACAGCGCCAATGATAGCGCATAACTTTCCTTTCCGAATACGCAACGAAATGTTTTTCAGAGCTAAGAACTCTGGATCTCCGGTCCAGCTGGCGGACACGTCACGGATCTCTACCGCCGTATCATTTGATTGAGAGAGGCTTCTGCGGAATTTCCTGTTTACTGAACCTGTTTAACAAAATGAATATAATAAATATTTTAAGTAATGAAATAGCTTCGACGAAACATAAAAATATAAAATTATGTAGATACGTATATCTGCTATTCATTATATAATTTTGTAATATATGTTACAAAAAAATGGAGGTATAGGATTAGTAGAGTGGCTAATCCATACGGGTATAATATGATAATTATGTATACCTTGATCATATGAGGTCCTAGTTAGAATGAACGGTGGAACTAAGTTATTGAGTTTATTTGTAGATAATTAATTTGCTTTGATGTCACCGAAATACCTTGTTAATTTAGGTATTTATGGGAAGAAATGTATCTAGTTGCTTTCTAGAATTTATATTATACATGTACACACTAATAGGTATTCCTATTATATACAAAGTTGAGACTTTTACGTACCTAAACCATTATCAACATTACGGTACAAGCAATTATATAAAAATAAACTTTGAAATCATACGCTAACATGATATATTTATTAATAAATACATATATATATTTTAGGTAATGTGCATAACTTATATAGCTATGCGTATTTCTTAAGAATTTAGGTACATATATTTTGTATTTTTTAATATAATATTGACACAATATAATATAACGTAATACCAAAACATAAAAAACAGCAATAAAGTTAAATTGCAATATACAAAACTGAAACATAAAATGTACATTGGAAATAAACATCGTGTTATTGAGTTAAAGTAGAACTTTCATTTATAAATGGACAAGACGAAATCGGAAAATTTCGCTGTCCCGACGCGATTTCCAATAAAGATTTTATTTGTTTTGCTGTTCGTAAACAGCTAGTAAGTACTACTCTTTTTAATCTTACTTGTTTTGGAGTGAATCTTTTTCAAATTAACGTAAAAAGAAGTGTTCAACATTATGTATTATTGAAATAGATTTTTTAATGCATAAATGCAATAGCTATTATTTTTAGTAATTTGCCACCCACCCTTTCTCTGCTCAGGTTCGTCAACGGTTGCTTTGGGTTTTTTAGAGATGTGGTAATTTCTCGCATAATAAAAAGTAATCTATATGTTAAGCAGGATAACGCGCTATTTTAGTACAAAGTTTCATCAAAATCTATCAACTCCTGCGGTCATGGAGACAGACAAACTAAAAGTATAAATTTGGCCTACGCCTTTATACTAATTACTACTTCTATAAGATTTACCAAAAAAATATTTAATGGATAGATTGAAGGTACGAGATACGATCAGATACTCCGAATTTTATTTGGTACATTATATTATGTAGGTACTACGACAACCATAAGAATAAAAATATAATCATATATACATTTATATACATTATACATTCACTAAGCGATCTAGATACACTTAAAACATCCGGACTGCGACAATTACACTCCACTATACACGACTATATAATACCTATGTGCTGTTTCTGTATAATGCAGAAAAATGGTTCTAAGTGTCATATACTACTGCTCACTTGCAACATAAAGTATTGTATAAGTAGGAACAGAATTAACATAAACACATATTACAGCTTTCGTGCGCCTATGAAGCGATAGATCAAGATGAGTGTTTATCCCCTTTTACTTTTTATTTCGATCAGGTAATAACACAGACCTCATGATACTATATGCGATAGTATTTTATATACGCTTAGCTTTTATGTGATAAAAATGTGGGCCGTGAGTCGTGTGGGTTGCTCCAGGTACTTCGCTGATAGCTGAGTAGACTGTGTAGCAAGCCCTTGACTATGTAGTCTGGTTCGGCAGACCTGCCGTCCTCGATCTGGATCCTGCGACGTCCCATTAAGTAAGACGGAGGAGGGGTTTCTTGGGTTTTAGTTACTGGCTTTCCTAGCCCCACATAACCACCGGTTTCATTTGTGTTTTACGTACATTTCCCAACGTTAAAAAATATATTTTAGTAAGCGTCGTAACAGGGCCTATAGACAACCGGCATTCGTTATGAAGCGATTCGTTTTCTACAATCGTCATCGCTTAAACGCAGCGTATGCATCTTGAACTTTAAATCACTAATAATTGAAATGAATGTACATTGTCTACCATCATCTATTCGTTGACAACAGATCACGTGACATATCTAAGGCATATGTCAAACACATACATTTTGGACTTTTCTACTATCGCTTTCGCTAATCGATTGTTACATTGTCTAGGCCCTCAGTACTTATTTGTCCAAACGAACAATTTACCGAAGAAGTTTAAATAATTATTATTGACTTTTACGTTCATTCTATTGGTATAAAAAAGGATGTATTTTATGTGTATAAATAGAAAATTCTTTGCTATAAAGCTATTTTAAGTAGATGAAAATATAAGCACTCTTCTGTAAGTAAAAACTTTCAACTATTAGTAATTTGTTACATTTGACTTACCATTAATTCCGTTTGCGAAGGAATTATCACTTGTTTCGCTATAGGATAGTGAGTAAATAGGTTCCTTCTTAGCTTTCTTGTAACTGCCCGCGATATTGCGAAATAAGTTCGATTCTGGTGGGGCTTTTATCGCCATCAAATCAGGCCTGTCCTCTGTAAAAAAAAACAAATATAAAAATTCTCTGTTTTGAAGAAAATAACGAACTCAAGCTAACCTCACAGCATTTCGGTGACATTATGAAAACATGTTTTGCTTGAGTTTTTGTTGAAAAAAAAAACTATATTCTTTTTTATTTAGAATTCAAACACAGTATGTATTCATATTATTATTACAAGTAATGCTATTTTAAAACCCGCTTCTTTTGAAAGAACTTACAAGTAGAGATTACACTTTAGCTTTAGAGATTACTATTAAGTTTGGGTGCAGGAGGTAATCTCTAAAATAACTGATCACTGTATTCTTATACTGTGAGAATTATTAATTGTTTGTAGATACTTCTTATTGGTTTTTTGTCTGTTTGTATCTCTTTTTATTTCTCTAATAATAAATAAAATAAAAAAAAACAAAATAAAATTACCCTCGCTTTGCTTGGGTTCGTTCCTGGGCGCCTAATAATCGGTTACTCAACTTTGAATCAATGACTCATTAAGTACAAACTTGAATTATGGGGAACTCAATTTCTAGGAAACTCAAATTTTGTATCAAAGGCCTTATCAATTTATCTCTCTTCTCTTTATTATCACGCTATCAGTTTTTTTTTTATCTGTGCTATCAGCGAATAAGCTTTGGGGATATAATGTTTTAAAAATCAATACTTTTAATGCTCTAAATTCTATTGTGCCGGATTTATGTAGTCGGATTATCGAAAATCGAAAAAAAATAATGATATTATGTCCGCACTTTGTTCCATTGAAATTAGATGTTCGAGTTCGAGAGGATTTTTCAAATTGGATAATTTGGAAAATCCTGGTAAGCAACTATAGGTTCCAATAAAATGAATGCAAACATGGATTATGTTTCTTAAGTGTTAGTGAATATCTCTATCAGTATGATTGATTTTAATTATCTTACCAAAGACTAAGAACTCTTGAACTCTTCTTAGTGATACGAACAGTTCCGCCGTGAAGGAAAGCACCAGCGGCAATATCAATGTAATATTAATTTGTGCGGCATTTATAAACTGCTGAAGTGGATAGATCTGGAAAAATAAGATTTTAGATTTTTAACTGAACAAATTCTGTTATATGTATTCAAGTACATTTATTTAATTACTCTCTTTAATTAAATATGGTATGCTAATAGGTTACCCGAACATAAATTATAGGGTACTTTTTACTCATGTTATCCAGTCGGGTGCGGTTCAACATATTATACTTAGAATACTTTTTCTGAAATATAACAATATCTCATCGCTAAGAAATCTATATGTAAGTACTTACCGTTAAAACTTACTTACTCGTAGGGAGGAACCCTAAAATCCTAAGATTCATTATGTACCTATCAATAAGTAGGTAGTTTTTATATTTTAAATTATTACTTGATTGAAGTAGATAAGACTAATGTACACTGTTATAAATAAGGCCGCATTAATACGGCCATGAAGATACATGCTTATAAAATGTAATATGTAATAAAATCAACATGTAATATGTCCTTAACTTTATCATTTGTTATAAATGTTTTCTTTGATAACTAAATAAGCGGTTAAACTTCTACCGCAAATGTGACTTACGCAGATTGTTACTATTTGTTGTACTTGATATATGAATTTCCTTATGTACCCTAAATCTATGTAGGTACTAGTGGCGAAGGGTCCATACAAGACGATTCCCACCGTCTTACCTTTTAAAAATCCAATAAAGTTTTAATTATTCTACATAATATTTATTTTTTAAATTTACATGATTACTAATTAAAATAATAATTTATAGTAATAATCCTTTTTTAAAAATAACATAACGCCTACAATAAGTCAAAATCAACAAAAATGTATACTTTGCTAAAATGCGCCTTCATAGAAATGCCGCGGTAAGACGTAGTAATGCGGCTTACCTTTTCCATACGAATCGTGTTTCATTCATACTTTTGTATTGGAACATTTTCAAGTGATTTCATTCATAATTACTCAGATTTTTGGTCGCGGTTAAGACGCTCCCGAGCAGCTTATTTTGCATGTGATTGGTGGAAAGTACAAAACGTCACTATGATTGACCAATGACAAGCGACAAGTATTTAAACAAATTAATATGGCCGATGGCGATTCTGTTTACAAGTGCTTAGTGCATTATTTGTGTTTTTCTTTCGTTTTATTGAGTTTTTACTCGATTTTAGCGTAATAACTAATATTGATATTTTGTGTTGAGTCTGTATAGTGTATGGTTCATATATGTTTTAATTACGGTGAGTTCTATAAGCCATTATTAAATTTGCGTATTTTATTGAAGTTGGATTGTATGCAACTTTGTTTTCGAAACTTGCTTAAGTCAAGTAATTTGTAATAAAACTTTCTATTGAAATTGTGTGTAAGTGCTAAATTAGAAAAATATTGTGTTTGTTTTCATTTATGTTGCAGTGAAAATGTTTTTAAGTTATTTTATATGCGTTTCCTTGACAAAATTATTTTACGCGTATTAGCTTAAACAGTTTATTCGGACTGGAAGGAAATATCAAGTAATGCTGTAGGATATTGTAATTAAATTTTAAAACCAGTAAAATCATCTTCATATTTCAAAATTTTAATTTAACTTTGATAAATAAAAAATAAATCAATCTCTTCAATAAGATAGCAAACTGACGAACTACGAAGTTTTTCAAACACTTGTCACTAGATGGCGATATTTATTAAAATAATGATTTAATATATTAATGTAAAATTAACAGAAGGGAAAAACGAATATTTAAATCTCACTAAATTATGTTTAGGTTGAAATTAATTATATTTATAATGAATACAAAATAAAATAATGCGGCCTTAAATCAAATCGCCGTACTTTCACTTTTTAAATGATGCGTAATGATTTATCATAGATGGCGTCATTAATATTTTTATATTATTTTAGTAAATATTAAATATATTGACTATTTTGCTATAACTTTACATAAATTAAAAAAATAAACAATGACATAAGACTTTATGAACACTTTTTTACTTTTTAATTATTACGAAAAAAAATCTTCACTACAACATAACGGATACTTACGAGGTACTAGTACCTGTACTAGGTACTTTTGCATCGCATTTATTTATTTAGTTTTTGTCATTTTTTTGGACAGCTTACCTTTGCTAAAATTTCACCCTTCGCCACTGGTAGGTACCTACTACCTATAATAAAACAGTTATGCGTAGGTAAATAAAATAGATAGGTATGAGTGTTTGCGTCGTGTAAGTGTAAGATAAAACACATTGCTTTAATATTATGTACTAACTATTCTTAAAATATTTATTTTAGCATTAGTAGAAGCTGAGTTTCATCATGATCTTGAATATTTGCCTCGAACATTTTCAAAGGCGATTTTGAACTTGGAGGCGGCTTTGCAGTTGAAATGCGGCTATCCTTATAACGTTCTCCTATATGGAGATTTCTCGGGGACGATAGAAGTGATTGAAATTCTTAGAACGCCAATTATTTTATCTAAAGTGAAACTTCCAGGTTAGCTAGACAAAAATTTCGTTCACATAAGCATGCAGACGTAAACTTCTGCAATATCTGGGCTTAAATAAATTAAGCCAAAACAGCACTTGACATTAATTTTATTAGAAGATTTAAAGTTAAATTATTAACATTAAGTTGTAAAAAAGGATGGAAAATATGTTTAATAAAGTATCTCAAGACCTGATACAATATCATAGTCGTTCACTTGAATTGAAAAACTTTCCTATAAAACGTGGAAAAGTTTCTCTTGAAATGTTCAGAGAATCATACTAGTTACTGCGTATGAACCTTTAAATACGTCAGAGTAGATTATTTAATAAAAATTGTATGCTTAATAACAAGATAAAATTTTAATCCATTATTGAATAAAGTATTTATATTATGGCATTCTATGAATACTAATATATACAATTGTGGCTGTTGTAATATGGCTAAATATTACGTAATTCATTTCAAATATAGCATAGTCTAGATTTAGTAGATTGATTAACAGGTAAATTGGCAACTTTATTCATTCTTGCATATCGAAGTAGACTCAGATCTGCAGCGTTAAAAAATACGATTTATTGCTAACGTAGATACGACTACCATAGTAGGTATATTTTCTTTATTTTACTGTTAGCAAACCCGGTCCGCTTCGCTGAGCGTAAGTTAAAATTAATTAAACGGTTTTTATTATTTTCTAATAAAATAAAAGTAACCTCCTTGTAACAAGTTACTCCTCATAACATTAGCTATTTGCGATTGAAAGTTTCGTTAAAATCGGTCTAGCCGTTTCAAAGATTAGCCAGAACAAACAGACGGACAAAAATTTTATAAATTGATTTTTTATGTAAGTACCGTAATAACTTTCATATAATGCATTCAGTGAAAAGCTGTTAATTTGAAATTAAAAACAAACCCCTCAATTTTACCTATATGTATTATGTAGGTACAGATGGGGATAAGCAGCTCTATTATAAAACTATTCATGCAAAATATTCCTTATATTCCTAGAGTGTCTTTAAGAGATAAGAGAAATTATATAAATTATAAATATCTAAATACTGAAATTGTTATGTATGTTCATAAAATATACATGAATTTTCTAAGAAACACATGCATAACTTTAATTCTAGGAGCGAACACAAACTTATAATGCCTGTGACTTAGGGAAATATATGTCAATTCCTGATATCATCATTTCCCTATGTCATAGGGAAATGATAATATCAGGAATTTCATAAAATCCCTAGTGATACCAAAATCACGGAAGATGACGAATATTATTGTAAATTACGTCTTCTTATTAAAAATGTTTTGGGATATGATAAAATACTAATAAATTATCCGTGATATGAGAAAAGTTTCGCTGGATAAAACAGTAAAACAAAATTTCTAATTAACTTTGTAAATATGTATAAGCTAGTATAGTATTATGTTATCTGTGGTATAAGTTAACTTACAAAAAATATAAAGTAATAATATCTTTTATGAAGCGGTAGCAGTAGGTAGTAGGTACCTCTACCTACTCATGACGTAAAAGTAATTGAATGTGGAATAAAATATTTTGGATATAATTCTTTTACTTGAGGTAACACGACCTTATTCAAGTAATAACCGAAGGTGTCAAATGAGTGGTGATGTTAAAGTAAAAATAGAAAGTAAATAATTCATAGTAATTACATAGTAAGCATTATGCTTTATAAACCCTAACGTTAGTTTGATAAGAATGTTTAAATTATGCAAGTTCGTGCTGAATAGAAAGTGATCAAAGGCTCACAATACATTTGATAAGATAGTCATTATGAGAAAGTTCCTTGACTGATAACTGATCTCTTTGTACCATTGCATACCTACCTACGTAAGGTTAAAATGTCGTATTAATGGCCAAATTCTATTCTAAATAGCATATTCAGGTGGACCCCTTTTTCAGGTTCCGTGGTCCACAAAGCATTATACACATATTTTTGCCATGAAACTCAGATATTCGGCATGGATTTTTGATGGATGGCTGAATTAGAAAAAATATTTAAGCAGTGTATATTTAACGCAGTTAAAAGGAAAACTATCACGCTTTACAAGTCTACGAGTAGTGTGTTAAATGTGGTGTTGTAGTATTAATATATAGATAAGTAATAATGGGCAACTATAAAACCTAAGTATATTGCGCGAGGCCCGACACGTACTTGGCACATTTATTCTATACTGTATTTTTTAATACAATATCAATTAATAATGGTTATCGCTAACGTAATTTAATCCTCCGACGAGATCTTTATCATTGTGCGTATATGGCCTAGTTAGGTCAGTTTTCATTTTTCTACAATATTACAATTAATTCGCACATAAAAAATCTCAAGGAAACCAAAACCAAGTGGGTGAACCAAACTACAAAGTTTTGAAAGTACTTCACTACGCCTTTCAAGTCAGTGCGTTCTGCTATTTCATTTGCGGTTGTATATGTGTCTATTTATTAGCAAAAAATGCTATATTTCATCTTTTACTAGCTTTTATTTCGTTTTTTTTTCAACTAGATAACATGTGATCCGCAACATGAGCTGTATCGGAGAGTTTGCAATTGACAGCCGGAATTGTTTAAATTGGGTGGCAAACTCAACTGTCAGCATTTTTACATGTTCTATTTTAGAGTAAAAATATTTCAGCTGAAAGAACAGCCAGATTAACACAAATAAAAGATTAAAATCAAAAATTGCTGTAGTAATTTAAAAATATATATAAATAGTAAATACTCGTGACTCCCTTTCTTCGCTCGGGTTCATCCCTAGGGGTGTTTTAACGGTTAGTATAGATATTTCAGAGATGAGCTATTTTCTTGCAGCAAAAACTATCCTACTTATATGTCGACTTATAAATCCCGATAAACAGCTATCATAATATCTAATTTCATCAAAATTTGTCCAGTGGTTTTCTCAAACACAGACAGACAAACAAACAAATCTAAAAACCAAGTATTTTTAAAAAAATATTTAACATTTTTTTTTGCAGATTTGGCTCAATTACAGCTAATGCTATCGAAATACATAAAATTTAAGTACATCAAGAAATTAATGAAAAATGTTCAGCCAGCTGTAGTCGCATGCTTATATCTATTCAGCTCACAATGATAAAATACATTGACTTAGCCTTACTTTTACCATAAATTCTTTATATTTGTATCTTCCAGGCGAAAAATTTGTAGGAAAAAATAATTCTTACCTTGAACTGTATTTTTAAATTTTACTTCACGTTGCTTTATAATTAAATAAAGCCAGACATGCAGTATAACGTATCTCTATATTGATAAGACGGAATTTTATTCACAGTGGAATTAATTGGTATGTTTATTGATTGCGTTCAATATCTATATTAACATAAATTACTGTCTCAAAAAAAAATGTATACTTACGATATTTGCGCTAAGTACATTGCCAAATAAAATATATGTCAAAATGGTAATGAACATAGCAGCTCTCTCCGTGAAGATCATGAAGCCGATGAAAACTGTCCTTACTAATGTAGCTGATTTCACTTCTTTTAATTCCTCTTTACGTTTTTCTCCGACAACTTTTTGGAATGGAATCTCCCAGGCATACATTTTGATAACCTTTAAACAAAAAATTATAATGGAATATCTTTTACAAATAATTTATTTAATAGTGATTCCTAAATTTGCTTGGCATCAATTAATACATAACACTAAGGGGGCTCATATTATGATTATTAGTTTACTTAACCTAATATAACAATATTATCATAAGTACTTATATTTTATAGCCTTATAACATATACCTACCTACGGAACAATTCACCTTCCATTAGTAACAATAAAAACTACCTACGTACGTTACTACATGAGACTAGAAAATAAATAAGTAAATATACGAGGAAATAGGACTTTTTTTACATCAGTGAGTTACCTATCAATTTTATCAAAAGTATGTCAGTGGAGAGAATGAAACTCTACATAACTGTCTTATCGATTCTCACTATTCAACACGATACGAATGTATCAGAACCGCCTTGACTAGTTGATAATAATTAACTAAATAATTTTTATTGCTCTCCAATATTGTTTCAATAAAAAGATCTTAATGTTAGAAGTACAAAGGAAAATCAGCTTGAGATATTGCTACAAATACTTGAGAAGTGTAAATTAGCTTAAGAATGCAGTCGATATCATATTTACAAATTACTCTATAAAATATATAGCACGCAATACAGACATTATTTGTTAACTTGTCGTTAGTTTGTACATCTACATTAATTATTATATGTCCTTGTAGAGCTGAGTAAACGAGTGACAAAACATATATAAATAAAAATAGTACTATTAATAGAACCTATTTTTTTTAAAGATTAAGTTAAAAGGCTAAAAAGATGTATGTCTCTATATAAGTATTCGTACTAGTTTATCAGTAGTAGGTAAAGTACATCAGTGGGCTGTCATATATTGGAGGTTTTATATCCCTTACTTGGAAAATCATTGATTCCCTCATACAAAATTTTACGACTTCAAAATTAACTAAGTTCTTAAAAGTATTATTTTCTACTTTTTAGTTTAGATTTGTTTAGTTTGGAAGTCTAAACAAATCTAAACTAGAACGAAGTGTTTTTTTGTTAATCTATCAACGAAAGGTAGCATGATTCAACACATAATGATCAAATTGACTCTAGCCTTGGCACTAGGGCGCACCACAGATTAACTGCAATCCGCGCGCGGTTTTCATCCGCATGACTTTGCGATTTGAAGATCAATAAAAGTCCTTTGTTTTCTACTGCGGCTGATTTTAAAAAAGCAATTCGTTACATTTTGGCTTGCGGCTTAAATACCGCACGAACTTTGCAATAAAATATAGCTTGATAGCGCAACGCTCATTGCAACGGTTACTGGTTAACCGCATAGGCTTTTTATCGAATGTACTAGCGACTTACCCTCGCTTCGCTCGGGTTCGTTCCTAGGTACCCCCCCTAGGTAAGAATAATTTTTTAGAAACTTTAAATGTCTTTTTATTAATATCTAACCAAAAGCCTAATTATAAGTTTTGAAGCTTCTACCTTTAAAAATGACGTAATTTCCATACAAACTTTCATCCCTTATTTCAACCCCTTATAGCTCTTTTTCAGCCTTGATAATAATGCTTGTGTGTTATTTCTCAGGCTCTAGACCATCTATATACCAAATTTCATTTAAATCGGTTTAGTAGTTTTGGCGTGAAAGCGCGACAGACAGACAGACAGTCGAGTTACTTTCGCATTTATAATATTAGTAAGGATTTATTAATTTTTTCAATAAGAAATACTTAATAATATATTAGCAAAGCCGAAAGTGCCGTACACTAATATCCCAAGCGAGTGGTGTATGGCAGCTTGGGCTGGCTGTCACGTCCCTTGGCCGTCTATATGTTTCACAGGCTTTGATATTAGTAAGGATAAGTGCCAGAAACGTTCAAGCGTATCGTGTGTACACGTTAGAACCATAGTCCACTGTCCTTACAAAATATCAAGTAAGAATATTGCTAACGTGGTAAAGAAGTCCGTGATAAGGAATAAGTGTTAAAAATCATATTTTGAATTAATTTCGAATTTCTATTTTCTAACCACGAAACCGGTAATTTAAGCATGTTTTACAAGTTACAACTAATGAATATCGTGTTAGTAACTATTTACAACTATCAAGAATATAGTTAAGATAATACAAGGTTAATTCATTCAATGAGAACAATACTAATTCATTCAATAAGAAGATAAAAATAAGGACGTTTCTATCAATGTATATTACATGCATTTAATAGTAATTTTTGTATCAACATTTCTTTTATTACAAGAAAAAACTACTGCGTAGCCAAGCCAAGTGACGAAACAAAACAAGTTGACGAAGTAAGTATTAGTATTTGCGTTCAGTGACATAATATTGTTAATTTTAGTACAATGTACAATACACGTAGCAAGAATTGCAGCTAGTACAATATGTGACACTCACATATTGTACAATGTACATATTGTCGCGTAATCGCTTGTACCATGGAGGTTAGAGACCAGGAGAACCATCGCTTCATACTAAAGCATTACCCGCCTGTCTCTGAAAATTTGTAGAATCTATAACGCGCTGTCGTCGGTAAGTAGTATTTGGGAAGTTAGCTGTTAATGAGTATTGTCACTATTGTGACAACGTGAAGTTAGGCATTGAGACAACATATGGTCCTCCTGGTCTCTAATCTCCATGGCTTGTACCATGGAGATTAGAGACCAGGAGAACCAAGGCCCTAGAATGTAGTGTCTCAGAAATATTGTCAAACCAAGGAGGCGCTGCGATCGCTATGTTGTCTCAATGCCTAACTTAACGTTGTCACAATAGTGACAGTACTCATAAATAGCTAACTTCACAAATACTACTTACCGACGGCAGCGCGTTGTAAATTCTACACATTTTCAGAGACAGGCGGGTAATGCTTTGGTATGAAGCGATGGTCCTCCTGGTCTCTAATCTCCATGGCTTGTACCATGCTTTACAACAGCAAATGTCAATTTTTAACTTTTGACAATTATTAGAACAGTTTATTGCAAAATTTTAATGTGCCAGAGAGAGACAAAGCATTTTCAAAAAACGATTCGAAATTACTATATAGAAAAGCTTTGAATTTAAAAAAAAAAGTTCTATATTTACACATATAAAAAGGCCGAAAGTGTGTCGAGAGTTCAGTTGATATTCGAAGTTAAGTGAAGACTAAGAAGATATTACGAAATAGTGGAAAAGTGAAGTAGAGTTAATTAAAGGCTAAGTAAAGGAGTAACGAGAAGTGAAATACAGCGCTCAGAGAGAAAAATAAACTAGTGCTGTGTACAAACTTTGCGTGTAGGTATACAGTGGAATAAAATATCTTTACTGCAAGAACTATCAAACGCTTATATTTTCTATCCCGAACCCGTAGTACGTAACAATATTAAGTCTGTTATCCCATATTAAATCATAATATTGTCATCTTCGACTACTTCTATTACCTAAGTACAGGTACATCATAGCATATAAATAAAATTGAAGTGTTTTTAAATTTAAAATAACAGCTTTTCACTAAATGTATATGAAAGTGTATACGGTACCTATATTAAAAAAAAAACAATTTTTATAATTTTTGTTTTTCTGTTTGTTTCGGCTAATCTCTGTAACGGCTAGACCGATTTTGACGGGACTTTAACTCGTAGATAGCTGATGTTATAAGGAGTAACATAGCGTACTTTTATTTTATTAAAAATTATAAAAACCGTTCAATTTATTTTAACTGACGCCCAGCGAGGCGGGCCGGGTTTGCTAGTATCTTCTATAATTTAGACGTTTACATTTCTTTTTATAGTTGCTTACCTGTATCCCACTAATTACTTCACTCATTACTTTGATTCGCTCGTCAGTCTTTTCTGCTGTGCGGGACCTGATTTTGCCAAGGAACTGCCCGAGTACACCTAAGATAAATTGATAACTTATTTAATTATAAATTTATTACAAATATTTTAATTCTTTATGATATAAAATGAAAAAAATATGATACATTTTGTTGTCAACGTAGTACGCTCAACATAATTTATAGTGGCGTTTACAAGACAAATTAACAGATTACAGACTTTATGCGCACATATTTTCTAAGTTATAGGTATGAATCAAGAATACCTAATTGTAGAATTGATTTAGCGTTTCTTATTTAATGACTGTAGGTATTATATTTATAATTTTATTTTTTTCTAAGTTTATAGCCTATAATTTGCAATAATCTGCTTGACAAAAAAAAATGGCATACCTTGTATGGGTAAAGCAATAAGCATAATTGCAGCGAGACCGATGAGAGCCGCGTATCCCGCCTGCATGTATCCCAAGTAGCATACTACACTTAATTGTATGGGGATAATCCAGACATAGTGCAAGAAAAGAAAGGCTAAGTCAAAACGCTGTAAATCATTTGACAGAAGATTAACTACCTTCCCAGCCGTAGTCTCTCCTAAAGCCCCGTTATTCATGCGCATTATCTGTAATCATTTTAATTGGTTATCTATCTTGGACACGATAAATGGTTTGTATTAACATTTTTAAAGATTACACCGATAATGTATCAATAACTCAGTGTTTTTAAATCGCTCTCGTACTGAACATAAAACACACACTTAAAAAATACTGTATAAGATAAGTTAAATTTAAAAGTTAAGTAAGTAAGTTATTTAGTTAAAAAATCAACTAATATCGAAAATATAAGTATTAAATCAGGACATATAAATAAAATTGAAGTGTCTGTTTTTAATTTCAAATTAACACTAAATGCATTTGACAGTATATACGCCATACGGTACCTACATCAAAAAGTCTATTTTTTTCTGTCTGTCTATTTGTTTCGGCTAATCTCTGAAACGGCTGGACTGATTTTGACGGGACTTTCACTCGCAAATAGCTAATGTTATAGGTACCGTAACCGTTTAATTTACTTTTAACTTACGCCCAGCGAAGGGGGCCGGCTTTGCAAGTACGTATTTAATATTTACCTTTCGGAACATTAAGGAGCTGGTCGCAACTCTTAATTTCATACCAAATTGTTGACAGTAAAAATTTCCTTGATGATTGAAAAAGGCTGCTAAGAAGTTTGCTAGCACCATACCACCAGCGTAGAATGATGCTGTCTGTTTCGTCATTGTTGAATTAACCGACCAATAACTAAGTAAGCCAGAAAATAGCAAGGGTGACCCAGTTCTGTTTATAAACAATAAAATTAATTAATTTGACGAAAATATTACAAATATTTTTAATCGAATAAATATTTATGTGAACTAAAATTAAGATTACGAGTAAACTAAAACAAACACCTTTTTGCATAAAAATAAAGTCTATTATATACCTATACCTATATTTCCTTACAAATGAATAAATTAAGCGTAGTTTAATTGTTAACATATTTTTGAAACTTAATATGATTTATGTATTATTCTGATGACATAAGATATAGGTCTACTACTGAAAAGCTTCACAAACATCTGCTTAGCAGTAGGTTTATGCGTGTAAGAGTAACAAACAACCGTCCGACCTTACACAGTTTCGGACTTAAAACATCCGTAGAGTATTATTAATATTAATTATTAACTATAATAACATTTTACAAACATGTAAATAACCTAAGTCGAAGCTCTAAATAGTAAGAAACTATAATCGTTTTTTTTAAATTGATCACACTATAGCTCCTAACAAAAAAAAAAGAAAATCGGATGCTGAACTGAGAATCAAAAGGTACTGTTTTGCCATATATAATTAGAAATGGATATTTATATCGACACTCAAAAATGTACTTTTATTTAAACTAGAATAGATTTTTTAAATAACTTTAGTTTATCAGCACTAAATGACGAAAACTACTTGGTTCTTGATGAGTACGTAACTTGATTTTCATATAATGTTAATCTTACTTAGAGGCACCATTGAACGAAGCTAATAGATGTTAACTATTAACAGTACGAGAACCTATGTATAAAATTCTTTTCGTGTTAATAACATGAAATAAAGAAGGATAAACAATATTGGACACAAAAAGTCCAAAAACTACTGCACAGTTAAAATTTATCACCCTCAAGAATGTGGATACCACACGTGAAGATATCGTCCCAAGTTTATGCTGACCGTTAAAACGGACATAATATGTATCTATATAGATTCTACATATTGTATAATATATTAAAAAAATGTAGGCGTATTGGTCACAATTTGATATCAGTATATATTGTATAAATTTTCCCTTTCGTGTTCAAAGTTGTCATGGTTTTACAAAAATGTAAAACAAGGTTGTTTGAAACAAGTACCGTTTGGCGAGGCTTTGTAACGACACAGGCCGTATGTCATTAATTTTTGACGACACGTCGTTGTTGGTTGACATCATACATATTAATTTTCATGACTATTGCTGACGCGCCTGCAGGGAAACGTGACAAGTCTTCGGAATTACATCGCGAATGAAATCTAACTAGATATTTGTATAAATCTAACTGGATATCATACTTATTAAAATATGAGAAAGTAATTTATTATAAAACTATAATTAATAATAAATGGAAAATTCCCTTACGAATAATCACCTTAATGTAATATATAAGAATTGCATGATTCCTCCGGGAATGAATGACCACGCAAAGGTTTTGACTAGTACTTTTGCAAATGACGCTTGTTGCCCAACAGCCTTCGCTTCAGCTTCTGCTTGTAGCCAATTTCTGTAAAAGTATCAAAACAATGAATAATTATATATTGCAATAATGTTCAATACGACTTAATTAACTATCCAATACATTTAGACGGACAAATAGATAGAATAAAGCTGATTTATTAGATATTGATGTTATTTGCAAAAACATTTTGTAAGCTATGGACAAAATATTTTAATTATTTCAAAATAAATGAATTGAATATGACTAAACTTGCGATTCCCGTGCCTCTGTCCGCGCCTAAAGGATGAAAATTAAGGGTTATAAGAATTTTTTGATGCCAAATTATAAAAAAGTAAAAATAAAAATTTGGTCTTTAAACTAGGTCATACCATGGCTTAGTTGGGTAAAATGGCTAATAGGTTAGCCTACTTGATATCAGTCAGATAATCAGTGGCGTAACTGACGGAGGGCTAGGCGGTGCAGTGCACCGGGGCCCTTACGCACAGGAGGTCCCTGTGACCCTGACCATCGTACCTCGTATTAAATTAGTTAAAAATTCTCCGTCCTTTGGAAAGTAAATAAAATAGATTTAATACGACTTTAACTCGGCAACTCGTTTTAAGTGTACAGTGATATTTCTAACTTCTGAGCTTTTGAATAAGCTCTATCTACGAGTATATTAAATCTATAAATACATTTTACAATTATAAGTCCAATGCGCATCATTTTTTTGGAAAATCTTATTCAGACAGTCATTACTATCGATACAGGTATACATTTTAAGAATTTGTATCTGTCTGACTGTCGCTGCTTCATAACAAAACCACTGATGCTTCATGACTGACAGATTTTGATCACTTTAGTATGAAGATAGCTAAACGTTATAACCCAGATCATAATATAGAATAGTTCTAACTGCGGAGAAATATAATTCCAATCTCTTAAAAAAAACATGACAAATTTTATACTGAAACCTGCCTGGAGAACCATTCTATCCATTGGTGAAAACTGCATGAAAATCAGTGCAATAGTTTTTGAGTTTATCGCGAACCGACAGACAGACAGACGCGGCGGAGGACTTTGTTTTATAATATGTAGGTATAGATACATGTAATAGGATATTACATACTGTGTAAACACAGAGATTTTATACATGATTAAATTGACATTTGAGGAATGCATTTATCCTGTTAGATAAATTCGTATATTCTTATCGTATCCCTTATTATAAGCTAACTGCTAAGTTTGACGTTTAATATTATAAGTTTTGTGAAATTCTGTCTTTGCACCGGAGCCTTATTCACGTCGCTAGTAGCTACGCCACTGGTATAATTACCAAGTAAAATATATTTTTTTTCCTTTTTTTTGTATAAGTAGTGCTTTAATTAAACCAATATAACATTAACTTAAGGTACTTGTATTTTACGCGTAAACGAAAGTTGTGTGAATGATGGGTGTATTTATTACTTCTTAGTACAATCCTTTCGTTAACTTTGCAGATTTTATTAAAATTCAATACATATATTATATTGAATATTTTGCTCGTATTTAAATTCAATTGCAATGCATTCATCCTCTATTTAACTCCTCTACGAGATGAATTTCAAGAAATGCTAAAACACAAATTTATTTTCTTTACAAACATACAATTTTTATATTAAATTTACTATTAAATTTTAATCCTTTTATAGTATATTCCAAAATTCTTAAAAAGCTTACTCCTACTTTAAGTGCGTTTTTCCCTAAGAATGACAGTTTCATTTTAACTTTCGTTTAGTTTTGTTTTCATTTTTTATTTTCTTTTTTTTTTTAACCCCTTATATAGGTAGGTATATATTTCTAAAAATCAATATCTTCCAAATGTTTTTTTTTATTTTAAACTGTTGAGTTAAGCAATTTAGTATACGCGTTTATCAATCATTCAGTTTGTCGGTCAGTCAGGACAACGTCTTTTATACCATATGCATAGTACATATTTACTTACGTATATAATAGATATAAATGTTTATTTGTATAATTTATTTTATAAAATATCTATGAATACGTACTATTTTTACGGATTCGTTTTTCTAAAATATTATAAGATAAATGACAGATATTTCCTTATAACATGAAATATTAGGGTTACTAGAACAAGAAAATATCGCTTAAAGATTTTGTGTTTGATTCGAAACCGAACTTTCGCTAATAATAATAATGGTGTTACTACCTTTACTCGTATGTAAAAAAAAACATTTACATTTAAGGTATTTCTTTTATTATTTTATTGCTGCCTTCATGACCTGAAATACAGGTTTCAACTTTTTTTTAACGATGGGAAATGCAGTGTTTATCATTTATAAATACCTAATTAGTAATACCTAATAAATAAAATAATTTAAATCTAAATAAAACCTATTATAGCGTATTGACTTTTGGTCTCTCATACAGATCTATGGATGTGTTTGGAAAATTTATACTTACATAGGTAAAAACTATAGTAAAGCACACTAGAAGCTATCACTGTATAAATATGTGTGCAACATTATTTTCATCAACAATTAAGTGCGATATTGTTAATCCTCTGTTTCAATATTTACACATGTGGCTGTCATTTGCTTAAGACTGAATGGAATATATCTTACGTAACGTATCTTGAAGACTTAAATAATAAAAATCTGTTTAATTAACGAAATGACAAAATGATCACATTTCTTGTATTTCAAGGCATTAAAAATAACGTATTCCTGAAAAACCTAAGTACAATTAGTCATTACTTACTATGTTAGTTATTATCTAACACTATGACGGGTTAAAGGATTCGGATGTTTAGAAGGTACACTGTGACTGTGAATGAATACATGGGCTATGGTACTCGTAGTTGCGAAATTTACAAAAATATAAAAATATCGATACACAAGCCACCTAGAGACGTACCTACTTGAGTCTCTTCTAAAGCAAGGTTAAATAGCTTGTTATAAAAAATATAAAGAATATAAAATATCGATTAAATTATAACCTAATAATTACTTGAACACGAATAGAAAATGATTATTCATTAATTCTATTCGATTCAATGCATAAAGTGAATTGTTAAATATTTATATTGTGATTAATTTAATAACATTTTAAATCACGAATATGAACTTATTATCATAATTTATAATTAAATAAAGTCAATTAAACGCTAAATGGCTGAAGCCATTATCCACCACGCTGATCAAGTGCGAGTTAGCGAATTCTACAATTTTTTTGAAAACTTTCTAGATTTAGACATTGCAAGTTTTCCCACGAGGCTTTCCTTGATCATAAGACAAGTAGTATTATAATGGTTCGAGACCCGGAATTCCAACCCGCTACAATCGATTTCCGAATCAACCGCGTTACCACTGGCCTACCGCTGCCTTTTTTAATCAATTAAATGACATATGTAGATTGTAGGTACCTATGTGGGAATAGGTTATCAATATACGCCGTTATCATCTGCTTCACTATAAAGTTGAAAATCAAAACAAAATAAATTTAGAAAACTCTACTATTTTTTACAAGCACTTATAAATCGTCAATGAAAATTTAAAAGATACAGCGCGTTAAAGAGGTGCATTCTCACAACGCTATTTTATTAAAGCGAACCGAAGACGAACTTAAAAATGATAAATTACATGTGACAATAATTTTCTCATGAGATTTTATTTGTCTTAATTTCACGTATTTTTAACATTTACAAGTGAAAAAGTGTAAGCTGTGCACTCTTGAACTGAATGTTGCTTCGTAATATACTTATTTATTTTTTATTTTAGCGTTAATATTTAAAATGGTTAATTATTAAATTGTGGAATTTTTTAGGTATCATGCGTAATGCCAACTAAATACGCATAAAATACACGGACTTATCTATAAACAGTTGATTATCATAAAAAGGCACAGTCATTTATTTAGTTTAGTTACATTTTTTATTTTTAGCTAAATATGTAATTGTATAATAATATAATAAGCATATGGCTATTCATAATTAGTTTAACTTGCTTCCCACATGCATTCAAATTGAATATTACTAGGTAATAGGTATACTTATTTATTTCATTTAATTTAAAAATATTTTGTTGTAACATATTGTAAACTAAGTCACCAGAAAAGGCCTATAGATACATACATACTTCACGTAAAGTATTATCAGTATTGTCTCTGAATTGAGTCCAATAAAATATAAGTAAGATATGTCTGTAATATAATAAATAAATATAAGTATAATTGAGCAACGACTCTAATTACATATGTATGTTATACATAGTAACTTTATTATATACACATTTTTTATAAGAAGTGATAAAAAAAATTTCATTCAAATAGGTCAAGCAGTTGGTTTGTACTTTTCCTAATTAGCCTAAAATGGCTTACCTCTCTAATTTATCGCCAACATTTTTTGAGTTGTATGTCAATTTTGTAGGTACTAAATCCTCTTCTTCTAAGTCACGTCGATTTCCATTATAAAAAAGTGGGAATGTCCAGAAGTATAGCATTCGCGAAAAAAAATGAGGTGATGACTTTTTTTTTGGCTTCATCGTCTCATCTCGTTTTTTCTCATTTTTGTTATTTTGTGTACCTGCACTTTTAACGGTAACCATATTGCACTTTTTGCATTTACTTTTTTAATGTAACTGTTTAACCGCCACTAGTTGAATGAAGCAGCTGCGCGCGCGACATGCGGCGTATCCGCGCGATATCACGAATAAGTTTAATGTATAATTCAATACAGAGCGCTCCACATTAACGACATAATATAATATATTATCTACTACCTATACTTATAATCTTTATTAGCTGATATATTTTAATCCACCAAAAATGGTGATAGAAACCGTATATTAATATTCTTAGTATTTTATAGTTACAACATAGAAACGTTCGCTTCACTTCTTGAAATGAATCTAACGATTGAATTAATAACGACAGTTATATATACTTTTGGAATGAAACAAAAATGTAAATATAGCGCCAGCGACAGCCACTCATGAAATAACGAAAACCACTTGACGTATAAAAATGAAATTTGGTAGTGAGCTTGTTTATAGCTAGTAGTCGTTCGCTGAGAACAAATTTTTCAGCAAGGCCGGATTACGGAGGTCTAAGGGCTCTCGCAGTTTTATATGGATATCCTTCTTTTTCTATACTACAAACCTAAAATTTGACAGAGGGGTTGTTAATAGTGTGTAGACATCCGCCGAGTACAGATTTTACGACAGGGCCGGATTAAGGAGGTCTAAGAGCTCTCGCAAGTTTGTTTACTAATTATATTAGACTGATTTTACTTTAATATACATTTTTTGTAGAGTTAATAAGAAAAAATTCTATCACTGATAGTTTGGGTTATGATAATTAGTTTGAAACAAGCTGACTTATTCCGCATATAATGTAAAACTTTAGATAGCTTATATACACCAAGTAGAGATTTAATTTGTGAGAACATGTTAACAAAAATAGACAATATAAAATTAATCCTAATGTAATATAGGTTCATCTATACGTATAAAATAAAACAGTAACTTAGAAAAAAAATTGTACATTAAATATTTTTAAAAACAATGACTGTAACGTGTTATGTTTTGAATATACTCCAAAACAATAGTTATTAAAATTTTCATCTGTTGGTATGTTATCGTTTAACTTAATAAGTACTAGACCGATTTTAACCTAATTTTGTGTCATGATTACTATATATAGATACTGTGTAGCATCCTGCCGTGCCGCCACTGCTGCGCTTTTTAAAACTTATTTCCTATTTTTAACCAATTTTGCTACTATGTGTATCATAATTTCTTTGTGTGTTTTTCGTTAATGATAAACTGATGTACGTGGTTCATTGTTATGGACTTATGGTAAAAATTACTGTTAAATATTTTTCCTACGCAAATTGTGCCACCCCCGTTAACCCCCATAGGGGTTGATTTTCAAAAAACGCTTAGATATGTATCTCATAACTTGTATTGCAGAGCATTATTTCAGTTTCACGCAAAATATTTCAATAGAATTAAATTTCCCATACAAACTTAGCCACCCCCTTTAACCCCAATGGGGGTGAATTTCGAAAAACCCTGAAATACGTGTTTCATCATTTGTACTAAAAAGCATTAATTCAAAGTTTCATGCAAAAATGTGCAATAAAAATATTTTTCTCATACAAACTTTGCCACCCCTTTTAACCCTTTTAGGGGTTGAATTTCCAAAAAATAATATGCCTATTTCCTTCTCATGAATGCAAACTATCTACATACCAAATTTCAGCAAAATCGGTTGGGTGGTGTAGGCGTGAAAAGGTAACAGACAGACAGACAGAGTTACTTTCGCATTTATAATATTAGTATGGATATATAGATATTATTACTTTGTTGGTGACTTGGATACTTTTTATTGCAGAAATACATTTCATTTCCACAGATTATATAGCTGGTTCTATAGAGTAGTCCTAATAAAAGAGGAAGACCTTTAAATGGGTAAACATTCGTTGGTACATTATAATATGTAATAGCATAAAGCCAAAGATATTTGTTCTTTTAGTGCGAGCGAAGCCGCGGGTCCCGCTAGTTGCATATATAAAGTTTTTTATTAACAGTTATGCAAGTAGGTAGTGGTTTGCTTATCATAATAATACTCGTTTTTATCAGTTTCCTGATAATTTTTCATATACTTTTCATGTCATTATTTACCAGTTCCTTAAAAACTCATACTTAATAATATACTTATGAAAAAACTGTTATCTAACAATTCTTCAATTTTTTACATTACTTTTGATATAACAACAAGTAGCAGACCCGGCCACACGTTTGTGTGGAACAATCAGTGGCGTAGCTAGGTTAATAAGGACCCGGTGCAAAAACCAAAAATCGAGGACGAAATATACATTTATAGAAATGAAATTACTACGCGGAAAAAATTGTTAACAAAATTCCAAGTCAAATTCACAATCACTTGCGCGCTTTAATTTTTACAAATTCTTTTATTACTTCACCCAAGTCCAAGTTTTATGCCGCATTGTTTTCTATCGCAATTAATTATAAATGTGGGAGTCGATCTTGTCCCGTACTGTTTCTTTAATATATTTTTATGATAATTTAGTTTATTGAAAGATCTTTCAGTTGCCGCAGAAGTGACTAGAACTACGTGAAATAACAATATTGCTGGATATATTTTCGTTTTACAAACTACACTCATAAGTAAGAAAACGCGCCGATAAAACTCGCATCTTTACCAACTACACAAACTAACTACTAAAATCGTACTATGCTTAGTACAATGTTGAAAATAGTAGTTCTGAAGTTTTCTTCCTGATTTTGGAATCGATGGTCAGAAGCCAATTCACCAAATTGTTTTTTTATTTGAATATAGTGGAAATTATTCGTTAAAATCCTCACTATAAGATTGCTCTTATGTCATTTTATTGTAAAATGACCAGAAAAAAAGTTATAACGCCCGAAAGAAAATTTGTTCAAAAAATTTCAGCTATTCTTGCTTATAATTTTTTTATTTTCCATTTTACGATAAAAAGTAAAAGAATCAAAGTTTATTAAAGTAAAAGAATCAAAATTCATTTGATACAAATATTGCCCTATTTTTTTTTTTTGTAGGTTGCTAGTTTACGAGATAGAGCGCGAAGACCCTTCGCACTCGTTTTTCCAAATTGCAGCCGTGGGATAAAGGTGGCGACCCCACAAACTTGAACTTAAGCTTATACTGATCCCGCCTACACATCAAAAAAATAAAATTGCTGCCCATGAAAAATGCAACCCTAAATGTAACTTTTCAATGGACTAAGTTAGCACAATATGATATGATCAAGTTTGACATAAATTAGATATTTACTTATATTATTGAATTCATATATGTATTGTTTATAAAGTACTCGTTTGATAAAATCATGATATGATAGTAAATATTGGAACAATGGCAGGAGGCCTTCATACGGAGATTTGATTCTCTTAGGCAAATAGATTCTCGCAAACAATTCGTCCAAACCTGTAACTAAACTGTAGGATAAAATATTTTAAAGCTTTAAATTATTATTTTTTAAAGAAAAGAAAAGAAATTTATTATTTTGTAATTTATATGTATATATATATATACTTATATGTATGCTTGTTACCTTCGGGTAGCGGCCGAATAGGCCGGCACGCCCCGTATAGTACCACTCTCTCACAGAAGACCGGCGTGAAGTGGCAGCTATGCTGTCGCGTTTCGTCCGGTAAGTGAGAGTCCGGGAGGTCCACTCCCCATCCCTACTCCCGTCCTTCTCCCTCATCCCTCCCTTTCCTGAAAGGCCGGCAACGCATCTGCAAGCCCTGTGGTGTTGCAGATGTCCATGGGCGGAGGTGATCACTTACCATCAGGTGAGCCTTCTGCCCGTTTGCCCCCTTTGTCCCATAAAAAAACTGTCATTTAATTAACTGTGTTTTTCATTGCCTAATCATAATTTATAGTGACTCACTAAATACTGTCACAGTGAAAAAATCACCGTGATCTGCCTTTTTGGAATGTCACGGTGATCTATTCCATAGTAACAACGTTCCAAAGTCACAACGTTTTAAGTAGTTACTGTGACACTGCAATGTTACGTGCAGTGACAGACCATACTTCCATAGAGCTTCGTTTAAACATAATATGAAAAGTAACCTTATTTGAATAAGCACAACAACTCAAAGTGAATTTATTTTTTGGAACATTTTTTTTTTAATATTAAACACAAGACTTACTATAAAGATTATAAATGATATAACATTAAAAACCATATTTCTATAATCATAAGACTCAATATCAAAGGGATTCATATTAAGCGACTAAATTAGATTCTACTTGTTTAAGTAATATTATTGGCGAATTGAAAACGTAGCCATTTTGTTCGTGTCTTTTACAACACAACGAACCGGTAAGTATGACTGTTTTTAATTAATACGCTAAGCGCTTTCTGTTTTTGATATTCGACATCTTACATGATACAATACATAATATTTATTTAATTTACGCACGCGACCAGACATTAAATACCTATTATATTTATATTTATCTTATGAGTCTTAGTTAACTCCTAAACTATAACTTATATTATTAACTAGCCTTTCCCGCGGCTTCGCTCGCGTTCTAATTAGGCTGGAAACGAAATACTTATGCCCTTCCGCCCGTCTTGCACGCGGTGATCATTATTTTGTTGCGAAGTTATTTTAAAAGTATGATATCTCGTAAGATATTCATTAAAATCAAATGATGCCAAGAGCAATTTTGTTCAAAATTAAATACTTGTGATGAATAACTTATTTATTTGGATAAGAATTAATATCATATTTATTAAACACCTTCGCAAATAATGTATTATCTTAAAACAAAGTTGATTACCATAACAAAACAAACAAACAAGCAAACAAACCAGTTTAATAAATAATATAGATTACTAGTAAGCAAAAAATATTTTTTGACTAGCGACTGATCCTTGCTTCGCTCGGGTCCGTCTCTAGATGTAGCGCGAGCGAAGCCGTGGGTTTCACTAGTTAAAATAAATTAAAAATCTAATACAAAATTAGCCTAAGTTACTCCTTATAACATAAGCTATCTGCGAATGATGTTTTCAAATTCGGTCGAGCCGTTTCAGAGATTACCCGGAACAAACAGACAGACAGGCAGACAAAAAATAAAAATTAATATTTGATATTAGTAGTGTATATACTTTCAAATGCATTTTTAGTGAAAAGCTGTTAATTTGAAATTAAAAACAGACACTTTAATTTTATTTATATGTATAGATTTAAGTACAGTATATATTTTCATCCGCATTTAAACGTGCGGTCATTTAAAAAAATATTACATCTCTAGTAACAATTAATGTAACAACTAACTTAAAGTTATTGTAGTTACCGAGTATCACTGTTACTAAAGGAACTATCAATACATTGGAACCGAAGTGACAAAGTCACGGTGATTTTTCACGGTGACTTTTATAGAACTAGAACGACAGTCACGGTGACAACAAAATAACGTTTTTCCAGATCTCCTAAATATACTCGTATTTATAAGGAAGTAAGGGTTTTCTACATCTGTAAAAGACACATTGCGTACTGTTTCTTTTAACTCCAGCAATCTTCACTGCAAATAGTTTAATTTAAAATACTACTGTACAATATAAAGACAAATGACTAAATAAAATTTACTTGAAGTTGAAAATATTGACTTTTAACGTTTTCATTTAAACCCTCAAGTTTAAAATACTATTTAATGTTAACTAAGAACCCAGTACTTCCGTTTTGGGGTACTTAAACAGAATAAAGTATCAAGCGCTACGACTTCTATATACACTCTCTTTCGCTACTCTACATACGACACCAGTACATCAGTACATATAAATAAAACTGAAGTGTCTGTTTTACTTTTAAATTAATGCATGCATATGAAAGTATTGTACGGTATAACTTACATCAAAAATCAGTATTTAAAACGGCTGGACCCAATTTGATGGGACTTTTTCTCGCAGATAGCTAATTTTATAAGGAGTAACTTAGGCTACTTTTATTTTATTACAATATTATAAGCGTTTTATTTATTTTAACATATGCCCAGTGTAGCGGGCTGGGTTTGGTAGTTTTTTCATAAGATTGTTCAAGATGTTAACTTTTAGCTGACCTTTAAGTATAATAGACTAAAATCTACCATGTCTCAGCCTACTTTCGCTTTAGGTATTTACTATTCTTTAATGCAAACGCTAATATTGAATTGTTGTACCTATATTTCTTATTATTTTATATATTTATTGTATATTTTTATATTTTAAATCTAAAAACTGTTTTTATATACATTTTTGTAGCCGTTCATTTATTTATTTTAATTCTTGTAAAGCCTTATAATGACATCTTAGAATATAATTTTAACCTACATTAGTTAGTAATATTATTTTTGTACGACACTTCAATAAAAACCAGCGTCATTCTTTCAAAATACATAATATAATAACCAGATTTGATTTTACAATTTACTTATTATCAAACACATTGTAACAATTTTACTCTAGTTTACAATTATTTCAGAAAACATCCACCCATTTCAACTCCCTGCCGACCATTCCCGATTTCTTTCATATCATTCTTTTTATTTTGATTTGAATCTTCTTTTTTCCTAACTCTAAATCTTCTTTTTTCCTAACTTTTTTATAATGTTGACTGCCAGTTTAACAAAAAGGCCAGTATAAGAAATTTAAACTATTTTTAATAGGCCTACCATATTATTGAATATATTTGTTTCATTCATATCTATTCCACAGTCATTATAAAATATCTTATATTATTTTCTATTCTTTACATCATACAGTTATTCAGGGCACTGGAAGCTTAAGGCTTTACGCTGTAAATGACACTTGAGACCATTCACACTGCAAACCGTACCTCGCAGTCCTACAAAGTACAGGCGCATTTATTTTAGGATAGAATATTTTAGTGAAAAACACATTTAATTGCGAAAGTATAAAATACTTATATACACATACACAAGAATATTTTTATACATTCAATAATCATTATGTAGCTTATGTAGTGAACCAACCCTAAAACTTGACAGAATCGTACAATCTATCGACAAATGCTATTAAGACAAAATAACCATTTTTTTACATTTGTCACATTAATAAAATCTTAATTACATATATATTTTGCTGTTCAATATTCATAGTCTTATTTTCTGCTTTCCAGTTGAAATAATAGAATTTTCATTTCATAAGCTGCAAGTGTTGAGCTTTGAATCACCTCGTGAACACAAACCTTCTTTTGAATAGCGAAATTATTATCATAATGCATTCGCGCTTTGTAATGATGACTAGAGTTTATAAAATTATTCATGTAAAATAAATAGAAAATACTATCATATACTTTTTACCGTTAATATTTATATACCTGGTACATGTTTAAGGGATATTCTATTAAATAAAAGTAATTTACTAGCGTAGAGATAGTAAATTGTTTTACTAGCGACTAACCCTTCCTTCACTCGTCACTAGCGAAAAACAAAAAACAATTTCCAACACGGAAACGTACATTAGTCCGGGATAAAAATATTACCTATATAGTATACGGGCTATTCCCGACTTTTTTATCTATTTTTGCCATATATCATCTAGATCCGAACAGCCAGTCTGGCGTGGTTGAGTAACCAACATCTATCCTTACCGTAGTAAGTATTTATAATACTTTCTTAGATTTATGCGAATATTCGACATTATAAATGAAACCTTTTCGATTCGGTCACGGGAGAGACTGTCTCTCCCGTGACCACGATTGCTGTAAAGCATTCGAAACGTCAGGAACTAAAAATCAAAATAAATCCGCGACAAAATCCGAAAAGGTAGTTTCATTTATAAAGTATTTATAATATTTGTGCCATTATAGAATGGAATGATGAAATGGAGGTTAAAATTGAATCATTATAAAAGAAATGGTAATTTAAAGAAGTACATCGTCCAAATAACTTATCGTACTACTATTATTATAATAGACGCGAAAGATTTTGTGATTATGATTGTGACTCCGTTATGCTGAAACAGCTGTTCGGATTTGGATGAAATTTAGGACACAGATAAAATAGTTAGTGTCTATCTGGACCTGATCGAGTACACATACACTACTGCTGATCACTTAGTAAAGTTGCACTTAACCAAAACAAGGATTCAAAGTAAATATGGGTCAATTTTAAGTCAATGTATAACCGGATGATTAAACCAGTAATATTTTTTCTTAAAATTATATATTTTAAGAAAAAATATTACTGGTTTAATCATCAATCGAATAATGTAACGTTAAGGTAATAATAAGTATTACACATTAAATTACTATAATACATTCCAAAAACAAAGCATTGCATGAATAGCAACGTTGATAATATGAGAAAAATGCTAGCTTTCGTATTTAAATAAAGGTCACACACGGAATTACGTATATTTATTGTAATAAGCAAAATTTTCAAAAATTGTAATTTGGTATTCGAAGAAACCTTATTGACCTACTACCATTCGAAGGTGGTAAAAATGTATATAGTCCAAGGTCCATCAATATACGCGATGGTGCGTAGAGCGATGGTGTTCTGTTGGAGTGCGGGTATGCGGCGACCGCGGCCCGCGCCCCTGCCGCCCGAGCGCCGCCCGCCGCAGTATGACGCGACCCGCCACTCGCCCGCCCGCCCCGACTTCAACGACGCTAATGCGCCTAATACCTACCAACTATTAATATATTAATGTTCTAACGATACAATATCATGTGTCCCGATACACACATAGTGCCTTCGATATTGCTTCTCAACATTTTATTTATCAACAAGGTTGTGTTTATGTGTTTCGTCTGATGCAGTTTGGTGAATAGCGTGTTATTTTGTTGTTTTAAGCGTGTTATTTGTTATATATTAAAAAGTGTAAAAATCGTGATTTTTAATTCATAATTTTCGTGATGATAGGACAAAGGATAGTGTTTACACAAAAATTGTAACGTAGCAACGAAAATTACGTGATCGATTTATTATTACTTAAAATTTGTATCTACTGTCAAAACTGGTACTATAAGAAAATTCTATTTAGCGACTCAATTAATGGTTGTAAAGTATTAAAGTGCGCTAAGTTTCGTACGTAACAGACGAGTGCTTAGAAAATACTTAACCGCCAAGTTTCGCGTTGTTTATATTTGAAATGTGATTCGAACCTAAATTTAATGTAAATAAAAAATCACGTGTTTTGATCAATAACGAAAAACTTGCGCATGATTTAAAAAAAAGGCTTTATATTATTCAATAAGAATTAATATTTTTTAAAACGATATAATTTGTAATTATGTAACTCAATATCAGATTTTAATAAAGCAAAATAGAATTTGCGTATCAACAAGACTCAACATATTATACTTCAAAAAAATATCATTTAAAAGGATACGGGTAACTTAAAAAATATGTCATATACATTATTATAAAGTTTTAGGCTTATAGGCTGTGACAATCTAGTAATACATACTTTTTAATGAAACCCCCTATAAAATATCGAAATATGTATATAAATAAGTAATATTAGGACTACAGTGTTCAATATATAGAAAGTAAATAATCCTGGCTGTTACTTGTGGTCATGGAAAACGGTGCCTTAAAACATGGGAGCAATAACAACAATAACGACATTGTTGAAGAGAAAGTGGTAAGTGCAATCCGTTATCAATTTCCGTTGTCATATACTTAGAATATTTTTTATATACAATTGTAAATTGTAACTGTTTATTTTATGAAATTTAGCCAAAAAACTTATATATCAAGACAAATCTGACCAAGAAGCGTTTCGCGCCTTCATAGTAGTAGTAGTACATTTAAGGTTTTGACCTAATTCTGTTTTGATTATATCTGTGTAAGTACCTATATGAACTAAACTTCATGGAGTAAAGCAGAACTAATAAAAATATATTTATGTGCAGAGTTAATAATTGCAAATTTATGATAATAATACAATATTAATAAGTATTTATTTTATAAATTATTACTTTAAGAAGTCATAGCAATAATCAAGAAATAACATAGATGACCAATTCTTATCTACAATTTTATCTTAGGTTTTTATTTTTTTATTGTTGCTTATTTGTATAATAAATTACCGAACTAAATCAATCCATCATTCAATGACAAAAAACTGAAAAACAACATAATATATTAAAAAAAATTATTCACGAAATACTTAGTTATGACAACTTTGCAATAACTTTTAGATACAGTGTGTTAATAATTAATAAGTTAACTATCTTGAAGGAAAAATAATAAAATTCTCTTTTAAATATTTATTATATATAATATATATAACTGTCATATTATATAAGTACCTAACAGAAAAATATTTTCCTAAATATGTTTATATAGTTGGTGTACCAATTTTATAATCATATGATTTTTTATTTAAGGCTTCGTTATATATGTAGGGAATCGGTCCTACTAATTCTGATATTGTAAGCAGTGCCAGTAAGTCATAGCTCTCCAGTTTTCAAAGTGGTTTATTACCATAAATTTAATTGCGACGATCTTCTGTACTAATTAACCCGCAACGCTATTATGCAGTATTGGTTTTTGGCTACATTCAGAACTCCTCAAATTATCGTAATATTAAATTGGAAAACAAAGATAAGCAATCATAATTTGAATGTCACATAAAAATTAGTCAAGTTACTCGCTTTGGTTGATTAAAACCTTATCTTATCAGATTTGATTATAAAACGCATATCATCATGATTCTCAAATTATATATATTTTATAGAACGAAATTACATTAACTACTTTAAAATAGTTTAATTTAACATTTTTAATAATGTGTTACATATACCTAATCATCATATTACTATTAGAAATGCGAAATCTACTTCCATCTGGAGTAACACATAGGCTACGCACACTCTGTTAGAGTCGTTATTTTCAAATAACGTATAAAAGCATTTTAATAGCTTTATATTATCTGTTCAGAGACATTAATCACAGTTTATAAAAGTATATCTGTATGTTTGTGTCACGAGATAACTATTGTGCTAAGTTGTAGTATAGTGATAGAAAATTTATAAAAAAAGTCATGTGAAAATATTATAATAATAAAAACATATTATGTATCTCATTCTAATGAAAACTAAAAGAACACTGGTTTCTAGTAGAATGTTTCTTATTTCTAAAATTAAATATATTGCTTGTCATATATCATGATTCATCCTTTGTCTTTCATGTCCTTTTACAGAATTTATTCATCTTTTCTTTGGATTTTCTTCTCCATCTGCATTCATTTCTATTTCTATTCAACGAAAATAAAACATGCGATTTAGCCCTCCTCATGATATGCCCAAGCTAAGCTGGTTGTACTTTTTTAGCTTTTCTGCATGATATCAAATTTTAAACACATAAATAAAATAGTAAACTCTAAAGCATACCTGTGGCAATTATGCGTTGTTTATCGATAAAGGGTTACGTCACGCGTCGCGAATCTCGGCCGAGCGTGCTACCGAAAATTAATATCTCAGATTAGGGGCTCACCCTCGCTTCGCTCGGGTTTATCCCTAGGTACGTGTTGTATATATTTACTTCGCACCGCCCGGTATACATTTGCTGATTTAATTACCATTGCACGCACCATGGCAACGGTCATAACATGATACGTCAAACGCCGTTAATTTTATAAAGTTTTATTCTATATTTCCTAATTTTCTGCACAACTTTCTTAATTTTTTTTCTTTCATATAAACTTTCTCCTGACAATAACAAACACAACAAAAAAAATTGGTTGTCTGTAAAGTCGGTTTACGGACGATAGATTTACGTGATAACGTCATAATCATTATTTTATGTAATACAAAAAAGGAGTTAAAAGGCTCAGGCGGAACGATACTATTTCACGCGAGAAGAGAAATATGTGTGTCATACTGTCACAAGCCAACGCTTATATTAGGCCTCTCTATCGTTTGTTTCATCGTGCCTCTCTATCGCTTGTTGCGCGCTCTCGCTTGCACGCATAGGCTCAGGTGGAACGTTACGCGGAACGTTACTATTTTTCATGTGTGTTGCTGGTGTTCATCAATTTATAAGACGTTATCACGTCAAAAGAATTTAGCGAAATCGGTCCAGCCATTCACGCGTGATGTCGTGACCAAGGAAAATAGGGATTCATTTTTATATATATATATATATATATATATATATATATATATATATATATATATATATATATATATATATATAGATTGGTTCTGACGTCTGACATAAATTGGTGTGAAATGGATGCCGGTTGCGGGAAAAGTGTCAGAGGTCCCATCAACACCGTTTCTTGTAACTAATCTATCAAGCAAAAATTTTGTAGCAAATATCTATTCAAGAATAACTACTAACTTGGTTTTATTTTTTAAACATCTCTAGCTGTTCTGTTAGTTAATGTGCTTGACTATATAGAAAACTATTAACTATGAAAACAAAGTACTTTGCATATTTGTTTCTGGTATTATTTTTATTTAATTTTTAAAAAAGAGACTAAATAGCTTTAACGCGATATATTAACAAAACCATAATATATATTTATTTATTAATAAAGGGCAAAATGGAAATTATTAGTATAGTTTATATTGTACTATAGCTATTGTACTCCAATTTACATACTGCCAAATTAACAAAAAATATATTCGGTGACAAATGGAAGTTAATCAACATAGGAATATTTTCCGCGTTGTACTTGTACCTATAGCATGAAGTGATTATTCCCACGCATCAAATATGCGCCATTAGTCATTTTACAGTGTACTTCATTAAATTAAATAAAATAGTATGAATTTATCTACAAAAATTGCTAAACAAAACTTTAGTTAGGTGCAAATACTTATGATTTAAACTTTTTCTTAAACTCAGCATGTAATTTTTTTCACTAAAAATTAATTCATAATTCTATTTGTGATGAAGCTTAGCTTTGATTTCTTTAGGCTGGCAGCGACTTCGAAATGCACCCTCTTTAGGCTTCGCCGCAATCGGGTAAAAATTATAAAATACTTTAAAAATGTACCTAATTTTCATATCTGTCCGACCTGAGAAACCCTAAACCAACCGCGGCCGGGCCAAGCTAGTACCCATTGCTTTTTTAGTGGGTATAGTCTTAAAATACTTTATTATTTTAAGGGTAAAACAGTATAGCTGGACAAAATTTCAGGTATCGTAAAATGTGATGTCAGATTTAAGCTGTCTCTCTAGCTATTATTTTATTCATACGAATGCGGAAATACTACTCTAATACATAGTTATTTTATATATATTTGTTTGAAATAGTTAGTTTTTAAGTTTGAGAATGTAGGTACGTCAATGAAAAATCTGCTTCTTTACTATTTCCTAAAAAAATTGGAAATACTCAAATGAATTTGATTTATCTGCTTCTTAGCTTTAGATGAAGTCTTGTTTATTTTTACTTTGCAAATTGGAATGGGATGTCATCGCCATCTACCAAATAAAGTCATTAGAATTTTCACTGAAACCTTTATGGTTTACAATTTTACCTGAAATATTTTGCTATTAATTGTTCAATATCTAAATCATTATAAACTAAATGATTTATAGTTATTTGTAAGCCCCTAACAGTTAACAATTAACTTAACTACTTATACCTAATTCCATATCTAATTCAATTTATTGTATTCGTTGGAAATGTGACGACACTTTTAAGTAGTTATTATAATTAAGCCTTTACTTTATAATGTTGGCTACCTGACAGTATTCGAAAGGTCAGAAGATTATTTAACTGAACATCAGTAAATTCTCATATTGCTAACGATCAAAATTAATAAAAATATATTTAAAATTTCACAAGTATGGAAAACTTAACATTTTAAACGTACTCATGCATTAATAGTTAACTCGAAAATTAATTAATGACTGACATTATTAAGGTCGGCAATTTTACTCACATGCCCGGCTATTTCTGAGCAAGTGTTAGTGGGGCAAACTCTTGACTTTTCGGAGTGAACTGCACTCAGGGTAAAGTGAAAGTGTTACTATTGTAGCTAGCTATATCTTATATATGTTAGGCGCTTTCCAAGAGCTACTGAACTACCTAAGATTATCACGCGATAGGTCAAGGGCTTTCGCACACCCTTCAATTATATTTACTACATACCAGATTATGTATTATGTAATACCGATATCAATTTCTCAAGAAATATATTCAATCCCACTCTTTTGCTCAGATGGTTCTGGAGTGTCATTTGATAAAATGAAGAAGAAACATTAACAATAAAATTCTAATTAATTCGAATCTGAACATTAAATATTTTTTTTTGGATTTCTTATTGGCCATTAGTATCGAAACATATGCAAATGTAATTAGAGTATTGTCTGTTTATTTGTCTGTCTGTGACCGTATCACGGGAAAACCAGGCAACAGATTTTGATGAACTGCAGCAAAATGTGAACTGAGCAAGAGTCTATAGAGTCTGTGGTATATTATATAGAATAAGAAGAATTAACTTAAATGTTCGAAATTTGTCTCAATAGCTTTTGTTTAATAAGCCTAACATTAATGTTTATCAACGCACAGAATCCTATTAATTAAAAAAATATGTTTAAATACACATTTGTGATATACAAATGAAGTAGTACCTATATAATTATTACCTTTTTTATTATTAAAAAAATATATAAATTTTAAATTAATACATACAAATAAGATTTTTTATGAAATCAAAATACTGAAATGAATCTTAAATTCAAGTTAGACGTTGCTAGTCCAAGGGCTGCTGAATCAAATTCCATCAACACGCGATAGGTCAAGGTCTATACACGTGTACACACCCTACTTATATCTAACAATCTGTCTTCATTACATAATAGCAAAATATTTAATAATTTATATGTATCACAATCGATGGCTTCAATTCAGGGGATTCAACTCGTAATCTTCAACGATGACCGATCAAGGGTGTTTCTGCTTCACATATCTTTCGAAAATTTGTAGGTTCTCTCAGATATGCAGGTTTCCTCTTGATGTTATCCTTCACACTAAGACCACTTGTCTTATTATGTTTAAAATGATTCGCACACGGTACAAATATCTGAGGTGCGCGACCCGGGATTGCCCTTCGCTCGGCTTCCCAAGCGAGTGGCACTTGGCTACAACCTCATCTGGTTCTAATATACTTAAAATTTGTGTAGTAATAGGTCTATCATTCTCGAACCTAAAACGTAAAAATCTACATGTTTTTATACAAAAATTGCTTACTTGGAATTTCTTGGTAAATGTAGCTGTTTCTTTAAGTCAGTTTGTTAGATTACCTGTTTTTATTTGATTTGTTATTTTACATTTAGTTTAGCTTCTATATATCTTCTGATACTTATATAAAAATATCGGTTTATAGTGTTTGTTATCGAACTCCTCCGAAACGGCTTGACCGATTTTGTTTTTGATTTCTGTGTACAATTGGTCTAAGAAGGTCTAAGAATAGGTCGTAGGCTATTTTTTATTCCTCTGGGTGATAAGGGTCTCCAGATTTTTATTTTAGACCAAATTATTATTTTTTAATGATTTGGTATCAAAAAATACTTATAACCCTTAATTTTGAACCTTCTACCACCATTTTCTATTTTTTAATATGATTAGAACGCGAGCGAGGCCGCGGGAATCGCTAGTTATCTATAAAACTAGCCTTTTAGCAACATTTTTATTGCTGCTCCGTTCCTATTGGTCATAGCGTGATCGAATATAGCCTATAGTATTCCTCGGTAAACAAACTATTCAACACAGAAAGCATTTTTCAAATCGAACCAGTACATTCCGAGAATAACACGTTCAACCAAACAAACAAACTCTTCAGCATTTTTATAGATAAACAACAAAAACTAATTACATTTTTCTTAAATTAGTCGCACGAATAAGTAGTAGGTATTCATTTTTGAGTTTTGTTTAGATATTTTCAGCCCTACCTTATACCTACCTAATTCTCCTAAGTCTTTCAAATTTCTTCTCAAAAATATGAAGCTAGCAACTGACAAACAATACCATTTGAAGAATAATAATACAACAATTATAATAACCCTAGCGTTACTGGGATCATCAAAAAGCACCTTATTTAGCAAAAGGGTAGGAAAGGTGAAAAGTAAGAGGATAGAAAATAGATAATACCTTTAGCACTTTCAATTACTTAGTAAGTCGCAACAGTACGTTGATTGATACTTTTTATCGATGTTCTCCGGAAAAGTAGTACTCTTTATAACAAAGCATAATATAAGACCATACTTTACACTAGCAAATTTTAACTAACTAAAAATGTCACAATCTCATCAAATTCGTATAAATACGACGAGTGACTCACCTGCGCACCTTTAAAATTACTAAAAAAACCTCGATAGCTAAACTTAGCCTGATCCGGGACTCAACCCAGAAACTCCGGATGTATAGTCGTACATGTACCAGCCACTACATCACCGAACTATTGAATATAGTAATAATTACTATTTTGATAAAATTTTTGCATAAACTATACAATGTACAGATTCGAATCAGTTAAAATTTTATTATAATACCAGCAATTTCCGCGATTTGAGATTTAAAATTTAAGTGATTCTTGATGCCAAAACATAAAAAAATAAAATTTGGTCTAAAAATAAAATAAGACAAATCTGGAGAGGGCCACCTCTATCACCTAGGCCTAGGGGATTAAAAAATAGCCTACGACCTATTCTCAGAGCTACCGATTATACACAAAAAACCATAAAAATCGGTCAAGTCGTTTCGAAGGAGTTCGACAACACACACACGAGATTTTTATTAGTTGGTCAATATCTAAAGACTTGTTAACTGTAAAGTATCAATATTTAAAAAACTTTTCATTAAATATTAATATTATAATTTAATTTAATGTTCTTTTAAAAGGAAATTCTGCTTACAGCCGCCCTTGTTTATTTTATAATAACGGCAATCTGCAGTAAATGTGCCATCTGCCTATTTATTTATGCTAATAGTTATTCTACTCAATGCTTAATATTCATAATAATTTTATAATAGCTGTTGTCTGTGATGTAAATATGACAATGCAGTAAAAAGTATCTTTTCAATAATTTTATTCACAAAATATTTAGCTTTTAATTACTTATGTCGGAGATTATTAATATCATAATTAAATAATAAACACAGGATTTAAGCCCGTTTTACTAAAATTTACTCAGCAATTCCAGTCCGTCTAATTAAATTTTCAAACGAAATTCGATCCGCTTTCTTACAGGGCCGCCCTTGAGTTGTTCACTTGGCTACTTACTTAATAATATTCGTATTAACTTTCACTAAAACTTTCTTACTAGTTGCACGTTGAAACTTATATTATATATTATTTTAGAAATTAAATTTTCCGTAGTCAAAATTAAGAAAAAAACAATTAGAGGTCAACATTGGTTTTCGTCTTTTGTAGGTCCCAAATGCCGAATCGCGCTCAGCAAGCGATGGCGGAGACACTTGTGTAGGACCCCTGGTGGAAGAGGTACGAACAAAAATTAACGAATTAATAAAGCAATTTTATACCTTTTTACCTTTGTAAATAGCACCATAATCACTTACTTTCCTATAGATTTACCAATTCTTACCGAATATTTCCTATATGCATAAAAATGTTTCTTATTAGCAAATAAACCTATCACAAGTTTTACGTGTTCTTTAATTAAACTTACATCACATAATCTTTGGAATTTATAAATTTACAAAATGCATTATAGCATATTATCACCTTTATATAATATATATAGGTATATACAGATGGTTATGTGGAATTTATTAGCTAGAAAAACCAATCCAATAGAGCAAAACCCACCAGATCCTCCCTCGTCTTTATAGGGCGACGCAGTATCACTTACGCATTCAACCACGATACCCCGAGGCGACGGCAGGGCTGCCAAAGCCGACCCCAATAGCACAACCCGCATGGCCACGCCAACACTGGATGGCGGCCCATCCAGGAAGGCCGTCTCACAGCGTTTCTTGGCTGTCATGTACATATTTATAAAATTAAACCATAAAAACGGCCTTACTTTAATCTACCTAGTCTTGCCATAAATATTGTCACAAAGAAAAAAAAATTTTTTATGCAAATAATATTTATTACTTTTACAGTGTGTTAGTTTTATACAAAAATATAAAACAATTTAAAATATAAAAAGCTTATTCGAAGTGGTCTCCATTGGCTGCAATACAGTCCTTTAAACGTTGAGGCCAGTTATCAATAGAAGCACGCACTCTTTCCATGGGAAAATTCTTCACTGCCAATCGTATGGATTGTTTTAGGGACTCCAAATTATCATGGCGTTTAGAGCAAGCCGTACTCTCTAAAACTGACCATAAATCATAATCCAGCGGATTAAGATCGGGACTAGACGACGGCCAGTCTTCAGCTCTGATGAAGTCCGAAACGTTCGCTTCTAACCAAGACTGCGTGGACCGAGCTTTATGACCCGGCGCCGAGTCTTGTTGGAAAGACCATGCTTGGTTATTGAACTTGTGTGTTGTTAAGGGGCTTAACTACCTTCTTAAGAATGGTATCTTGATACACTTGTGCCGATGTTTTGATACTTTTTTCACAAAAATATGGCTCAGTCACTCCTTCATAGCTAACACCCTACCAAACCATCACTGAAGTCGGCCCACGTTGCACTCTGCGGACTAATTGGGAAGCTTCCTTAGAGGTTTGAGCATAAATACGGTCATTTTGTTTGTTAAAATGTTGCTCAATTGTTTTTCTCATCCGTAAACAAAATTTTTCTGTGACTGTCCCTTTGCGTACCGCTTCAGTAGTTTTTTCGATTTTACCACCCTATTCTTTTTTAAATTATCAGTTAAAAAATGACCAGTGCGTCTCTTATAGGCTGCAAGTCCTAAGTCATCTTTTAAAATACGCGACATGGTTCTGGGTGCTATCTTCATCTCCCGAGATAAAATCTTTTGCTTTCGGACAGGATTTCTGCGAATTCTTTCCCTTACTGCTTTGACCACCTTTTTCGTACGAACACTACGTGGACGGCCAGATCTTTTTCTGTCACAAACAGAGGAGGTCTCATTGTACCTATTAATAGCCCGGTACACAATCATTTGACTAATACCAAGCGTATGTAGAGTTTTAAAAATTGCATTTGACTCCATACCAACTTTGTGTAATGCAATCACAGCGATTCGGTTCTCTTTATCACCCCACTCCCTTTTAATATCGCAAAATATTATAAAATGTATTGGCGCCAAAATTAGTAAACTCAATGAGCAATCGTATAAAAATGACAGATTCCAAATTCAAATGTAATATCTTTCTTATTTTTAATTGTAACAGTATTTATGGCCAGACTAGATATTATAAATATTTCCATCACACTACAATTTTTCTGGTAACTATAGCCCTTATCATAACATAATATTTCATTTGTCTACACACGAGTGTTAATATTTTGTCTTCTTATGTACCTATTTTATTATTATTATTTTTTTAATTAAAAAATTAAGAGGCCATTAGACATCGGGTACTAATTTTTGTACTCAACGTTTTGTTATTAAACATTGAAAACTGAAAAATGAATATTTAGAAAAAGAGGTTAAGATTTTCATTAATATCTAGTAGTAATATCAACAACTCTGAAATGAAGGAAAAGGTATCAAGGAATCGGCTGCCCAATTTTAAAACACAGTAACTGCAAAATTTTTATACCTGATTTTTTCTAGTATTGCTGCATTTTTTACAACTTTAAGACCTTAATTTTAAGTATTTTTTGCTAGAAATATTTATATTCAAGTATTTTCTATTCATAAATCAAATTTTTCATCAATTTGGCGGGCAAACTTTTTTTTAATAAGAAAAATTGAAAAAAATTTTTAAATGTTAGTTACTGTGTTTTGAAATTAGGCAGCCGGAATGTCACAAAATAAAAAATAAAAACATTGCATTCGTGGTAAAATCTTAATGTTTGCATACTTTTCAAGTATTTGAATTTTATGTGACATTTCTTGTACAGTTCAAATCTATATATATACTAGCTGTGCCCGCGACTTCGTTCGCGTGGATGTCGGAACTTAACAATGTATTTTTTAGTGCGAAGCGCTGTTGGAGGATACCGAAATCATTTTTTTTATTTATGCTAGTGCTTTTTTATAAACAACATTAGCTGTGGAACCATCAATTCAAATTATTATCAATCAAAATAACTTTTCCATCTTCTTGTACGGGGTATGTGCCATCGCCTATTTGTAACAATAAATTGGAAAACTCCTGTGCATTTTCGCAGCCTCCTAACTGTGCACGCATATTTACACTCAGGTGTGTAGATGAGTGAGACCAAATTCACATAATCCTAATTTTACTTCTGGAATTTCTCTACTTCTTCACTTGAAACTCAAATATCTTTTGATAGACTGAACCGATTGCAATGAAACAAAAACTAAATGTTACTTTAAGTTATGCTCAATCGTTGTGTATAAAAGTTATCTACATTGCTTTCGTACATTTTACGTGATGCCCGGATAAATAAACAGACAAACCGACAAACCGACAAACAGACAAACAGACAAAAATTCTAAAAATGCTGGAAATGGGCTCTATTGGTTGTCCTTTAATACCCTGGCTATTTTTTTCTAATTTTTTTTTTGATGTACAAAAACGACTTTTCTACACTTTTATTATATGTATAGATATAGAAAAGAAAGTCGTGTTAGTTACACTATTTATAATTAGGGTACAGTTACACATGCTCATAACTAGCACGAAAGCATGCCACTATTGAGCAATTGCTACTTAGTAGCATGTGTGTGCCGAAACATTGCTGATAATGAGCATGCTTATTTCGAGCATGCTCAAATTTCAACGGTCGTGCGATTTTTGGGCATGCTACTGTCAAAGTCTACTGGAAAATTCACTTGGTTTTCTATTTTTCACTTGTACACTGGCAGAGAACTTGCTAGAATGTCGAATACCAAAGAACCAGCCCGTGCTTAAATAGTATGTGTGTTCAATTTATTGTGTCAGCGTTTTTAATTTATAATGTGTCAGTCAATTACATTTATAATATGTCAGTTTGAAGAGCATGCTTGTTTCAAAAATGCTAATAAGCATGACATTTTATGAGCATGTGTAACTGTACCCTTAACTCAACAACGGCTGTACCGATTTGGCTGAAAATTGGTTTGAAGTCGGTGCCAGCCAAAGCAAAATAACCCTAAATAGATACATATTCGATTAATCTATCAATTTGTAAACATAATCAAAATACCTGGCTGGCACCGACTCCAAAATTAACAAAGTCTTTAAAAGTATTATTTCCTACTTTTTAGTTTAGATTTATTAAGTTTGGAAGTCGGTTTTTGTTTTTTTGTTAAAAATAATTTATAAAGGATTAAAAGAACATTCCCAAAGTTCTTAGAGCACCAGAGACGAAGAATTTCATTATCTTAATTTGTTACAGAGTACTAAAAAAAACTAAAAAATTGTCAGTTCTAACATACATATTTATGTATTTTTAATGTATGCTTTATAAATGCATTAAAAAACTAAATAAAAACAAAACAAATAACCGTACAAAAATCAGAACAATAAAAACTTGATTGATGTTGATGAAAGTGCAAAATAAATGTATCCATTGCTTATAAACATAGTATTTGAAGTCAATTGACTGTTACAGAGGATTAGAGTGAAATAAGTGCGTTTGATGTGGCTTAACGCTACAAGCAGTCTAGCTCGGTTGCGGGCCGAGTATTGCCGCGGTATAGCGAGTAGCAACAATGCGTTCAGCTGAAACGTTCTATGGGTGGTAATGGAGGTGTTGGGGAGGTAGTGAGGAGGTTGTGCGAGGTCACGTTGCTTGGCTCGGGTGGCTCCGGCGGCGCTCGGGCCGGGCGCCGCGCCGCCGCGGCGTGAGGCATCGACGCGCGCACAGCGACCTCTGCGTGCGCCGCGCAACTGTAGAGTTTAAGTCCGGTGACCACGCTGCGGACTCTACCGCCTCTCACACTGCCATCGAATTGTTATCTAAATATCCGTTCCAGAGGCTTCGCCTCTCGTGAACGTCGCCGCGATTTATGCTATTAACGGGGTTTATACAATAAATTAGTCCGACACGCTTAGGCTCTCTATAATATGTGCAAAAGTATTTAAATGAGTCGAGTGCTTGCTTAATCGATCGGCAGCATTAAAAAGTAAAAACTGTTATTATCGTTTTGCGGTCAAATTTTGCAGCTTTTGTTGCGCTACAATACAGCTACAGAGCTTCACGATTATATCAAATATTCTAAGTGGTCACAAAAGCTTGTGCGAATCGTAATAATCGAATATCGAGTGGTGCCGTCCTGTGCTTAGTTCATACTGTGGACAGTGCGTCGGTTCTTAAGAGGTGTTTTTTTGTCGTTACTTTAGTTGCGAGCTTTGCGATTTATTTATTTTAATTTACTTTAGTATTTTTTTGCTATTATTGTGATAAAACGCGATCCATGCTTGGAGTTATGACTACCATGGTATGGTTTCCTTTGTCTACGTTATATACCTCTTATTCTTTTAGTAACGAAAGGTAGTTTATTCATTACATCAAATATTTAATCATTTTAGATTTATCGTATTCTGTGCTTTCTTTCTGAATAAAAATCAATTTCATTCATGATATTGTATGTACAGTTAAAAGACGACAATTTCGAACAACGTAATGCTTTTGGCAGCCTTGTTTAGCAGTCATTGTATTCGTAGAACATTATAGATTTTAAGGAGCTTCGTTTTAAAATTCGTTTAATAACCAAAGTTGTAAGTTGTAAATGTATTTATCATATTCGAAGAAACTCAAAACAATATAACAGTAGCATTTCGTGCAGAGTATGAAATAAAATCTGTAAAAACTTTACATTGCTTTGCTTTTATGCTATACCTATTTCAAAATTCTTACTAGTGAAGTCTTTTAACTAAACTGATAAAATCGACTTCATTTGACCTTGCGCTAATAGGTAACATATCACATATATATATTTTTTAAGAATACAAGACTATGTATAGATCGGTTGTGACGTAAAAACTATGCAGAGAATGCAGCCCCTCCCTCATTTCGATATCTGAATGAATATCTGAATGTGTACAGAAATTTGACAGACGATTTCAAAAACTAATCCTCATATTACTATTAAAAAGATATTCGCACCACTCAGCACAATATACTTTATTTTTATAAGTAGTTCCGTAGTTTAACCGCAGTATATTATAGTTTATAGTTAAAGCATGAAGAAACCCTAAATATTTAGCAGTACGAGGCACGCATTTTACAATATAGATTTGAATGACAATCAATGCATTTTCATATAAGAAATTTGCAACACATGTTAAATATAATGAGGCAATCTTACATCATACATTTTGCAAGCAATATATAACGTACTTATTACCTACACTTAGTATTTCTGCAATATATATACAATACAAATAAAACTAATAGGTTGCAAATATATGTTATAAATAACGTCGTTCATACTTAAAAAATCACTTAAGTACAGAGCATTTTCTTTTCTTTGTACACACGATAATTATGAATATGATAATACGAGTACATTAGGCTCTAGTTATGTAACTTTGTTACGTACTTTTTCGCCTGTCACTCAGGCTATATTGTAATTCTTCGTACGACATTTATTTTTATCTATAGTTTACTGAAGTTTTCTGAAACCTAATGACAATAGTGTAATAAATATATATTAAACAAAAACAAAATAAGAAAAATATCTATGTGAACGGAATATCTGTCTTCGTTTGAGAGATAATTTTGTTTTTAAATGTGTTTTTACAATTACGTCACCCATAGGATATTTTTATCTAGGTTTTCTCGTTCTGTAAATGCTAACCAATGTGACAATACTTTTAGGATACAATATCTAGTTTACTATGTTTAAATACTTTTTATATATTTTTAGCTGGCAGGAAATATATAGTTGAAGTAAATGCTTAGGTTATTTTCCTTAGCTTACAAAGGGTAAAAGTTTGTACTTTTGAAAATGAGTAAAATGTACATTGATCCAACAGAGATGCAACTCGCCTATATCCAAACAAGGAAATGTTAACGTTAAACAGGGGCAAAGGCGATGAATAGACCGACCACCCGTTGACACACTGTTGAATAAGGCGCGGCCTCGTTTACCGCTTTCAGCCCTAGCGCGTCTATAACGAATAGTCAGCACTATTCTACACCACCACCCACTCAAAAAAGTGACGACGAATGGTCATTAGAATAATATGTCTCTGTAAAACTGTTTGAAACTGACCTCGGAAACAATTATTCATATTTTATATGTCGTCATAATCACTCTACAACCTACATACTTAATTTTAATAATTATTTTATTTATTATATTAATTAATTAATAATATCTTAAAAAAAGAATACTCAATTTTTCAGTAGATTTCTACTACTCGCATATCACTCTAAAAGATTAAGAAAATATTAAATTTTCTTTGTATTACTTCCTTCTTCTTCTAAACCTTCTCTATTCTATTAGGTGTCTACAGCACGTCACGACTTTTCCTATTAAAACCCAAAATAGTGCCGTTAGATTACTACCATTCACATAGCGTGATAAAATTGGCAATAACAACTTTAAAAAGTATATTGTTTTAAGATGTTGCACAAGCAAAAGCTAATCTCGTATACTGTCAAATTTCTCAATTCGTCGACTAAAACCATACCATAGTAAACATATAAACTTTTTCGTTACACAGAATTTATATTAGTTTAACTTAAGTTTACCTAACGTGACTGTACGTATCGAAATCAGAGAAGGGAGTGGAGATAAGCGCGCATCTATGCAAAACACGGCCATTGCCCTGCTGGAGACGGCGTCGGCTTTCGAGAGAGCCGTGCTGGAATGTGAGCACCTGGAGGCATCTGAGCACGGCGGGTTCCGGTGAGAGCGTTGGCGCGGCAGCGTCATGGAGGAGCGCGGTCCCCCCGACGTGCCGTTGATCGTGACCCCGCCGTGCGCGGGCGCGGCACTCACCACCTCGCGACGCACCGCCTCCGCCCGCGGCTCGCGCGATGACCCCCCGCCCTCCACCTGGCGCTCCTCAGTACGTGTGCGTGACACCAGTTTCCGTGGCTCCCGAAAAAGCGTCGTTCGCCTCGAACCGCCCTGTAATGGCCTCAACGGGTTACCCGCCATCGGCAAGGAGGTAATTCACGTATCTGGCTGATAAGACAATTGGATTTAATATGTTAAGGCATCATTTGATCATAAAATACCTACTCAAAAGTGGCCTCTCCTTATTTGTACTCCCACAAAGCTTCAGCTTGTTGATTGTGTCGATGTTCTTTATTTTGCTGCAAAATATAACAAATTCTGTGAATTTCCTATCCCTTTGCTCCGCGATGAAGGGCAAAATATACTTCAGGCCAATGTTTTCATAATGTGCAAAAATATTTGTACAATGTTTTAAATGTCTATTTTTATTTTAAAAGTGAACTTATAATTTCCTTGATATTTCCAGCACTACTGTCTGTATTATAGAAAACTTTATAAAAATATAGGTTATAAAAATATTCCAAAAAACTTGTTAACAATGCTTTAGTAAAAAAAACACATTTTTTTATGATTGGAAAAATAATATTTTACGATTGAAAAAATAATAAAAGTACATTGACAGTGGCGTAGCTAGGCGGATAAATCCTCGATGCATAGTCAGAAAATCGGGAGATCATATTTCACAAAACTTTTATTAAACCTCAAACTTAGCAGTTAACAATAGGGATACGACATACGACGACGATACGACGTATATTCATACGGATTCTTTCGATTCTTAACATGATAAATAGATTCGTCATAGGTCAATTTAATGAAGTGTAAAATCCCTTTGTTTACACAGTATGTAATTCCCATTTACATATAGGTATTAAACAAATAAAACCACTACATTGAAAAAATATTGATAGCGCTTTTAATTTTTGCAAATTTTTTTATAATAAATATGTTGGGACATAACAACATTGCTGGATACACTTCGATATTAAGGTCACTTCAAGTACGTCAAATTTCGATATGATTTCTTTACTAATTGGTGAATGGACCTCCTCACCTTCATCGGTTTAGGAAGGACCAGATGATACACATTGAGGAATTGAAACGGAAACTTGGGTCCATTTGCATTGGAATATTTTATATGTATAACATTTTGCTAATAAAGTTAGTAAATACTAATAAGTCAATAATTTTATAACCTATACTCATATCGAAACAAACGACTAAAATTGTACTAATGTGTAAAATAGAAGACCTGAAGTATTCAAGTCCTGTTTTTGGAATCAGTGATCAGAAGCTAATTCACAAAAATGTTTTTTAGTTTTTCGTCGCTTTTCTGGGAATATTAAATAAATATCGTATCTCTTTGAATTTTTGATGGTCTTGCATTTAAGTGACTCTGAAAGTCATTTCAATACTTGTTTAATTTGTAAGTTGTGGCGTAACGCTTCGTCTAAATACGCAAAGAAATACCAACTCAAAATTGACCATTTTTGATTTTATAATTTCGATTCACTACGTTCGTCTTTCCTGGAACTCCTCATCGTTATTTCTTACAATTGTCTATAAACCCTAGACCATCATGTTTGATTATTATTTTTTTAAGTTATTTCTGATTCGCCAGTAAAGAGCTTGTCTTGCATTATTGCGAAGAGTTTCAGGATTTTAACGGAACCTCGAACAGCATCGTTTATCAGCAAATTAAAATTAAGACTGGCGCAATATTTGTACTCGGCGTTGGGTTGAATATCTTTAATAAGTTCCTGCACACCATTACACACGCCACTCATTACACTGGCCCCATCTTAATCTTGACCGATACACTTTTTGAGATGACTTTAACGCTGAAATAGCCGTAAATCATTTTCAAAAGAATTTCTCTCATCCTTGCTCTCCTTTAGTTCATCCCTAGGTAATCTTTAACGCTTGATAAAAGTTTCTTAGAGATCGAAATAATAACTATCCATTCATTAAGGCCCCCGGTGCACTGCACCGCCTAGCCCTTCGATAGCTACGCCACTGAATATAAGTACATATTAATTCAGTTGCAATTGAAGCAATAACATATTATTTATATATTATTTCAAATATATAAGTGTATCCGGAAAGGTAAGTTCTATATATAAAGTTTTAAAAATAGTTAATGTACGACGCTTTTCAATTGTACATTTGCAAACTAAAGTCCACGATCATATTTCCTATGAAACTTGTGATAGCAATAAATATCACAGTATATAAAATCTTTGTAGTTATTATATTATATAGGTTTTTATAAAACAAAAGAAATTTATATATAAAATATTGATATAAAAAAATTCTATTAAACTTATTATCTAATTCGAATAATATATGCCAAATTACACACAAAAATATAATATAAATGCAAATAGCATTTGTCCACTAAGATTTTTTTATTTTACAATTTTAATTTTTTCTGAATATGAGAATTAATAGCTAATTTTAAACACTGCCACACTAACTTGCGCATTAATAGTAGTAGCCCGTATATTTTATTATTTGACGCGGCGCGGCGTCTGTACTCTCAATTCCCCGACAAGCCAGACTCTATGGCATCTCTTATTTCTTAGTAATTTCTAGCCTGTTTTATATATCACCTTTAAATGAAATCACAGAAATTAGTGACGACGCCTAACATAGAGTTAAATAAGAAAAAATATAAATATGATAATGTTTTATTCTGTAGTTCTAAAAACTTTAAATATGTCTAATATACTTAGTTAAATTATTATTACAATATAGTATTTTTATTCTAATATAGTATTTTTATTCTTATATAGTATAATTATTATTACTATTTAATTTAACCGCAAAGTAGGTACGTTTTATAATTACACGTAAAAATTTAGATTTCAATTTTTAATTTAGATTTTAAAAAGTAATTATAATACATTATTATCTATTTTTTTTATTTAAATTATTATTTAAAAAGTAATTATAATACATATGGCTATAATGGGTACCTACACCCTGCGTATATAACCCGAGCGAAGCGAGAATGAGTCACTATTAAATTAAGTTTAAACAAAAGTTAAATGTTGACCTACAAAGTATCAAAAATCAATGTGATTTAATGAAAATCCAAGTTAATTCCTCATAAAAGCATATTTGTTATTTCCTCATAAAAGCATATTTTCTAGTTACCTTAATAATCTTAGATAGCTTCGCATGTATCAAAATTATACCATTTTAAATACTTAATGGCATCATATTTATGATGACTTACTTATTCTTATGTAGTTCTGTTCTTAAGTCTCGCTAAAACTCAATAACAACTGGACCGTTTTTTTTTTATATTATTAGAGGCTTAGTATAAAAAATATTAGGAAACCTCAAAACAGCTGGAAAATCGAAAAGTTCAAATCCGTTATCCGTGTGAAATAATAGAAACCATTTATTTCGATATATACTCGTAAGTAGGTACCTACATCGATAAAGGAAAGGAAAACATGCAATATTTTAAAAAGTATCGAATGTAACGAGTATACCTAAATTATAAATTATAAAAAAAATTATAACTATTTATTCATTTTATAAAGAATATTATTATAATTAACTAACAAATAGCAATAAAAACATATTTTCAACGTTTACTACTTCCGTATGGCCGAGCCAAGGCTAGTGTTTAAAACAGCGTTATTTTTTTAAAGTAATAGCTTTGAAATCGTTTTAGTTCCACCCAGTAAGTTCAATCTAGTGACCTATTTTTCTTTTGTTCTGGTCTGACAAATCCAAATACTGCCAAATAGTTTTTGTTTCAATAAATTCCATTATGAAATTTTGAAAAACATTGTTTTAAAACCTTTGACGGTGCGATTTACGTTAACGCGTAGATCTTTTTATAGTCCTTTTCTTCCTTTTATTTATATGGGTACAGTTTTATTTTTAGTTTTACATTGTGAGTTTATATCATTAATAATATAAATTCCTAGCGACAAACAACATTTTTGCACCAAGTTTATAAGCTATATGTGTATAATATACAAAGATCACACGTAGCATAGTGCACTATAACACACACCGCTACACGAAAAAAGTATGAATCAAAAAACGCACCACTTTTAAATGAAAATAAATTGACATATTATTATTATTGTTTATCGTATTAATATTTATCAATACGTTTACACTCATAAAATAAATAATTAAAATAAACATTGTTAAGCGTTAAATCATATGCTTAGGGTTAAATCAATAAAAGAAATAAACTTAGTGTAATTTATAGTCGCAACAAGTAGAAAATATATATATAAAACTTTCGCAAAACACTACCAATCAATAAGCATGAAATTCGCTTAGAACAATAATTAATTCAACAGTATAGTCAAATTCAATGCAAGCTACCCAAAAATCATGTAGCAACCAAAGTACCTAAAGGAGGTATGAATGTGTCTAGTTTTAGATGCAAATCATGTCTTAAACTATACGCTAGATTTGAATGACATAGATATCGTAGTTGAACCTGAATGTCTTATACATCCCTGTATTATTTAGTTCTAACAGGTAGTTGTGCTATAGATAGGCTACTATTGCTCATCTTTAATTTTGGATAAACAATTTTTATTTTTTGTCTAAATTTTTTGGAAGTCATTCAGTTTTCACTGAATTATTCCGAACATATGTTAGAAATGAACGATTTCTTTTATTTAACAGGAATAATAAATCGTGTAAGGCATTATTTATTGATGGTTTTAAGCCCAGTTCGGAACACTCAAGCGTCGTTGCCTAACCCATGCAATTCACAGGGTCATTGAGCTTGATCGAGCCTCTCATTGGGTAATTATGTTTCTATTTCAGTTGCTAATTATGGTACGATAAGTCTACTGCAAGACTTTAATATTATGCGTAAATTTTAATTTGGTATTATTTATTTAATATTTATGAAAAAAATTAAGTATACTTTTGTTTTCAAACGTAAGTAAGGGAAAACGCGAACGGTTTGGGTATTATTGCTATCACTATATAATACCTAAAAGTACATTATGATTGTAACATCAACGTGATGTATCCAATAGGTAATTATGATAAATGGGTTGCATATTAAAAGTTCTATTTTAAGGAAGCTGGTGTTTTAACATTCTGATAGATTTATTATGAAATGGAATGGTACCACTTGTATACATTTACGTATCACTGACTCTGTTGTTCACAGGTCCTGTCACTGGGCGCGACGGGCGGCCACAAGGGAACCACGCAACCATCACACCCCTGCACTATCCTCCACCATTCTCCTTATAAGGTGAGTGACAACTAAGATTTAACCATATAGTCTTTGCTCTAATTAAAATTCGTAGTAATAATATTTTATTTATGATGTATACGGAATTATTGGCTGAAAACATAAACTATCACTACTAAAAAAATAAACTACTACCTATAGACTATATTAAAAGTAAATTTTTTAAAATATTTTACGGAAAAGTATTAACTACTCTTTGAAATATATGTACATACATACTCATATATACGAATTTTAATAATTTACAATTTTCCATTATATTTAAAATTTTATAAAGCAACAGAAAGTTTATAGGTTATAGGTACTAACTAAATATAGGTCGCAACTCGCAAATTGAAAATGACTTCATTAATATCTGACGAGTTTACATTTAAGCGACAGATACTTTGTTAAAAAGCAAGTTTTATCTATAAAAATATTACATATCATTGAGGAACATTCTAATAAATAATATAATACTCATGACGAGTCCTGGTCCCTAATTTCAACAAAGTGTTAAAAGACATGTATGTGTCACACTCATATGTACAAATTGCTTGCTGATTAAGTCTCTTAAAGAAATTAATGTGTCACACGTGACTCCGTACGACAACTCACATGTCACTACTGTGCTGACGCTACTATGTCAGAAGACAGAACCTTCACAGATGCGCACAATCGGATCACCATACATTAAATGTTTGTCGAATACATTTCTAATAAATATAAATCTCGTGTCACAGTGTTTGTTATAGAACTGAGATTTTTATGAAATTTTTTGTGTATATTTAGTAGGTCTGAGAATAGGTCGTAGGCTGTTTTTTATTCCCCTAGGTGATAAAGGCAATGTTGTTATTTTATAACTCAATGGATAAAGGTCTCTCCAGATTTTTTATTTTTTATGTTGACTAACTTGTTATTTTTAATTTTTTTATGATTAAGCATCAAAAAATACTTCTGACCCTACATTCTTCTACCACCAATCCCTATTATTTAATAGTGATTAGAACGCGGGCAGAGCCGCGGGTATTGCTAGTTATTTATAATATTTGTTTATAGATATTATGTACATTTTTGTCTAATCAATGTTCATCATCAAAACTGTGAATATAGTTAAATTCTTCGATACATTATTTTGCTAATTACAAAACTTACAATACCTAATACTTGCTTATATATTACTTGGTTTTCAAATATACTGTATTAAATATTAATCGACTTATCACTTGTCAAAAATAAAATTAGTGTTCTATTGTAAAGAAAAAGTATTTTGAAGCAAACCTTTTGCAATTTGTTCATTGACGTCAGTTGATTATTACGCTACAAATTTTAAATTGCTCTACTTGTTTTAAATAATCAATAAAAGAACAATATTTTAATGTAAGTTGTAGTTAGGGAATTCTGGTATGTAATTGTTAGCGCTGGTACATAAAAAATATTTGCCGCATCGACCTCGTTCATTTTCAACACGCAAAAGCGCAACCTACTCTACACGCTATTATTTTAAAAATTTTTAAGAAAATAATATTGTACTTTAGCCTTTTATTGTTAAAGTACAGTTCACCAATACTTTTAATATATATGTAGGTATTAATATTATATTGATAACTTTAATTTTGTTCGTAAAGACACAGAATCAAAGAGAAACATATATGTCTCGTCGTGTTTAGTTTGCATTAGATAACAATATACATAAATAAAGTTCATTTCATTGAAATGGAATAAAGTAATTTTTGTTTCAGGCCGCTTGGGATTGGTTGATTCTGATTTTGGTCATCTACACCGCAATATTTACCCCGTACGTGGCCGCATTCCAATTAAATGAACCAGATTTTGACAAGCGATCGCGTGGTTTTGGCCAGGACCCCATTGTAGTTATTGATATGATAGGTAATACTTTATTTGAACTTTTAATTTTTTTATACTTTATTAAAATTGCCAGTTTTTCAAGCCTATAAAAATGCATGAAAACCTTTGTATAGAAATTTGTTTAAAGATTTGCAATTAACCTATATTTCCAGTGGACGTGACATTCATAATAGACATCCTAATCAACTTCCGCACTACATACGTGAACGCAGCAGACGAAGTGGAATCAGACCCTGGGAAGATCGCCTTGCATTACTTGCGAGGGTGGTTTGTCATCGACCTTGTCGCTGCCATCCCCTTCGACCTACTTCTATTCGGGACCGACACCGACGAAGTGAGCCGCCTTTACCTCGCACCCACTCACCGACTCATATGATATCATGTCACATCTACACATGACTCAAATAGAAATAGTATATAAAATAAATGCCTGATTTAGAAGGTAATAGCCACCAGACGATCAATTGTCCGAAACGCCAAGTGTAAGAACAACATAGGTAACTCGTACCAATTCCATAACAGACTAACACAGTTCCATCAAAACGTAGCAATAAAAGTGTAATTAAAAAGACTTAGGCGTATTAAATACACACCTCTTATGTAAGATTAAAATCGCGGAACACGATTCACTCTGTTAAGAGAATGATAAAATGGGTCGTTACAAAAGTAGGTCGAGCTATATTTTCACGAAGAAAACTTAAAGGGGAAGAAATATAAATCAGAATGCCTACAAACTATAATTTAAGCGAACGAAGCCTCCAACATTACTTTCGGACAAATGAAGCTCTGGATAAAATCTTAGAAATTCACGTACAGTAGTGGAATGCAGTTAATGCAGCTGTCACTTGAATATAACAACACAATAATTACTAAACGATATATTATATTATGCCAAACACAAGCCCCACACTACTGTTCAGATTAATTGGCTAATACTTATCTTAAAATTAAATAAAACTCGACCGCCATTATATTATCATTCCTTATTATTTTTTATAACTGATGTTTATTATTTCGAAATTATTTTATTTTGTACAAATATAATTTATAATTAAAATTTGTAACATGTATGTACTAACTAGTAGGTTCTTTTCATTCATATAAATCCGAAAGTACTTAACTATTTAGTTCGACATAAAGTCGGTATGGAGATTACCCAAGGTGGGTGCGTACTGAATTTGTAATACCGTTTCTTGTTACAGCAGGGGCTGGAAAGTGATGAGGTATACCATCTTTGTGAACTACTTTTATGTTGCTGCCACTCTATTTTCTTACATTTTAGTTTTATACTTTGAAATTAATTTCCACTAGCCATTTTAAATCCACTAAGCGAATGCGTTAATGGAAGATGAGGACGCTTCCCATGAGCAAAGTTGTTTTTGAATTTTACACAGCGCCAAATCTATGAGTGCTCACTCGCTATATCACGAGCTTCGCCACCTATATTTCAAATATAAACCAATGGGGGCGAAATTATAGTTATCCAAATATGAGATCCGCATTGATTTTGACAGTAGCCACAGCTTTTGCTCTACCTCTAGTGCATAAAAGCGATATAGACTTTGAACATTTTGTCTCCAATTTTGTTTTGTGCAAGGTAGTTTGAGAAATATTATATAGCATTGAGTATTGACGAGTTTCATTTGTTTCCTGCAGAGGCGTAGAACGCAACTAGAGGCAAGGTAATGAAGGCCTTCATCTTTGCTAGCATGACATTCCCTTCTTAATATGTAAAGTGAATTAAGAACCTAAATGAAACTTTACGTGAACCAAACAAAATAAAATTTAAAAGTTTAAAAAAATTACTACGGATGAATACGTAGCGTCATACTTTTACTTTTTGCAACAACTTTTTTTTGTCTTGCTCGTAATAATAATAATTTATCAAATTATAATATTGAACCGAACCTCATGAAATTATCCTAAACTTTTTTCACAATGAAGACATACTAACTAAGTCTGTTTAGTTATTTAAATATAATTGCATTACATACATACATATTAATTATGAAAAAGAAAGGCCTTAAGAAAAGAGCTTCAATCCTGCAGTAGAGACGTCTATAACAATATATTATAATCACTTTTTACTTTAAGCAAAACATTATCATAAGCTTTAGTCCATAGTAAAGTGCAAGTCACGAAGTGCACAGAGCTTGGTAGTAAATACGCTCACACTTCCCAGACGAATTATTTGTAAAAATTGCATTTTCACTACATAACTAAGCACTAAACTATATGTAACTATACATATTGCATTCATGTGGCACCCACCTACGTGGCATTTAGGGAAAATTATTACCAAAACAGTAAAAAAGATTTTCTTAAATATTCATTTTAATTTCAAGAGCTAACATTATATTTTATTAGTAGGGACTTACATAATATTTTTTATGAAAATAAATTGTTTAATTTTATTTATTATTATTTTTTCTACACCGATCCGCTAAATGTATAAATTACAAATAATACTGATGATTGGTTTAATAATATTTTATGTATATAAAGTTTGTAATAAAAAAGCAATTTAATCTATATCACTTCGCTATTCTATAAAAAATCGCTAATAGGTAAGTTACTCGTACAACGTTTTTAGAGCGTGTTCAAATGCATACTTATAGTACCTATTCAACCCTTCAAAGCTGTGAAAACCAACATATCTTGTCACAATGCACTTGTATGATTAACACACTCATGACATATTGTTTATGCGCGTAATGTTAAGAATATATTTAGCCGCAGTAATGAATGATAAGATTATACTTATAACGTAGAAATATTTTGACCTCAGTCCAAATTAGGTTAGTAAGTCGATAACAGCATATTGCCTTGAAAATATCTTAGTTTAGTGTATAAGAAAGCAACAGTGATAACCTTAATTGAAATGTACGAAAATAATTAATTAATTAGAATTATACAGTTTTATGCACCGCAACCTATAAAGAAGCTAATTTTATAGTTTGAAACAACGCTTGTATTTGCAATACCTGTATGGCTGAGCTCGGAAGATGCTCGCATCGTATATCCATAGACAAACTTCCGCTTGTTTGAAGTGAAAAATCGCTGTGAAGCCTCATTAACGCTACTTAGTAATACGCGAACATTCATACAATGCTTGGGTTCGGTATGCGGCTAAGGAAATTGCTTCATGTGACTGGTGGATAGCTTTTTCAGTGTGCTTTCTATGTTTGCAGACCACTACCCTCATCGGTTTGTTGAAAACAGCGCGCTTATTGCGACTGGTGCGAGTGGCGCGTAAGATCGACAGATACTCCGAATATGGTACTGCCGTCCTTCTCCTTCTTATGGCTACCTTTGTCCTTATTGCACACTGGCTCGCTTGTCTATGGTAAGCTAATATGTACAAAAATTAAAGAAGAACAACAATATAGCTCTATATAATAATATGTATTTCTATTATAAATTATTTGCGTATATTTAATACAATATATTTATAGGTACGCAATTGGAAGCTGGGAGAGACCTCAGCTTCATGCACCTATTGGCTGGCTTGATGCGCTTGCTAATGATGTCCAAGCTTCTTACGACAACTCTACTGGACCTTCCATGAGGTACTCGGCCCATTTAGTTACACAAATATAAATTATAAAAATATAAATACAACTCTTATATGGTAATTACTTCCTTTCATTTCAGATCTCGTTACATCACCGCTTTATACTTTACATGTACATCCTTAACAAGCGTCGGCTTTGGCAATGTAGCGCCTAACACTGATATGGAGAAAGGATTCACAATATTCGTCATGCTTGTTGGCTGTACGTTATAATTTTAATATTACAATATTACATTGATCATACCTTTTATATTTTTAACACCCCGTAAAATAATACTTTCTTAGATTTATGAGAATGTTTGAAATAAAACGATCTTGTGTGGAACGTGAACCTACAATGTTTAAACAATGTATCGATAATAAAACTTTTTTTATTGACAATATTTTGATATATTATAAAGCCAAAATAATGATAAAAACAAAAACTAATAATCGCCCGGAGTTTTATCAATCCACTCCTTCTTCTACAATATCACGGGCTAAAGTTAGACCTATATTATATTTTCCTAAAAATCTTCAGTAATATTATGAATGTGTAAGAAAAGGAGGCGACAGACAAAACTTCGGGCAATTATTGTTGAGTGAGGAACTAGTGAAATTAAAATTTCATGATGAAGTCCGTAAAATTTAAATAGTATATTTATGGTTTTTATCTAATTCACAGCTCTTATGTACGCTAGTATTTTTGGAAACGTATCCGCAATAATTCAAAGGCTATATTCGGGGACTGCGAGGTATCATACTCAAATACTGAGAGTTCGGGAGTTCATTAGATTTCACCAGGTAATTTTCATCACCTTACAACCAAAACGTTAGTTATGTTCGTTTTTCTGAATAACTTGCTGACCGTCTGTCTCACGTATTCTGTTTTAAGCTTCAATTTTGTTTGTGTTTTTCAGTTCCCCATAATAACATAAATTCTACAAAACGTTAATATTTTCAGAATTTCCCAACTTTTAAGGAATGTTTTAAAAACAACCGTTTTCACGCTGCGCTTACCTTTGAACAGCATTTTATTTATTTATGCATGTACGACATTATATTTACAGATCACCAATCCTTTACGGCAAAGATTAGAAGAATACTTTCAACACGCATGGAGCTATACGAACGGAATCGACACGTCTAGTGTGTTAAAAGGCTTTCCCGAATGCCTCCAAGCTGACATTTGTCTTCATCTAAATAGAAATTTACTTGCTAATTGTGCTGCTTTTGAAGGTGCTAGTCCTGGTTGCTTAAGGTAAATTACCGTAAAATATTAGTGCTTACTTATATTTCATATCGAGAATAAACTAATCAAACAAAACTTATTTTCCGTAATTTTAGGGCGCTCTCTCTTAGATTTAAGACTACTCATGCGCCTCCTGGAGAAACATTGGTACATCGAGGAGATGTCCTAACATCTTTGTACTTTATATCTAGAGGATCCATTGAAATTCTTAAGGATGATATTGTTATGGCTATATTAGGTAATTTTTTACGTAATACTCTTTCAAACAGTAAGCAATATGTATACTATGAAGGTTATGGGACCAATCATTTAAATGCTACGTTTTTATTAGAAACTACTCGTTACGTCTTGGCTTGCGGGGAAAGTACTTTCGTTGTTTTCTTTCAATTTTTTTAAATAAAGCTATACTTTAATGAGTTGAGATCTTAAGTGTTGTAAAAATAACAAATATAAGCATTATCACAATAGAATTAAATACATGAATAATAATTATTCCTACAAAAATGTTTTTTTAACTTAATAAACAGGTAAGGATGACATTTTTGGTGAAAACCCGTGCGTACATGGTACAGTGGGGCGCAGCAACTGCAGGGTTCGTGCGCTCACCTACTGCGATCTGCATCGGGTGCATAGGGACGACCTACTTGACGTGCTCGACTTCTATCCTGAATTTCGCGCTTCATTTGTGAACAATCTTGAAATAACCTACAACATGCGGGACGTTAGTATTATATATACATATATATATATATGTAATAAAATTAATATTTTTTTTGTATTCAGTTCCACTACTGGGCACGGGCCTCCCTTTAACGCTAGGGGAAGCAGGTCCTAGTCCACCACGCTGGCCTGGTGCGGGTTGGCAGACTACACATCGGTCTTTCCAAAACTGGCTAGGTTCTCTTAGACATGCAGGTTTCCTCACGATGTTTTTATTTCATCGTAAGACTAGTGATAATCATGAGACATGAGACATGTTAGAAATGATTCGCACATGAAAATATCAGAGGTGCGAGACCCGGATTTGAACACGCATCACTCGGTTATCCAACGCGAGTGCGTTACCACTGAGCTACCACTGCCTATAAATATTTTATTTAATATTATTTTATTTCTAAGTAATAAGTAAGTATACGTGATTTTACTTAAAATAAAAAAAGAGTATACACATTTAGAATATCATATCATAGATGGCGTTGAGTAGTTCGCTGATCATGTTTGTTCACTTTCGAATTTTCTTTCGCAGGATGATTTAAGTGGTATCGAGCCTCGACGGCGAATGCGATATGAAAATCCTTGCGATGCTAGACTACTTCGCGAGGCGTACGCCCGCACTACGCGTCGTCCTCACACAGAAACATTCGCAGACAAGGTGGTGCGTAATTCGCGTTTCTTGTGCACCATATGTGTTAACAATATCAGAGCACTTGTGTGCATATTGGCAAATGAACTTTCACCACGTTATTAGAGCTTTTTCAAATTTGCACAGCACAACATTGCGTCGCAATAACATCTATGTTGCACATAAAGAGACTTCAATTAGCAGTTTGATAAAATATCAGTTTTGATACCAAAGCTCTGCAAACAGCAGAGTAGGATAAAAGCTTTGTAATCTATATTCTTACCAAATGCATCGATCGAAAACCGTTTAACAATTAACATGAATACTGTTTAAGACAAACGTTAGTCAGATCTACGTATTGAAGGCTCTATATAAAGCTTAACTTTAATATATAATATAAATAAATTCTATCCTATGATTTCTAAACTTTTTACTGCTTTCAGGATTCACAGTGTAGTGATGAAGACACAGAATCTCCGCCTAGTCGAGGCATTTTAGAATTTTCAGCGGACAAAGCAGGCCAAGATGTCACTCCTTTGAACTTCAACTTCAGTAAGCAACGTTCCACAACGCTTAATTCTATTACAGGTACAAAAATAATATATACAATATATGCTAATGGAATGTAATATTAATTATTTACAAAAAAATATTAATTTTTTTTACAACACTCGGCACGATATAACATTGAAAAAAATATTCGAGGTATACTATAATTAAAAACTTCGTTTTCGTGCTTGGTGGTATTTATAAGTAACATAACTATTATAGTGTAGATGCACATAGAAATATGGAACGATGTGCAAATCCCTTTTAAATATGAATCCTTATGAAGTATACAAATGATTTTTTAAATGGAACTATTCTTGTATTGGTCACATTGTAAATGATATACTAACATAAACTACTTTTATATAGATATTTTTAGTATTTAAGTATTTTTAGAATGATTTAGTTTTATTACAATTAATTACAAGAATGGTAACTATACTAAACCTCTTTTCTTCTTCTTAGGTAGAGACCTATTATTACAACAATTTATTTTAGACATATACATTTAAATGAAAAATCCACAAGACAAACGGCGTTTATTATGATACATTTTTGATCCTCTCTCATACAAGTCATTATTATAATTATTTTATTAAAGGAAATAAGGGATTACTTAAATAAGCAACAATTTATGTCGTATTGATTTAATTTGAGGCAGCATGTGATACGCTTTTGGTCCCACATTTATCCTTTTCGATAATGGTAGTGAGAGGAACGTGGAAGGGTTAAGAAAAGCATATTATGGTCGGGTATAGCTGCTAAATTAATGGCACCCCTAAATATTCATACTTACATAATATGCCGCATGACCACGTTCCTCCTCTGCCCGCTCTGAGCGCGGCCCTTGTGTGCAGGCATGCTAGCGCAACTAAAACGGAGCTTCCCAGACCTCTACCACCATAAAACCCACCAGCCGCTACACAACAAATACTGTAAGTATGCATATACAAATCTTTAGTTGCATGTTCCTTTAAATTCGACGAATTGTCAAAAATTAACAGTGGTGTTATTAAATATATTTATGTATTATAATAAAATAGACGAAATAAATGTAATTATAACAATGAAAGCGTACAAAATCTTGATAAACAATTTGAAAATGATTTATATTAATTGTAATTGTGATTAGTGAAAAAATAAGTTAATATTAAACATCAACTAAACAATATAATGAACTATGATACTACTATGATACCTGCTAGAGTTGTTAGTAAAAGGATAACACCTTGATCAATTACAGCTCAATCAACACCTCAAACATACAGAGGTCGAGCAGCCGTTCGGCGGCAGTCTTCTGTAGGTCCGTTGAACGACACTTCGCCGTTGACCGGGGGTATGGCTGGTGAGCCGGCGGTCAGCACACCGGCGCATAGCGCCACGCTCCCAGTGTCAAGCCTTAGCACTAACCCCAGCTCATATTATACCAATGCGTCGCCCAGTCCGCCGGCGCCCGCACCCGTCCACGTCTCCTGCGATGATATTCTAGCGCCAAATGCGCCGCAAAACGTAGGCCGTACCTCTAGGTCTGCCCCACACTCCGCTGTCAATTTACATCAAACTGGCCGGCCGACAGCGCTTGCTTTCACGTCTGAAAAAGTGCAAAATACAATGCAGGTAACTAAAGGCGAAGTAGCTAATTAGCTATGTTTAAATGATAAGATATAGACTTGTATAGTTAACATTGATATTTTTTGGCAGGATGTTATTTCACCACAGTATCAAAATGTGGGTGCAGCAGCTACTGCGGCATCGGTAGCCACAATCCTGACGAGGTTAGAAGAGCTGAGTAGACGAGTTGCTGTATTAGAAACAGGCCTCACTGCAGATGTTCGACGTATTTTGCAACTATTACAAGCCCCTAACCACAATGCGCAGCCAGCGCACACTCCTTCGCAACCACTGCCAAAAGCCTCGCTTTCCGTTCCTCAATCGAATGAGGTAATTTTTTTTAAATTATACCTACATAATTTTTTCTTAAGAGCTTGAGTCATTTGCAAAATTTGGTTTCGTAGAACCAGTGGGAGTGGAATTGGAACGGTGACCGCGAGCGCGGCGGGCGTGGTGGCGGGGAGCGTGCCGATCGCACGCCGGGCGTCCAGCGGTCGGCGTCGGAGCCCCACGCACCCGTGCCGCCGGCGCTGCCGCCGCCGCCGCACTCGCACTCGTTCTACAGGTAGTGTGAGGCCGGCGAGACGAGCGCTCCCCGCTCCCGGTCATCGACGCGCTCGCTCGCAGAGTCCGCCTCGTGCGGCTCGTTGGCGGCGGCGACGCCCGGCGGCACACCCGGCGGCACACCCGGCGGTACACCCGGCGGCGCAGCCGGCGGCACGCTCGCCGCGCCGCGCACGCGCTTCCACTTCTGCCGGCGCATAACGCATCCGCGCCGCGACGACGTGAGGAACTTCCTCTGACACGCCCGAACCTACGGACCAATTTTGTACTCTCGTCGATGCCTATTTGACACGTCCTCGCGATCTTTAGAGCGTACCGATGCTCGCACGGTGTCCATTTATATTTTACGCGAATGACTGTTACTGAATAGTGTCCAAGTTTGGGTCGAATAAAAATTGGCCTTAGTTCGTAAAACGATTCTCATAAATAAATAAAATACCCGTATTTGTAAATTTTATGAGTGTTTTAACACGCAATAATCGGTGGACGCATAGGGTGCTTTAATTTTGTTGTAGATTACAACCGTTATACATAATTACGATTGATTATTGTTTATAATATACAATAGCACTATTTCAGGTTATTACGGATCTCGTTTTGGTTCTATCTGCGATCGTCGGCATTTCCTGTCGAATCGATTTCATCGATCAAATGGTCATTTTAAGTTAAGATCTCAGCTACACAGTATGAAGATATAAGACTGAGACATTACGTAATACCGTGAACTGTATTTCCAGAAGAGAGTAAACGATAAACGCTTTCTACCCGTCCTTGCTCCTTGCCTTTACATTGTAGCTAGATAATATCTAACACTACATTGATCAAACATTTTGGAATGCTCCTTGTGGAAGTGCGTTTATGAAAATTCGCTTGTCATAAAATTATTATAGGTGTTTATATACCATATAAAACTTGATGATGCATACCCTCAAGTACTAAATTATTATTTTTTTAATTTTATTTACCCAAACTTAGACTGATTAATTTTCATTTTTAATGGTTATTGTTTAAAATTCGTATTCTGATGAATTCACATAATTATATTAAAACTACTTGTTTTTTGTTTATAAGCAACGCCGATCGTCCAATTGGTCAGATCACTGATGAACATGACACATGAGCAAGTCAAGCCTTTATGTACCTACTTATACAAGCTAACAAATACCATTTCATGTATTGTTGTAAGTTATACATTATTATCATTGTCTTATTTTGATAAAAAAATAATACTAGGCATAGTTTAAGAACGATGATACGACTATCTCATGATATTATTGGTGTGATCTGATCAGTTTAATGATTGGATTATGTTAAAAAATAATATTTGAAGCTAAATAATGTCTGCTTTTAAAAGCGACTTTTACAAAATTGCATTTTACCTAAGAGTTATTGCTAATTGTGGCTCAAAGATTGTATCTTTATGTGGTAATGTATAATCCTAGTTACGAAATAAGACATCTCGCCAATATATCATATAAGCAATAAAAAGTACATTATAGTAAGGACCGACAACTTGATTACATTATATATTTAATAATAAGCAGCTAATATCAACTATACAAGCTAATTATATGATAACGTATTTCTTTTTGTGCTCACTAATTTATTGTATTTGTAAGGGTGAGCTTACTTTTAATGGCACAATATATCGGAAAAATATCTTCGACTAAGTACACTACGTGCTGCGTTTATGAACCTTAGACATTTGCTTACATAATTTTTTTTTAGTTTTGGCGCAAAATCTATAGAATCTAATAACATTCCTTAATTATATTAATTATTTTATGTACATTGTTTTGATTATTTAAATTGAGTGCATAGTAAAATTTAAAAAATAAACCAAAAAAATATTGTCAGTCTTCGAAATTTTTTTTACATCAATAATACAAACAATGGCATCACACTTTCCTTTAAAACAGGCATTTTCTATTTTCTAAATTATTTTTGTATTGCAGAGACAATTCTTAGGTAGGCACTTAAAAATATATTTCATGAATGAAGCTACTCTTTACGTGAATGTTTAAAAGTACCTACAACTACAGATCTGTTTCAATTCTTTTAAAAAGCAGATTTTGTTTTTACATTGCAAAAATTAAAAATTAAAAGCAACAAACACATTCCATCTGCCATAAATATAGTATTTTGATAGTTAAGAAGAAAATAAAGTGGTTTCATCCGTGAATAATATTTGCATAAGCCTGCAAACAGTCTTGAAAAACAGCTCTTAATTGCCTTAAAATGAAACAAATATACGGTGGTATGGAAAATTTAAATAGGTAGTCACAATTACACTATAAAAACACATAGAGGCTAGTGTATCTAAAGAATTCACTGCATATTTGTGTAAAAAGAAGTTCAAGAACACTAGCGATTAATTGGCCGCCCTATTTCAACATTTAAATTCAATTTTGGTAACTTATAAAACTATTTGTTTAAATTAAATTGTATTTCAAAAACCACAAATGTCCTGCTGAATTTAAATTGTTATTTAAAATTAAAGAAGAAAAAAGTATCATAAATATAAACGAGTTGTTTTAGTCAAAAGCATAATTTGTAGAGTGTTATTCTTAGGTAGACTTAGAAGATAAGTCGGTCAATTGAAATGTATTTAGGTAGTTTGTACACCTTAACTCAAGTCTTTAACTCTAACTAATATTTTTTGCTTAGCTATTTACTATAGTACGCTTTAATTAGATACCTACTTGCTTTCATAGATCTAGAATTTCATAAAGTATGCGTAGTAACTTTATAATGCCAACGATTTAAACGTAACCGACTTAGTTCAATTACATTTTTAATGAATCAAATTATTTATTCTCTTTATTTTGTAAAATTACCCTTAATTAAAAATACTAACTTTGTCACAAGACATAAAAATCTACATAAGAACTAAGAATAAAAAATATTCTTTTATGATGTTTTAATAAATATAATAATATTTATTCATTCAGCTCATTCATTTTTTAATAGTTAGTTTTCGACAGTTTAACAAATTAAATTAAATGAATTCTTAACAGGTTTAGGTCAGTTTGTTGAGAAGGGAATATTAAAAGTCCCTGCTCTACATATATTTATGAAAATGCCTAACAATAATAATTTGTTCGCTACTTGTCAAAGAACAAGTTTTTTATTTCACGTTTTGTAGTTAATAATAGAAGTAATTAAAGCTGCATTTTGAATTCAAAAAATTTTGAATTCAATTCAAAAAATTTAACGATTTTGAAATCTAACGATATCTGCTGTTTACGTATTAACGTTACTTCAGCATGTCTTCAAATTAAGCTTTGTAAACGCAGGGTGTTTTCTGTTATAAATTAAATTTAAGCTACAATATTTCGGGTGTAGATTCAAAGATTCGTCATTTTTTTAAATATTCACGTGACATATTATATTCTCACAAATTTTTAGTTTCAATCATTTGTATGTTGACGATCGATGAAGCTATACTGAATTCGGAAATAATATTAATTATAGCATAATATAAGTTTAATTAACAATAAAGTAGGAATGTACTTATTAACTACATTAAACTCATAGTTTATCTTTGTACGCTTAGAATGTTGACCGGCACTATTTCACTTCGATTAATATAACAAACGTTTTCATCAGGATTTTTTACAAAAATAAAATTATGTTTTTCGTATCAATGGTATAATATTACTTCGTAACATACACTTTTTTTGATTGACGATTATTCTGTAAACATAACGAATTTTGGAAAATTGGAAGTCGCCTTTCTGAACTAAGCTACTTGTGTTCATTTTTTACCTTAACTTTAATGTTTGTATTTTCATATTTATTTAATTCAATTTTAAGTGTGCCTGCAGCTAAGAAGTTCAAATATATATTAAAAAAAGTTTGTACGTACAAATTTTTGCGATCTAATACATTAAGTCGTCACGACGATTCACAAAAAACTCATTTCTTCGACAAACATACACTACGTATGAAACACTGAAGACACTGTATAATATACATTTAAATAATGTGGCTAAAAAATAAGCGCTACAAATTTTAGCATAAGTGAACTGGTGTACAGTTGTTCGCTTTATCATTTTAAAAATTGTTGCCTTGAAATAATTTTAGTCACAAAAACTGGTTGTTTCAGCTTTGAATAGTCACACATTTATATTGTTCTAGAATATTATATTGATAAGTTTAGTATTTTATATTTCAAAAAACATATAAAATGCAATGTTAAGGCGTGCATAATAATAATTAGTAATTTTGTCTGTGATCGAAATTTTATATTGTTAGGCTGAAAAATAAGCGCACGTAATTTCTAAGTTTCAAAGCTGTAATATGTTTTCAATATTCTTAAAATCTATTGTTGGTTATTATATGTATATAAGTAATCCAATTTTTACATAATCACGTTTCATTAACTTATGCATTAGACATATCCAGCTATGTATGTAACAAACCCAGTCCTAAGACTCTTGTTTACACAGCGAATGTAACAAAAATATTGTTTTGAAATAAAAACCTTTATTTATTTTAAATATAGATTAAATGGAACTATGATTATAAAAATTTCCATTTTGTACCTAGATTAAACAGCGCACAATGAAAGTTCTAAAGTAAGCAAGAGACTTAGGATAAAGCATTATTCGATTTCGTTTATGAGAGGCAGAGGAGTCACAAATTGTATCGTTTAGCTCTGTTATGAAAAGACTTAGTTGAATTTTTATAGTAACTATCGTTAAAAAAATAAAAAAAACAATTTTATTCAAGAAGAAGAAAGAAGAAGATATAGGTACTCAATGCCTTTCAATCATTTTTTTAGATAAAATTATAGGTATTTAGTTTTAACTGAAATCTTGACAAGTTCAGTATTATTTTTTAAGCTTTTCTTAACTGAATTTGTCGCAATATTATTAAATATTTTATGGTATTTTTCGTATTAAAGTTGTTTTCTCATTTATTATTAACAAGTTAATTTTATTTTTTCAAATATGTATTTTGTAATTTAACATTTATGCATTACAACACTTGCTGTTTCAAGTTTTGTTACACAAAATATCTAAGCATGTTGCGTGTTAAACGTGCTGTTAAAGTTTCGCGTAGTAACGGCCCCGACTACTTTATAGATAAAGGATTTTAAATATGGATTAATAAAAATACTACACAATATAAATTAAACACTACATACACATTTTAATAATAACGAGTGTAGCTTACATATTTTCAACAATAACGAGTGGCGATCTTAGGACGTGGCCTGGTGAGCCTAGAGCCTGGCCTGAATAGAAGGTCAGCTCTTATTAGGCTGGGCTCAAAATAACAGATTGTCTTTTCTTGCAATTAAAAAAAATAGTAAAAAAGTTAAAATTTACAGAGCCGTAGAGAGGTAAATGCAAATAAGCTAAGATTCACACATTGACACCTTTAGCAAAGTTAACCAATGGCGCTAGATAACATTTATTAACAACGGTAGTACTTAGGTAAATATGTGTTGGAATATTAATAAAGATAAAAACATAAAATCTTTTATTAAATTAGAGCTCTCCGTCACGTTCAATCACGAAAACATCCGTTATGTCTTGATTAAGAACTTGAAAGGATCTATCGCCGGAGCCGCGCCATTGTTAAGACCGAAAGTCGCCACTGATTGATAATAAATAACAAATTAATCATGTAAAGTACACTGTTTATGAACGCTCATATACAAATTGTTTTTTTTTTAATTGAATTGCCTTGAATTCTCGATATCATTTATTATTTACACACTTTACACAATATAAAACTATCGTAACATGACTTCATTACATTACTACATTTTATGGGTGTGGAAGCAATTTCTATAATATGTGCCCCTATTTAACAATACCAGCAACTAAATTATCATCGAGTTTATGAAATTACTAATAAAAACCCGACTGCATAAAATAATATAAAATTTAATACTTTCTTAGATTTACGCGAATATTCGACTGAGTCTCTCCCGTAACCATGATTGCTGTAAAGCAATCGAAACGTCGGGAACTAAAAATCAAAATAAATTCGCGACAAAATCCGAAAAGGTAGTTTCATTTATAATATAAAATTTAATTAAATGAAATAGTATCATTTACCCGAACATAAAAAAGTAGTTAGAAAGAGTGGTTCATTAAGAATATTCACGATGTCAATAATATATTTTACATTTCTATGTAATTACCACGGAACTAAACGGTGGTAATTACAATTAAGTAAATAAACTTTTGGTATATTTGTGGCGTAGCCACATTTCAGATTCCGGAAATTTATAAAATAATTGTCGTTTATTTTTCTCTTCCTTTATTTGTTCTGTTATTATATTTTTATTTATTATTACTTTTCGTTAAATATGTAGATATACTTACCTTCTTAAATTATGAAAATATACCCAAAATATTATCTAGTTTATTCATTATTGTTATCTAATTAGTTTATTGGTAAATTGTTTTTTTAGCTGTAAACCTATATTTAATACGGCAACCATGTTAAGTATCTATATTCATGCACATAAATTATAGATGAATAATACATAAATCTACTTTCATTAATGATATTACACATTATTTGGTATAAACTTTTACAAACCAACTAAGCAGTCGGGTATTTCCTTTTTATAAATTGCTCGATTCCTATTTAAATGGTCATTTTGGAACAGACATGTTATATTTACCGTGTAAATTTAAATTACGATTATGATTTATATATTTTTTTTAATTCTTATCATTCAAATCGAATTACTAAGGAACTTAATTTACATTTACATGATAATACCTATATACATATTTTCATTAAAAAACATGCTTTATAGATACCTACTTTTATACTGGATTATTATTTATTACTGTTCATTTCTAGATATTTGTTCGTTGTTATTGTTACATAAATGAACTATACATTGCTGTACGTGTACTTACTTAAGTCATTGTTACTAAATCAAGCACATTATAGTTGAATGAATCATTGACAGCGCAAAATTCTCGTTGAGTACGTAAATAAATTCAGTGAAAATAAAATGATCACGCACATGCGATTTGTTGTTTTATTTGAAACCATTGTTATTTAACTATATAACGTAAGCCCCAAGTTTTGAAGTACCGTACAATTTATTGTCAAATTAGTCAAATCTAGTTTATTTATAGATAGTATAGTCATAAGTCAACAGGTCATTTTGGTCAACGTTTTTCATCAATCTCGGAACTGACTGCTGAAAAAAGCTAATAGCTGTAGAATTTAGCAAAATAAACACAAATCATCATCACGCTACCGCTCATACCCATAGTAGGTATACACTTCATGTGTTTCTGCCTGCTTGCAAAAAGTATTGCAATAATTCCCTGAATATCATGTACAAAAATCAAGAATTTATTAGCTTTATAGATCTGGTATAAGATACCGTAGATGATGAAAAGTGTCTCGCAGTATTGGTTACTATTTTTTTACTATATTTTCTAAAGCATACATAAAAATCAGCACTTGAAAATTGAAAAATACTTGAAAAAATATTATTTAAAATAGTATTCACTAATGTGAAGTAAAATAGTCTATTTTACTTCCTCTAATGGGCCGACGGCCCATACTAGAAGGCACATTCACTCTAAGTACTACATAAAACATCTATCCTTAACTATACCTCTAGTCCATTGAAATGTTACATTTTTTAGGCCTTAGCGTGCGTTTTTCAGCGGCAGCAATTTTATTGTTTTGATGTGTAGGGGGGGGGGGGTGGTCAGTTAAGCTTAAGTTCAAGTTTGTGGGGTCGCTGCCCTTGTCCCTCGGCGGCCATGTTGGAAAAAGGGTTGCAAAGGTTTTTCACTTTTCGCCCTGTATATCGTAAACTATCAACCCTACAAAAAAATATTAAACATTATTTGTAGCAAATTAAATTGTCTATAACTTTGATCCTATTATTTTTTACTGTAAAATGGAAAATAAAAAAGCTGTAAGCAAAAATAACTGAAAATTTTTGAACAAATTTTGTTTCGGGCGTTATAACTTTTTTCTGGTCATATTACAGTAAAATTATTTCAGAGCAATTTCATAGAGGGTTTTTTAACGAATAATTTCCAGTACATTTTATTACATGAATTTATCTGGGATTTACGGCGCTCCGGAGTTGTGATCCTGCTGTGCTCCGGAGATGAGATCGAGTACAGAATTTACATCATTCAGTTATAATTGAAAGCTGACCGCTACTCTACAAATGATATCAGTTAGAACGCCACCTTTAGTACAACAAGCAATGATATTCTAATAAAATATCATTGACAACAAGTAAACAGCAACACACATACACATATTATGTATGTATTCATGGAGATTAGAAACCAGGAGGACCATCGCTTCATACTAAAGCATTACCCGCCTGTCTCTGAAAATGTGTAGAATTTACAACGCGCTGCCGGCGGTAAGTAGTATCTGTGAAGTTAGCTATTTATGAGTACTGTCACTGTTGTGTAGTGTCCGACCGAACATTCGGTTTCGGTTTCGGTTTCGGTCGAGTTTCGGCAAAAAAACGGGTTTCGGTTTAGTTTCGGTTTCGGCGGCAAACCTGCCGAAACTACGACCGAAACCGAAACTGCATTCGGGAGTTTTCGCGTTGTGATCGGTCATGTTCGGCGAGTTGAATTCCATCCAAGTGACTAATCATGTCGTAACTAGCTTGTGTTTGTAGTTCGTATTGTATGTTGCGAGTTTTTGTGTGATTTATATTCTGTAAGTTTTATCACGACGTGATATAGCATAAGAGTAGTTAACAAAAAATAAATCAATATAACAAACTAATACATAGATTATAGTAGAATCAAGATTAACCTAGTCTTCAGCCCTTTTTAGCGTCCCACATCTGGGCCGGGCCTCCCTCAGTACGAGGGGGATCAGGCCATAGTCCACCGCGCTGGCCTAGTGCGTGTTGGCGGACTTCACATATCTTTCGAAGACTCGCTAGATTTTCTCAGATATGCAGGTTTCCTCACGTTGTTCCTTCTTCCTCCTTAAGACAAGTGGTTATCATGATAGAAATAATTCGTACATGAAAATATCAAGAAGTGCGAGACTCGGATTTAAACCCGCATCACTCGGTTATCCAAGCGAGCGCGTTACCGCTGGGCTACCACTGTCTGGGATTAACCTAACTATCTATATATTTTTGGTTAATTTAACTCTCTCGCTAATACTATACTTAAATATATATATAAAAAAATACTTGTTGTGTACTTGGTACTTACTATAGTGCACTAGTGGTGATAATATTGTGAATTCAGAGTTTCAAAGTTCCCTGTCAATACACAAGATTCCCATATAGGAACCGTCATGTAGCCAACCGAAATAAAACGAACGCGAGGTGCAGCCCACTATGAAAGCGGTCCGCGTTCTACTTTTACGTTTAACGTTACGTTTTTTTCACTAGTATAGAGTACATTTGCTTGGACAACTTTGTTCATTATCTTGAATATAAAATTTTACAAGCGACAACAATACTTCGACGCAAAAAAAGATGTGGCGCTTTCAAAAGCATAATAACGTTTTCTTTATTTTTCTCTCAAAACATGATCCTGGTAAAGAAGTTTCGGTTTCGGTTTCGGCCGAAACTGAGAGCGTTGCCGAAATTCGGTTTCGGTTTCGGTTTCGGTCGTAAAAACCAGTTTCGGTCGGACACTACTGTTGTGACAACGTGAAGTTAGGCATTGAGACAACATAGCGATCGCAGCGCCTCCTTGGTTTGACAATATTTCTGAGACACTACATTGTAGGGCCTTGGTTCTCCTGGTTTCTAATCTCCATGTATGTATTGTTGGTGTTGACGTGTTTACTGGTGCTTACGCTCCGATTTTTTAAGTATGGTTTATTTTAATAATTTTTTGAAAAATAAAAAGTCCAGGATTCTTGATAATTATAGCATGAAACTGCTCCATATTCATCATAATTTAATTTTATAAAAAGTCCGGTGTCAACTGTTTTGATTTTCCCCATAGTAAATTAAAAGGTAATTAAGGCCTAACAGTTGTTTTTTTTGGACGAAAAGAGCGAAAGAGATTGTTTCAAAGTAAAAAAAAAAAATAAAAAAAATCTATAGTAGTATAAAAAACGTGGGGTGCTTTTTAAGATATTATCAAAATGATAATCACTCTACTCATATCAATAAAATATTTATAACTATTGACACCATGCACCCCACGCTTTTTTTAAAATCAAATAATTAATTTAAATTCATTAAAATTTATTTTCAATTTTTTAGTTTGGTTTTCTATAAAAAGCGTGTTTTAAGTTTTTTTTAACTATTATTTATTTTTTGCTTTTTAGTTTCTAAAAAGCGCCATCTATTGAACACAATATGTAATCTATATACAATACTAGAGGGAGCTGTTTGTAAATTATTTTTTTTAAGTATTATTTATTTTCTACTTTTTAGTTTGGTTTATATATCAAATTATTGTATTGTCATCGGTCCCCGATAAATCTACAAAGTTTGAACGAAATCTGGCCGTTTGAAGTGGGTCAAAATCGCGCCCAAAGAAGTCGGTTACAAACATACAAACATACAAACATAATAATAATAATAACAGCTTGTGGCGAGCTGTTGGTGAGTGGCGACACCACGGACCTGAGGTCTCCCGGGGGAAACAACATCTGTCCCCCGCCTCTGGCTTGCCTTCATTGGCCGTCCAGAGTGGAGCGCAAGAGCTTAGTGCTCGAAAGGGTGGAAGTGCTCAATCTGCGTAATAACGGGGAAACCCGCTCACGAGCACTCTCGCGATGGTGAAACCGGTGCACACCTCTCGACACCCTTAGCCGACCACACCGATGTTGCGCCCAAGGCTTTATGCCGCTTTGTGGGGGCCCATCTAGTGGTAGGCGAGTCACCGTCCGCCAAATATTCAATCTGAGACTGTTGAGCAGGCGGACGTCCGTTAGTCTCACACAATAACCCAGTTTATAGTCCATCCAAACTCCATTCCATAACCCTATTTTGTTTTCCACATCTGCCATAGTCCCTACGCATTATCCGAAGGCCATCTGTGGGCAATTTCCTATAGGTTACTCACAGATGGATCTCGGACGATGCGTCACATTAAACAAATTTGAATCTCTTAAGGGGCCTCTACGTGTTGGACCTGTGTCCCCACGCAAGCCTTCCAAAGGACCGGGCTCCTTCGAGCCCGTGAATTCTAAAGAGATACATAATAATAATAATAAGCCTTTTATTTCATGCAAAGTAAAGTAAGATACATACAAAGTTTGAAAAGTAAAAAGAAAAAAGACAAAAAGTTATGTAATTTACACGTATTTCACAAAAAAAAAACATACAAACATACAAATATACAAACATACAAACATACAGGTGAAGCTAATAAAAAGCGTGTAAAAATAATAGATTAAATTACCTAGATTAAAAATAAATATAGTCTGTTCGCGTTAAGAATGCAGTAAGTTGTCAGTGCAGGTAAAGGTGTATCAACGGTCTCAAAATTAAAACAAATTATATTTTTAAATATTAAGTTTCTTTTAATAGTCTTAAATCAAAATAAAGCCATTAATATAATACTTTAATTACTATCACTAGTATCTTCGTTAGTATTTATTATAAAAGGATTTGCTTCTGCGAGTTCCATGATGTCATCTAACTCGAAGATCGACTCTAAAGCGAAAATTTTACAAATGAAGAGGTTTTCCTAAACAATATTTGCAGCCTATGGATTATTTCACAGGAATTCCTATAATAGAAAAATAATTTCCCTAATATTTATTGTAACTTCAATTTTTTTTAAAATCAAATAATTAATTTAAATTCATTAAAATTTATTTTCAATTTTTTAGTTTGGTTTTCTATAAAAAGCGTGTTTTAAGTTTTTTTAACTATTATTTATTTTAAATTGTAGTTTATTTTATTATTTTTTTTCATTATAAAAGAAAAGTATCTTTTATTTAAATAATTTAATTGCTCATTTTTATTCAACACAGATTTATGCATAAACATAAACAAATATAGTTAATACCACTGACCTCTATAATACCACTGCATACCAATTTTTTTGTGTCCATTTGAAGCGCCACTAGCGAGAGGGTCGAGAACTAATTTTGACGTATATTGCAAATGACAGCGAGAAGTGTTTGTTTACTGTAAAGTAATTTTGCATTTTCGTTGTTAATATTACATAAGTAGTAATTATGATGATACGGTTATTGATTAATAAAAATAAAAAAATAAAAATCTTTATATCGACATCATTAGTTTTAGTACCACGAACGCTCGCTACGTCCGACAGCGGCGGACAGCGCCAAAATGGCGAATATCAAGCAGCCACACAAGCACGTTGACAACAGCCAGTCCAGTGGTATTATAGAGGTCAGTGGTTAATACTCAATATCTATGACCGAGTTGCTTAGGTAATCTGTATATGATTTTTTTTTTTTTAACGTAGATGGCTTGGGATTGCGTTTACAGACGCAATACATTCTGCCAGTGTCGCGTTTTGTGAGGAAGACATGAATAAGATTGAGCGGTAATTTCTGTATATGATTATGAGTGATATTATTCATCTATGGTTATTCTTATGACAATTCACAATTGACATTTAATTGACATTGACATTTGACATTGATTATTCTATACTCTTTGGCTAAAATAAAATCTGCTGCTTAAAATACCTATTGAACATGATACGAATTTGAAACCCTGAAATAAATGTTGAAAATTGATTTAAAGAATGGAAATACCTACTTATACCCATCAATTTTTGAAAAGTCGATTTAAATAAAACAAAATAACCTAAGTTTAATCAAGTCCAAAGACCAAAAGTTTAAAGATTCATAAAGAAATTCATGGAATTACAAAATTAAAAATAGCAGACAATTGAAATTATTTATGAAACATGAATAACGATATAAAGAAAGGAGTTATCAAATGCCATAAATGTCGACATATATTACTTGACATGATCAGTACTTATAACTCAAGTTGTAATGAAAAATGTGAGAGTTATAACCCAAAGTGTTTTATATATATTTTAGAAGACCAGCTTCCAGCTTGGATAAAGCATAAGGTTGACGCAGAACAATGGACTAAAGGAAAATTACATTGTGAAAATTGTGGTTCGAAAGTAGGATCATTTGATTTTGTGTCTGGAAGAAAATGTGATTGTAGATGTTCAATTTTACCTTCAGTACATTTTGTAACAAGTCAAATAGACATACCTGTTGCTTTACCGAATTTAAATGCCAGATGATGTATAAATTTCTTTAAATATTTTGGATTTGTTTATTTCAGTTTTCTTAATACATTTTTCAGCAAGTCAGCAAATGTAAATAAAAATTTTTAGACAATGGTGAGTTTTATTTTACAAAAGTTATAATTCACATGATCTGAGAATTATTCTAAGCACATGATAAGGAAGATCACAGATTGTATTGAACAATTAGTTCTCATAAAAGTAACATTAATAATACAAAGCTAATTAATTGTTTTTGGGATTGTGACATGTGCCCTCCTGAATAAAAGTGTGTGGACATGCCAGAGAACTGACATTTTGGGTATATAATATATATTATGGTGTTTTACAAACTTATATTTGAAATAGACAGCTGATATTGAGTGATCAACTAAAAGACTAATGGTTTAAAATTATAATGAAATATTGAAAAAAAATAATATTTTGTATCTATTGACTAATGACGTTGAATTACCTGTTATTTGTAAAATGACCCAAATATACCATTTAATATATTAATAAATTTTTTACTCTCAACAAATTGACTTAAATTATTTTAGTCAATTTGCAGTTTATTTTCCATTCATTTAATCAATTTTAAACCTATAACTACTATGTTAATTCATAAACAATGAAATGAAATGAGGGAAATAAATGACAATAATGTTACAAGTTAAATAGATAAATTTATTAAAAATAAGATAAGATATACATAATATTATGCAACAGTTAATTACAATTTTATTCCACAGTCATACAATTCGGTATAGACTCATTGACCTCTAAATCTCTGCACTTAGCTGCCTGTAATTCTCTTCGTATCTGAAAAGATAATAATGTATGAAAATAAAGAACTAAAATGAACTATCCAAAATGTATTGATTGATCAAATACGAAAAAAAAATGTATGAATTTTTTGTGTAAGTAAAGTAATATTTTAATCAAATTTTGAATAAGATAAATAGTGTTCTTGAGGGAGTTATACAGCAGACAAATATTGACATAAGAAAGAGAAATATTCCATCAAACTTCATCTTATTTTACTAATTATTAAAAGTTTACCAATTAAATTTACTTATCATATAATAATATGTATATCGCGTTGAAAAAGTTGAACATGTCATCACACTGGTAAGTCATTTTATAACACATAGGTATTAAAGTTTTGCAGTCTTACTTCATGAGTTATAGTTGGATGTGACTGTTTTCTTAGAAGTTCTAAAAGAGCATCTCTTTGTTCTGAAGAAATATCAGCTTTATAACGTTGTACAAAAGTAAGAAGTGCCTGATGCCATAACACAGGTAACATTCTTGACTCATTTTGAAATCTGCAAAATCATGTAATGATAATTTAATGTTGAAGATTTATATTTTATTTCAAAGACAAGAAATACATAGTTTTGACGATAAACCATGATATTTTTTACACTTTTTTGTATGTGTATTTATGACTAGCTGACCCGTGCCCACTTCGTTGGGCATAATGTTAATAATCCTTTTTAGTACAGAGTGTTATGTTTTAATTTCTAACTGCCTAAAGAAGGGTTATACGTAGGTATTTTATTAATATTAAATTATCTATACTAATATTAAAAAAACTACTTTTTGTAACTTAAATATAAAAGTTAGACATATGCTGTCGTTGACTTTTTTGTAGGCATTTTCAAGCTCCACATCTTTTCTCTAGAACTCAAAAATATATCTTTCATAGTTAAGGCAGCGTTCGTAAGAAACGCTTTCATTCGACCGTTTTTTCTCCGATTCACTTTGTAAAACGAGCTACCACGTAAAAGCCTTTTTATTTTTCGTTTTTTTATATAACCTATGACACTCAGCAATAACGTGGCTGTCTATTGGTGAAAGAATTTTTAAAATCGGTTCAGTAGATCCCGAGATTACCCCTTACAATTTAACAAACACACAAACTTTACTTCTTTATAATATTAAGTATAGATTTGTTTACCTTTTAATCAAAAGTATCAAATATTTCAAATTACTATTTCAAATTTAATGTGGATTTATTTTGATTATTGGTTCCCAATGTTTCAAAATATTATGCTTTAAAGCAATCATGGTCAAGTGAGAGACTAAAATTTTAGAGGTCTCATAGTCTTTAGATGTATTTGCAATTAATTCAAAAATATCAAAATGGCACTAAAGTACCTTAGAGTAATTGTTAATTTTAATTATAAACATTTTTTTATGAAAATTTATCTAATTTCAAATATAAAACTTATTAACTTCTCAACTTTAGTCTCTCCCTTGACCATGATTGCTGTAAATCATTCGAAACCAACATCCTGGGAACCAAATACCAAAGTAAATCCGCTGCAAAATCAGAACAGAGAGTTTAAATATAATAAGTTTAAAATATTCGTGTAAATCTAATGTATTATTTATTTACTTTCTAATAGGAAAAGTTAAATTTGAACATTATTCTCTTACAAAAATGATTATTACAAAGAAAAAATAAATGTACCTCAAGAAGTGGAATACAACTGAATCTACCACTCTATACGGAAGTGCATACTTTTTGTCAAATAAAATTCTTAAGAATATAGAATTCGCCCCAGTATAGTCCATTTCTGCAATCTTAAGAAGTGCTGCACTTGAATGAAGTACTGGAACTGAGTTACGAGCTAAAACTGAACCAATAATGATAGCCTCACGCAATGTACAGTCACCAGCCTAAAAGAAATACAGGGATATAATTTTTTTTTAATTAAGGAAACATCAATAAAGTTGAAAAAAATAAATTAAAAATTCAATAATATAATAGAATTTTTGACCTTTATATAATATTTTATTCTTAATTACAATTTTATGGAAAGACATTTTTATGGGGTGTATTATCAAATTTATTATTCCTACATCTTATACTTACTTCTAGCAAAGGCAATAATATTCCCTTCATAAATGCACCTGGTTTGAATAATGCTTTTCTAAGAGCTTGGTACAGATGAAAATTTAATCTTTTGTATTCTGCCAGATCATCTCTAACTCTGGGTAACAAAACTAAGTTGTAAAACCTTTGGGCCATTTTCTCCTTCAAATTAGAAGCAAAAATTCGAGTCGCCTGAAATAAATAAAACACATTTTAATTCACTAATAACAATAACTTTATCAAGTTAGAAAATATTTAATAATAAGCACCTGGTACATAGCTGCTGCAGACCATGTTGTGGGTTCCGTGATATACAATATCTGTTCCCAATTTTGAAGATGAGGTATCATTTTAAATGCCTTAGGTAATTTTCCTGATCTATACTTTTGTAAAACATTTCTGACACCTTGATACATGTCTCTTATTCTAAAAACATAATTTTTACCAAATTTAATTTTATTCAAAATGCCATATTGAAATTAACAGAATATTGGTGTCAATTTAGGTTGCATTTACCTTGGATCAATATTCTGTAATTTTAATGTTTCTACATCTGAGAATTGAGTGTGGAGTTCTGTATGCTTATCTGTTATTTTGTCTTTAATTATATCTGCCAGTGTTCGAGTTTTTTCTGGATTGGAAGACATGAACATTTTGAGAGCTTCTTCATCTTCTTCATTAATCTCAATATTATCATAATAAGTGTCTGGTTCAAGATCGTCACGATCAGATTCTCCATCATTATCAGAAGCAGGATCTAAAATATTACATAATTATAAGATTTATTGTATGTTTTAAGATAGACTAGATACACTATATAAGTCTAGTCAATAGACATAAAATGACAGAAAATAATGTACCCTCAATTGAGATTGGAAGAATTGCACTAGAAGATGGTAATCCACCTCCAAGTTCAGCTTGTTGTTTTCGTGCTGCTTTTAATATCTTCTTGGATAAATCTGCCGTAACAAACTATAAAAATAGTTCAGAATAAAGCAAAAATATAAAATATTTCTTATTACAAAAGTAGTCTGCCAAAATAAATGTCAATTATTGACATCCTTTTTTGTTTGGTGGACCTACCTATATGGTACTTATATAATGTTAAACTATACATACGTTAAAATAATGAATCAAATTCAATACAATTTATAATATAGGATCACCCATACAAATTTTATCAAAATTTTACCAGTACTTTTTGAAAAAAAACAATAAAAACAGAAAATGTATACTTCATTATCTTTAGTATACAACTTGTCATTCATTCACTATTTTAAGACATTACCATCTGAATTCATGTAAAATTCTATGACACTCTGTCTGTATTATTATTTAGTCTAAGCATAATAGTTAGAACTTACATCTTCATCATCATCATGCCTATTTCTTCCCTTTAACCTGTTTTTATTTTTAACAGTATTAGATGCTTCTATCTGGTCCGCAAGAGCGATATTCTTTCCAAGCTGTGATGGTTTTAATCTTTTTACTTTTCCCATGATCTTTTGTATAATTTATCAATAAATATAGAATTTAATTTAACACGTGCACTTCAAAGCTATTCAAAATAAATTATTTGACAATTGACAGTTGACAATTGACATTGGAATTTGGATTGGCAAGTGGCAGACGACAGTCTAACCTCCATGGTAGATAAACTCAGAATAATAACAAAGCATAGAAGCCAATGTCATAAGGTGTGAGAGAAACAAGCATGGCTGTTTGTTTATATTAATCATAAGGTGTGAGAGAAACAAGCATGGCTGTTTGTTTATATTAATTTGGAACGTGTCACAAAGCAAAAAATGAGAAATGTTAAATGGTCACCTTTGGTCACTATATAATGCTAACAAATACAAATGTTTTATCCAAGACGTCAAAAACTTTAAGTCGGTTATCAACCTAAAAGATGATGAAATGAAAATTAAATGGATTCAGTGCATCAATAGGTTCAACTGGACTTCAAAAAAGCACAGCAGAATTTTTTCGAAGCATTTTACGGAAGACTTTTGTGCCTAATGACATTAAAAAATGACAGTAAAAATAAAAAAAATTTTGCAAAAAATGGTTTATCAATCTATCTTCCTACGACATAATACAACACATATGATGGTTAGCCGGGTATTTGTGTTTTCTAATAAAATTAAATACATGTTTTTCATCGACATAGACACGACAATGTCGATAATAAGCATAATAACGAAAAAGAACGGCATTATAATATGTCTCTTTCCTACGCACTATTAACATCGTAAGTAAAAAAAAGATAAATTATATGCATTTCATTTTTTATTTTAGCCTGGGCTTTAGCCTTTAGCTTTGTCATTGTTCCGAGTAGGAAAACCTCTGATATCTGACACAGCAAACACCACGGTCTTATACTACACACAGGTCTTGCAATGAAGTCCAATTTTGGTGGGGCGAGATTAGTATAAAGTGTCCAACCTTTCTTTGGTGTCATAGACAAAGGAGTATTAGCTAGTGATGTGACTACGCATAAAAATAAATACCGATATCGACTTCTTAGTTTATTGTATAAAAATATAACATCCAAAATTCTTCAAGCAAATGTCGAGTTTTTTAATAAAATGACAAAGACGTTAAATAAAAAAATATATTAATTGAAAGAAGTGGGCATCAATAGTTTGATCAAGTATTGGTATAGGTGGCACCCTCATATTTAAAAAATCATTACGCACGAACCAAGCGATTTACATACGATTGATTGTTTAGAACCTAATACTTTCTTAGATTTACGCGAATATTCCACATTATAAATGAAACTACCTTTTCGGATTTTGTCGCGGATTTATTTTGATTTTTAGTTCCCGAAAAGGTAGTTTCATTTATAATGTTTAGAACCTAGTTGGATGGGGTTCACAAGAAATGTAGCATAACACACGTGAAACGTGACGTACTGGGTAACACATTAGAAATAGTTTTTTAGTTTAGTTCACACTACGAATTTACTACAAAATTTTTAATAATATGTAATAGTGTATTTTTCTAGGTTAGGTTAGGTTAGATTGTAGGTCCGGAGCAGAGGCTGACTGCTACCGGACGCGTCCCCGGGTGGCGGATAGGGGAGTGCCACTCACTCCTGTTAGGACCCAACAGGAGCGTGTGGTACCGGAGCAATTCGGCGCGGACCAATAGCCGGGGGGGGGGGGGGGTTTAGAGGGAGCGGCGTCAGGGGGCGCCGTCTCCTTCCTGGAGGCAATGCGGTGTCTCCAGCCGTTCGCGGTAGGAGACGCCGTGTGTACCGCCCGTCGGGGCTAGCTGACGGGGGGGCGCGGTCTCGCGATGGCTAGCCACCGGGGCGACGCGGCTATACGGCACTATGGCGGATTGGGTTGGGGCATCGGGTTTTAATGGGTAGTACTTGTCGCCTCTTGGGGTTCGCCTCAAGGGGTTAGACTTGTGAGTCCCACACACCCACGGGAGGGTGAGGTGGGCGGTGCGAGAAATGCATTTCCCGATGTAAAAAAAAAAGGTTATATTGTAGGTATAAAATAGGAACATATACAGAGTGAATATTTAATTAATTACAAAGTAGCAGGTCACACTCAAATAAGCCCCCCAAGATATACCAGGCGCAAAAGTGCTCATAACATTCGCCGCGTTACCTTGCTGAACGGCGATGGACAACTTCTGCGCCAGGTAGGTCCCGAAACGGGCGTCAAGTTCCCTCTCTCGCAAGTAATGGTCTCTCAAGTCTCATCTCTCGCAACTCGGATGGAACTCATCCACTGACGGGCCTCCTCCCAGTGTTTCACTTGGCTTTACTTTACGCCCGATTGAGCTATCGTGTGGTGGTGGCCATTGCTGGGCATTAACTCGTTAATCCGTTAATCGTTAATTAACGAATTTAACATTTCGATTATTATTGATTAACTTAATTTAGGTTAACTTAAAAAAACGTTAACAAACTCGTTAACTTCCGTTACATTTTCTCAAGTCCGTTAATCGTTAATCCAGTACTTACTATTTACCAAGCGCCGCACCGCGCCCCATCGCCGTGGACGTGAAAAACACGTTCTGACAAGTAAGTTCGGGAAAGTCTACAAGTGCGGCGCGGCGCGTGCCGCAAGTGAAACGAAATAAGGTACCTAGGTAAGTATTGCCGGTGCGTGTTAGAGAGAAAAAACCAAAGCACACGTACCGGGTGCTCGGTAGGCATTTACGTCAGTCTGAACGTCAGAACGCCGTGTGGCCTCCTTACCAAGCGAGACAGGTACGGACGAACCACACCCACCATCTCTAGGCCAGCCGCTGGGTTCCCCAGTTGCTCCCTCCAGCGGCGGATCAGGGCTCCGCTGGCTGACCTGACCTGACGCCTGACCCTAGCGACTCCCTCCCACGCTAGACATGCCCTGCGCGCATGCTCATTTGCCCTAAACTGGTACACTGGCGAGAACATGCCTAGTTTCCAAGCTGAATTACCCGTCAGAAGCGTGGCTACTATAAAGGACACCGTATATTATCCCCGTATCGTCCTCACCGCCAGGACCGCTGCGCACAAGCAGGCGTTTCAGGTGATCTCTTTCGTTTTCGAGATGGAGACCGTCAGGCCCAGCATACCAATCCGGGTGACGAAAGGTGGCCTTCATTTTCGAGATGGAGACCGTCAGGCCCAGCATACCAATCCGGGTGACGACTAGATTGGTGCCGACTTGGCTAAGCGTGCCGCGTGCGTGGGTATCATCAGCGTAGGTGATGAGACCTAGCCCGGAATGAAGCGGATACCTCCGGAGCCAGTCACAACCAAGATTCCACAGGAGCGGGCCTAAAACTGCCAACTGACCACTCCATTGAGCCCCGTCCACAAAGCGGAGGTACGCCTCCAACACCCGCTGGAGATAAAGCTACCTCTTGATAGCGAAGTGCCTCTTGAAGAGTCCCAAACGGCAGGGTATTGAAGGTGTTGAACTGAATCTCTGAAAGGCCCGGCCCCACCTCATCGAAATGTTTTTAAATTCCAAAACCCAAACTAACATATTTTATAAATAGTTCATTAGCGCAATGATATAAGAATGCAATTTTAACCACGTATTAACGGATTAACGATCAACGTTAACTTGCGTTAAATTTTCCGTAATGTAACGCTTAACTTTTTTAAGTAACAGTGCTGTAGGTATATATAATATAATATCTTTACTGATCTTGTTAAATGCTGGTTTCATTACATGTAAAATACAAATAGTAAAAAATAAATAGTAATGTAAAATATAAATGCTGAAAATAGATCAAATAATAATAGGTACTAGGTAGCCTCCTGACTTATGTCTGTGTCCGGGTGGGGTTCCAGTAAGTAAATTTAAAAAAAAACTAAAAACACGCTTTTTATAGAAAACCAAACTAAAAAATAGAAAATAATTTTTTATGAATTTAAATTAATTATTTGATTTCTAAAAAAGCGTGGGGTGCATGGTGTCAATAGTTATAAATATTTTATTGACAGATATGAGTAGAGTGATTATCATTTTGATAATATCTTAAAAACAACCCACGCTTTTTTTAAAATCAAATAATTAATTTAAATTCATTAAAATTTATTTTCTACTTTTTAGTTTGGTTTTCTATAAAAAGCGTGTTTTTAGTTTTTTTAAACTATTATTTATTTTTTGCTTTTCAGTTTCTAAAAAGCGGCATCTATTGAACACAATATGTAATCTATATACAATACTAGAGGGAGCTGTTTGTAAATTAGTTTTTTAAATTATTATTTATTTTCTACTTTTTAGATTGGTATATATATCAAATTAGTGTATTGTCATCGGTCTTCGATAAATCTACAAAGTTTGAACGAAATCTGGCCGTTTGAAGTGGGTCAAAATCGCGCCCAAAGAAGTCGGTTACAAACATACAAACATACAAAAATACAGGTGAAGCTAATAAAAAGCGTGTAAAAAATGCCACCCCTATCTTGCGCCGACTGTACACTACAAAATATATAGATCCACTTAGATTTTTGAAGTCTGTCACGATATAATAGCAGCGCTAAGCGATCATGTTGACTGTTGAGTCACACCTACGTGGGCAGGCGCGGAAGAGGTGCAACGAACTTTTGACGGGCATTACTAGGCAATAACTGTTTCGCACCACGGCACGATGGTGCTTTAACAACCAAATTAGTTTCTAAAATATCTATTTTCATTTTCATTACCATCAAACCAATCAGGCAATAATCTTCTGATAATCGAGATTTGAATGGATAAATGATATGCATTTTCCTGTTACAGAAATAATAATACAGAAAAATAAATATTAGGAATAAAATAAAAATCAAAAATAAAATAAAACAAAAACCCTTTTTTATTTTTATACTTTGTACATTTAATATATTATTTCCGTTTTATAAAAAAATCAATTGTTAAAAGACTCTAGGTACTTAACGACGTCTCCAATACTAGAGTTGATTGAGATAATTGCCATTTGCAGTGCATTACGAATATTTATCTCGACAACGGTCATTATAATGCCATTGAAAAGTCTTGTAAAAACTCCAATAAGAGGATTTAACAGCCAGTCGTATATTATATTGCCAGTAAGACGAACACGTAGACGGCTGTAAATAAAGCACAATTAAAATTATATTTAACTTTTTGAAATAGATTAATTAATTTTTAATTACTCTAACTTAACGAAAGTATAAAGAATACAAAGGGCTTCTTATTACTGCTCTAAAAACAAAGGTAATACCTATGCATTGGGTATATACTTATACTACTTTTTTATTACTGAATAAAATTGATGTTCCTGTTGTGATTTCATAATATTTTGTTTTTTTTTTCATATAGGTACCTACATAGAGTTTTATTCTATGAACCTAACTTTTATAAAATAGTAATTTGTGTTTGAAAGGGCTTAACTGATTTATACTAAGGGCTTAACTGATTTATACTAAGACTATTTATAGGGTACGTGTTATTCCAGAAATATTTCGGGTTCTAGCGCAATAACCGAACCGAACCGTAGATCACTAGTAGGTATACCTACCGTAACTAAGTATATGATACTGAGTGTAAACGAAAAAAAATATTACGTATTTATTACTTATTTAAAAAATAATACAACAATATGAATTATGGGTTATGTAGGTATAACGTCGGCTGCATTTGTTAAGCACAAACTTCAAATTGATTATAAAATTACATCAGCGTTTATAGGATAATAAAATACGTCACATTTATTTTATGACTTAACTTACAATACATTATCGTTCGAAGTCATTTATTGCCGTTACATGTCAAGGTTGGCAAGGACTACACTTGGTATTGATTTAACTTTTACTACTTACTAATAGACAATAAACAGAGTTCTTTAGCAAACTTTTCACAACTGATAAACCAAAGATAATAATACCTAATAATGTCCTATCGATCGATTCCGGTCACGGAGGTTATCTCATTAAGACTTGTGATCTGCACATAATTTTTACCTATAGTACACAAGTGCACTGTCTACTTATTCTTAGCTCATACTTTGGATGGTCGGCTACTCGACACGAACAGTAAAAATTTCTACCAGGAGTGGTTTACCGCCAACTTTCCAACTTCAGACTGTTACAGTGGTTTACTAAACAGAAAGACTCAATACCTAACTTGGCCTAATCCGAGACTCGAACCAAGGATCTACCTATGTGCAGCTGTACATGCTAGCCACTACAGCTAGTTGTAGCTGTTGAATTGTTGTACTAATTGAATAAAGAAAAACAAAAAAAAAACAATAATAAGCCATTGAGTTATTATTTAATAACTCAATGTAATAAGCTAATTAAATATGAAGACGGACCTTGTCTGTTGAAAACAAATGTATGCGTAAGAGATACGTAAAAACGTCATTTTTTCTATCGTTGCTAGTTGTTTACGTTATTTAATTTATTATCTTTTAGATTTGTCTTATTTAACAACCTGTTATCCAAAAGTAATTTTAAGCATATCTATACCTAAGTAGTAAGTAGGAAATGATACATTGATTGCTTCGCTAGTAACTTTAACTTTGATAACATCAAACAATAAATTATAAAACTTAAATTAATACATAGTAGCAATAACTTACCCACGATCCGTAATGGAGAACTGCTGCAAATGTATTGAATCATTGTTAAAGTCAATTAAAACATCAGCAATCACGCCAAAATGACTTAGGGATCCGACTATTCCTCCGCTAGGGCCTATGTTCATTACTTCAACCAAATATTTGTAGGTAAACTAAAAAAAAGATACCTACTTATAATTGTTATCGTTTTAGTTTCAACAATATGTTGCAAATAGGTAAGTAATATAACTACAGCATCGGTCGAAAAAATATCCTCAAAATAAATGAAAGTGATATTGTAGTGGTAGCGCAGTGGTAACGCGCTCGCTCGAGTAATCGAGTGAACTGGGTTTAAATCCGGATCCCGGGCTTCTTAGCCCTTAGAAAATATCAGAGGTTCAAGATTCAGATTTGAACCCGCTTTAAACTCCGTTTACCAGCCGAGCGCGTCACAACTTTTGCACAACAGCCTTTTCTAATAACTAAAACAGCAGTGTCAAAACAGTATCAACGCAACATACACAACAAACATAACAAATAGCTATATTAAAAAAATCTCAATTAATTACTAACTCGTCGTAATCGAGGTCAGTTTATCCTACCGCTATCTACCTATAGGTAGGTATCATCAGTAATCTCGGTTGCGCAAATTGCTTTTAGTGTGAGATTATTATTAATTATAATAATATGTTGTTTACAATCATATAAACAATGTCATACATAACACTGAAGGGGATTTAATCGATTTCGTGATAATAATAAAATGTAATATAAAGTTTTTCGTGTTGACTGCTATTAAACTACGGATAATTAAATAAGTAAAAATATCATACTACAAGGTCAGTGAACTGCAGTTGCACTCTCACTCTAAGCATTTTTGCGAAGTATTTGACATGCTGATCCCCGAGTCGACTAACATTGACAAGGCCAGACATCTTCCCTTCGGTAAGTCTCAGCCAGGCGCTGTACGTAATGATGATAGGTCTCTAAAATTTCAAATACATTACAAAGATAAAGGTTAATGAAATATTTACGAAAATAGAAAAACTGACTGCGTAAAAAGAAGACGAAAAAAGATAAACTGTGTCTTTCTAAATACTTGTAGTATCCGTTCTTCAACTTGTTCTCCTTTTTGTTCGCGTTTTACGCGATCAGTATTTTTTCCTACAAATTATTTTAATAGCCTTTTGAAAATGATTTTGATTTTCCACTTGGTCGATTTGGTGCCCCAGATGTGTGTTGTATTATACATTTTAGATTTATTTTGACGGTAAAAATAATATTAGATAACTGCTATGTTAAGAAAAAAGACTTACAACTTCGAATCCCTCTTCAATATCCGGCAGGTCCATGGGATCGAGTCCATTTTGTTGCATGAATGGTATGATCATCGATATGGTGTTGTCTACATAGTCATTGACTGTGGCATTTAAGACATAGTCGAATTTTTCACTAAATGTAATTAAAAAATACATTATGACTAATTTTATTATATTATTATATTAATAGATATTATAATAAAATTTAAGTAGATAGCAGACAGCAGTTCTACATTAAAATTTTAAATAAGTATTTTTCGCCTTATTTAACGGATTTTGTACAATGTATATTTGTGTATGTAGGTAATAGGTATACATGTACTATATAATAATATCCTTTTGTTCGATTTGATCGAGTACAATCATATTCGCAATAGATGTGTAATATGAAGTTCAATGTATGCACGATTGCACTCCGTTTCTTTTACTTTTAAATTCGGTTACGTCGACAATACTACACGACTCTTCAAAGCATGAAGGTTAACCCGGGACTCGAACCCAGGATGTTTGGATCAGTGGATGGGTTCTAGATAATGGAAATAACTATGTTGAAATATTTTTACAAAAAAAATTAAAAACACTATTTTTATGCTACCACTAATCTAACTCTACAATATAATTTAATTTAGTTTTACATGTCTAACCATTATTATAGTATGTACATTAGCATATTAGAACATACAGGCGAAGTAGCGATGATTTTAACACTGACTGTTTAAGTTACTGCGTAAACAATAAAACAGGCATGTATATTATAATCAAAGAAAACAGGTTTGAAAATGTTTGTAGGTACAGATTTATCTATTCTTATATTTTAAAGAGACAGAGTTTGTTTCATTGTTTGAACGCGCTAATCTCAGGAACTACTAATCCAATTAGATTTTTTTTTCATTTAATTGTCTGTTTATTTAGGAGACCAATGATATATAATATATATAATCAGGTCCACCATCACCCCTGCCTTGGGAAGCCTGCTTTTCAGAGCAGTAATCAACCAATCGGGCAGAATTCCATACAATAAAATATTACCTATAAATAGAATATTACTTAGTATTCGTCCTTGGCCTCAGTAGTGTAGTAGTGTTGCTTATTTATGCTTAGCTTAACTCTGTGCTTTAACCAACGCCGCGTAGCGTATATAAAATAGCCTTTAACCTTTTTTATTGAATTAATTATGTATATAATGCTAGGTGTTTAAAATTTACAAACAATAAAAACCAGTATTATATTAACACAGATAACACGTAATTATATAGGTACTAGATATTAATTAAATATTTATGTTGAACAATACAAATCTTTAAGGAATAGAACCTAAGAAGTACCTATAAATTGATAGTATACGTACACATTTGGTTGAATTATATCAGCTTCTGCCACTAATATGACACACAATAGAATAAAACCCTTATATTTAATACTCTTCATTTTCATATCTGGAAAGGGACTAAAGGCCTTATCAAATGCTTGTCCCTTTATAGAACTACAGCGATAGCTATAATCTGATTAACAAAATAAGATAGAAATCTTAATTAATTTGATAAGCAACTTGCGTTTAAAAATTTTCAGACAGCAAGCTTGATTAAGTATATGAAACCGTAGGGTTTTTACCTATAATAGTTTCGTTTCGTGTGTAAACAGATGTAAAAAAATAGTCCTAAGCGTAAGTGACACACACAATTAAGATTTGTCTCTACGACTCCTAACTATAATAGAAATTATCTTCTTTGTATCAATAAAGCATAAAAATTATAATAGCTTTGTTGATCTTTCCTCGAAAGTAAATAAGTCAGGTATGTGCCTCACTCAAGTTCATTTAGTGTAGGTTCTTAGTATCGTCCGACAATTCAAACCTAAGATTTAGATTTGGTATGCCAGACAATAACAACGAATATAAGCCATGGTGGATATTTCGAGTGTGTTTTAGTTGTCACTAGTGATGAACTGGTAGCAGAGAACCGTAGAATACTACCCTCGATTGTTGTGGACGAAAAAAATACCCCTTAAAAACCGAAGGTCAGCTATTTAAGAAACGTAAAATTATCATGTTGTCTGTGACCCACTAACAATGGGAGTCAGATTCCATTGGGTTAATTGAATAGTATCCGAGCTACCTTATAACGATCTATATGGGTACGAATATGAATATATTGGTATGAGTAAATACGTTTATATGGCTCCATGAAAAAGAGATATATTAATAGATGCCTATATACTCTTTGGAATCGAAAACAATTAGATATTAATAGTGGCCGGCAACTCTGGAATATTGCTTAAATTTAAATAAAGAAAATAATTTCCATATGTTTTAATTTAAAACTGGAATGGCTGTTGTTTGCTGTTGTAGCGTATAGTCAAACATGTATTTGAAACATTTCATTGAATCTACTTGAAAAACTGATAAATACCCTAGCTCTCCTCATCTCTACAAGCTTAAACGTCGAGAGAAAGGACAACACAATTAGAGAACAATATATTAAATTAAAACAAATATATTTTAAAATAAATTATATTTTCATATAAAAATTACATAGATTTGTTCTTGTCATCGGCTAACATCTTTTTCCTTTGCTTCAACATGTGTCCGAAGAGATATGGGAACAAGGGAATGTATAACAACATGTATACAATCAATATGTAGTAAAAATTAAAAACAAAGTTCCACGTGTTGGGCATAGATATGGTGAAAATTTGTTTTTCTGCAATTTCGTCCAATGAATGATACATACAGAGAAGCTCTCCGGTGATTCCTAGTGGATATAATACGAGGAATGTAGAATATCTAAAAAACAAAATACAGTCAACATTATTATAACAGTTTTGTAGCTGCTTCCAGCACCACTCAATAAAAAAGAATTACTTTTCCCACAGTAGGTAATGACTATTCTTCTTAGCATAATTAAAAAAATAGATTTTTTTTATATTAAAACTAACTAATTTGATCGAGTACAAGATTACAAACACAAAAAAAGCAATAAATCGAAGATCAATTTGACAGGTAATAAATAATAATAAAGTTATATTTTAAAAAGTACTTGAAAGTTATTAAGAAGTACATACATAATTCATTAGGTATAAATAAATAATTCATGTAATTGCAATGCACGTGTATTTAATAACTTAAGTTTATGCAAAGAGAAGTTTAAAAGGTCGTTAGAATAATACATAATTACTATGCAAACTGATTACTTACCTAAAATAAAGTAGTACTTGAGGTACCATGTTGAGTAAATTGAATGCATAATATGAGTATCGTAATATTTCTGTGATGGACCAGGCTAAAACGCACAGAGGCAAGCCGGGACTGACGACGGCAGAGTCAGTGACCAACAGGATACCACATACAAGGAAAACTCGAGAAAAAATCTGCATAAATACTATTGAAACATTTGAAGGCACTAGCCGTATAGCCGCGTGTAGTATCTGCAAGCAAAGTTATATAAATAATTTATTGTAATTATAATAAAAAAATAAACTTAAAATAGCATAACTTAGTTCAAATATTTTTTATACTTTACAACGACTTTTGAAAACAGTTAATTTTATACGAGTGCATTTATACTGTTTAAGAAAAGCTGTTGCCAGCTCCATATTGTTCTTCTAAAGAGCACTTAATTTACAATTATCATAAAAATATAATGCAGTTTTAGTTGAATTTATATATTACCTATCATGTTTTTTCATGGAAATAAAATATAGATTCCGTGCGCTAAAAAAACTAACTTCAAAATGAAAAATACAAAGATAAGAAACGATATTTCCCTTCTTTTTCATTTTGAAAACTTAATGGGTAGAATGTCTGTAACAGCAATCTATACTAATATGTATTATAAATGCGAAAGTAACTCTGTCTGTCTGTCTGTCTGTCTGTTACCTTTTCACGCCTAAACCATCCAACCGATTTTGCTGAAATTTGGTATGTAAATAGTTTGCATTCATGAGAAGGAAATAGGCATATTATTTTTTGGAAATTCAACCCCTAAAAGGGTTAAAAGGGATGGCAAAGTTTGTATGAGAAAAATATTTTTATTGCACATTTTTGCATGAAACTTTGAATTAATGCTTTTTAGTACAAATGATGAAACACGTATTTCAGGGTTTTTCGAAGTTCACCCCCATTGGGGGTTAAAGGGGGTGGCTAAGTTTGTATGGGAAATTTAATTCTATTAAAATATTTTGCGTGAAACTGAAATAATGCTCTGCAATACAAATTATGAGATACATTTCTAAGCGTTTTTTGAAAATCAACCCCTATGGGGGTTAACGGGGGTGGCACAATTTGCGTAGGAGAAATATTTAACAGTAATTTTTACCATAAGTCCATAACAATGAACCACGTACATCAGTTTATCATTAACGAAAAACACACAAAGAAATTATGATACACATAGTAGCAAAATTGGTTAAAAATAGGAAATAAGTTTTAGAAAGCGCAGCAGTGGCGGCACGGCAGGAGGCTACACAGTAGTTTTCAGAAAAGAGGGCCAGAACTTTAAATGGGGAATCAGTCCTTGGTACATTATAAGTAACAGTATATAAGCAAAAATTTTTATTTTATTCATTCTTAGCGCGAGCGAAGCCGCAAGCACCGCTAGTATTATAATAATTATAGGTGTTACAGAAAGTCTAGCCTTTGAAAAAGGCGAAACTTTCGGAAACCAAAAATCTAAATGCTTCCGCGACAAAATCCGAAAAAAAAAATCAAATATTCGCGTAAATCTAAGGAAGTAGGTATATTTTAGTTTGTCCTGTTGTCGTTGTGACGTGATCTTCTGCGTACATCATAATAATTGTTTATGAATCTAGACTTTCTGTCGGGTAGGATTTAGATTTTTTACCCCACATAATTGGTTTCCATTACGGTTTAACATGGTAGTTACCATTGATTTACCGTAATATTGCAATTTAATAGCAATATACCTACCATATGATAGTTACCATATGTAATATTGCAATTTAATAGCAAAAAAACATATCCGAGCTGGCGACTCGAAATAGTGTAACTAAAGATAAATATCTAAAATGAAAGTTGTGAAATAAGTAATTAATTTTAAATGAAAATTACTTTCTCATAGTAACTCGCTTAAATACGAGTATGCATCCATAATTTAATTATTATAGTTGTACTTTCAGTGGTTACACTAATGACCATACCTAGTTCTACTTACACATAATTAGAATACAATAGAATATTTAACGTAACTTCTACAACATTGTATTATTAAGCAGTTTGTAAAGGCATGTTTGTATCAATTTGTACCCAATCGTGACCCGACATGCTATGCGGGTTCGAGTCCTACTGCATTCATTTGTTGAACACTAATGCTTGTACTCCAGTTAAGGGTGTTCATATTTATAATATGTATGTATTTATAGTTTGATATATGTAGTCTATTAACTATCTGTCTGTGTACACAAGACTCGTAGCTCACCACGCAACTAGTAGCACTGTGTCTAATAATATCCAAACATATTTATTTATTTATATATTAATATGTCGGTGTTTACATATGAGATATCTACACATTTTTTAAATTCATACAATAGATATTTAAATGAAAACCAAAGCGAAAAGTTTTTTTTATTAGATTTTCATTAATAAAATACTTATGCAAACAAAATATAAAATTAAAATAGGTAAAACGGTAGTTTTAGAAAAAAACCTTATATAATTAGCAAGTAGGTATCAATGTTAAAAAATCTACGTAGTGGGTAGGTAAGTAACTTTTTATGTAGACCGATACTGAAATACCTACCGCACTATCGACAAGTCTCAAATATTATTATTCCATGTCATGAAGTAATCCTTTTAAAATTATCGTATTGTACCTATTTAGCAGAAAATAATTTAAAATAGGTGTAAGATTCGAATATTTGTGTGTTTCCGTTTGATAATGTGCAATACTGAAGAATCTATGTGCATAGCATAGATAAAAACATACTGAAGTAACACACTGTTAGTAATAAAATGTACACATAAAAAGTTGCCAAGTGAAACCAGAGTTAATTTAGTCAAAAAAAAATATAGATAAAATACCTATGCATGTAAAATTTAAATTACTTTAAATATATAAATTAAAAAGTCATTATTTGTATAATCATATTGATTACGTTTCATAATTACCTCGTTATGTTCCACATTCTACTACTTACACAATAATAAAAATACCAACTCACCTCTAATACAGCTGCATTTTGAAATATTATAACAGTCCATTTTATTTCATTCCAATAATTATCCAACGTGCCACGATTCAAAAAGTATGTTAATGTTTGCAGCAGCATGTATGACCATCTAAAACAATTAATCGTTTTTTATTAATAAGAAAAATAGATAATAATAATAGATATTAATTATTATTTAATTTATTATTTTTAGGATATTTTTGAAATGCTACTGAGGGTCGGAATTTTCAGATATTTCATTGGATAAAAGTTACAGTGAAAATTCCGACCCTCAATAGCATTTCAAAAATATCCTAATGCAACTTTTTATATTCAATATTCATGGTTTTACGAAAATACGTATAATAATTTTAAATGCCCTATTTAATCATCTTTATCCTGCCTTTTTAAAAGGGTTACAAAAAATTCCTAGAAGCCATTATTTAGAAGCCATTTATTAAATACATAATTGAAGTGAATTGAAAAAAAAACTAAAAACATTGAAAAAGACGGCCGTCTGTATTCTGCGTGTCCACCCACGCGTAACGCGGTACCTTGGTAACTACACGTCACGCGTAGTATAAATAAATCTAAACTAAAAAGTAGAAAATAATACTTTTAAGAACTTTGTTAATTTTGCAGTCGGTGCAAAATTTTTTTAGTTTGGAAGTCGGTTTTTGTTTTTTTGTTAAAATAATTTCTTTTTAAATTTTTAGCGGAAAGTAGATACGTATTGTGTTATTTAATGATTATAAAAATTTACCTTCTATTATAAGGTAAACCTAATAGCCTGAAAGTATACAACTATCGGTCCATAAGTGCGTATTATATTTAAACTGTTAACCGTTGAGGAGTTGTACCTTCCATCATCAGTTACGGTACGTGACTCAAATATCCGAATAGCCTATAAAAGATTCAGCCGAGCATCGTTAATTTGCTCCTAAGAATTAAAGAGTTTCGTTACTTTGTCATGGATCCCATAATCAGAACCTTACCAAACTCTCATCAAACTACCCTTGATGTACATCCATGATCCTTTCCAATAAAAAAAGAATCATCGAAATCGGTTGGCGTGATATTGAGTTATTCGTCCATTTCTCGCGCACATACTTAATGCAAATTTAAGACTTTTATGATTTTCTTATGGATGCCATTATCAGAACTGGAAAATATTAAAATGGGATTTCCATTTCTCCTACCACAAAACAGATTAACATTACATTTCACTCAATAGGGTTTTTCCTTTGTAATATGTAGTCACTTATAGTTTTCTTCTTTTGAATTTCAGAGTTCAGATAAATGACGTTATTTGTCAAGGAGTATACTACCGACTCTATATTATGCTTATTTCTTTAAATATTAGGGGACTATACCCTTGATGTACATCCTTTCCAATAAAAAAAGAATCATCGAAATCGGTTGGCGTGATATTGAGTTATTCGTCCATTTCTCGCGCACATACTTAATGCAAATTTAAGACTTTTATGGTTTTCTCATGGATGCCATTATCAGAACTGGAAAATATTAAAATGGGACCACACGGGAAGCATTACCTTTCAAATAAAAAAAGTATCATCAAAATCGGTTCACCCAGTTCAAAGTTCTGAGCTAACAAACATAAAAAACCATACAAACGAATTGATAACCTCCTCCTTTTGGAAGTCGGTTGAATACATAGTACCAACGTATGAGTTGGTTTTAAATTATCTCTGAACTATATGAAAAACTCTCTCCCCCAAACTATTAGGAATGCGAAATCGCTAGTGATTTTTAAAAAACTTCTAAAGGACCACTTTTTAAGTCTCTAATTAGTTTTTACAAACAAACTTTTAAATATTATTATTATTTCTGTAATATTATTGTATGCATGTATGTATGTATGTATGTATGTATGTATGTATGTATGTATGTAAGTATGTATGTATGTATGTATGTATGTATGTATGTATGTATGTATACATATAGTATTTTACATTAGTATTTGTAGTTATATTCTATTTTTATCTCCTTATTTAAAGCACACCCTTCCTGTTTTGTACTATCCTACACCTAAAGGTTGCCTGGAAGAGATCGCTCTTTAGCGATAAGGCCGCCTCTTGTACATTGTCACTTTGTGTTTTTATTTTTTCTCTGTCTCTGTGTGTGTGTGTGTGCAATAAAGGATTATTATTATTATTATCTTTTATTAATTTCATTTCTTAAGTTAGGCTTTTTACAATAAAGTTATATCAAAAGTAAAATACATTAAAGAATTTACAAAATATAAATACATTATAAAAAACCTAACCTAGGGTGCCGCCGGCAGCGAGGCAGGGCCCAGGCTACCGGTGGTTAGGGCTGCAGAGAGAGGAACCTCCTGACAATGCGCGCCGTGTCCAGAAGTACCGCCTTCTGCATCTGACCCTTGATCCAGCCATCTAGCGAGAGTCTCTTAAGATGTTTGTCGAGACTCTTCGCTATAAGACCGTTCGCCGAAACGACCAACGGGACAATGATCGTCGAGTCAACATCCCACATGGCGGTTACCTCGTGAGCCAAATCAAGGTACTTGCTGAGTTTGTCCTTCTCAGCCTTCACGAGGTTCTCGTCATGCGGGATGGCGACATCGACGAGCACTGCCTGGCGCTTTGATCGATCTACCAGCACGATATCAGGCTTATTGGCTACAATAGTCCTGTCCGTGATGATAGATCGATCCCAATAGAGCGTGGCACGACCATTCTCAAGAACCGGCAATGGTGCGTACTTATAATATGGCACCTCAGACCCCACAAGACCGTATCGAAGAGCAAGTTGCTGGTGAATGATCCTGGCTACTAGGTTATGTCTGTGCAAGTACTCGCCGTTAGCAAGATGAGAACAACCAGAGATTATATGCCTGAGTGACTCACCGGGACGGCGGCATGCCCGACAGATGTCGACCGTACCGTCCTTCAGGATATATCTGCGGTAATTGTTCGTCATCATTACTTCGTCCGCAATTGCACAGAGAAAACCTTCGGTTTCCCCGAAGAGATCCCCGAAGCGTAGCCAGTTCACCGACGCGAGCAGATCTACATCGGGCCCCATAAGGGCCTTGCAGAACCGCCCATGTACTCCTTGCACTTCCACGCAGTCCTACGGTCATCGGTGCTAAGCACCTTTGGTCTGCGCCAGTTCTCGTTTGCCAAGGAGAGAGAGGTGAGGCCTTTGTCAACTACTACAACATCGCGATGAATCCCACACTCGTTGTTTAGGAAATACTCCCTAAGACTGCACACCTCGCGGTTATGGAGGTCCTTAGCGTTTAAAAAGCCACGGCCTCCATACTTACGCGGGATGTACAGTCTCATAACTGACGAGCGTGGGTGCCTCATGCGGTGTGCAGTGAGAAGCTGACGGACCCTCGTATCCAGGGCGTCCAGCTCAGTCTGAGTCCACCTTAGTATGCCAAAGGAGTAAGTGAGTAGAGGCATTACCCAAGCGTTGAAGGCACGCGCCTTATTGCCACCGGACAAAAGACTGTTAAGTACTTTTGTCAAGCGACAAAAGAAACGCTGCCTCAACGCCTGCCTAATGTCTCCGTCCGCAATACCCAATGACTGTGACATACCAAGGTACTTGTAGGTTTCAGCTTCGGAGATAGACCTGAGGGATATTATGTCGGAAAGTTGTAAATTCGCGGAATTTACGACTTTCCCCCGCTGCACATGCATAACCGCGCACTTGTCTACACCAAAGTCCATTTTGATGGCGCTACTGAAGGTTTCTGTTACTTCCAGTAGTTCCACCAGATCTTGGCGCTTTGATGCATACAGCTTAAGATCATCCATGTACAGCAGATGAGAAATAACCTCACCTCCTCTTCGAAGCCGGCAACCTAGTCCTGAATCCTTCAGCAGAGTGCTGAGCGGGTTCAGGGCCAGGCAGAACCACAGAGGACTCAAACTGTCACCCTGGAAAATACCTCTCTTAATCCTTATCAAGTCCTGCGGGCCAGGGAGACCATCCCCACCACCTGGTTGATGGAGGACTGTGGTCCATTATTATTATTATTATTATTATTAAAAATATAAAAATTTTCTAATTGTGAAAGAAACTCTTATAATAGCAAAAAATGTCTTCAGCCCCACTGCTGGGCACGGGCCTCCCTCAGTACGAGGGGGATCAGGTCATTCACCGCGCTGGCCTAGTGCGTGTTGGCGGAACTCACATGTCTTTCGAAAACTTGCTAGATTTTCTCAGACATGCAGGTTTCCTCTCGATGTTTTCCTTTACCGTAAGAAAAGTAGGAATCATGACAGAAATTATTCGCACATGAAAATATCAGAGGTGCGAGACCCGGATTTGAACCCGCATCACTCGGTTATCCAAGCGAGCGCGTTACCGCTGGGCTATCACTAAAATATATAAAGAAAAAACAGAAGAAACTAGTAAAAAATATTTAAAGAAAAAGCATACGTCATGCTATTTCTCCTACCACAAAACAGATTAACATTACATATCACTCAATAGGGTTTTTCCTTTGTGATATGTAGTCATTTATAGTTTTCTTCTCCTGAACTTCAGAGTTCAGATAAATGACGTTATTTGTCAAGGAGTATACTACCGACTCTATATTATGCTTATTATTTCTTTAAATATTAGGGGACTATGGTGTACATCCATATTCCATACATACCATTGCCGTAAAGCTTTATCATATTATGCATACAGTATATAGTTTACCGTTACTTGTATTTATTTATCTTGCTGCGGTACGAAATTTTAGGATTTTTATTGTATATATAATTTATTATTTGGCGTAATATACTCATTCAATAAATAGATAGTTTTTAACAAACGAGTCGGTGCGACACGTCGCGGCCGCGTTCAATTAATTTTGACTGTAACGCCTGTCCGCACTGCGAAATTTCTCCGCGCGAATTATTCTCGCGATTTATTTTCCGCGATCAGAATTAGTTTTATTACATTTTCCGCGCTAATTTTTTACCGCCAGTGCGGATACTTCTATAAGATTCCATGTGTTACAGAATTGCGGGAAAAAACCGCGCGGTGAAATTCCGCAGTGCGGACAGGATAAATTGTAATTTTACCAGCTCAAATATTTTTTTCAATTAAGTTTAAATATACGACAAGTCCTTTTAAAATGTTACAAGTAAATTTATTTTACAAACAGTAGTCTTATTTTTTATGTAACGTAGGTTCTATACGTTATCGATTTAGGGAGACGCAATGCATTCTGCCGGTGTCTCGTACTTTGAGGAAAAAAGGAAAAAGTTTGTGCGGAAATTTATTAATTATCCCTGGCGCAAATTTGTGTTTTAAATTATACCAAATCTTAAATCTTTTACAGTCATGAAGTTCTGATTGATCGCGTTAGTCTATTTAATATTACGTTCGTTTCATTTCTACTAGACTTAGGTACTAGACTGTTAAACACGTGAAGTTAACATAATCGTAAGTTATCTTATTTTCCAATTTTCTGCGCAAATTTATTAATTTTCTTTCCTTAAGAACCTTCGTCAAAGCATTAAACTTTACAATAAAAGATGAATAAAATCGGTAGTCGTTCTCTAGTAAACGGCATATCGGAATTATTGTGTTACAATAAGGGGTCCATAACTTAAAAATTAAATGACCGTTAATAATCAAAATAAACATTATTTAGCATTATATTATTATATAGAATAGTAGTTTTCATAGTTCATTCACACTATACCTACGACGTGTTTACCAGATTTCTAAATTACTGACTAAGTTGTAGATTTCTCCGGGCGTGGCAAACTTTCCAAGTATATTTAACACAAAACTTACTATCACTGTAATATACCGACTTGAAACGATGGTGAAAAGGAAAGTCGGCAAAATATACTTTAGCCACTGCTTAGATCCAACAGTAAACAACACATTACTCGCTTGCGTTAAAAATAGTTAAATAGAATTTTGTGAACAATATAATAAATACACTTATAAGAATTGTACATATGAACTACACTTATTTATTAATGTTTGTTTTAAATCTGTTATTTTGATGTTTTCACATACAATTTTTTATCAACAAATTTTAAGTACCAAGTTAGGATCTACATTAAAATATCAATTTAATTAAAAGGTAAATAATTCAATACCAATTAACAAATTATTTTGAAATATGAAATAATTTAATCATTTTAGCACTCACCCCAATGTTTGAACACCATTGTAGGCAATAAGATACGATTTTCCTAAAGCCGATGGTTCCGAAGATTTTGTTTTCTTTTGCGGTTTAGCTGACATTATTTATTTTATACTTATGGATTAACTAGGCATATAACAATATTTAATATAACTTGTTAATAATAATACGCGTTAGTTTTCTTGCGTCATCTAAATACAATATTATAACAGCAAAACGTCATCAATGAAACTCGCTAAACAGTAACCTAACTACCATATAATGTACTCTTTGCTAACTACTAACTAGCTAGTCGCTAGCACAATAGTAATCTTTGGTCGCTAGTACGGAGGGACTCCCAAGCTCCGAGTTCCGACTGATACTAAAGGGGAAAAGAAAAGTATAGTGATAGTCTGACTTCAGAGCATAATGTAATTTTTAGATTTATACATTAAACATGAATAATGTAAAACTGAGTTTCAAATTCCTTCGGCTACGTAACAACAAACCCCAAAATACATGAAAGTGAAATGCACAGTCGAACACTTTGACAAATGACAACAAACATTTCATTATGTAAGTTTGTTCTGAGTCTGACACACAGATTTTATATATGTAGCAATATTTTTTTTTTTTTTTGGGATTTTTTGACCTGGTAATTACAACCTTTAGGTCAACTCTTATTTATTCGTATACGTAATATTTAATAATATGTCTATGAGCACATCCCATTAAATTGTTTTAATTGTATTCTTTATGTATTTGTAGATGTGCTTATAAGTAAGTTCGTCTTGTAACAATTGTTTTAATGGCGGCGGGCGGGACAATAAATCACACTTATTTTCAACATCACTGAGTTCACTGGCCAACACTAGTCTGTCAATCAAAAATTTTTGACAATCAAAGATAACATGCTCCACAGTTCCATCACTTGAATTACAATGAGAACAGGTTCCATTCGCAATAATGCCGAGTCGAGCAAGGTGTGACGGTGTAGTATTATGACCGAAACGCAGTCTATTTATGATAGTAATAAAGTCTCGTGAAGCATCTGGCATACGATGATACCAAGGTCTTGCAGGTAAGCTTTCTTGTATGCTTCCATACCATTTTCCTTTCGTATCTTGATCTGTCTTCCACATTTCTAACCACAACTTTTGAATATTTTGGTCAATACATTGCAAGTAATCGGACATAGGAACATTCATTGTATTTCTAACGTCAACAGCATTAACTCCTTCATATGCAGTTTTATCAGCCATTTCATTGCCAGAGATACCTTTGTGGGAAGGCACCCATAGAAAGAAAATTTGGATATTTTTACTGTGGTATTGGTGAATTATTTGCTTAATGAAGTAAAGGATATAATTAGACTTGTATTTGACTGTGAGGGTAGTTAAAGCTGTTATCAAACTTAAGGAATCAGAAATTATTAAAAAACATTTATTGTTATTGATTTCGCGAATACGCATTAATGCCTGATACACTGCATATGCCTCTGCCGTAAATATAGAGCAGGGTTCATGCAGAATAAAACTTGAAGAAAATTTTGCTTGTGGATCATATAGAGCAGCATGTACATAATCACTTGTTTTGCTCCCATCAGTGTAGATAACATAGTACATTGTATTTTCCTCCAAAAATTGAAGCATTTCCGAATTATTGTTTATTGTCTGTTGAACTACATTAATTGGATGTGAAATACACTGATAAGAGAAAGAGTAACATGGCCATGGAAACTGTTTTCTGATTTTAGAAAAATTATTGTCTATTTCCAGAAATATATCAGGCAGTGTTGGAGAATTACCACATAGTAGACCGTGTGCTGTTGTTAATGGTCTTCTTGGGGATCTATCTATATAAGGTACAATTTTATTTATTATTTGAATGTTATTTGATGCTATTAGTTTGAGACAGAATCTTTCAGCAAGTAAAATTCGCCTCAAAATCAAAGGCATCACTTTTGTCTCAACTTCCATGGCCCTTATGGGAGTTGAGCACATAGCACCAGATATTATTCTTAAAGCCTTATTCTGCAATATGTCTAATTTATTTACATGAGAACTATTCATATAAGCGAGTGAGCTATAATCTAAGTGACTTCTTACAATACTTTTATACAATATTGACAATATTTTAGGATCTGCACCCCATGTTACACCACAAAGTGATCTGATAACATTTAGTCCTGTGTGAGCTTTTTTGGATATATATTTAATATGTTCTTCAAAAGTTAATTTTGGATCTAGTATTATTCCTAAAAATTTCTTTGAAGTGACTTTATTTATAATTTCATTATTGTAAATAACATTTGAGTTTGGGGTTTCATTGCCAAAAAACAAAACACTACTTTTAGAGGGGTTAATTTTTAAATGTAAACAATCATTATAATATTGTAATAGTTGAAATAAGGATTTGTTCATGTTATCTATTGCAATCTCTAGGTTGTAATTACTGCTGTATAATACAATGTCATCAGCAAATTGTAAGATATTTACATTCCTATTATTTACATATTTACAAATTTCACTTGTGTATATATTGTACAGCAATGGAGATAGTGTGGCACCCTGCATTGTGCCTCTTGAGGCATATTTGGGTCCATATAAAATATTGTTATGTCTAGCATAGATTGTTCTATTGTTCAAAAAATTAAAAATCCACTTACATAAGTGCCCAGGCACACCTAACCTAGACATGATTTGAACTAGTATACCAGGATCAACACTGTCAAAAGCACTTTAGACATCTAGGAATACGCAAACAGTGTTTAATTTTCTATGTTTTGCATTTTTTAGGTCAGAGATTAAAGAGGTGAAACTGTCTGCACTACTACGCCCTCTACGGAAGCCATATTGTATATGTGGAATGAAACACTTTGATTCAACATACCAGTCAAGACGAACTTTCACCATATTTTCGAATATTTTACCAAGACATGATGACAAGGAAATTGGTCTATAAGAACTAGCAAACTCAGGAGATTTGTCGGGCTTAAGTATTGGGACAACACACTGTGTTTTCCATGACTGTGGAATTCATTTATTAAGCCAAAGCAAATTGAGAATGTTAAGAAACAACTTTTGGGCAGATACATCTAAGTTTTTAATTACGATGTAAGGATAATCATCTAAGCCAGCGGGCTTACTCTTGAATTTAATTCCGATCGATCGACATTGGAATTGTGACGTTTCGTACTCTTGAGTTGGACGCTAGCGCCACATTGTTTTTAAATTGTGTGTCCATTTTGGGGAACTAAGTGAAATCGGGATCGGGCTTGGCGCACCGTAAACGCTACTCTTGAGTGAGAGTACTTTTTTTGAAAGGATAAAGCATTTTAAAGCCATATTACTGGTTTATCGTAATAAGAAGAACGACACAGGACACTATAGCGGCCCGTAACATAGCTAACTTCACTCTTAACAAAATAATCGCGGGGCAATCCCAATTTCAATCCAATGTTGACAATATTGTTTTCAAGAGTACCGAATCACGTGACTTCATAATTGACATTGGAATCGTATTGGCATTAGATTAGAATTGAAATTAGTTTGAAGAGTAAGCACCCAGGAGTTGTATTTCGTCTAGAGTGCAAGCTTGTTAAAAATTCAGACCATGAAAAAGGATCCAGTAAAAATTTAGAATTTGGGTTATCATTGTTGGTTTCAAAAAGAATGTTCAGTTGATCTACTTCAATTAAGTTGCTATTATCTGATAATTTATTTAAGAGTGGAGATATAAACTCATTTGTATATGATTTATTCTTAGGTCTTATGCCTTTGAACATTTTTAATAAATTCCAAATTTTACTTATGTGAGTATTTCTATTAAAAGTGTTACACAAATTATTCCATCCTATTTTTTTCTGTTCTGAAATTGTTCTCTTTTTCTGGGCATCTTTTCTTTTGTAATTAATATAATTTTCAATAGTAGACTCTTTTCTATATAGTTTTAGTGCATTATATGAAGCAATAACACTTTGTTCACATATACTATTCCACCAGGGAGCTGGTGGTCTGCTTATGAAAGTGTTTGTTTTAGTGAGCTTTGGAATTGACATTTCTTTAAGAGTATCTAAATGAAAACAGAAATTATTATAGGTTGAAATAGGATCATGTGGTTGAAGTATCAAATCATTAAACATTGTTTTTTAAAGGGCTGTATATGTTTTCCAGTCAGCTTTTTTATATATGAACTTATCTACAGGGGAATTGAGATGATATTTATCTATATGTAATGAAATCTCTGTTATTGTTGGATAATGGTAACTTCCCATTGTATCATCATGTACAGACCATTCACATAGTGGTGCGAGGCTGCCACTTATAAAGCTTACATCTATGGCAGAAGCAGTCTAGGGCGATTTATAGTTGTAGGTCTACCATCATTTAAAATACACAAATCAAAGTCATCAATTAAATTAAATAAATCCTGACCTCTACTTTTCGTTGACAAGCAACCAAATGCAATATGATGAGCATTAAAGTCACCACTCATAAATATGGGCTTTGGTAGATCATTAATAATGTAACGGAGTCTATTAATTCGTATCCGTCCACTTGAAGGTGGACAGTATACACAGAGAATTGTTAAACTACTATGTCCTGTTGATACAGATACAGCAACTGTTTGAATGTCTTCATAAAATCTGGTATTTAATATATTATACTAAAGGTGTGGTTTTATTAGTATTGCAACTCCATTATGTGTATTGTTTGAATTTTTATTGTATATATTATATCCTGGTATTTTAAAATTATTATCTTTGAACCATGTCTCATTAAGAAGGCAAATATCAATATTTTGTTGTTTTAAAAATTGGATTAATAAAGGTTTTTTACTATTTGCACTTTGAATGTTATACTGCGCAATACGCAACTTGGATTGTGTAGAACTAGGCCCTACACAATCCATTATGTTAAGTTTTTTAATAATGTATCTTTAATAGTTTTAATATTAGTCGGTGTACTATCATCTTTATTGCCTAATTCCACCAACGTCTGCACTAGGGCCATAAGTACATCGTTATTGGAAATTATTTGAGTTTTAAGGTCTTTAGAATTAACTATTTTAGCTTTATTTACATCTTGTACAGACTTATTTACAGGAATATTTATAGATTTATTTACAATAACATTACTATTTACAAGTTGTGATTTTGGTGGTGAGAGTGGAGGAAAATCTGTTTCATTGGTGACGACTTGTTTTGTAGAGGTGACACCTGCATAAGATATGTTGTTTTTCTTTTCAATGATCTTTTTTGCTTTAATAGGACATAATCTAGATATCGCAAGGTGAGGCCCACTGCAATTTATGCAGCTGATTTCTGTTGGTTTATCACATTCCTTATACATGTGTTCACCTCCGCAAATACTACATCTTTGTTTACCATTACAAATCCTTGCTGAATGATTAAATTTAAAACACCTATAGCACTGTAATAATGGTGGAATGTATTCAAAAACTCTATACGAGAATAGATCATATTGAACATTATCAGGTAGTACATTAGATAAAAAAGTAACGCTTACAGTCTGTAATGGAATGCGCTCTTGTCCTATTTTCTTTGTAAACCTTCTTATTGCCACTATTTCATAAATTGAAGAAAGTCTTGTATAGAGTTCTTTGTTAGATATATTCGTTGGAACAAATCTAATGATGCCGGTTTTTTCAATTTGCGCTGCCGGTATGAATGCCTTCATGTTATATTTTGTGAGGAAAGTAGTGTTATTAATAAAGTTATTGGCCGTATTATATTGCTTGAAAATAACTGCTATTTTATTGGCATTCACCCTCTGAATACCCGTCACACCTTTTATGTCCATTGAGAAAAGATGATTTAAGTATATAGGGCTCTTGTTACCCAATCTATCATCGTTTATGGATTCTACATACACTTTAAAGTCTGTGTTGGTTGAGTTTTCCGGATATAGTCTTTTATAATTCGGTTTGTAATAGGGCAGATACGCATCTCGCTCACCGCCGGAGTCCGATTGTCCTTCATCCCTTGGCTGTGTCCGTTTTATTTTTTTTGAGGTGGGCGGGTTAGACCCGCCCCCCTCGTTTATCTCCATTGCTATTGTGCTTTTCAGCCGCTAATAGCAATATTTAAATTCACTTTAACTATAAAAAAAATCACTTTATAGGAAAAATTTAAAATTAATTTTCTAAAGTCAACCGCGCTTTTTCAAGGTTCCCGCCAGAATCTCATATGTAGCAATATACTCTATGACACAGATTAAGGAGATTATACAGTCTGACATTTATTTGATACTTTGAGAACATGGAGGTTATACACTGACCTCTATGACATTTTATTTCAACTAGACTGTGCACTGTGGCGCAAAAACCGGTCCGAGCGAGAGGGCCCCCCGTGGTAGTGTGTCCCTTTCTAATGAGGTGGCCATGACCAAACAGAAAATGGGACTCACTATACAAACGATTGTATAAGTATTCTGATAATTTAAATAGTGATGCTACCAACACTACCTACAGGTATGTATGTACCTAATTTATTTAAATGTAAAAAAAAACACCAAATCATCGTGTATATATTTTATGGAATCTACATCACTTACTAGGAATACGACGGCTGGACAGAAAAAAAATCTAAAATTGTAATATTTTTTTATTATTCGTTTGTATACATTGCTGAACAATACAGTTTTATGCAATTTTTGTCGTAATGTATCCTGTGTCGTATTTCTTATGTGCTTGAGGGTCAAGTCTTCCCATAGCTTTTAAGTAATAGCTTAACATAAGCATAGCTTAGGAAATATTGACGGAACAGCATCAGGTTTTTTTGAAATACACTGCAAACAACAGACGACATCGAGACTTTTCCAGGTACTACATTTTTCCACTTCAATTTCTGGTTTTCATTCTTCGAAAACCTAAGATACAAGAAATATAATTATTAATAAACATCATCAGTGCAATGTAGAATGACTAGATAACTTCAACAAAACAATTTAAGTGTTTTATAAAAAATGTAAGTTTCGGGTATTGCCCCTTATGTATATTTTGTCATTACCGATACATCTTCAATTTAAATTCATGGTTACCCTAAATATTAAGATTGTTATAGTGCTACAAGGATCTTTTGGCACTTATATGACATTGACATGAGGGCGTTGGTGTGAAATTAGGGTTACAAGCTAACAACATCTACTTACTTTTAGGGAATTGTTTTTAAAAATCTATCTCTTATAAATTATAATCCGTAATTGAATTCAAACTTAGGAAATGAAAAAAATAAAATTAAAAATAAATGAAATTTTATTATTTAATATATAAATTATTTAATATAAATAAATAAAACATTAAATTTTATATATATTTAACTCTTTCAAGTGAGCGCTAGATTGCTTTTCTTTCATAAAATAATTCTTTACTTTTAGCACCACCTCTCTATCACCACTTCTTATTACTTTCGGCATATTTTGAGATATTTTTAATGAAATAAAAGCACAAAATATTCACAACAACGTCAACACTCCAGCTGTCTGTCAATAGTGACAGATGGCGGTGTTAGTTCTGATTTTGGCCACGCGCCAAAAGATCCTTGTAGCACTGTACTTTTACTTATCCGTGGAAAGAAAAGCGACTACCGGGATAAGCCTCATTATTGCATACAAGAATTTACCATTTCTCATGGAAAAACAATCAACTTTAGTTTGAAAATTGACACAATTGCAAATCGAAACACGACAATCAACCAAACAGCCAAATAAGCAAACCACCATCTTACATTTAGTATTACCAGTCCCAAACATCCAAGTACTACCTTTACTCAGTATTGAATTATTTTTTAAATATAACGAATTGATTTATTAATTATTGAAACTGTAGAAATACGTTTAAGTACGTTTCGTAATTTTACCAACCGTTCGTGTTGGTAAATCATTAAAAAGAAAAGTATTTAATTTTCTACCATTTCTATCAAACGAAATAATTATGAGAGCTGGCAAGACGTTAGACAAGGACACACTACCAGCGGGAACGCTCTCGCTTGGACCGTTTTTAGCTAGCTACCGCTTATAGGGAAATACCCGACGTAACAGTAAAAGAATAGATCTCATTTTAGCAAAACAATTTTTTTTTGTACACTGTCTAGTTGTAAGTATTATGTCTCTGATAATAACACTGGACTGGCTGTTCTTTATATATGTAACAATATACTCTATGGGCTGTTCCAAGCGTTTGACAGCAATTATTTTGTGTCCATTTGAAGCGCCACTAGCGAGAGTCCCGAGAACTAAATTTGACGTATATTGCAAAAGACAGCGAGAAGTGTTTGTTTACTGTAAAATAATTTTGCATTTTTGTTGTTAATATAACATAAGTAGTAATAATGATGATACGGTTATTGATTAATAAAAATAAAAAACTTTATATCGACATCATTAGTTTTAGTACCACGAACTCTCCCTACGTGCGACAGCGGCGGACAGCGCCAAAATGGCGATTATCAAGCAGCCACAAAAGCACGTTGACAAAAGCCAGTCCACCTTTATAGAACATTTATTTTTCATCTACGGTTATAGAAGACGAGGACGATCGATAGCTGCACAATTTTAGCACCCCATCGAAGGATTTTGAAATCAATATGACCTCAATCGATAGGTCTACGTTCGGTCTGTATAGGTCTACTATCATTTTTGTTAGGTCACCTGTAGTTTTTTAATATTTTTTTTTAATTTTGCAAAAAAAATTGCAACTTAGCACCTCATTTAAACGGACACTGATTAATCTTTATATTTCTACATTCTTTATCGTTAGGTCAGTATTGGTCTCTATAGTCGTTGCTTTTATGACCCTAAAAATAGCCGACATCCGACATTTTAAAAATTAAAATTTCCCTAACTATGAAAAAAAAATTTTTTTTGATTTAAAATGCGCAATGTAGGCGTGAGGTGATGGTTTGCTTATTAGATATAAAATAATTAATAATTGGGAATTTAATTGCTTTTATGATTGAACAATCACCAATAGTCGTCGAACAAACGATAATTGATCAAAATTAATTAATCTGAGCGATAAAAATAAAGATATCTAGTAAGGGTGTCCAACTTAAGCGTGAACATTTGTTTTATTAATTATAAATAAATAAAAGACGAACAAACAATTTTTACATTTGAACATTAATGAACAAACAGAGACCTGCGAACAAACGACGAACAGATAATTAAAAATAAAAAAAAAATCCGAAAATCAAAACAAGTTGGGTCAAATTTCAGTGAGCCAATTCTTTAGCAGTTAGCACGTAGCAATCGTTCTCCTCTTTTCTAACCTCTATGGGTAATATAAAATATTATGTAGGTTGACCTAAAGGTTGTAATTACCAGGTCAAAAAATCCCAAAAAAAAAAAAATATTATGTAGGTGTCAGAATTCAGATCCAAGTTTAAAATCATGAAGAAATAATTCATTCTGTTAATAATTTTTTTATAAACACAAAATTTAATATACATGATATTTTGTATATTAAATTGTTAAACGTAATTATGTTTTGTACCACGTCTACTATTTACTATTAACTATTTTAAGTTCACCTTTTATTTTAATCTGGCAATCAAAAGTTAATTTTGCTAATCTATGCTTTAAATTCATTCTTTTACATAGTTGACGCTTAGAGAGGCAAGTGGTTTCTTAATTATAAAATCTCTATTTCATGCTTGTTGATAAAATAGTACTAATTACTAAATACTATTTTCTTTAACATTATTATTATAATACATTGTGCAATAACGTTCCTAAACTTGTTACAGTGATATTTAATATCATACCTCGACACAATGGTTGCGGCTAAAAAGCAGGTGAGTTTTACTGCACACGTGGTGTTCATATTTTATATCTTTGGACTTGGATCATGGTTAATTATAAATATTTTATATTTAACTTAATATTGAATAAGTCCTAAATTATACCTACGTTTCTCGATAGGCTCACTATTTTTGTAATATGTGGGGTTGAGGATGTAACGTACATTTATAGGTTATATTCATAGTTCACCTGTATCTCGTATATTAATTCTTAATGCCATAAAACTTCTTGTAAGTTAATAGTATATGCTATATATACTTTAATAATAATAATAGTACATTTTAAATTACAGAAAAAGACCATCGAGTCCATCAACTCTCGATTGGCTCTGGTAATGAAATCTGGCAAATACTGTCTGGGATACAAGCAAACATTAAAAACCTTACGCCAAGGAAAAGCTAAGCTGGTCATCATTGCTAAGAATGCACCACCACTGAGGTGAGACTACTGAGAAGTAGAGTTCCCTTTTTTAATAATCAATGGGAAGCATATGGAGTCATATTGGACAAAGAAGTATGGTTTCCCTAAAAAGTGGTTCAGTAAGAAAATAACTTATTGTATTAAGTAGATAATTAGGGATTATATGACAAAATAATATAATGTATGTAATAAACACACTGTCTTTATAACTATATTGTTATATAAAAATGATTTTAAAATTATTTGCATTTTTCTATTTTCTTGTGACATTTTTAATGAACCACTCGTATTCATGGGAACCCTATGGAGTAGTCTGAATCCATATGCTTTAAGATAGGTGAGATAATTTTACTTCACTTACAGTAACTACACATTTTATAAAAGTAAATGCTTTTAATGCATTAAATAGTACAGTTATATCTATCCTAGATTATTTTAAATAATTTTGTTATAATTTTTTAATAAAATAATTCATCACACACAATTAAGAATTGCAATTTCGATTTTTAATGACCTTATGCCTGTTATAAGATAAAACTAATGACATAAATCATCGAAATAGTTTAAATCGGTTTAGTCACACAGGTCTAACCAAACTTCTAATTAAAAATGATCATCCCTTGGGCTTAGCCATGGTCTGATGAAATTAAAATGTGGAAAATTTGAACTACTTAATATATACTTATTTCAATAAATATTAAATAACTGTTTCAGATCTTTCTATTTCATATAATTTTTTTCACAGGAAATCAGAGATTGAATACTATGCTCTGTTGGCCAAAACTGGAGTGCACCATTACAGTGGCAACAACATTGAATTAGGTACAGCTTGTGGAAAGTACTACAGAGTGTGCACATTAGCTATCACTGACCCAGGAGATTCCGACATCATCACTACCCTCCCTGAGGCAACAGCTTAGATAATAAAATAATATAGTAAATATATTTGTATTATTTCTTCTTAACCCTTTCTACAAAAAGTTATTTCTATAAATTATTCAGTTTATGTATAAATAAACCCTTAAAAGCTTGTATTCTAATAAAGATAAAAGAAACTTTGGCTAACAAGAAGTTTGCACTAGTAATTTTATAAAAGCTTTAAAATCTAATGGATTATAATTATAAATTCCTAGGTATATATCTAAAATTTTCGTATTTTTGATCCTATATGTGTTATTACTAATTTCATCTCATGTTTTTTGTTTTGCAAACAATACTAAAAATATTTTGATAGCTACCCTGAGTGGAATGTTGATGCTGCATACATAGGTGTTCTTTTTGTAATTCGCTTAAAAAATATATTTTTTTTTATAATAAATAGTTATTTTATATATGTTCAAAAAATTTAACACAAAATTACATTATTTATTATTCATTCCGCAAACGATTAAATTTTACAAATATGAAATAAATCAATAACAAATGCTAAAATTGGCAAATATTTAATTGAATCCTGGTACAAAATTTAGTATTTAAATGTTTGTAACTGCAGACAAGAGTTGTCCTCTAATTTTACTTATGGATTTCGTAAAGGTAAACACTCGAGCCTTACAATGAATAACAATATAGAATCATATGAAGAATTAAGATATATACTTAGGTGCAAAACTGTCCCAACCATACATGAAAATCGTATTTTTCGTAAAAAAGAAGTGAAATAATTATTCAAAACTTTAATTATATTTTTACAATAGCAGACATGACACAAAGTAAGAAAATGAAAAATTAAATTGTTACATCTCTATTATGTATTCATAAACACAAAATAATATTGGGACACTTTTGCACCGCTTTGGAAAAAATAAAAATTCGAAGCTGTAGTGTTTAGTCCGAAGACCTTTTGCTCTCATCACTTCTGCCAATCTCTTCGGCATACTTTTAAAAAGTTTTAAGCAATAGTCAAGAGAAATTTTACATTGTTCTCGTACTCGTTTCCATAAAATATTGACATCAGTCAACCATCATCAGATGGTGGTGAGTCATAATCCCTTAGTAAAGTACTATACAAGTCTATCCTTAATTTTTTTATGGCTTTAAGGTCTGTGCTCAGTGCAGGCTACTGTAGCACTTCAAATCCTTGTTTATTCAACCAATTCGAACCAATATTTTCGCGAGTACTTGAGCTCTTTATCATATACTCGATCGGTACTCAACGAGTGATGAGACACCTGACTGCGGGACTACTACTTTACTAAGGGATTATGACTCACCAGTCACCACCATCTGATGATGGTTGACTGATGTCAATATTTTATGGAAACGAGTACGAGAACAATATAAAATTTCTCTTGACTATTGCTTAAAACTTGTTAGAAGTATGCCGAAGAGATTGGCAGTAGTGATGAGAGCAAAAGGTCTTCGGACTAAACATTACAGCTTCGAATTTTTATTTTTTCCAAAGCGGTGCAAAAGTGTCCCAATATTATTTTGTGTTTATGAATACATAATAGAGATGTAACAATTTAACTTTTCATTTTCTTACTTTGTGTCATTTCTGCTATTGTAAAAATATAGTTACAGTTTTGAATAATTATTTCACTTCTTTTTTTTACGAAAAATACGATTTACATGTATGGTTGGGACAGTTTTGCACCTAAGTGTAGATGTTCACACCCCTAGTGAGCAAGTGCGACCAACAATTTTTCACACAACTATACAGCGGTCTATGCTTGGGGTAACATACCACAAGATAGCTATTTTTAGTCCTTTAATGCAATGGACATATTATATATTATCCCTAGACCCTAGGCTAGATGATCTAGCACCGTCACATTGTATCATATACTAAGGGGGGTTGTATATCAAGCTGTTGCCATTTATTTTGGTTGAGATAATAAGGAATTGTGGGGAATATTTTCAATTCAAAAACAACTATTTTAAATAAAATTTATAACTTAAAAGTATTTTTCTGATGAACAGTATATAATATGTTATAAAGCTAGTTTTACATTTTGAGTTGCATATTGTATTATATGTATTATAAGTATATCTAAGAATAATAAGAAGAAGTTTAATAACAATATTTACTATAATGCTCTTTGAACTTTACGTACATGTTGACTTTTAGATTCTTTTAAAGCTTCATCTAACTTTTGTGTTAAATGTACTAGATTGGGTAAGTCACATTGAAGCAGAACATGATTTATCACATGCTGACATTGGCTTGTAGTTTTAGCATCTTGGATTGACATTATTTTATTTATTGGCGATATAACCTTATCTTCTTTCATGGCGACTATAAAGTCATCTTCGGATTGACCAAAAGTTTTCGGAGTAGTCAGTACCAAGTCCATTGCAACCATAGGTATTATTTCTTCTGAAAATTTTTTTGAAGCCACCTACAAAATATATATTGAACATTTTGAAAGACCAAATTTGTAGAAGTCTACAAATCCATGCAAATGCAAACAAGTCACAGAATAAAAACAAATCTACTATGTAGCGTTATTGTGTGTATTAGTAATAGTATAAATATCAACCCTATTATTTATTTAAGTGAGACTCCGCAACTGGCAACACTAGGGTAAACGTCGAAATATTTGTGTCCCGTATTTATTTAGTTTAAATAATTATTTTAATAAATTTTCAATAGCCCAATTACCAATATTAAGCTCGAAATATGTGTAAATAAATTGTGTAAATGTAAGTAACTAGTGTTCAAATTGATTCATCCGTACAATTCGACTAATTAAAAGTGTCGTTACCGGTAACGGTATCAGCTGATTTTATGTGAGTATTGACTGACTGTTTTCTTGAATATTATTATTATATCTCGTATATAAGTGGATATTCAACGCAGATATAAGTAAGTTTCTACGTTTATTTATTTATTTAAATATTTCTCCGTAACTCGCCGGTAACCTTAAACTACCCGTCTTTAGTTGACTAATTACTACTTTGTGTGAATTCATCTCCTGACTTTTACTTTATATCTCAAAATGTTAACTCGTAAGGCCTTGTCTCACCAGACGGAGTCTAAACTCCAACTGGCTTTGCAGGAATTAAAAGCTGCAAAGGAGCAATGTGCCCGTCTAGACAATGAAAGGGAGGAAAATGAGCAGGAACTTTTAGGAGTCTTAAATAACAACAGTAGGCTTAAAAGCGAGTTAGCAAGCTTACATGTTAGTTATAATGATGTAGTCAATGAGCGGGACAGGCTACAGTCTATAGTGGATAGGTTCAGTGAATGTAGTGATGAGTATGAGCAGGCCCTGAGGAGAACTTCCAAACTGGAACAGGAGCTATGTGAGGCCCATCGTCATATATCGGACCTAGAGGAGACTGCTCTGAAAGTCACTACTCAGCAAATCAACAATGATAATCATAATTTATACAATGAATTGGTTACTTGTGCCCCACAGCTTGTTGCTCCTGCAATTCCTGACTTGACCATTATTGATCTCACCAATGAGGACTCATTACACCAAAAGTCAAGAATAGGACCTTGCAGTAGGAATAAATTAAAAAAATATATAAAACTAAATAGATACATCAAAAAATCAAAAAGAATTATAAAAAATTATAAATCCATAACTAATAATATTAAAACAAAAAAAGAAAAAATACAATTAAAAGAGCAACTTCAATTATGTACTCTAAGTTTAGAACAAAACTTAATTAAGTATGAAACTGACACACAATTTTTAGAATTAAAAATTCAAAGTTTGCAAAGTGACTTAAAAAATCTTACAAAGAAATATGAGTTGTCCCAAAAGGAAATTAAGGAGTTCTCTGGGGCAGTAGATGATCTTTTAAAGTTGTCAAAAGACAATTCAGAGCGCTTTGACTCACTGGTTAACAATGATTGTTGTATTTGTAATCATGGGTGTCTTTCACAGTCACCAGACAGGCCAGCCACTCTGGTAATTTCAGAGTCCCAAGTGACTCCTTTACTTCCTTCATCGGAGGACTCATTGTGTGACAGTTTACATGACCTCAGTTCCTCTCAAAAAATAATAATGTTCAGCGATGATATTGGTAAGGATTTGGGCTCTAATTTGTGTTTAAAATTAAAATCATCGGGACAGTCAATTGTAAATAATTGTTATCCTTGTGCTGATTTACATGAAATCATGCTCAAAATTTTTGAGTACAAATTCATTAAGGCTAGTGAATTAATTATATTTATTGGGAATAGGGGCAATGTTAACAAAAAAGATTTGACATTATATTGTGAAAAACTAAAACAATTAAAATTAAAAAGAATTGTAATGTTTACATTCCCCTATGTAAAAAGTTTGCCAGATGCGGAGAATGATTATAGATTTAATTTAAATATGACATTGAATTTAATTAGCCAATATGACAATTTGTTTCATATAATTGACTCTAACAGTATTATTAGTAAAAATGTACATATTTTGAGTAAAGGTAGATATTACATTTCTAAATATTATAAAAGACAGATAGCAAATTCACTATCATATTTTTTTATAACTTCAGCCAAGAACTTGGCTAAACAAACTGACTCTTTTGAGCAGTATAATTTGAATAATAATAGGACAATGGAATTCATTCCAAGTCATTTAAATTAGATATAGAGACAATGGAGGTATCCTCTTGCAAACATAAATCAATAAATAATGATTTTCATTTGTCCCTTATGACATTGTCATTAGAGTTAAATAATAAAAATTCTTATAAGAAATGCCCTCAAATTATACCTAATTTAAATAAAATAAAAAAAATTAACCTAATACATCAAAACAGTAATGGTTTATCAAAGGGCAAACAACTAGAGATGGAACTATTCATGAGTTCAAAACAAATTGACATTTTATGTATTACAGAACACTGGCTTAAGGGGAGTGAACTCATGTTTAGTTTCAATTATCACCAGGTTGGTAGTTCATTCTGCAGAGTCAACACAGTACATGGGGGGTCGTTGATTCTATTAAATAAAAGCTTAAAATTTAAAGAACGGAAAGATATTGTATCTCTCTCTGTAGAATGTACAATAGAACTATCATGTATAGAACTTGAGCAACTCATTGTGGTATGTGTATACCGACCTGGTTCCTCAGCTTATGATAGGTTTGAGGAAATTATGGATGAAGTCTTAAGCAAATTGGGTAGGTCTAAAAAGAACTTGGTTGTATGTGGAGATTTTAATATCGATCTACTTAAAAAGAACAGTGTAACCTATAAGATTTTAAATTTATTTAAATCACACAATCTTTCCAACTTATTTATGGAGCCTACTAGATTTTGTGATACAACTTCAACTTGTTTAGACAATATATATAGTGATCTGGTACCTTTAAGCAAGAAAATAATTACAAATTTAGATTCTGACCATTGTGGGCAGCTAGCATGTTTCAAAATTGTCACTGATCAATTTAAAAAACGTAAAATTATATGTAGACCGGTAACTGTTGACCGCTTGAAACGTATTAGATTTAAATTATGTAGTAAGCTTCCTTTTTTATCACAGGATATGACACCTAATTACATGTATAATCAATTTTTTGAGTGTTTTTGCAACGAATTTAACAGCATTTTCAAAACCAGAGAGATCACAGTCACTGATAATCCAGTATTTAGTCAGTGGGCCACTGTCGGTATACACAAAAGTAGGCAAAAATTGTATCAGCTGTACTCAGAAAGACAGTTTAATAGAACTGAATCATTCCAAAATTATGTTAAATCATACTCTAAAGTTTTTAAGCAGGTTTGTCAAGCTGCAAAAATTAAGTATATTAGTGAAAAAATCTATAATAGCACAGACAAAGTCAAATCTACTTGGAAAATTATTAATGCAGAGACAGGAAAAACAAAAGCTTCATCAAATAATTTTAAACTTTGCATTAACGGTAAATCGATTAGCTCCGACTCAGATATTGCTAACGAATTTGAGAATTTTTTTGCACGAATTCCTGTAGATCTGACAAGCTCTTTAGACTCTTCCACCTCCGTTGCAGAATCCTTGTTAAAAGAAAATGTTCCTATTTGTAAAATTGTTTTTAAATTTAAACACGTGAATAAACGTGAAATTATAGAAACTTTTAAATCGCTAAATATTAAAAAGACTGCCGATCTTTGGGGAATTTCTGTACATTTCGTGAACAATATTATTGAAATAGTTGCTGTACATTTAGCTATAATTTTTAATCGTTGTATCGATAGTGGTGTGTTTCCTTATTTAATGAAACTTAGTAAAATTATTCCTTTGTTTAAATCTGGTAGTACTTCAGACCCTTCTAACTTTCGCCCTATATCTGTACTATCAACATTTAGTAAAGTGTTCGAAAAAATTGCACTCAATCAATTACAGAAATATTTTGATGATAATAATCTGCTGCATTGTAAACAATTTGGCTTTACTCGCGGCCGGTCAACGACTGATGCTGGAGTCACATTGATAGAAAATATTTATGAAGCCTGGCAGGAGTCACAGGATGCCTATGGTATTTTCTGTGACTTATCAAAAGCCTTCGATTGCGTCCAGCATCAGACGTTAATCAGGAAGCTACACTACTATGGAATCCGGGGTACCGCTTTGGATTTTCTCACTTCTTACCTAAGTGATAGGATTCAAAAGGTGGTCATCAATGGAAAGCAGTCACCCGGATCATTTGTAACAATGGGGGTGCCCCAGGGCTCAATATTAGGACCATTTCTATTTCTGGTATATATTAACGACCTCCCTTACCTTATAAGAGACAACCATAAGATAGTTTTGTTTGCAGATGACACGTCTTTAGTTTTTAAAGTTAAACGAGGACAAATTAATATTGACGACGTAAACACTGCTCTCTCTAAGGTTGTTCACTGGTTTAGCGTTAATAATTTGATGCTAAACGAAAGTAAAACAAAATGTATTAAATTCACTATGCCAAATGTTCGACTTGTTAAAACTAGAGTCAAAATTAGGGATGAGGAAATAGAGCTGGCCAACGAGACTGTCTTTCTGGGTATAACTTTAGATTGCAAGCTACAGTGGGGTCCTCATATTGAACGCCTATCGAGCAGACTCAGTTCTGCAGCATACGCTGTAAAAATGATTCGTCAAATAACGGATGTCAAAACTGCGCGTTTAGTTTATTTCAGTTACTTCCACAGTATTATGTCATATGGGATACTACTGTGGGGAAATGCTACAGATATTGGCTGCATTTTTGTGCTGCAGAAGAGGGCTGTTCGGGCTATCTATGGGATGGGCTCCCGTGAGTCTTTAAGAGATAAATTCAAAGAAATTAACATTATGACTGTACACTCGCAATATATTTATGAAAACTTATTGTATGCACACAAGAATAAAGACACTAAATTCAGTAAAAATAGTGACTATCATAACTTGAATTTAAGAAATAAAGATAAGCTAGCAGTGCCAAAACATAGGCTCCGTAAAATAAGCAATTCATTTGCAGGTCACTGTATACGAATGTACAACACGCTGCCAGGTAATGTGCATGACTTATCAGTAAAGAAATTTAAAAGCTTAATTAAAACTCAGTTATGCAAAAAGGCATATTATAGTGTTAAAGATTTCCTGGATGACAAAGCTGCTTGGCAGTGAAATGAATTACTTTTTTGTTAATATTTACAATTATTGTAACACATTTGGCTATTTTTTGTATATATATATTTTGTAAAATTTGACGATTTTAAGTGCCCGCAAGGGCCCATGAAATAAAGTAATTCTGAAATCTGAAATCTGAGTGGTAGTGTCATGCTTGTTACTTTCGGGTAACTGCCGAATGGGCCGGCACGCCCCGTATAGTACCACTCTCTCACAGGAGACCGGCGTGAAGTGGCAGCTATGCTGTCGCGTTTCGTCCGGTAAGTGAGAGTCCGGGAGGCCCACTCCCCATCCCCCCTCCCGTCCTTCTCCCTCCTCCCTCCCTCCCTTTCCTGAAAGGCCGGCAACGCATCTGCGAGCCCTACAGTGTTGCAGATGTCCATGGGCGGAGGTAATCACTTCCCATCAGGTGAGCCTCTTGCCCGTTTGCCCCCTTTGTTCCATAAAAAAAAAAAAAATTAATTACCTGAACCTCAAATCTCCATGTAAGATCCTGAAAGTTTGGGTCTTTTTGTTGTAATAAATTCAATGCTTTTGATATTTCTTCTTTTTTAGTATCATAAAGTTTTAATAAAACAAGTTGTTGTTCATGTGAAAACCCAACTATTGCTAGTGATGACCTAAAATTTGTTTCTGAAAGCTGCAAACATTTTATTTTAAAAAATGAATCTAATTTTAAAAAAGGTAATTATAAATGTACATACATATATTTTGGATTGACTAAGGAAAAATGACTTACATTGTGTTTACATCCTTCAACTATTAAAAAAGTTAGTGCATATATAATATTTTGAATATCAGCCACAGACATATTCAGTTTTTCTACAACAGAAAAAATACATTAATTCTCTATAAAGGAAAACCGCAAATTAAGAATAGCAATGATATTCACCTGCAGCTATCATACATTTTTTTTGGTTAACTCCATTGTTCAGGTAGTCTATCGTAAGTTTGCAGAAATCAACCAGGACTGTAAATTATTTAATTGATAATATTAATTCCAAAGTTAAGAGTTCAATACTAAACATCCTAATCAGACTATGCAGGGGGAGTTTATGCAGTTGCCATTTAATATTATACTCATATATTTTATCAAGTTTGTTTATTTCATTTACTAATAAAAACAGCATCCTTATGTTTACAACATATTTTGAGATAATGGAAAAACACTGATTTGCTTTATATTATGTATTATATAATAATTGTTAATTCATTACTTGTGAATTGTTGTATTATTTACTGATTATCTAATATCGTCTTCTATTTTTTTTTGCAAACAATACTAAAAAAATATTTTGATAGCTACCCTGAGTGGAATGTTGACGCAGCATACATAGGTGTTCCTTTTGTAATTCGCTTAAAAAAATAATCATTTTTTTGATATAAAATACAGTTATTTTATATATGTTCAAAAAACTTTAACACAAAATTACATTATTTATTTATTATTCATTCCGCAAACGATTAAATTTTACAAGTATGAAATAAATCAATAACAGAAACATGTAAGAACAAAATGTCAATTTGACATTTACCAGTTACCACTACAGTGCGTTCACAGTTATTTTACCTCTAGCTGTTATGTTGGCTAATCTCAGCGTTATGTTGCCATATTTAGCTTATATGATTCCCTTATACGAAATATTTTTTTTATAGGCATAGTTTAAATTAACAATCGGTTAATAATAATTATGCCTATTTTTTTTACACGATAACATGTTTGAAATAAAATCTTTTGTTATCGAGACGGCTGAACACATTTAAATTTATCTTTTTAAGAAATCAGTTCGGTTGTACCAAAATTTGGTTACCAAAGTTTAAATTTTGTTCTATTTGATATACAAAAGTAAATTTTCGATCAAAATCACTCATGTAGAGTGTGATATATTAATTATTAAACATAAATTATAAACAGCAATTTGAATTATAATAAATATATTTATTTTGAATAAGCATGATCCATGTGGATTGCCAATGATGAATAATCACAATCAGATGAATCTTCGTAACTGCTGTCAGATTCTGTATCAGACTCATTATTCAATTCTATTATGAACCTGTCCATTTCAGCGTCCATACACCCATCTCTTTCACAAAGCTTGTCTTCAATGTGGCGCACATGTACGCATTGTTTTTGCCAGTCTTCTGCAGTGATTGTTTGAAAAGCTTCTTCAGTTAAATTAATTATGTTTTTTGTTTCTTGTCCTACGTTTTTACTAGCTACTCGTCTTTTAACAAGACTCCACATAAATTCAATTGCGTTTAACTCGCAGTGATACGGCGGTAATCTAGCCACTTTGTGGCCATGAGCTTGAAGCATTTGATCAGCTTCATATATTGGAGCTTCTTTATGTTCTTTTATAATTTCATAAAGTTGAGCTTTTACCATGGTAGGCAGATAAGATAGCCCCTTATTTGTGATCCAGTTTTGCATTTCTGTTTTGGTAGAGCTTAATGTTGGTGCCTTGTTTAACTTTACCGTGTGATAAGGGGCATTGTCCATAACTACTAAACTATTAGCCGGCAAGTTCGGAATTAGTTTTTCCTGAAGCCATTTCGTAAAATTTGTTTTGTTCATGTCATCATGGTAGTCACCTGATTTCGACTGGGATTTAAATATTAATAAAGCATTTGGTATAAAGCCCATTTCACCACCCGCATGAACAATTATCCACCGCGCACCAGCAGAATCGTTTTTTAGGACACCTTCTTCATTTTCTATTTGCCAGCATTTATTCATTGTATAAGACGCGTGAATATAAGTCTCGTCCAGGAAGACAACAGGCCTGCCTTCATCGCGATTTTGTTTCAAGATAGTTAGGTATCTGTATCTCCAAGCTACAATATCAGGCCTTTCCATAAGTAACTTCCTCTTTGACCCACATTTTTTAAATCGAAATCCAATTTGTCGGATAATTTTCCACAACGTAGTACGACCTCCACGAAAATTTATATCAATTTTTAACTCTGCTAAGAGTTTCCCCAAAGTCGGTACCTCCTTTCTGACGGTATACATTTCATGTATTTTATTTCGAACTGCACATAGATCAAAATCATCTAGTATAATTTTCTTTTCTTGCATGCGCTTTTTTCTTGGCGTAGAAATTTTTTGAGATGTGGAAGCAGCAACTTCACCTTCTTTGGTAATGGTGATGACGGTTTTTTCAGATACACCTGAAATAAGAAAAAAACCTTATTTAAAAGTCTAGGATAGTTATTTCTTCACTCCTGAAGCCATTAAAAGAAATAATTGAATTTCTTTGCCTTCTTCTCAATAATGTTTACGCTTAAGGTACAATCATTCGCTTCTAAAGGAAGAGTGAAGTATTAGTACAAAATAGAGGACAGCTGGCCGCAGACGACAGACGGCCCCTTGTTTATTTTATTTTATTTATTATATATTAAAAACACAAATAGAAAGGACATAAAATTAAATATAGAATTAAAGTCAAACAGTACGTACAAAAAGTCGACATGATACTATAAAAATATTACAAGTCCTTGTGTAAGTAGACTCGCCTTGTGGAGTTAGCAAATCGAACATGACGTGACAAATATATATACGGTTACGGTTTGATTAATATTAATATTATATATTATTATATTATATAAGATATTAAAATAAAATTTAAATTGGGTAAAACGTTAAAGACTGGTAACCCTATTTTACATACCTGTCATGGCGGCTACTCGTTGACGAACATTTGCAAATGGAATTAGAGGAGCATTATTGTCTTTTTCTCTTTCACAAAAATCACGCACTGATAATACAATATTTCTTCCGCTACTTTGAATCCTTTTCGGCATGATAACAGATGAAATATCACAAATATTACAGAAAAACGCTAGGAACTTCACAAGACGACTCGACAGTAACGCCAACATAAAGAAAACTCAAAACATATCATAACATCTGTCAGAGGTAAAATAACTGTGAATGGACTGTAGTCAATACCGTACGGCAAAGAGTATAGATAATATACTTGCCGTACGGTATCAGCTAAGATAAAGATTTATATATGTAGCAATATACTCTATGGATAAAGAATTCTGTATCTTAGGGTATCAGGCATGGAGGCATGGAGATTAGAGACAGGAGGACCATCGCCCTAGAATGTAGTGTCTCAGAAATATTGTCAAACCAAGGAGGCGCTGCGATCGCTATGTTGTCTCAATGCCTAACTTCACGTTGTCACAATAGTGACAGTACCACTGACCTCTATAATACCACTGGACTGGCTGTTCCAAGCGTTTGACAGCAATTTTTTTGTGTCCATTTGAAGCGCCACTAGCGAGAGTCCCGAGAACTAATTTTTACGTATATTGCAAATGACAGCGAGAAGTGTTTGTTTACTGTAAAGTAATTTTGCATTTTCGTTGTTAATATAACATAAGTAGTAATTATGATGATACGGTTATTGATTAATAAAAATAAAAAAAATAAAAATCTTTATATCGACATCATTAGTTTTAGTACCACGAACTCTCGCTACGTCCGACAGCGGCGGACAGCGCCAAAATGACGAATATCAAGCAGCCACAAAAGCACGTTGACAACAGCCAGTCCAGTGGTATTATAGAGGTCAGTGGACAGTACTCATAAATAGCTAACTTCACAGATACTACTTACCGACGGCAGCGCGTTGTAAATTCTACACATGTTCAGAGACGGGCGGGTAATGCTTTAGTATGAAGCGATGGTCCTCCTGGTCTTTAATCTCCATGCCTCCATAGTTGAGTGTTTACACCATGACCAGATACTACATTCTAGGGCCTTGGTTCTCCTGGTCTCTAATCTCCATGTATGGAGGGTAGAGATAAGGAGGACCAACTCGTACACGAACAAGTGGCAGTAAAAACGCGTCCAGTAAGAGTGGCGCTGCAGTAGCAGTCGATATATTTTAAGGAAAGCGCCAAACGTAATTAGAAAAAAATTACGCTTTCTCTCTGCAGTATTTTGTTTATATTTACTAAAACATTTTTTAGACTACGTAAATAGTTAGGTTTTGTATACTAGCATTTTACTAACTAGGTACTTGAGTCATTAAAATTTTAAAATATTTGAACTCAGCTAACTTCACTCCACTTATAACAGCTATGTTCATATTGAAACTATTCGCACGCCAGCTGGACACGTTTTCAACTTTCCCCCCATATGAGTCGGTTCTCCTTATCTCTACCCTCCATACCATGGAGATTAGAGACCAGGAGGACCATCGCTTCATACTAAGGCATTACGAACCTGTCCTTGAAAATTTGTAGAATTTACAACGCGCTGTCGTCGGTAAGTATTATTTGTGAAGTTAGCTGTTTATGAATATTGTCACTATTGTGACAACGTGAAGTTAGGCATTGAGACAACATAGCGATCGCATCGCCTCCTTAGTTTGACAATATTTCTGAGATACTACATTCTAGGGCGATAGTCCTCCTTGTCTCTAACCTCCATGCTCCATACCTGATATAGTCCGTACCACGAAAGATGAGACTTGTCAAACGTCAGTAGTGGGGGGTCTGCGCAGGTACCATGGAGGTTAGATACAGGAGAACCTTCGCTTCATACTAAAGCATTACCCGCCTGTCTCTGAAAATTTGTAGAATTTATAGCGCGCTGCCGTCAATAAGTAGTATCTGTGAAGTTAGCTATTTATGAGTACTGTCACTATTGTGACAACGTGAAGTTAGGCATTGAGACAACATAGCGATCGCAGCGCCTCCTTGGTTTGACAATATTTCTGAGACACTACATTCTAGGGCCTTGGTCTTGACATTGTCTGCGGACGGAAAGGTCCGTCCGCAGACAATGTCATTTTCATACATTTTTTAGCTGGCGTTTGGCGTTAATGCTAACAGAAAAGGCATTTGTCTAGGCCCCCAGGTCTCTAATCTCCATGAATACATCGATAAATACTATGGTAAATGGTTTTAGACAAAGATTTGATCGATACACTTGGCAGCAGGTAATGCTAACCTAATGGATAAAATGTCAGAGGTGAAATACGTGAATGAATAATAGTTTTATAGTTTGTTTTATAGTTGGTTTTCTTATGCGCGCCGCGCCGCGCCGTGTAGACTGGCTCTTACACATATAATACACATATAATACCCATAGGTACTAAAATATCATAGAGTGGAAATTTGAAAGGAATTAAATTTAATTAAATTAAAAAAGTGAAATAACCGACCAGTAACATTAAGTTTTAATATTTAGTTAATTAACTAATATTTTATACTATTGGTCATACTGAATTTCCCCGTTATGGGGTATAATGTCTGACTGAAGGTAGAAGCACTAGTATGGCCATGTAAAAAGTTTCGATAAAATTCGAGTGTCTACCATAAATGAATAATAAACTATAAATTTAGCCGTGTGGTGGCGGCTTTAGAATACATTCCACCACCCCTTTCTTTCTCGTGGGTGCCGTAAGAGCCGGCTAAGGGATGTACTTAGCAGAACACCTGCTTCACTGGTGGTAGACGTAAATCGACCGGGTTGGTACCACCGTGCAGTTGCGAAACATCCGCGACATAACGTCTGGCGTTAGCCGGATCGCGTTCCGGAGTCAGCGCTGCATAGCCGGCAAGTGGTTATGATTTTGTAGTGAGTGAGGGATTGATAAGCGCTAGAAAGCATGTTCTAAATGGCAATAGTCGGTCCGCCGCGCCGGCCAGGGAGACCTGTAGAAACGGTGGTGCCACTGGCCGCCCGCGGCATAGCTAACCATTCCAGGAGGCTGCCCAACCAGGCCGCGCATAATCTTGGAGTAGCTCGTCGTGCCGGATGGTGACCGGATGTGGGACCCGGCGACGACTTCTTCTGCTATAGTATCTTACCACTTTTTTTGTGCTCCGTTTTTCCCCTTTCCGTCCTATTATGACAGCGCGAATTCTACAACCAGGTTTTACAGCGGCAACTTCTAAATCCTCCCACACAAAAAAGTCATTTGGGGTTGAGTTCGCTAACATCCGCGGGCTCCATTCAAACCTCAATGCCGTACATCAACATCTTGAGACAGTAAGACCTGCAATGCTTTTCCTAACGGAGACTCAGATACTTCCCCCTGCAGACAAGTCAGTCTGTTTGTTAGGGCGGATATCTGCTGTCGCCGATTGCGCTGTTTGGAAGACCCCTCCTTTTCTGTCCTATGGTGCGGTGCGGTCACGTCCTAAATAAATGCATGTAATACATAATTAGGCACGCTTATAATTAAGTTCTATGAATTAATAAAATAATTTAACTTAATAATAAATAAAATATTTAAAAACCATAATACTTTAATGTTTTGACACATTAAATGTTTACAGTTTAAATCTTGCAACATTTCAGCCAACATTGCATGGACGATTTTGATAGATTCGAGATTGTCAGTTGGATCATTTCTTTTTGACACAATTCGCTGTTTTTCATCATTCTTGTGTTATCATTTTAATAATTATAGATTTATAAAGTTATGTGTATTACGAAAAAAAATACAATATGGCTTTGAAAAAGGTGAAAGGTAACTTTGAAAGAATGTTTGACAAAAATCTTACTGACTTGGTTCGTGGGATCAGAAATAACAAAGATAATGAGGTATATGTGCGTTTAATGTTGATTATAAAAGTTAAAATATTATGAGACGAGGAGTATAATTATAACTTGAATATATTTTAGGCAAAATATATAGCGCAATGTATGGAAGAAATAAAATTGGAGCTGCGACAAGACAATATTGGAGTGAAAGCTAATGCCGTCGCAAAACTAACATATGTAAGCGTATGAATAGAATATATTTTGTTGGTGCTTTAGATAATACATAAACAATAATATGTGTATAAACTTTCAGGCTAAGAAGTAATTCTAGAGAATTTTGGGAATTAGTTGAACCTATTTGAACTTAATTGAACCTATTCTATTTTAATGTTAATACCTAAACCAATGGCAATTTAATTTCTGATTCATGATATTCTATTAAGATTAATATCTTGAATGATTTGGTATCAATAAATATGTATATTCCTTATGGAAATGTGTTTTATTGTTCACAGCTTCAAATGTTAGGATATGATATATCATGGGCCATATTTAATATTATAGAAGTAATGAGCTCCAACAAATTTACCTTTAAACGTATCGGATACTTAGCAGCTAGTCAATCATTTCATGCAGATTCTGAACTTCTTATGCTTACCACAAATATGATAAGAAAAGATTTAAATGCTCAAAATCAATATGAAGCTGGATTAGCACTCAGTGGTTTAAGTTGTTTTATATCACATGATTTGGCAAGAGACTTGGCTAATGATATCATGACACTGGTAAGTTGGAAAATGAAATGCTAATGTTCTCGAATAATACTATGATTTTATTATCAACCTAATGTACAAAAATATTTCAGATGAGTTCAACTAAGCCATACCTTAGAATGAAAGCTGTTTTAATGATGTATAAAGTATTTCTAAGATATCCAGAAGCTTTAAGACCAGCATTCCCTAAGTTAAAAGAAAAACTAGAAGATCCTGATCCTGGTTTGTGTATTTTTTATATATATTTGATGTAGTGAATGTGAACAGTAACACAATTTTTATAATTGAAGTTAATCAATTAATCATATTTTTGTAACAGGAGTGCAGTCAGCAGCAGTAAATGTTGTCTGTGAACTAGCCAGGAAGAATCCTAAAAATTATTTGTCTCTAGCTCCCATCTTTTTCAAATTAATGACAACATCTACTAATAATTGGATGTTGATTAAAATCATCAAACTGGTAAAGAAATCATGCATTTATTAAATAATATATATAAGATTCATTTAATTAACCCGTCAACGCGAACAAACGAGACACAATAGATTTTCAATTGTTATAAATCTATATTGACCACGCACCCGTTGATAGGTTAAACTAGCAATGATAATGTTGTGCGGGAGGTGAGAAGAAAATGTGCAAATGTTTTTAATTACCTTTACTTACATAAAGATAAAATATTGTATAAGCTACATAGTGAAATATTATATAAGCTACATATTTGAATATATCAATAACTGTGCAAGACTCTTATATTAAAAGAGTTGGGTTAGTTTGGGGACTTTACATAAAATTCTATCTAATGAGTATTAATCCTCCACAGTTTGGTTTAATGACTCAGTATGAACCTGAAATTGGGAGAAAAATAACTCAAAGCCTCATAGACTTAATTTGCAGGTACCCTAGTATTGTTATAAAAATAAATTAGCAGCTAGTTCCATCTACACCCCACTTGGATTGACCCACATTTACAGAGAGGCTTCATATGTTGTTGCTGAAGAATTTGTTTCTGATATAATATGCAAAATTAGCAGTTTGCTGTGTACAGCTTCAGACATCATGACATCAACAGATTTACATTTTACACTGATTGTACAATTCATCTAAAATACACTGGAAAAACATATTGATATGAATGCTGTGATTATCTGCAAAGCTGCAATCTAGATTATACATAGTATATATGCAAAAATGTACCTAACACTTGGTTTACACAAAATTGGCATGCTACACATTTTATATTATTTTTGCTGCTACTCACACAAATTTTACTGAAAAACTCAAATTTAGGAAATACTGTCATGTCAACAACATGTTCTGGACCATTTAGGACAATCTCGCTCTCGCATAAGCTAGTTTTATGTAGTATCATTGTATTTGTTCCAGTTTGGTGCCTTAACCCCATTAGAGCCCCGACTTGGCAAGAAACTGATAGAACCATTAACTAATTTAATACATAGGTGAGTCAGTCACAGTGGCTTGTATACAAAATGTATATTAGGGTACTATTTTTGGACTCTATGGGGTGAAGGGAAAGTAATGCTGAATATAGAGTTTTGAGTAACAATAAAAGTATATTAAATAAGAACTAAAAATGCTTTACCTGCTTCTTATAACAATTTGTAAATAAGGCTTAATTTCATTTGTGTAGTTCTAGGTTCTAGACATATTTAGGCTTATATAATTGCTAGGGGGAGAAGCTTTCATTTGAATGTCAGATGATAAAAGCTTTGAAGTAGGTTCAAATAAGTCTTTTTAGGTAGATGATCATAGGTGTATTTATTATTCTAATAGGGTCACGCTTTTAACCCTTTTTTTACTGCACATGTTGTGATTCAAGCGAATGAATCAGTTTCAATGTCACCTTCAAGCACATTATTTAAATCCTAGATAAATTATTTATTTTCACTTGTTTGAATTAGTAATGTCGATGAATTTATATTTTTGTAATTTTTATAATAATCAATATATCTTAATTGCACAACAATTAATATTAATTCCTGAACATCTCAAGTTGATACAAATTGTTAATCAGTGCTGAAAATAACTGTTGTGTATATGAAATCAATTTTTGATTAAATAAATAGAATATCTTATATATCTCAGTAGTATTATCACAGTCTAGTTATCCATACAGTCGTCTAATGAAGGTTATAGACTGCAATCATGTAGAGGAAACATGGTAAAGCGCACCCAATTGTCATACATTGCTTTACATATATGACTGTCGGGGTTAGAGTATACTGTATATCTAAATTACAATAAGATGTCACAAGAAGTTGTTGCTAACAATGAAAATTGGTTTAACATTTCTTCTTTTTTTTAATTTAGTACCATTTACATGAAAAACAAAGGCCTATTGTATGGATTTTTATACTGTGATTTAAATTGCCGATGTTAGTTCCGATCACAACCAGTAGGGAAAGTTAACCATCATTAGTAAAGTAAATATATTCCAATGTGTGGGTGGGTAGTACGACGGCCATGTCGCTCCTGTACGAGTGCATCAACACGGTGATAGCTGTGCTGATCAGTATCAGCAGCGGCATGCCGGGCCACGCCGCCTCCGTGCAGCTCTGCGTGCAGAAACTTAGGATACTCATTGAGGATACCGATCAGAACTGTGAGTTTTGCTTGCTGTGTTTGTGTGTGAGTGTGTATGTGTGTGTCAGTGTGTGTGCCTGTGTGTTTTTTCTATGTATGTGTTAGTTGTATTCTTCAGTTTGTCTAAGAAAGGGGAAGTGCTCTTTTGAATCTTGCACCTGATGGAAATTAAGTTGGAATTTAATCAGTGCAAATTTTTTTAAGCTTAAGATTGTTTAGTAAGGCAGTATAGAATATTGAAAAGAAGTAGTCTATGAACAATTCAAATTATTTTTTAATCTTTTTGCGATTGATAGACGTGATTACAATAACAATCACAGTATTTATAATTTTTTCCTTACAGTAAAGTACTTGGGTTTGCTGGCTATGTCTCGAATACTTAAATCCCACCCGAAGTCAGTTCAAGCTCATAAAGATTTAGTGTTGGCGTGTTTGGACGACAAGGACGAATCTATCAGACTGAGAGCACTCGGCCTACTGTATGGAATGGTATAGTAACACAGTTTAATTCATAAATAGTTATTACTAGGTATTATAGTTTTTACTTGAATAGGTTATATATGATAATCTTCTTAGAAGGTACAAATAGAAGCCTTATTTTTTTTGTTCAATATCAATGGCAATCGGTTTTATTGTAAGAATAATCGTTACATTGGAGTTTTTTTTATATAAATAAAATTTATATAAATTGTTTTGACAAATAGTTTCCGAGTCAAAGTGTATTTAAAAATTGTAAATTTATCAGGAGATTATGGCTATCCCCTCATTGAAGTAGTTGTATTCTCTAAGAAAGACCCGGACCCATTCGTGGGACGTTAGAATAGGGTTGCATACAACGGGAGATACCACAAATAAGTTCTTTATATTGTTCACAAAACGAAAGAAGCAAAATTCGTTTTTCAAAAAAGTGAATTATTTTTATCACAGAATCAAATCAAAAAAGTACCTGGATAACCAGCTATCGTCATATCCAATTTCATCAAAATTTGTCCAACTTGTCTCTGGTATTGTGGTTACAGACAGACAAAAATCTTAAAACTATAGATTTGGCCGATATTGATATAAGGATTTTTAACTGCAGGTGTCAAAAAAGAATCTAATAGAGATAGTGAAGAAGTTGATGGTGCATATGGAGCGTGCGGAGGGCACGCTGTACCGCGACGAGCTGCTCACGCGCATGATCGAGATCTGCGCGCAGAACAACTACCAGCACGTCGTGCACTTCGAGTGGTACATCACTGTGCTCGCTGAACTCACTGAGATGGAGACCAGTGCTAAACATGGTATTGATATTTTGTATTAATTTCATTAAAGTAGCTAAGGGTAACCCATAGCTTACAGGAAAGGCGAGGAAAAGCAAGGGAAGGACAAAACTGATTTGAAGTGGAGTCTTGATGGTGATCCACAGAAGCTCTTAAGCTTGTTCTGCTGACATATTATGTTATATAAAAAATGCAGATAGTGATGAATTTCTAACTTAAAGAACTCTTTAAATACATTTGTATAAAATGGGAATATTTATTGAACAAACTAATTAAACTTATTTTCTTATACAATCAAATGTTATAGAAAAAACAGTAGGCACAAAATGGGAATATGTAGTGCAAAAGTGAATAAATAATGTTTTGGCATACAATAATATAATTGTTCCAGGCTGCATGATCGCGGCGCAGCTGATGGAGGTGGGCGCGCGCGTGGCGCAGACGCGCGGGTTCGCGGCGCGCGAGTGCGCGGCGCTGTGCGCGCGCGCCGCCGCCGCGCCGCCGCGCGCCGCCTCGCGCGAGGTGCTGTACGCCGCCGCCTTCGTGCTCAGCGAGTACTGCGTGTCAGTTCACACTCTGCTCATTATTCTTTCTAACAATTTTATATCATACTAAAGGTATAGTAACCTTTAGACTTACCGTCACTTGGCTAGGGATCGTGCTTAGGTTCGATCCTGCGACGCCCCATTAAGACGGGTAAGGTTTGTTGAGTTTTAGTGGGTAGTACTGAATTTTCTGGCTAGTCAGTCCCACATAATCTATTACCTATGATTATGGGGTGGTATGCGTAAATGCATTTCCTTACATTAAAATAAGGACTCGTGTTTAGGACCCTCCAATGAGTATTCATCATGTCGTGGTGGGGAGCTCATGAGCGTTCGGTAATCCAATGAAGCTGAGACACTCGGAGGTGATCTATCTCGGTGAGCAGTGCACCATGCGGATTGCTCCTGATACTTCGCTGACAGCAAAGTGAACTGAGGGATTGCTTCCTCCCCCTTCCCTTGGTTTTTGTAGTTTGCTTACCATTACAATGGCATATTAAAACGAGGGACGTTCTGTTAGTTTTAAATTAATGAAAAGTACTGGCTTTCTAACTGATGAGTTCCACACAAACACCATTTAAAAATTGAAAAAAAAATCTGTGTATGTATTATTTGATAAGTAACGTGTCTCCCTGCGTGCAGCGAGGAGGACGTGATGCGCGAGTCCATCTCCGCGCTGACGCAGTGCGCGGGCGCGGGCGCCGGCACGCACATGCGCGCGCGCGCCGTCTGCGTGCACGCCGCGCTCAAGCTGGCCGCCCGCCTGCTGCGCGCCGCCGAGCGCCGCGCCGACCGCGACCTCGTGCTCGCTGTCAGTACACACACACACACACACACACACACACACACACACACACACACACACACACACACACACACACACATTCATTAAATCTTTTAACGTAGGCATTTGCGGATCGTTACTAATTCACACAACATTGCTTTAAATTACGTATAAGCCTTAATTTTTTAGACTTCAATATTTTTCTGATTTAACTAGTTTATAATTCCTCAGTGACTATCATTGTGTAACAATAGCAATATCCTCTTGACCTATTTCGGCTACAGCCCAAAGAGACTAGCCAGATGCGTCGAAAATATTATAGTGCACAAGTGTATGTGTAGACACAATTTCTACATCTGTCACTCTCAAACATCAATAAGATGTTTCGCGACTGTTCAGAATTATGGCGAAAGACTGGCGAAAGAATGTAATTGTCTATAAATTATAATATTTAGAACTTACTGTCTATCCGTGCTCACGATTCGTACCAACATATTATGTAGGTAATATAAAATATTTTAAATATCGATTTATACTATAATGAAAATAATTTTCATAAAAAGCTACTGATTTTAAGTATTTACCCAACATACCTACTTTATAATTTATCGACAATTACATTTTTATTCCAATCTTCTAATCAATTTTAGTTTTCACTAAGGCGTTTCGTGTAAACTAGTTTTCACTAGTTAAAACGCGTTGTAACTGAGAACGGGTTTTAACTGTAACATATGCACAACAAAATTCGTTCCCAATAGACCTATTATGACTACTATCGCTGTGTATACGTCAGGTGCTACACGAGACGCTGGCGGGCATGCGGCCGCTGCTGTGCAGCGAGGACATGGAGGTGCAGGAGCGCGCGCACAACGCCACGGCGCTGCTGGCCGCCGTGCTGCGCCGCCTCGCGCCCGACGACCCCGCGCTGCCCGACCGCGCCCCCGCCGCCCCCGCCGCCCCCGCGCCCGCCCTCGACACCCTCGTCGACCACGACCAGAGGTACCGTACAGTGACATAGGGTTGACTCTATTTACCCTTTTCATATTTGAAAAATAGTACAGCAGGTACTGAGTAAATATGTTCTAAGTCGCCTCAGTACTCCATACCTCAGGTATTTCATTTCAAAATATGTGCTTAAATCACGTTCAGTGTTACTATATTTCTGATATATTTTTTTAAATTTTAACTGCCCTGTATCTACAAGTGTTGAGGTCCCTACTATGGAGGAAAATTAAAATGGCACTATACACAATAATACAATGGTTACTAACAAATTACATCCAGAATAGTTATATTGTACTAAAGTCTTTACTCTCGCATTGCTGGGAACTTTCCGATATTTTTCGACTATCAACAAGTATTATATACCAGTCGATTATTTTTGCACAATGTTTATAAATTATGGCTTAAAACACACAACTTTAATTTACAATATACATACATATATCTATATATTTATTGGATTCATATTAAATTTTCTTCATTTATAGCAACGGAATAGACACTGATGAAACTATAGTAAATGGAGAAGAATCTAACCAAGACATGAGCGGAGGACTCATCGAGGAGCTGGCAAATCTATTTGAGGGAGAATTAAAACCCGTCGCACCCAAGGCACAGAAAAAAGTACCAATGCCGGCCGAGTATGTACAGTTCATAAGTTTTTTTCTTTTGTTACTTAAATAGTTGATAAAGATAATATATTTATTAAGCTTTATTTGAAAATCTATATAAAGTGTCTTTGGTTTTGGGATTAATATCTTTTAAATAGTGATGTTTTCTTGTTTGAATTTCGCTTGTTTACTTGTAAAATTAACTTTTTTACATTTAGAAATTGGGAATATTATAATTTATATAAAGAGACAGTATGCTTTGGGAATGATGTTATCGCTTATACACTATTTTAACTTTATAAAACTATAATTGTTAATTTTAATTTAGTGTGCAAAAAAATGATTAAGCTAAAAATAATATTAGTCCCGCTGAGTCTCTGTCGCCAGTTCTTCTTTGGTCAGAGGTTTCTTCTTTCCGAACTGGTAATAGACTCATGACGTTCAGTAATAAATTGTAATATTTTTTTGAAATTGAATTGTTTTTTCACAGTTTGGATTTAAACCAGTGGTTGTCACGGGACCGCTGGTCGTCGGACAGTTCCAGCTCCGAGGGCGAGGAAGACACCGGCGCTATATTCGCGGCGGCGCAGCCCGACGCCAAGCCCGTCACGCAGTTCACACCCGAAGAATTAGAAATGGTAAGGAGCTTATATATTTTGAAAAAATATTTCAAAATATATGTATTTTTATTATTAAGAATCACAAGTGATTTTAGTAGTAACGGCCCTATTTGCTACGTGAAGTAAAATAATATTATGCGCAATTTAATAATGCATATGAAAATATATATGGTACTTTAAATAAAAAAATAACTATTTTTAAAATTTTTCTTTGTCAAGTCAAACTCGTAGATAGCCAATTTTTATTTTATTAGATAATTATAAAAACCGTCGGGTTTGCTAGTTATAAAAAATGTACATGTGTGCAGCTCCGCGAGGCGCGCCGCCAGGAGCAGGCCAACAACCCGCACTACCTGAAGGACGAGTCGCCGCGCTCCTACCACGACGACGTGCCCGTGGCAGAGATCGCGCTCGAGGTGCCGCTCAAGGTGCAGGGTGAGTACACACTGCTAATACTACTGCTCTGTTTCTTAAGCGGCTTCCAGACAATACAATTTTGCGCCCAATTTGACCAGATTGGTAATCGAATTTAGTTTAGTGGGGATAGAAATATGAAAAATTGAAAATCATCGCTTGGTCGGGATCGCCCGACTCAATTGTATCCAATCAAATCGGGTGGTATAGATTTCAATCAAAAACGCGATGAACGTAGTAATCTTGCGATGATCCTAGGCTATAAGCTTGACATTAGGATGTCAAAACTCGAAAAAACTGAAAGCTTGGCGCCGACTAAACAGTAGGTGGGTGCGCGCGTGGAAGCCCACGTACTGAGGTCGATAATTGGCCGACTGTTTAGTTTGAAGGCAATCGTTAGCACATCAAATTTTAGTCGGTCATACCAAATCGTTCTAATGTGCGCACTTCCATACTTCTCCATACTGATTAAGCAACCAACCAACTATCCGCCGATCGAAAGTACGCTGTTTGCGGGGGCTCTTAGAGTCCGTTCAGCAGGAGCAACAAAATAAAACTAAAATTGGCGATCTTCAATGTACGTGTGGACAAACACACAAATGTAGCCATTCAATTGGCCAATCTGATTGGCAATCAAATTGTATCGTGTGGAAGCCGCTTTATACCACACACACATACGAAACACATTACGTGATGCGGTCACAGATAGAGATAGGCAAACTAAAAAAATATAATAAACAATAGATTCGGACTGTGCATGGATAATAATGACTATTTCAATGAAATTTTCCAAAATTAGAATTAGAATTTCATGATGTGTAAAATCAGTCACTATAGTACAGTAAAGACAATTTTTTATTTTTAGATTATGTATGTATTTTAAATTATACATGTGTAGTGTATCAACTATGAACTATCCGGTATCCATAACACAAGCCTCGTAGCAGACTGTGGAACTAGATGGTGATGTGTTAATGTCTCATCATATATACAATTTATGTAGTTTTGTTTACCTATAAAGATTAAATTGTTTATTAATTTTTAAAAACTGTTCTGTGTTTCAGCTAAGAGATCTGATCAGTACTTAATTACAAGAGAAAGCTCCAAGAAATCTAAGAAAGAAAAGCGAACATCAAAAAAGCGGAAGAACAAAATTGAAAGACATTCCTCAGAATCTGACAGTGATAGTTAGTATTTTTTAAATTTGGCTTTGGTGTAACATATTATAGGTATACTTTTTTGAAGTACTCAGTTTTGATTCCTTTACGAATATCAAAATGAACCTAGTTGTTGATATTAATTCCAACTTGATACTTCTACGCGTCCTTAGAAAAAGGGTCATGACAGACAAACATACAATAAAGTGATAAGGGTTTTAGAGGGAAGTATAAAATAGTGTGTATAATGGTTGTGTGTGTGTGTGTGTGTGTGTGCAGTGTCTGCGGAGCAGTGCGCGCGGCCGGCGGTGGCGGAGGGCGGCGAGCTGCCCGACGGCGCCGCGCCCTCCGACGACGAGCCCGCGCCGCGCGACGACGTGCACCGCGCGCTCGACCTCGACCTCGACCTGTGAGTACCCCACTCCAGACAGACAGACAGAGATATTATATACAAGATACGTTACGTTCATACTGCACGCACAACATAATTGTTCCGCGACACACACATACACATTTAATAACATTGTATCTATATCTAAACACACGCTATAAGTGCGACAGGAAATATGCAAAGCGTAGGAGTGAAAGAGACAGCTATTCGACACGCGTGCTCGCAATGACAGGTAACAGCTCGACTGACTGGTCACAAATAGAACCAATCCACGGCACGCGTTTGGTGCGTTTGTGGCGTATCTTGTATATAATATCATTGACTCCAGACGAAATACTGATTTATGTTAGTCATATCTATAGAGTTGAAAATTGGTATATATAGGCTTTTGTATACTATTGTAAATAAGATTGCTCCGCTCCGGTTCGTCCCTAGATACGTTTTATCAGTAACTACAGATTTCTCAGAGATTATATAATTTTCTGTAATAAAAAGTATCCTATATGCTGACCCGGATAATCAGCTATCATTGTACCAAATTTCATCAAAATTTGTATAATGGTTTTTTCATGATGCTGTCACAGACAGACAGACAGACAAAAATTCTTAAAACTAAAATTCTAAAAAACCATAACACAAAATTACGAAAATGCGACAAATAACCTTCATACATTCACGTCTTCAATTATGAGATTATCTATTAGAAAGAATATAACTTCGCTGAAACTTTTTCTAGCGAAATCAGCCATTTGAGGAATTTACTCGAAATGTAATTATTTACTACTCACTCTTTCACTTTACACTGCTTAGATTCAATAATAATTAAACATTGTGTTTGACTCCTAGGCCACTTCGAGAAGAAGAGTTGCTTGCGACGAGAATACAACAGTATCCGCCACCAGAGAGTGGTCTATTGAATAAGAAAAAAGATTCAAAGAAAAATAAGTCCTCAGAGAAGAAATCTGAAAAATCTGGCCATAAGAAAAAAGTAAAAAGCTCTAAACATAAGGAAGTAGATCTAATGTTACCTGAACTCGCCGTCAATGATGTAGAGGGAACCCAGCTGATAGAAACTGGAGAAGACCACTCTAAAAACAAAATGGCGCTTGACATTGCCACTAATGACAAACCTCGAGAGAAAGTTAAGACTGAAAAACATAAGAAGTCGAAAAAAGAATCTAAAGATAAGGAGTCGAAGAAAAATAAATCTTCTAAGAAAGGTATATTCATGTATCAATTAATATTATTATTTTAAACCAAAGTTATATATTATGTATGTATTTAAAATTGTTGAAACAACTTGCCTGCGACAGTGTTTCATCCGATTACAATATGTGTTTCTTCAAGGCAAGAGTGAATAGGTGGTTACTGAATAAATGCGAGTTACCATCTACGACTGTGTTAACACTTACCATCAGGTGGAACGTAGTCAAGCACTAATTCAGTAATAAATAAAAAAATATTATATAATATAGACTAGCATTTCCCGCAGTCCTGCCCATGTTCTAAAGACCGGAAATCTAAGTCTTAGATTTCACATTTCATGTGATGTTTTGTAAGATTAGTGAGATTTCTTAGAAATGAGATATTTTCTAGCAGTAAAGTGTTCTTTATCCAGACCCAAATAATCAGTTATCATCATACCAAATTTTATCAAAATCTGTCCAGTGGATTTTTTAGTCACAGACAAACAAAAGTTCTAAATGTGTAGATTTATTCTTGTTGAATTCTCTCAATATTATTTTTCAGATAAACATGAAACAAAACTAGGATACGAGGAGGCACTAGGTATTTCCACGCCCAGCAAAGAAGTTGTATAGTGTAGGCTCGACACAGCGGCCTCTACTCCACTCCCCAGGATCCCCCTCACTCGCTCTCAGTGCAATTCTTTGTTTGAACAATTAGTTTTATTAGTTAGATTCATATATACATATATTAAAGGCAATGTTTTCATTCCTCTTAAATGAAACGTGTCCATTTAAATAAACATATATTTCTATTGATGTAGAGTAATAAATATGTATAATCATGTACAGTTTTATTGGAGATTTTAAATAAGATTTACGAAATAAAAGCTATTCATCTACGCGTAAATATATATTTTTAATTCATAATTTCAATATATTATATAATATAACATATAAAGCAAAAGCGATATAAAGAATATTTCAGTTATTGAAGCATATTTATAGCTTCTGTCATTTTTCACACGGCGACTTACGGCTTCCTTCGAGGCTCTTATAATGAATTGCCACCTGAAGATATTATTAAATTGAGTATTATATAATATTGCTATTTACTATTAATTTAATTAAAAATACAAGTCTATAAAATTACAAAAAAGCCTATTCGTAAATGACTTGAATATTATAATGAAGAATATCGTAATGTTAAATGTCTGGCGTAGTAATCTGTGCTCAACTGGCACGCTTGAAGCCATTAACAAGAGAATTGAATTGAATGTAAAATGTTTATTAATATCAAACATTTTGATAGGATGAATTCATACTTAAAGGCAAAGCTGGAGCATCACAGAAGTACTTATTACATGCATGTTTGTACTTGTTTCACTCATTTTAATGTGAATAAAATATTTAATTAACCTAACACTATTTCTCACAATCTTTTTCTAATATACACTACTTGGACTATACTATTCTAAACATCAAGTGGTGGATTAATAAAACTACATAAAATATGATCCAAATAAAATTTATTACATTCCACTGTTAACAGCCATAAATAAATATAACTTGGACAAATCAATTGTAAACTTATTGTACTTTAATTTTAAGAATACCCATTGACAAATACATGAAGTCGAAGCTGACTCGCTATATGCAAAGGAACATACTGTACAATTGTACAAAATACTCAAGTATTGCGCTGATACACGCCTGAGGGCTTTCGTCGACGTCTACGCGGATCGCCCTACATACATTTCGGGGTTTTATAGTGTTTGTAATATTTATGTGATATATATTTACTCAATACACCTTACTATAGTAAAGGGTAAAACATCAATACTATAAATGGTTAGGAAAGCTAAACAAATATCAAAAAATATGAGTACATTTAAAATGAACAAATAAATATAATGTTCAATAGGAATAAACTATCAACAATAAATGTAATACTTACTCTAAAACAATAAATAACATGAAAAACGGCGCATTTCAGCCGATTTTAGTCCTCGGCTGACAAGTGTTTGGCATATTCAGTATACACTACTATTTTAGAGTATAAACTGGGTGCTTTTAATATCTAATTGTTGTAAGCATGAAGTATCTTTGTGGTAAATTTACGATTATTTTATTAATACAACATTAAATAATAAATACATGAATCAAAAAAATAAATGAAACAATTTGTTCCTAATATCTACATGTCAATCTAAAATGAATAAATATAACACAGCTGACTTAATCTTACAATTATTAGCGTGCTCACGCGACGTGACTACAGCGTGCGGTGAGCGGAACAAGCACTTTCGATAGTACAAGTAGTATTCGAAGGATATTTAAATATGTATGAGATTAATAAGATATACACATTGTTTACTTACAAAGAAAATCGTGCACAGATTATGTAATGGTATTAAAATTAAAAATATTACAATAATAATATTTGTTATTCATAGTTATAAAATGAAACTGTTAAAAACGTTGATTTTCAAATATTCTAAAGGACAGACAATATTTGATATCTGTGTATACAGTTGATACATAATCTATGCACTGGATGTTACAAGTGTTCACTTCTCGAGCATGTATCGGGGTATGTCGAACTTGACCTCTACGCCGGCCTTCTTGGCGAGCGCCACGATCTCGGACAGCTGCACCACCAGCTTGGCGGCCTCGTCCAGGTCGTCGCGCGGCACGATGCGCAGCCCCGAGTCCGCTATCAGCTTGCGAGCTTCGTTCACTTTTGTACCCTGTACATTAAATAACAACATACAGTCGAGATAGGGAAAAATAACCATAGTAATAAGATCTTTTTAACGGAGGGAGCGTTCATTTAAAATTGCAACTAAATTACAGTAGTACATAATAAATGTTAGCCAATCATTCATCACCTTAGTCATATTAATTAATTTGCAATTAAAATTAACCTTTCTTTACAAAAGTCAAGGTTAACTTGATTTATGTCATCAGTAGTTTTAGTGACCATTTAAAATTATTATGTAACGCTAATTTGCATTTGATTGCAATTTTAAAACGCAACATCAACAATGCAAAAGGTTGCTTTGCAATAAAGAGTAATAATCAACTGATGATTCTGTAGAAAATTTACAACAGCAAAGAATTACCCATTAATATTTAAAGCTATAATTTTGCAGATCTTTTCTCAGGTTTATTTAGATTTTTGATACTCGATGTCAATTTGAAACCCAATTCAATCCACAAAAAAACCGAAATGATATTTTTATTTAAATTAATGTCAAATTTTCACATCAATACTGTGCAGTATTTATTAGAACTATTTCTATTTATATACAATTTCAATACTTCTTACATTTTCTAGACTTACGTATTCTTCAAAAAGAATATATCTCTAACTCTAATATTTATTCATTGTTTATTTTTTAATTTTGTTAACTTTTAACACTAAACACATTATTTAGTGAGAGTTTTACTCAGTACAACGCTACCTAGTCAACAAATTAATATAAATTTAACATTACCTGTAGACGAACAATAACCGGTATTTGAATGTTGAGATTTTTGGCAGCGTTGATGATTCCCTCCGCGATGACGTCACAGCGCATGATGCCTCCGAAGATGTTCACCAAGATGGCTGTCACTTTGGGGTCTGATAAGATAATTTTGAAGGCTTCCTGGTAACAATCGTTATACATCGATATTATCACTTAAGATTTGACTGGCGAATTACATTATCAATATGATTTATTTAATAACAGTTACTCCGCATTTTGGTAAAATGTAGAAATTTGGATGTAGGGGGTGATGTACTGAAAACGTAATAAAACTGACCATCGAATTGTTTTATCAGCGTGCACTGTTTTGATTTCTATAAAGCAATAAAATGTATGGCATGAAAACACCTATGTTTATCAAAGTGAAGTGGGGTTAAGTCGTCTATATACACTCATTTGCAAAAAAAACGGGCCGTTTCGATTTTCTTCCTGGCTGAAAAAAATACAATACCAAAAAGGTTTTAATCACTTGAACATGTTACTGGCCAGTTATAAAAGTGCCATAATGTTTATAAGAGTACATTCCAAATTCAAATTTTTGACTTAGCCTGGTTTTCAAAGAAAACAACTTTTAACTACATTTTGTGGCGCGAATTCCTTATAGTTAATATCGACTCTAATTAACTTTTTGTCAATTTTTATTTAATTATCTGAAGTCCTTGACATTTAAACTTATTGTTATTGCTGTTTAGCAATCTCGAAAATGGCAGAGAAAGTGATAAAAGCGAGCTAAATTATTGCGCTGCTTGAAGAAGGTTGCAGTCAATGCTTCGTGGCTCAGAGGCTAAATGTGAGTCAGTCGACAGTTTAAAGGACTTGGCAGCGCTATCAAGAGACCGGTTCCGTCAAGAGAAGGCCTGGTTCTGGCAGAATGATCGTTTTTTAGTTAGTCAAGCGTTGAGAAATCGCAAATCTTCTTATGTGGACCTCAAGAACAGCCTCGAAGAAGTAAGAAATGTGCAAATTAGTCTATGGACGGTCAGGAGGAGGCTTCTCGCTCCTAATATACACAGTCATCGCCCGGCACGCGGCCCTAAATTACTCCGTGGACATCGAGTTGCCAGGCTTAGCTTCGCTCGAAATTGTGTGTCATAGACTCATGAAGACTGGGATAAGGTATTGTTCTCCGATGAAGCCAGGATATCTCTGCATGGTGAAGACCGACGTCGGCGAGTGCTACGTAGACGAGGAGAACTCTTTGCAGAGGCATGTTTTGAAGAAATCACACCTTATGGAGGGGGCTCTGTTATGTTTTGGGCAGGAATAAATTCTATGGATCGTACGGAGTTAGTCTTCATCGAAAACGGTACACTGACTGGACACCGATACATAACGGAACTTCTAATTCCTTACGCACAACCCGCTTTAACCGCTCTTGGCGAAAACTCAATTTTTATGGACGACAACGCTCGCGCCCACCGGTCTGGCGATGTGGAAGCGTATATGCTAGAAGTCGGAATTCATCGTTTGGACTGGCCAGCTAGAAGTCCGGACCTCAATCCCATAGAGCATGTCTGGGACGTTCTAAAGCGACGAGTGAGATCAGTGCAGCCGGCTCCACAGACCATCAGAGAGCTAAAGAATGTGATTACCGCGGAGTGGGAACGTGTTCCCCAAGAAACCATGAAAGATATACTCGCTAGCATGCCCAGACGAATGCAAGCTGTGATTTCAGCAAGAGGGGGTCACACTCAATACTAAACTTTTATCTGCTTTTAATGTATTTAAGAAAAACAAAGAAATTAACGCGTTTCATTTTTATTTAGCGAGCAGGTATAATAATAGTGTTTTGAGCTTAAACGTTATTTCTCAATAATTTAATCAAAATGTTATGATAAAAGTGATGAAAACTATTCCTTCCTAATTAATTTATAAAATTCTGAGGATAACAATACCTAAAATTGTCGAACAAACTAATAGTAACTATAAAATAGTTCTTTGCTTAAGTGCCCGTTTTTTTTGCAAAGAAGTATATTAATAATAATGTCCACAAGTGTACGCGCAGACACAAGTGCACTCTCTGTTCCTGTCTGCTCTCCGAGACACGGAAGTGAGATACCGCCAACTTCCCAACTCCGAGCTGTTAATGAGTCTTTCTAAACAGAAAGACCCAATAACTAAACTTGGCCCGACCCGAGACTCGAACGCAGTACCTCCGGATATGATGCCTTATAGCCGCTACACCACCGAGGCAGTCGTCTATATATAAATTAACAGTGTATTTTAATGTCACTTACTGCGACAGCCTGCGCGGTGGCGCCGCCTCCCACGTCGAGGAAGTTGGCGGGGTCGCCACCGTACAGCTTGATGATGTCCATGGTGGCCATGGCCAGCCCCGCGCCATTCACCATGCACCCGATGTTGCCTGTTCATCAGACTAATATTATAATTTCGTCTGAACAATGTATACTTAACAATTTCAGTCACTTAGGCAATGAGTGAGTGAAATCTAGTGCAGTTTTTGTGTCAATAAAGACAAAGCTGTAGCGCTACGCGGGAGTCAAGAATTATTACTGATAAAATTGTCAATAATCAATAAACCTGTACATCAGTTTTTAAAGATTTGCTTGAAAATTTTTTCTTAAACAAAAGTTATGAATTTTGTTGTTGTAGCAACTTATACTATTCCATGGTTTTAAATAGATATTCTTTGTATGTTTCTGTTCTTAACTACATTTTTGTAGCAAAATAGTAGCATACTACAGTACAACTATAATTAATTATTATTGATTTTCTATGCCCTTGTGTCAGTTGTTGAGAAACAAGGCAGACTAATCGCCCAAACAAAACATTAGTAAAAACAATCTTCAAATGAAGTAATTTACTTAATATAGCCCAGTCCACCCAACGCGCTCGCTTGTATAATCGAGCGATGCGGGTTCGAATCCGGGTCTCGCACCTCTGATATTTTCATGTGCGAATTATTTCTAACATGATTACCACTTGTCTTACGGTGAAGGAAAACATCGTGAGGAAACTTGCATGTCTGAGAGAACCTTGCGAGTTTTCGAAAGACATGTGAAGTCCGCCAACACGCACTAGACCAGCCTTTTCCCCTCATATTGAAAGGAAGCCAGTGCCCAGCAGTGGGACATTACAAAGGGCTGAATACATTTCATTCATTCATTCCTAATATAATTCAAAGAAAATTACATAAGTATTTCATTCGAAGCTCACTGAAACTGTATCTGAGGATTCATTTTCCTTATTTAAATATGTTTTTAATTTTGTTTTTCCTTTACATTAACACCACATAATATGTATTAACTTTGCATTGCTAACTATGTAATCAAATCTTAAAAGTCAATATTAGCCAAGTCTATGACCAGTGACTTATAGTATACTAGCGGTGCCCGCGGCTTTGCTCGCGCTAAGAGTGAATAAAATAAACATTTTTGCTTATATACTGTTACTTGTGCCACCCCCGTTAACCACCATAGGGGTTGATTTTCAAAAAACGCTTAGATATGTATCTCATAATTTGTATTGCAGAGCATTATTTCAGTGTCACGCAAAATATTTCAATAGAATTAAATTTCCCATACAAACTTAGCCACCCTCTTTAACCCCCAATGGGGGTGAATTTCGAAAAACCCTGAAATACGTGTTTCATCATTTGTACTAAAAAGCATTAATTCAAAGTTTCATGCAAAAATGTGCAATAAAAATATTTTTCTCATACAAACTTTGCCACCCCTTTTAACCCTTTTAGGGGTTGAATTTCCAAAAAATAATATGCCTATGTTCTTCTCATGAATGCAAACTATCTACATACCAAATTTCAGCAAAATCGGTTGGGTGGTTTAGGCGTGAAAAGGTAACAGACAGACAGACAGACAGACAGAGTTACTTTCGCATTTATAATATTAGTATGGATATATAGTACATAATCATAACTTGCTACTGTCGAGCTGATTTGAAGGGTACAGGGGCAAAACAAGGAATGTCACAAAAAATCAAAAAGTTTAAAAGTATGGGAACATTAAGATTTTGCCACGAATTATTGATTGCAAGGTAAATTAAAAAAATATATATTTTGTGACATACTTTATTTTGCCCCTGTACCCTTCATTTGATGATGAATGACAGTAGGTACTAGGTAGTGAAACATAGAAGTTTTTAATAGCTAGCAGTTAAACTTTCAAGTTTGAACTTAAAAACATAACAAAATGTATTTAACATTTTGACTAGTCTAGTAGTAAGCGTTACAACATGATCAAAATCAATTCTTTTTTAAAACTATAAGTTATATACCTAGTTCTAATAATATATAACAATCTTGTGTCATAGTGTTTGTTATCGAACTCCTCCGGAACGGTTTGACAGTTTTTTTTTGGTGTATATTTGGTAGGTCTGACTGAGAATAGGTCGAAGGATTTTATTCCCCTAGGTGATAAGGGTGGTCCTCTCCGTACCGGTTTTTTAATTTTTGGAACAAACTTTAATTTTTTTATTGCTTTATGATTTGTCATAATTTGTCCCTATTTTTTGATAGTAAATAGAACGCGGGCGAAATCGTGGGTATTGCTAGTAATCATATACCTATATAGTAGTAGTAATTCTTAAATCAAAATTAAAAGAACTGAACAGAAATTTTTGTAACATACAGTGTTTCCATATAATATAACTTTGACCACAGCAAAAATAATTATTAATAACAATATGTATTAATAATTAATTTAGTAAAGAGAAGGTAAGTATTTTCTGTCTTTTTTTTTAATTCTACATATAACACACTAAAGTTCCTATTATTATTTTTTCCTCTTTCAAGTCACATGCTCTATAAATTGTTGACTAAGCTAATATAGGCAAGGTCATATTATATTAATAGAATATTTATATCCGATGTTAATAGAAGTTTTGTGATTTATTAAACTCGAAATATATGATAGACAATTACTGTGAAACGAAAGGACAATAAACTGTCGCTCTATCAATTTTATTTTTAGAACTGAAGATAAGCCAATTAAGAAATGGCAAGAAATGTATTGCGTTATAAATGTGTAATAAATGTTTATGGTTATTCGAGATACCTTTTTACAATATTTACATAATATTGTGTAGAAATTGATTATTTTATTGCCATACAATATAAACGTGCCTAATCATTATTTAATTATTAGAAACCACAGATCAAGGTAACTTTAAATTGCATTAAGTTTATATGTACTAGCTCTCCCCGCGGCTCTGCCCGCGATCTAAACACCGGAAATAAATTTTTTTTTAGATTTTACATATTTTTATACTGTGTGACGTTTTATAAAGGTTAGTTAAGATTTCTCAGAAATGAGATATATTACAGCACTAAAAAGTATTTGACAAGTTGAACCAGATGATCATCAAATCATATTTCATCAAAATCTGTTCAATGGTTTTCTCGTGAAGTTGTTACAGACAGACAAAATTTCTAAAAACCATTGATTCGGCCTCGGTATCTATAATTATTATTTTAATAAGATTCTTGACAAAAAATGAATGTCACATCACTGATTAGACTAAGTTAGAATTTCACTATATGTATAGATGAAGTAGGTAGTTATCTTAACATGAGCGTGTCAGTTTATTAGATGTCGCTTTTCTAGGAATTTAACATTGTAAAGTACTAATCCAATTCAGTACCCTCATGTATGTTATTTTACAGCAAACGGCCGAGTAATTACGTAAGTAAGGTCAATGCAATCACTACAAAAATCCTTCTGAGTGAGAGATCACAGGTTCGATGCCAGGTGAATCAAATAGAAAATCCCAAATATAAGTGAACAATCTACAGATGATTGATACCCATCAAATTTTTAATGTCGCGATAAGAGAATTTGACTAAATGCATATAAAAATATATGCAGTAGATACAAAAAACACAATTTATTGAATTTCTCTATTTGTCTGTTTTTTATTTCTTGCTAAATTGAGGAATGTTTACTTAATTCCTCATAAAATATATTTAAAGCAGCCACACTCACCGTCTAAAGCAATGTAGTTCAGATCGAATTTGGCGGCCTCGATTTCCTTAGGATCCTCCTGCGTGATGTCGCGTAACGCGAATATCTCCTTTTGCCTGAACTGGGCGTTGTCATCGAAACGGAATTTCGCGTCCAAGCAGAAAACTAAAAAATAGCACTATTTTTATAACAAGGACGATGATTTAAATAAAGCAGAATTTTTTTTTAATCATATTCGTTTAGTCAATAAAACTAAAAACCTTTGGAATCAAAGAGGCAAGTGTGTTAAGGTAATACCAATTAAACACATGCCAAACAGTGATTGTTAGGCATGAGTTTAATTGGTAAAAAATTGAAAATATTACAATTTCGTTTTGATAAATTATTGGACTAAGACATTTTAATATGCAAACTTTTAACAAAAGTGAATAAATACTTACATTGGCCTGTAACAACATCTTCGGCATAAGGATTTACTTCAATAAGTAAAGCATCCTTTGATCTGAAGAGGTCGTACATTTTTTTAATCATGTCACAAGCTTCAGTTGCATGTTCACCGAGACCAATCTAAAATCATTATAAATATAACAAGAGGTTCAACATCTTGCATACAAAAAAATATGTTTTTTTAAATTAGAAGTTTAATTCAGAACTATCTAGGTATATTAAAAATGTAGTGATGTGATAATTACATTGCCATATGAAAGACAAACAAATATTACTTTGCATAACAAGTAGGTTATTAAGGATAGGTTATTACAGGATTACATAACTGGGTGTGGCAAATTAAAAATAAATAACTATATCCCATTGAAACTGAATCATAATTGCTTTAATTAATGATAATTAATTCATTAATTTTAGTATGAAAAATATTTAGACACACTTATATCATAAAATTTATCTTTTTTTACATCTTCGACTTGAAAAATTTGTTCATAAAACACTAACACTTAGAAGCTACTTTAAATAAATCTCTTTCACGCGAGCAGAAATACAGTAATATATATTTGCACAAAAAACCAAAAAAACTAAAGTACCTTTTCCACAACACGCGAGACTTGATCGTCGGTGATGCCGGTGACGATGTCGATGGGTTCGTATGTGATCGCGTCCGGGTTCTCTGCAGCTACATCCTCTATATTCACACCGCCTTGGGAAGACGCTATTATGACGGGACCCTGTTTAAAAATGATACTGTTATTTACATTTGGGATAGGTTTTAGATATTCGGTATTTATCAAGTCCTAGGTCAGACCAAGTTTAGTTATCAAGTCTTTCTGTTTAATATGCCTCAGTAAATGCCCCGAGTTGGGAAGTGGCGGTGTTTCAGCCCCGTACGTCGAAGAACATGCAAAGCCGTCGCGTTGGTCCTCCGTGACCGTAATTTATTAAGTTGTAATAGCTCAGTTGGTTTATATGAAATTCAGAATGGAGCTCGCACCTTCACTTATTCATAAGCAACAATATTTTTACTTGTAATTGACGTATGTACCACGCGAGAGTATTGCATAACCCGTCAATGGCGAACATATGAGACACAATAGATTTTCAATTGTTATAAATCTATATTGTCCCCGCGCCCGTTGATGGGTTAAGCTGTATGAGTTATGACTTAACTGTTAAGAGAAGGAAGAGTGTGGCTTCACCCAAAATCAAATAAATCCATATTATGTTTATAAAATTTTAAAATGATGAATAATCTCTCTTCTCTTCAACCTTTAACTAATAATACTTTATTCTAGAATCAATAATCTTAAAAATTAAAATACATAAAACATTTATAGCTAGTCTTTACATTGGTAATTAATCAATCAGTTACAAGCAGATATGACAGGAACAAACAACATCTTCAATAAATTATCATTAATTGCCAATGGAATATACCACTGCTTATAAGTTTGGAATGATAGACAATTAACCCTTATATAAATGTTAATAGAGTAAAACATGTTTCTTCTTATAAAACAATTGTTTAAACACTTATTTTGACTAAATTTTACATATACAATAATACAACAACATTAACACTTACATTAAAACTGCGTTCCATCATAATTGCAACATAAAATTCCCTACGTGGGAATTTCCTCTCAGTTACCATGACCATGTTACAAATTCTTCCTGCAGCACCCGTTTGCTTTGTCACTAAATACTGTTTAAGCATTTTACCAACAATTTCTCCAGCAGCTTCAGGTCTGCAAATATTTTAACATAATTTGAAACTTTACATAGAGCATAATATATTAAGCTATTTTAAAATTGTAAAATTATAAGAATCCATTAAATATAAAATAAATCATTGACAGAAATTGAGAGCAACAATTTTTCACATTTAATATACTTAATAGTCAAAAATTACTTACTTATCAACCATTCTTACACCTCCTTTTAGCCCATTTTTGAAGGAGCCCTTTCCTCTTCCACCAGCAAGAACCTAAAATTATTTCAAATATGTAAATTATATGTATAATTTAGTTTAACATACACCAGAAGCTGCAGCTGAATAAGTATTTATAATATTAAATTTAATGAAAATTACCTGAGCTTTCAATACAATATCTTTGGTGTTAAGTTCTTGCGCAAACTTTACTGCTTCATCCTTCGTCCTGGCGATGTTGAATTTTGGCACAGGAATGCCATTGTCTCTTAGCAATGTGTAGCTCACATATTCATGAACATTTAGGTTGCGGACTTGCTGCTTAGATGGCAGGTTCTTAGAAGCTGTGGCTGCCAACAGCTAATTTATTACTTTTAATTATTATTATTACTTTAAAAATATCACGTTTATTAGTATTAGTAATCTAAACAAAAAGGAACATCAAATAATATAAAAATAAGCTATTGTACTTGTTGAAATTAAAAAAAAGCAATCAATAAATTTCCTTTTAATAGGACACAATGAGACTCAGCATTGTCACTTATAAAATATGCATGATGCATGATTTGCTTATCAAGATTAATCAAATTCCTACGATGAAAGAGATTCACAGCTAGGCCGTACATTATCAAATTTAAATCTGCTAAAATAAGAAATAAACACTGCGTATTGATGACGTAAGGTCACTAGACCTGAAAACGACAAGGTCAAATATATTAATTACATAAAATGAAACTGATGATTTACGTAACGAAAAATATATCAAAAATTCAAAATTAGCGCGATGCTGTTTGTAGAAAATACTATATAAATGTATTCTGATAACGTAGGTATATGTACGTCCCGAAAAACTTATTCCAAGAGAAGTTGCATTTAAATTTCTATGAAAATGTTTCTTAACATTGCTACATATTTATTTATTTTATATAATTTTATAATACATACCTTTGTTCCATTTTTTAAAAATATAATTTCAGCGAGACCAAAAGTACGAGGTAGTAAAGTCGCCATTTTTCCCTACATACACAAGTCAATATTGCCAGTAAATCTCAAACGACTAGGTACAAATTACAATGGGCATTGGGCTGTCAATTTATTTGCCCTTTTCCATTACTTTATTGTTTAGGGTTACCAAATCATTTCACCAATATAGTGTAAGCTCCAATCTCAATCATTTTAGCAATTTATGAAATTCTATCAATATTAAAAGATATTAAGATTATTGGTAAAGTACAGTTGGTGATAAATTTAACAATGTTTTAATTTGCTCTTTTTTAGCTAACACACACAAGTATGCGCATCGATTGATTTTTATCCACTTCGAATATTACATAAGCGTGATAAATATGTTGACTGCATATATTGTAAATAAATATTGTTTAAATTCTCCATATTTACCGGTAAATTCTCCAAAAATTTGTAATTTATACAACCCTAACTTGTCAGTTGTCATCTGTCAAATTTGCTTAGTATACGAATACCTATAGAAATCGTTATAAATTATAATTTAATATTTATAGTACACACCCATCGATATTACCTTTACCTTGTTTTCACCAACTGTTGTTAATAATTCTATGAAATATTTATCTTCACAATATGGCATCTAAATCAAAAACTGGAATATGTGCCATGAGCTTTTTTATATTTGCATCTTTATTTATAACAGTGGCTTTTGTTAGTCCTTACTGGTTGGTAACCGATGGAAAGATAAAAGATCCCAAATTCTTGCGAATAGGTAAAAAATTGTTGTTTTGGACGTTACCGTTTGGACGTCAATATAAATGGTTAATTGTAAAACATATAATTCTTTTAGGTTTATGGGAAGTATGCTTTAATGGTTTTCAAGATGTCCATCATTGGTATGATACTATATTCACAGGATGTTGGTGGATTTTTGAAGAAGAATACTATATAATACATGATGTCTTACTCCCAGGGTTTTTTATTGCTACTCAATTCTTTTTTACCATCTCTATGTGTTGTGTTTTAATATCAATATTCCTAACTTATTTATATTTGAACAAAGATGAAGATGATGATAATTATGTTACACTATTGGTAACATTTGGCACAGTTCTTGTTATAGGAGGTATGTGTCAAATTCTTATATTATTTAATTTTTTTTTATTTTTAACCAATTGTACATGTAGATATTTTTTAATTAATATTTTATAAGACTATAAATATATTTAAAATAAAATTTTATTTTATAGGTTTCTCTGGAATTATATCTGTAGCAATATTTGGAGCTAGAGGTGATGGCCGTGACTGGATGCGTAACTGGGAACACAATGACCTTGGTTGGGCATTTGCTCTTGGTGTTATTGGTGTTATATTCCTATTTCCAGCTGGTATATTGTTTCTTATTGAGGCTAGAGTTCGAAAATATAAGAGATTACATGAGATGCAAAGTCGAGAACCCTCATCATATAGCATGCGAGAAAGAAAAGCGGCCTATCCTGGGCACACTGACATATAATTTTTCTCTTCTTTTAATACTTTTAAGTAATTAATAACAACCTAATGTAACAATTTCTGTCCTTATTAAAAAAATCTCATTCAATGGTAGAAAAGCCATATTTATTATTTATCATATAAAATAGTATTTTTTATAATAACAATTATCTTTATAAGATATTCTGGGATATTTAAGTGTTTTTTACTTAATTAATTTTAATTGTATGAATTTTTTTTACTATCCCATTAGGCTTAGTTTTAATAATTAATTTGACATGAAGTATTATTAAATTGACCAACATATTACATTAATGTATGTAAGTACAAAATATATTGAATGATGAAGGAAAGGGCTTTAATTATAAACATTGCAGATTTATGATTCATTATGACTTGATGTAAATCTCATAGGAGCCCACCTGATATAAAAAGTTATCTTGTGCCTTACCATCCCTTGTATAGATATATTCTTATATTTTTTTTTAATTTTAAAATAAAGCTTTTATAATAATGCTTGCTAGTTTTAATCTTCCATTACGACAGTATGTTTGGTTCATTATAATATGGTCTATTCCAAGAAGGTATATATTCTATAGTCTTTCTTAGACATTGACATGGTTATCTCTGAGAGATACATCAAAACAACATAAATGTATTTAGAAGCTGTAGTTATAGAATTAGTTCAATAATATATTTTGCATTTACTTTCGCATACAACCTGTATATTATATATACTGGTGGTTACGAAAAGCCAATCACGCAACACAAGTTGTTGAATGTTACTGAACTCTGACAGCTCTTAGAAGTACACCAACAACTCAAATAGCACACGCCCAGTGGTAACGCGCTTGCTTGGATACCGAGTGATGTGGGTTTAAATTCGGGTCTCGCCTCTGGTATTTTCTTGTGCGATTTGCGAATCTTTTCGATCATGAATACCTATTGTCTTACGGTGAAGGAAAACATCGTGAGGAAACCTGCATGTCTGAGAGAACCTAGCAAATTTTCGCAATAGCAAATATAAAAATAGCATTTCAAATCTTTTAAATATACAAAAGGTAACACATCCCGAAATTTCGACCTTACCGCTTTCGTATAAAGATGAAATTTGTCAAGGAGGTACCTAGTTAATAGACGTTCGCTAAGAACGAATTTTGCGACAGGGCCGGATTTGGGGCCTAAGGGATCTCGCAAGTTTGTATGAAATCCTTCATTCTTTTATGTTCCAAACTTTAAATTTGGCAGTGAGCACCATAGGTAGCTAGTCCATATAATTAAATCTGTATATTAAATATTTTTTGGAAAATCTTATCGAAGTAGTCATTGTTATTAATACAGAGTCCGAACTCCGAATCTATATTTTTTATTTTTTGTCTGTCTGTCTGCCTGTCACCCTATCGTGTGACAAAGTAACCTCCATGAAAGTAACAAAGATTACAGGTTTCGATGAAATTTAAATTTTAATGTATAGAGTCTTAGTAACTTTGTTATTTTTATTATAAGTACAAAACCACCGAATCACCGGCGCTCCGCTTGGGTTAATCGTTAGACTAGATTAACGTTTAGTATAGGTTTTTCATAAATTATATATTTTATCTCAGTAAAAAGTATCCTCTATGCTGACTCTCACCCTGATAACTAGCTATCATCATACCAAAAATCAAAATCTATCCAGTGGTTTTCTCGTGATGCGGTCACAGACAGACAGAAGGATCCTAAAAACTAGTACCTATATATAGTCTGCCAAAAAAAAAGTAGAGACTGAAATATCGCGGCAAATTCAAAAAAAATTAAGTATGGCAATTTTTATTTTTCATCTATGATGGCAATATTCCAACCATAGATGAAAAATAAAGATTCCAACAACCAGACTTTAATGCCGCCATCTTGTAAGTATAGTAACGCCCATGGAGGTAAGAGACCTCTCGATCTCCTACCTCCGGTAGGCGTGAGGTGATGGTTTGCTTATTAGATATAAAATAATTAATAATTGGGAATTTAATTGTTTTTATGATCGAACGATCACCAATAGTCGTCGAACAAACGATAATTGATCAAAATTAATTGATCTGAGCGATAAAAACGAAAAAACGAAAATTAATGTTCAACTTAAGGTGAACATTTGCTTAACCTATCAACGGGCGCGCGGTCAGTATAGATTTATAACAATTGAAAATTTATTGTGTCTCGTTTGTTCGCGTTGACGGATTAATTAATTATAAATAAATAAAAGACGAACAAACAATTTTTACATTCGAACATTAACGAACAAACGACAAATAGATAGTTAAAAATAAAAAAAAAACCGAAAAACAAAACAAGTTGGGTCAAGTCTCTAATAAATTTAAGCAAATGTTTCGGGTGCATGATAATTGATGACACTGTTAATTTTTAACCTGTGGTCGATGTTCTAAGTTTCCACCCCCTGGGCTGCTTGATATTCGCCATTTTGGCGCTGTCGGACGTATCGAGAGTTTGTGGTACTAAAACTAGTGATATCGATATCATCGAGCAAATATCGATAACTTTTAATAATAAGATTTTACAATCAATAAAACTGTTTCAGATAAAGATTTTTATTGACGTGACAACGTCTTAAATTAGGTTGCGGCTGGGAGTCACTTATGAAAAAGTGTAACGCTCGGTAACGTTACGATGAGTCACCGAACGAGAGAGAGGCCCGCCGAATGCCTTGCGTCTCTCTCCCACTCAACTATTAAAATATATTTCTATAGTTAAAATTTGTGCAATTCTTATTTTCATTCAATTCCTTGTTCCTATTGTGCAATTTAATTATATTCATATCAATAAATATTCTACCGAGAAAAAGACGTTGTCACGTAAAATCTTCGCCCGTAAAACCGACTTTACAGGCAACCATTTTTTTTTTTTATTTTTATTAATCAATAACCGTATCATCATAATTACTACTTATGTTATATTAACAACGAAAATGCAAAATTACTTTACAGTAAGCAAACACTTCTCGCTGTTATTTGCAATATACGTCAAAATTAGTTCTCGGGACTCTCGCTAGTGGCGCTTCAAATGGACACAAAAAAATTACTGTCAAACGCTTGGAACAGCCTGTCCAGTGGTACTATAGAGGTCAGTGTGTCAGTTTCCTCCTTATCTCTACCACAATACAGAGATAGAACAGTAGCGTAACTCAGCCGTCTTTTTGAAATTTACACCTACAGCTGAGCGGAGCGCTAGGGTTGGTACATACAAAAAGTAAAACAGGTAATTATAAATATTAAAATTAATATATTATATCATCAGTTCTACATTTGTGTATTCGTAGTATGAGTATATAAAAGGATGCCAGGAATAAAATGAAAAAATATTTAATGGCGAAATATATAAATATTACATATAATATAAATAACGAATTATATGAGGAGTTTTATTATAAACAAATATTAAAAAAAAAACAAATTAGCTAGCTAGGTTGGTAAGAAAAATACTGAGACACTGATTCTATTAAAATCCAGAAATGCGTAACTAAATGGTATTTTCAATATTTGAAAAATGAAAATTGAATTTTTTTTTTGTTTAAATAATAAAAATGTTGTATTTGGCTTGTTCAAAAGTATTTGGGATATTAAACATACTGGGCACAGTTTCTTTACTAAGCAATGCTTTTTTGGCAGTTTTAAACCCAAAACATATGCTTTGGGACTCTTCAATTCCTTCTAGAATACCATAAATGAATCCACTTGAAAAACAGTCGCCAGCTCCCGACGCATTTTCAATAGAACTCATTACTTTTGTACTATAAATGCGAACTTCTAATTGTTGATACGTTTTACTTTTACTTTTATTTTTTATCGTCACTACACCTGCAGGTCCCCGCGTCACGATTAAAAAATTTATTGATTTCAAAACTATCCTAGACAGTTCAATGATTTCATCTAAATCAGTATGTCCTTTTATGTTGTTGTTTGGAACCAAAAAATCTGCCATTGCTTTTAATTCCTTAATGTTTGGCGAGGCGTACTCAATATTTTGATTAGACAGTAGTGGTTTTACAGCTTTTCTGCGATCTGTTGGTTCGAAGAAAACTGAAAAAAGAATGCTTTATGTTAATTTATTGTATAACTTCTTAAATTTAAAATTTAAATAGAATTGTGTTTTAATTTAGTATTAATTGTATCTAAGTCCATTTTCAAATAAATTTAAACAGTTAATAAATCAAATATTTTTTTTGCCTACAAAGACGTGTAGGGTTTTTTTGTATTCATAGAAAGTAAAAAAAGTTTTAGAAGAAATATATAAATTTAATAAAAATATATTTTTTTTAAGTTGGGTATTTTGATATAGTTTGGTATTTAAATAAAATATAAATAAATATGTTAGGACATTATTACAACAGCGCCATCTAGTTCCGTGGTAAGCTACAAGGCTTGTGTTACGGATACCAGATAGTTGATATACTACACATATAAATTTTAAATACATACATATTATAAATATAAACACCCATGACTGGAGAACAAACATTCGTGGTCAACAAACGAATGCCCCCAGCGGGACTCGAACCCGCGACCGCTGGCGTAGAAAGTAGGGACACTACCAACTGAGCCAAACGTGTCGTCGTTTGGCTCAGTTGGTAGTGTCCCTACTGTTTTGTCGTTTTGATGCTCTGCTGTAAATGTCAATTGCTTACTCCATCTGTATTCTAACCATCTATGATTCTAACCATAGATTCTAACGTCATTTTAAGTTTGACATTAAGGACCAAAGACAAAGATTTATTATCTTTGATTTTAAACAACCAAACAAGCGTAAAGTTTCTTGACTTTTGAGTTTTGACAGTAATTTAACCACACATTGAAGTTCTAACAGATTTCGTGACTCCACCCATAATAAACTAAGTTTTGCATTAACTTAATTCTGAAAACTATTCAATTAAAATAAGTGAGATGGAATAAATTTTAATTTATTACAGTTGTGAATAAGTATTATATTGACGTCTTGAATTTTTCTTATAGTATTATATTTATTTTATAAAAATTATAAAGTATCGTTGGAGCGAGATAATAAAAATAGTTATTATCAAACAAAATTGAAGTCAAAATTAAAACCAATCAGGGTAAGACTTTTCTATAATTTTTATTACTTTTTCGTAATATCTTTTATATTATACTTACTCGGAAAAGTTGTCTAATTACTCTGTTTTACTACAGTTGACTAAATTGAATAGAGAATTATAAGCTTTTAGTGTCTTATTGAAAACTTAAGTACTATTACATATATAATATAGAGTCAATGATTATTCTATATTATCTTAGAATTTATTTACTTACTAAAATAAGTTCTTTTAAATATACTTTTTGAGATATTTTAAATGTAAAGTATTTTGAGAATGATACTTTGAAACACTATAAACAATGAATGGAAGATAGAAAAATATTCAAGGTTGCGGTTTAGAATCGTTTGGCAGGACGATGGTGGTGGTAGGTGGGGGAGGTAAAGAGGGGATGCTCCCTATTATCCCTATATAACTCCCATTACAAGGTAATTCATATTTCTTGAGAAAATAGATTTTGAAAATAGCACTCGCCGGCCGCTGCCGCGGCACTCTTCGCTCGGCTCGTGCGATGTGGTCATATATCTAACCTAACCTAACCCACCTAGAAATAACAAAAAAATCTTAAGATTAACCCGCAAAACCTATGTTATCCAAGTCGAAAGAAAGAAAATCGGACTATGGCACTCGCCGGCCGCTGCCGCGGCACGCTTCGCTCGGCTCGTGCGTTGTGGTCATATATCTAACCTAACCTAACCCACCTAGAAAGAACTAAAAATTCTAAGGATTAACCTTTTGAACCTATGTTATCCAGATTGAAAGAAAAAAATCATCATACAACAATATTAATATCTTACAATAAAAACACATTCACACAAATCGAACGAAAAGCGGAACTAAATTTGGCGCCATTTAACATAGATAAAACATTTTTTTTGACATATAATCGTACGTCCTTGTCTGACATATACGAAATCACATTCGTTATCCTACTCACTACTCAGTACTCTATGTAGCAATATACTCTATGCAGTACTCTAAGTAACAGTGATAAATATATGTTTAAGAGGTTAAAATGGCCGTTAAGTTTTTATTTAATTTTCTCTAAAAATATGAATTACCTTCTGTTGTGATTATTATTATTGTGATCAGTGAATATACAGTCTATCAAATATATAAATTTCAACCACCAACTCCTGCCAAACGATTCTAAACCCAACCCATATTCAACTTTGGAGCATCTGATTTTAATTAGTAACTTGCTATAATCTCCACCCAGAGGCTTTTATTTTCGTTCCTAAAATAATGAAATATGTGCTATATTATTGTAAGTCTATTTGATCATGATAAATAATGTTACAAAGTATTTTGTTTTAACTTTTTGTTTTGTAAGTGATTGTGTATTTGAGACACTGATACAATTGTTTTAAATAACTAGGCCAACAAACCAAAGAATTGAATTGAATTGAAATGAACTTAGTAAAAGACAAATTTATCTATGCCATGGAAACCATAGATCTTTCTAGATATAATTTAGCCTATATCTATATAATATATAATTTACTTTCCAATTTAATATGTGTTAATTGTTAATAGTAAGATAGACACTTGTAATGTGGTTGCTTGGATATCGGACTGATGCAGGTTCTAATCCGGGTCTCATGCCTCTGATATTTTCATGTGCACATTATTTCTAACATGATTACCACGTGTTTTACGGTAAAGGAAAATATTACGAGGAAACCTGCATGTTCAAAAGAACCAATAAGATTTTTTAAGACATACAAAATCTGCCAATCAGTTGAGCAGCATGGTAATCTATGGACTAATCCCCCTCATATTAAATGACCCTGAAAGTAGCAGACATCCGACAAAAATAAAGTTTAGCTAGGGATATCATAGGGAAAAATAAAGTTACCAGAAATCTGAATGCAGGGTGATGTATGGTTTTAAAAAATTTAAAAGTGCATAGTTTTTAAATATTTTTTTTATTAACTATCAAGTTGTTATATTAAAAAATAATTTTTGGATTACTCTACTGGAGTTGTTAATTATCTCAATAGTACAAAAACTGGTAGTTTTGACTATTTTGTTAGTATTTAATTGTGCCTATTTTTTTTTTTCATTTTCACCTTAGAAACTTTGGCATGCCATAGCTACTTGACAAATAACTTTTTTGAGAAAAAAAAAAGGGAATTGTAGATTTTCGAAAAATCTAAATGTGCATTCTTTTATTTTTTTGGTTTTTTGATTTTTCTCAAAGATATTGAAATAATTAATTTTTTTTAAATTTTCAGTTGCGGATATACATTTTAAAAATAATTTTTTTTTTTAATTAAAAGAAGGCACTTTTTTCTTTCGATAAAATCTACATGTGCATGTTTTTATTATAATTTTTTTTTCAATAGAACCGTTGATATTTTGAGATTTATAAGAAAATTACTCCAAAATACGATAAAAACTATTAAATCACGGAAGTTGTTTAAGAATAAATTATTATTACCTTTATTTTTATCAAACAGAACATATTTTCTATTATTTTATCAATTGTTTTGATAATAAAACTTTTAACAAATGGTATTTAAAAGTCGTAAATAATAAATTAAAATATTATTTATTGCTTTTATTATCAAAAACAATTGATAAAATAATAGAAAATATGTTCTGTTTGATAAAAATAAAGGTAATAATAATTTATTCTTAAACAACTTCCGTGATTTAATAGTTTTTATCGTATTTTGGAGTAATTTTCTTATAAATCTCAAAATATCAACGGTTCTATTGAAAAAAAAATTATAATAAAAACATGCACATGTAGATTTTATCGAAAGAAAAAAGTGCCTTCTTTTAATTAAAAAAAAAATATTTTTAAAATGTATATCCGCAACTGAAAATTAAAAAAAAAATTATTATTTCAATATCTTTGAGAAAAATCAAAAAACCAAAAAAATAAAAGAATGCACATTTAGATTTTTCGAAAATCTACAATTCCCTTTTTTTTTTCTCAAAAAAGTTATTTGTCAAGTAGCTATGGCATGCCAAAGTTTCTAAGGTGAAAATGAAAAAAAAATATAGGCACAATTAAATACTAACAAAATAGTCAAAACTACCAGTTTTTGTACTATTGAGATAATTAACAACTCCAGTAGAGTAATCCAAAAATTATTTTTTAATATAACAACTTGATAGTTAATAAAAAAAATATTTAAAAACTATGCACTTTTAAATTTTTTAAAACCATACATCACCCTGCATTCAGATTTCTGGTAACTTTATTTTTCCCTATGATATCCCTAGCTAAACTTTATTTTTGTCGGATGTCTGCTACTTTCAGGGTCATCATATTAAAGGAAGGCTAGTGTTCAACAGTGGGAGATTAAGTTGGGCTAAATACAATAGTAAGACAACAGAATGAAGTTATTAAATCATATCCACTTTTTACCCACAAAATACAGTAGAACCCGCTTAAGACGATTTCTCAGGGACCCAACCAAAAACGCGTCTTAAGCGAGAAAGCGTATTATACGGGATAGGGATAATAAAATCGTACTAGGTACATATTATTATGTAAATTTTTTTAATTTCGTATATGTAGGTATTAAATTATACATTTATAAATTACATTAAATACATAGTGTAATTATAATAACGTTATTTAAGCGGGTTCTACCGTATTGATGAATATGTTATACCTATTAAATGTACAGGAATATAATTTTTTGTACAGGAAGTGAAGGTAAAAGGTATTAGATTTTTTAAACATTTTAAGCTTTTGTCATACAAATGCTAATAAAATTAATTTACTATTCTTTTTGTGTTCCAATCAGTACTAGGTAACCATTAGGTCTTGTTAAATGTTAAACTTTAAAGAAATCTCTAGATCACATTTTTGATCATATTATGTTGATAGCTACAAAATTATGATGAATAATAATTAGTTAGTTAACTCTTGCGTAAAATATTTAAGTATATAATTCTGAATTACCAGAATATTTTTTTTTTGCTAGCTTTTCCACAATGACTAATGCGTGTGAACTTTTTAGCATTGTGAATATAACAAATGTGTGTACCATTCATTTAGTTAGCATTGCAAAACATTTCAACTTTGTTATTCATCTTACTCTCATAACCTTGGGCTTGAAGCAAAATGAACCTTCATTTTAAAGCTTCTACCATTAAATAATTCTACCAAGGCTTAAAATCACGGAATAGATCTAATCTGTGCTTAAAATGAATGAATGCTTTATTACACTAGTTAAAGTGTATTAGTATGACAGTGCTAAGTTAATGGCGCAATAATAACATACTAGCTTACTAATATTTAAGTAACACAGAACACTGCCAGATATTACAATAAAGATATTGTATATGTATGTTATAGTAAGATTTTACATTTTATTTTGCTATAAGTAACTATGAATATAGAATATGTAAATGCTATCAGCATTTATTGCAGTGGTACATTCTGAATCCTTTTTAAATGCAGAAAACATGTTGGCAAGTTAAGATGTTTGATTCCTCTAGGCCGGTTGAGGTTGTTGTTCTCTTAATTACGTAATTATATTATAAAAAACGTTTGTTACAGTCATAATGAAGAAAAGGAGTTTAGCAGGTAATTGTGGGATCATTGTATTTGTGATTGCCCTTGTGACTGTGGCATTGGCATTCGGCACGCCTAACTGGCTCGTCAGTGATAATAGAATACGGGGAGCTAAATTAGACAGGTAATATAAAGATATATAATAAAAAAAACTAGTGTACCTATGTTACAAGTTACAACGTAAATTAAACCATAACTAATATTAATAACATCTTAAAGAAGTTTATAAGTTTAGATTTATGGGGTAGGCTATGCAAATTTTTGATCTGATTTTGATGAACCTTGGATGAAATGAGTTGTAGGCATTATTTTATTTACATAAAAATGTCTACTACTCAAAATTGTAATATTTTTACGACTTTAATGGGAAAAGTAGGCGTTGAGTAACTCTATACGCATGCACCGCCTAAACCGGCTTAAATAACGTATTACGTAATAATAAAGTTATAAAAAAAGGAGTATCAAGGGATGCTAGGATGCGTCCCTAGATGCCGGAGACTGACATTTATCGAGTCCTTTTATTATGAAAGCTTAGTAACCCCGGAATTTCAAAGTTGGCGCGGATTTTTGTACCCGAATGGAGATGAGTGGCAGGACCAAAACATCGGCTGATCTCCTACCGGTCTTTTGGTCTTCTCTCAACTGAGAGTGCACTTGTGTCTGCGCATACACTTGTGCGTAGATAAGGTAGTCCCAGTGAAATTGGTCACCGTAGTCGAAATTGGTCACCGTAGTCGAACTCGGTTACAAAGATATCATGTAAATTGTATTATTTATTATTATGTCTATTAAAAACCCTTGTATTAAGTAATTCAAAATAGCAAACAATTTTAGATTGGGTTTATGGAGCCACTGCTTCAGATCTCTACCGGATCCTTTGGATGCATACCAACGACGATTTTTCGTAGGGTGTCGTTGGGTGTATGATCCCTTCACGACAGGATATGATAGAATCCGCGGGTACTTACTTCCAGGTTCGTAATTTAAATTACCTGTGTTATTCTGATCAATGTTTTATATAATTTTTTTTATTTCTAAATTTTATATTTTTCACGCTAAACTTTTATAATATGCTATTAATTTATAAAAATCAATGCTAGGCTTTAATTAGATAAAGCTGTTGTCATTAAAAAAAACAGCTTTATTATTTTATGTGTTTTTTTAAAAGCAATAGAAAAAATATTTTTCGTATTCATATAAACTTATTTATTTTATTTTCAGGATTTATGATAGCGACACAATTTTTTTTTACACTATGTTTGATAGGAGTTTTGGCCTCGACGATATTGGTTATAATATTTTTCTTATGCTGTGGGCCAAATCAGAACAGATATGTTATGATAATCAAAGCCATAGGATTTATTATGTTGGGAGCAGGTAAGGTTTTGTAATCAATTACGATGATATTTTTTAATAATAACGATAGCATTTTATGAAATTTCTCGTGTTCTCATAAGGAATCAGCGGTGCTGTAGCAATAATAGTGTTTGCATCGTTGGGGAACACTGATGGATGGATGCCGGATCACCCTAACAATTATTTAGGTAATGTTTTTTTTTTGAGTTATTATATATTAAACTGGCAATTACTACATCGTAGGATGTAGATTTTATTAATCCCGTAGTTAGTCTGTCGTTATATGAATGTGTCATTATTTGAATTAAGAACACAATAGTAAAAAAAAAATCTCAGACTATTCTTAGTCAAAGACACTGATAATAATTAATCTTAATCAAATCGAGATTATCATTAGCAGTGTTTATAACATCTTGATGCTGTATCAGCTGTACGAATTGGAATGAAATTCAGAATTATAATAGTTTACAAAGTCGATAAACGCATACAATACTTTTTAAAATCTTTTTTTTTACTTTTTGTTTAATGTAATATCATCCATATAAGTCGCTGGTTTCACAAACTATTAGAAATAACACTTACTTCACCTTATCTTATATTTCACGTTCATTATTAAAGCAATGCAACAGAAAAATCGTTACACTTTTCAAAAGTAAGCAATATGGACGTTCATGTTGTTTTTATCACTTACAAAGTGTAATTGAGGTCAAGTCAGTCAAAGTAAGGCCACTATGAGAAATGAGTAACGTTGTTTGTGAAATAGAAGCATCTATGCAGTTTATTGTTTACAGTACCCAAGACTTGATTGTGTACTAAAATTTTTCTTCTTCATCAACTATAATGATTTCTTGTAAGATTTATATTGTTTTTTCTTTTTAGTACTATTCTACTATTATTTATTGGGTTTGTGAAATTATTTAAGTTTTCTTTTTTATATTATTTTATTATTTTGACGAAACGTTTGGCTCAGTTTGTAGTGACCCTATGCTATGCCAGCAGTCGCGGATTCAAGTTCCGCTGAGTGGTATTTGCGCGAGGAGCACGAATATTTGTACTCCACACATGGGTGTTTATATTTATAATATAATATTATGTATTTATTTAAACTTTATATAAATGTGGTGTATCAATGATCTGAAGTTCATAACACAAGTCTCATAAATGGACTTGGTTAAAAAGCTTCGCGGTTAATATATATTTTTTAATACTTGTTACATATTATGTTACATCCAATTACAGTAACATAAAATTAATTTTATAAAAAAAATATAAATGTTTAAAAGTCAATGCAAAACAATATTGTATATCTAGCACGATAGTAATTTTTAATGAACACTAATAATAAAATAAAAATTTTCAGGATGGTCATTTGGTCTGGGCGTCGTTGGGGTGGTAGCGTGTATTGTAACAGCTGCCTTATTCCTCACTGAAGCGAACATCCAAGAGAAGAAACGTAAGCAAATAATGGAATCTCAGGCTCGTTTCGAAATGGAATACGAGTCGAAAGCGTAACAAAAAGTCTCAAAGTGTCCTTATAAGGTGCCTTCGACCAGTACTGATTTAGTATTGTTTTAGAAACCTTTGTGTTCTATTTACAGTTTAATAGATAAATTAAGTGTAGTTTTAGTGTAGGGTTTAAATATATATCATCTCATAACAATGCCTTGTATTTAGATTAGATGTAAAATGAAGTAAAAGTTTGCCTAACTTTATTATACTTACGCAATTTTGTATATAGTATATGTATACTTTTAGTATATATAGCTAGAAGAAAGATATACACAATATAAGTTGTTTATAATTTTTTTTTATTTCTAAAATATGTGTTAGGTCGTAATATATAAGCTGACAGCCTTATTTATACCTCTGCAATAGTGGATAAGCGATTAAGCGATTATTAAATTTGATGTTTTATCATATTATGTTTATTAAGCCCTTATACAATTCTTCTTCATTGACACATGACATTGGTGAAGTAATCTGTGCTCAATTGACACACTTTGAAGCCATTAACAAAAGAATATAATTGAACCTTACAAATACCACACAGATGTTTGTTGCAGTTCTTAACGACAATCAAAAATACATGGATATATATTTATATTATGTACATTTAATTAATAGACATTACATTGATTGAGATTTCACTTAATATTATGTTGCTTGAAATGTTGTATCATCTTAAAGTGTATGCATTTATCCACTATTGCTATTTATTTTTTGTTAGTCTGTACAGCTTTAATGTCGATAATAATTTAGGATTAACCTCTATTGCATATGACGTAAATCTAAATATTAATTTTACAATTTGCTTTATAAAACAAAATTATAACTTAGGTTTCTTTAAAAATTGACTCCGTCCAGTGTTTCTTTATATTTAATTAAGTAAGCTTGGTAGATTTTTGAAAGAAGAATTTTTGATATTATATTTTATTAGTGTGAAATGAAACAAGATTCATATAAAAACTTTTTGGGAACTTTATGATTTATATTTGTATTATTTAATGTTTTAACCATGGAGATTAGAGACCAGGAGGACCATTGCCCTAAAATGTAGTGTCTCAGAAATATTGTCTAAGGAAGCGCTGCGATCACTATGTTGTCACAATGCCTAACTTCACGTTGTCACAATAGTGACAATACTCATAAACAGCTAACTTCACAAATACTACTTACCGACGACAGCGCGTTATAAATTCTACTTTGAAATTTTCAGAGACAGGCGGGTAATGCTTTAGTATGAAGCGATGGTTCTCCTGGTCTCTAACCTCCATGGTTTTAACAGACGTGTTTCTTTTAATTTTCATAAATTAGTATTACCTACTTCATAACTGCGTATTTTTATCTATGGTATTATATTACGTAATTAATTAAATTTTTATTTCTATTTTTAAGGGAAATTAGTAAGTTAGATATAAGCACAATTTACACTGCATAAATTAAAATGTTTCCGTCCATAAGATCTGTTAAAAATGCCTGCCATTATTAAAATATGAATTTTAAATATTATTGTTCAATAAATTTTTATACATAACATGCTGTTTATTTATTATTATTTAATAACATTTTTTTTTCAAACAAATTACCCGATTATAAAAAAAATATAAAATAAAATAGCCTGCTCAGGCCTCAGACCTACCAAATAAACATAATATGTTTTTTTTTCATAAAAATCGGTCAAGCCGTTTCGGAGGAGTTCGACAACCAACACTGACACGAGATTTTTATATATTAGGCTCCCAATTTAGTGAAGCTGCGGGTTCCGCTAGTATTAGCTAAAGACTAGGCAAGACGGAGCGCTTGAATTTTATTCTCGCGTCAGTAATTTTATACGATTACTCCTAAGATATTCGTTTAAATTATATGGCGTAAAAGAGTAAAATAATGTGTATGAACTGCCTTTAATTAACCCATTCGCGTCCACCGCACTACATTGCAACTCAAACGTCATGCCGCCATACATATTACTAGTGAACCCGCTAGCGGGGTCTTCGGCATGGGGTGTGCGCTCTGCATATAACTATTCCTTTAAAAATGATTTGACGAGTTTATTTATAAAACAAAGTAACTAAAACTATTAAACAACAAAATAAAGTTTGTTTTGGGACTGTTCACTGACAAGTCATGCGGACAAACCGATATATTTTTATTCTTTATAACATAAAACGAACAAATCAAGCTATGAACATATTTCACTTACCAGATTTCTTATATATTTTATGAATATAAATTCTTTTTAATAATTGTTTTTGATATTCGTGCTGATATTTGGCGAATATGAATATTCGGTAAATACCTACTATTCGTATTCGTTGCATCACTACCTAATGATAATATTTTATTGCATGTCTGTGTAAGTATTAGTCTAAGAGCTAGCGAACTACTTATTAGAATAACTCTATTATATTAGCCTCTAATTTATTTAAAATGATAAGGATTAATGGAGATTAGGAGGCGTTTTCGTACAAAGCTCCCAAACGGCTTATTTTTTTCCGACATCTCCAACACATATCATTATATTTTAGCCAATGTGTGCAAAAAAATTGACAAATTATATACTTAAACCTTCACGGAGAACCATTCTATTCATTGGTTAAAACAGCATGAAAATTGGTGCAGTAGCTTTTGAGTTTTTCGCTAACAGATAGACAGACGCGGCGGAGGACTTAGTTTTTTAATATGTTGTGATGATCTAGTAGTCTAGACTCTAGAGTTTACTCGTGCTAATAACAAAGAATGAGTCCACAGAGTACATTGGTATGAATGAGTCCTAGAATGTTTAAGTTTTGATGTGCTTTAAGAAAATTTTTACAATTTAATTTCCGGCGAACTTTAATTTCATTTATTATAAAATATATCTATGGGCTATTGATGTTATAATGCATGGCTGCCCATAAGGGATGTATTTGAGGGCCAATATGAATCACCACAAAGGTGTAACCTATTAACGTTAACATTAATTCTTGCCAAACGCAGTGCATGTGCGCGCACGCTGGAAACGTATAGCTTAGGCGCTAGGGGACTCCACATCTCTTTTAAAAATCTGTTAGATTCTCAGGCATGCAGGTTTTCTTACGATTTTTTCCTTCGCCACCAGACCACAAAGTAGTAATTTTGTCAAAATAGTTCTCAAGAAAATATAAGTTATTTATCTACGTAAGAAAGTGTAAATGGAAGACCCAAGAACCCACTTCACTTATTTTCTCAACGACCGCGTTACCACTGGGCTACGATTGTATAAGCATTCTTGATCAACACAATTAATGAATCCCCCCAGCAGGACTCGAACCCGCGACCGTTGGCAAAACATATAAGGGTCACTGCAAACTGACTCAACCTGTCGACAAATTCTTTATAATATAAGCTTTAACCACTTTCTACAATATTTCTCTTCCTAAAATTTAATTTAAGCTTAATATTAAGGTAAAGTCATTTGCTAACTAAAAAAGACCATCGGTAATAATTATTCAAGTTCCTTAAAAATTATAGGTTTTATAAAAGGGATTTCATATGGGTTGAGTATTATGCGACAGTTAAACATTTAACAATTTCTTGATTTGACAGTGACAGTTACCACCAACGACCGGACAAATACTTGTCAAACAAAACTTATATTTTTAACGCTTTTAGTGAAGTTAAAATAAAATATAGTCGGATTTTTTTAAGGAAAAGGGTATATATATTTGAAGGAAAATAATTTCTAAAAGCAATATTATGACGGTTGGTAAAAATGAATATCCTAAGGCTTCAAGTAAGTTTTTATGGGCACGCCCTATACGAATTTATGTTTATAAACACAGTACCCAGTATCTCAATAAGTATTTTTATTTTTTTTATTAATATTCCATATTTTAATTGATATGTTTCACAGATGCCACCTTAATAGGAGCAATAATTACATATGTATCAGGACTTTTCCTGTTACTGTCATTTGCTGGACCGTATTGGATCGAATCCTACCCAGAAATGTTTTCTTCGTTTAAACATATGGGCCTATGGGAATATTGCTTTGATCATTTTCGATTTCCAGCTTTTCAATATGACAAATATTTCACTGGATGCTATTACATTTTTGCTCAAGTAAGTATCTTGTTTACCATAGTGAAGCAATTTTTATCTAAATTATTAAGTTACTGGTAGAATATTTAGAATATTTTTATTACTTTCAGGAAGTCCATATGATTAGAGAATGGCTTATTCCTGGTTGGTTAATGGCAGTTCAAACATTTGTAACTCTTGGTCTGATGCTCTCATTTACTGCTCAAGTTTTGTTAGCTTGTGTAATTATACGCTGGCCTCTACGTATTGTGTTAAGATATGAATGGATATTTGTATCAACATCATTTATATTGGTTGCTCTATGCAGTGAGTATTTCATAATGTTTTTTTTTAAATATTAATGTGTTTTTAAAATAAAAAATACAAATTGTTTATTATAATTTGTGACAAGAAAGTCCATTTAAGTTTAAAGTTACACGATTCGTCATTTGTTCGTCCCTAGGTGCTCCCTGCCAAATTTAAAGTTTGTAGTACAAAAACTCATCCCATAATAAAATTAAATAAAATTTCTAAAATAAAAGTAGCCTAAGATACTTCTTACAACATAAGTTAAATTTAAAAATTGGTTTTTTGTTGTTAGTATTGTATATACTTCCATATGCATTTAGTGAAAAGCTGTTAATTTGAAATTAAAAACAGATACTTCAATTTTATTTATATGTATAGATAAATTGTGCAATAAATGTTTTTTTTTTTTACTTTAAGGTGTATTTCTATTTTTGGCTGTAGCAATATTTGGAGGAAATTGTTACCGTAGAGATTGGTTATTGTACCCAGCATTTAATGTTCTATCCTGGTCTTATGCATTTGCTGTGATTTGTTCTATATTCTTTGGTGAGTACATTTTCTTTGGTGAGTATAATATGCCTAGCTATTAACAATGAATTATTATTTAGATTTTAAACAATGAGGAAAAATTATGTTGTGACAAAAGGTGTCGATTTGATAATTTCATATGTTATATTTGTATTATCATACAGATGCCCTTCTAATGTTCAAATAACTATAAATTTTAGTAATAATTGTGAATAAGTATTACTAATGAAGTTTTTTACAGGATTGGCAGCAATATTACTGTTCCTGGAGTCTCGTAAGTTGTATGAGTTGCGTCTAGAAGCAAAGAACTTAGTAGCCCAAATGCAACATAGTCAGCCTGAACATGCATTGCATCAGTTGCGTAACCAGTTGCATCAACAGCAGCAAATAGGCTATTTCAGGAATTAAATATTTTACTTACTTTACTAATCTTCATCAATATATTTCACACTAAATATTTTAATTAGATTAAATTAAGGTAAACGAAAGTGATGCCTAGTAAATATAGAGAATTTGAAATGCTAACTTTAACGATAATTAAAAAATTAAAAAAAAATAGCTTATGAAGATTTTGATAAATCAAATAGATCCAGCATTTAAAATCCTGATAATGGATGTTTGACCTGCTTATGAAGCACAATTCTGACACTACTCACTAGTTTTATAAATAAAGACAATTTGCATCTTGACCTTTTGAGCATTGTTATTCAGAATATTTTGCATATATATATATATTATATGTATTGACAAATGTATTTTTTCATGACTTAAAAGAGGTGATAATATAAATGACATTTTATTCTATTGTTTACTCAATGAAATTGCATTATTCCCAAGAATGACATTAATAACATGAATATTTTGATGTATTAAATAATTTTTTTTATATAAATAAAGAAATATTTTTTCAATAAAAATAAGAATTGTGATAGAACCATTCCATTCATCATATTTAAGGTTACCCACATTCATTATTTTTACTTTCATGCTGGTTTATTTTTATATATTTATTATGATATTATGATTTATGATATGAGCAATATTGTGCTATATTATAATTATTTGTAACTTTGAGTATTGTGAATCTCATTCAAAAAATGTATTCCGTCCACAAAAACAAAGCCATGTACAAGTCATAGTACTCTATACTTTTACTATAATATTATGTAATTGTAAGTTTGTTTAGTTGTTAGATTTTATTCCTTTGATTACATTTTCTTATGTATGGCATTTACAATTTACATGTAAGTTTTGTAAGGTTAGATTATGTCGAATTAAGTATATTAATGATTTAAACGACTTATATTTGATACTTAAATTTTTGTCATTTGTTACACATACTTAGTATTTTTTTTAGTTTTATTTGTTTGAAAACAGTAACAATAGTAAACACTAAGCATATTAGACACTATCTATAGGTACTAAGTGAAATGTATATTTTGTGAGAAATTAAAAGTGCACATTTGTTTTAGTGATGCTAAGGTTGAATCTAATAAAGTGTATTTTTATACAATCGAATTGTTTCTTTATTTGGATATTTTACCTAAGATTTAGAAACTTAAAACATAATACCTTTATGATATAGATATCTATGCAGATTAATAAATGAATTACGAAAACAAAAAACCGACCTTATACCTAACGATGGACCACATTTTACAATAATGTCCTCTCGACCGATTTCAGCCACGGTGGTCAATCTCATTGAGAGTAGCTAACTTTACGGAAATATTATATTGCAGAAGTGTATACGCAGACACAAATGCACTATATTCCTGTAACTCTCATACTTAATTATAAATTATATAAATTAATTAATAAAATTATAAATTATATCATCCCAATAAATTGGGACGAGTACTCGACACGACTAGTGAAAGTTAAGGTTTAAGGTTTTTTTCAAACATCTATGATTTTATGGCAAACTAGCGGTGCCCGCGGCTTCGCTCGCGCTAAGAGTGAATAAAATAAACATTTTTGCTTATATACTGTTACTTATAATGTACCAAGGAGTAGGACTGATTCCCCATTTAAAGTTCTGGCCCTCTTTTCTGAAAACTACTGTGTAGCATCCTGCCGTGCCGCCACTGCTGCGCTTTCTAAAACTTATTTCCTATTTTTAACCAATTTTGCTACTATGTGTATCATAATTTCTTTGTGTGTTTTTTGTTAATGATAAACTGATGTACGTGGTTCATTGTTATGGACTTATGGTCAAAATTACTGTTAAATATTTTTCCTACGCAAATTGTGCCACCCCCGTTAACCCCCATAGGGGTTGATTTTCAAAAAACGCTTAGATATGTATCTCATAATTTGTATTGCAGAGCATTATTTCAGTGTCACGCAAAATATTTCAATTGGGAATGGGAATTAAATTTCCCATACAAACTTAGCCACCCCCTTTAACCCCCAATGGGGGTGAATTTCGAAAAACCCTGAAATACGTGTTTCATCATTTGTACTAAAAAGCATTAATTCAAAGTTTCATGCAAAAATGTGCAATAAAAATATTTTTCTCATACAAACTTTGCCACCCCTTTTAACCCTTTTAGGGGTTGAATTTCCAAAAAATAATATGCCTATTTCCTTCTCATGAATGCAAACTATCTACATACCAAATTTCAGCAAAATCGGTTGGGTGGTTTAGGCGTGAAAAGGTAACAGACAGACAGACAGACAGACAGACAGACAGAGTTACTTTCGCATTTATAATATTAGTATGGATGTAACGATACCTTAATAATAGTCAAAATCAATCCGCCGCAGTAAGGAAGATGCAAAGTAAAAATGATTTAAGAAAGTAATATAAGTAGGTAGGTACATACAAGATACGTGCGAAAAACATAACCCTTCCTTGACAATCGGGTAAAAATCTATGGATACGGTGAAGAGAATACTTAATATATATTGATATTGTGTGTATAAACGGTCTAATGACTAATCTTATGCATAATGCGATGAGCATCAATTGGAAACGTTGATGCTGAAAATACCACGTATGCTATTCTTTTTCTCAAAATACATTTTTCATGCGTTCCTATAGTTTGTAGAACACCTACAAAAGATATGTAATAGATATGCGTTGTATATAGGTTAGGTTAGAACGAACGAACAGTAAAAGAACTAAGAAATTGGTCAGTTAATATATTATGCACTAGTATTCTCCGTTCTAAAGAATGGAACCAAATTCTTAAATTTCATATACATATTGCTATACAATGTTATGTTGTATAGCTTATAGCCTTAATATATGGGCATCAAACACGAAAAGTTTTTTATAGTAGGGGAGCCCACGATGCTAAATGGGGATTTACTCGAGCGTCGTAGAGACCTATTGGGATGCAAAGCTTAGGTGATAAGAAGAAAAAAATGTTATATGATATATACCTTTACATCGGTGGGGGAAGCGGCTATAGATTTTTAAATATGTAAAAAAAAACTGTTGCATGGACATCCTCGAGCGCGTCAGATATTGATAGTATCAATGCCCTACGTATTTTTCATAATGTACGTATGTTAATCTGATCGTTTGCATGATGCGGATGGCTGTATTTAAGGGTTGAAAATGAAAAAAAAATTTTTTTATCGAGCGCGTCAGATTTTCTAAGGGAGTGTTAAGTGCACCAAAAAAAAGCTCTCATTCACTAATCTGACGATTTCGATGGGACGCAAACTCGCGGCCATTTTCATAATGTGCAAAAAAAAATCGCTATTTTGAAATACTCAAGCGCGTCAGATTAAGATATATATGGTTCATCTTTATGTTCTAAACGTACTGTCTCATAATCTGACGATTATCTAGAGGGATTCGCCTAATCTGACAAAAAAAAATTAGAAAAACGGTTCACCTTAAAGGCCATCCCTGCAACTTCCCGCTAATTCCATTCCTGGGCGCTTAAAATTGTACTTCATAAGTATTTTGAGCTCAAAATATAATTTATGTGATATTTTGAGCTCGCTGAGTTCAAAGAAATAATATTTCTATGCATTTGAGCTCTCCCAGCTCGAAAGTCTGATAGAAGTTTCATAGAACACTATTTTTGGAATTTTCAAACCGCAATTACTTTTGAATGGATCAAGAAATTTTCACGCGGTTGGCGGCATTCGACGCAGTTTTATCATCCTCATAAGTAATTTTGCAATTTTAATTGATCGAACCACAAATTTCGGAGGATCCCGAAAAAACACTTTTTCGGGTTTCTTTCGTTCACGATATCTCTCGAACGAATCGACTGATTTTGACCAGCTTGGTGGCGATCGACGAGGTTTTTCAAGCTCAAAGGCGGATTAGTTTTGAAGTTAATCGATAAGGCCGGTTAAAAGTTATTCCAAAAAAACCACTTTAAAAAAAAATTCTTATTTATTTTGAGATTTTTCAAAATTTCTCAAAATCTATCAGTTCGAATCGGTTCGAATTCACAGGATTGTCATGTTCCACTACACTTTGATTTTGTAAATACTGAAAGTCTCGCGGTATTTTAATTGCAGTAAATAATTTATAGCACTGTGCGTGATATAAATCATTTAATGATGATTCCATCGACAATTCGAGGTTATCATATGTTCCTCGAGACTTTCGGATAACCGGCTTGCTCCGACGATATTCCAAAATATTTACACATTTTTTTAATGTTTCTACCGTAAATTTAATTGTTTTTTGTAAGGTACTTTCACCACAAAATACACATTTTAAATTAATATCACTCATATTAAATATTTATAAACTCTAATTTACACAAATAATATTAAAATAGCAAAAAAAAAGTATTATATAATATAATAACGAAATATTATTATATAATATTAAAATAGCAAAAAAAAATTTCGGCTTGCGGAAATCGTCAGATTATATATTTTTCATTATTCTTGAATTATTTCCTTCAAAATAAAAAAAAATTTAGCTACGCTCGAGAATGTCGAGAAGACGTTTTTTTTTTACAACTTTGTTGCCCTCCCCTTTTTTTTCGTCACTCTCAAATTGTCAGATTAGTGGAATATACACTTTTTAGGATTTAATTAACTCACCCTACCTTAATCTGACGCGCTCGAGAATTTCTGATGGTCAATTTTTTTTTACTAATCTGATCCTGTATCCTTCACGGGCGGCCTTATATATGGGCCTCATGTTTTGTGGAGGTACTTAACCGGGTACAAGGTATCCCCCTGTATATTAATCTGCCGCGCTTTAGTAAATCCCGAAATCCCCGCTTGGGCTCCCCTACTATTATATTCAAAGTTCAAACCGGTCGTTCCTGAGATTAGCGTATCAACCAAACAGACAAACTCTTCAGTTTTAAAATAATTGCATCTAAATAATTAATGTTTTATGATGATTAATGTATCTATTACCTAATAATTATTATTATTTTAATTAAATTAGCAGTAGTAATAATTATGATCATATCTTAGAATCCAATATTTAAGTTTGGCAGGATAGTATTAATTGTCATAGATTGAATTGACTCGTCAAAAGACGAAGCTACGTCATTAGGCAACTACTCACCTGGTTTGTTATATTCATTACATAGCTTTAATACATAATCCATGGTACCTGTGGGCACATTTCCATCAATTACCATTAACGGGGCCGCTTTTAAAACATTCATATGTTTATTTATCTGCAAATAATAAATAAATTTATTTTTCTTTTAATGTAATTAAATAATACACAACTTTTTTTAGGTAGGCACATAAATTGTATGTATGTTTTAATTTATAACACAAAAATTGTATGTATTTGCAGATTGACAGAATATTATATATACATTTTAGAGGGTGACAATTAATAAATTTCAATAGAACTTACAAGATCAATAGTAATCTCATTGTGGATGTCCATATCTCCGAGGCCTAATTTACATTCCCCATTAACGTCAAATAAAGCAGCATACTTGGCAGTTCTTGCATTTTTCACTACACAACCTAAAAACATACTTAAACAATTGATGTACAAATAGGTCTCGTACCTTTGACTATTTCATGTAATAAATTTTCAATTTCAGTGTTACTTTATGTTAATATCATAATGGAAAATATCGCGAGGAAGACCTTATTGTTTGAGAGTACTAGTTAACTAGTTTTTGATGCCCGTGCCCGGCCGAGTGTTGAGAAGATGTAAGGGCAAATCGGCAAAAAACAAAAAGAAATCTCACTATAATTTGGTCATCTTCGTAGATTGAGAGAGTTCAATGGTGCGAGTTAATAAATGTAACTTAGAAGGTTTGTAGTCCATCCCATGGGAACACTGAATCACTAATCAATGGTATATGAAATCTATGAAAAATGGAAAATAATTGGACGAGTGCGTGTCGGATTCGCCCACCAAGAGTTCCGTACGTACGGCATTCAGATTTTTCTCTTCTGTACAAATTAGTAAAAGTTTAAAAAAAACTACAAAAACATTAGGTCACTCATACAATTATGACTGCGCATACCGTTGCTTATACCTCGTTGATTGATTACTTAGTTTAAATAAATAGGTACTATTTTTCAGATTATTTCCTGTACTTTTACTTACAGGAAATAAGTATATAGACAGAAGTATCCCAATAGTAACAGTAGTAGTATAGTTATAAAATAAAATATATTGCTATATATAAATACCAGAAGCAAAAACTTTGTACCCCTTTTTAGGAAAATTGCACGGACGGAGGAGTATGAAATTTCGCACACTTATAGTTTAAATAGAGGAGTGCAGAATGTTACTAACAATTTTTTTAAATAACTTATGCGTAAAAATTACGTGAAATCAATAAAAAAATATTACACACACTACCATGTATTTAACACACACGCATATATTTTTATATATTTAGCAATATACTCTGTATATATATTATAGTCTTTTGTTTATTGTTAAAGTCTATGGTCAAATTGAGAATAGATTAATATTGTTTGTCTTTAATATTATGGTCGAGTTTCGACCACTGGACGACCACTATTATTAAATACTCTAAAGCTCACCATCTAGTATTAAATCTGGTGCGATATTCTGTAAATATTTCCCGTCGTCATCATCGCCGATAGCGGTAAGTAGACGTGTGCGACCGTTTCGTAGCCGCCAGAGAGCTTCCGCTATATTGCGAGCTACGCCGCCTGCGCATTGTTCAGTCTTGCAAGGGTGAGTACTGCCGTCCATCTAAAAAGAAAAATGAATATGTAATTAGGATATTCTGTGCTTAAAATGTATATAATAAAAATTTATTTTTATACGAGATGCTCATTTTTTCTCTGTAAACTCTTATAATTGTAAATTTATTTCATTTAAGAAAATAATTCGGTCTAAAAATGATTTAATTAAAACTTTAATGTCGCTAAACTTGTTCGCTACCCACTCACAATAGGCAATCACATACGAGGAAATCGTAGCCACATTTTCTCTATTAACTTCGCTATAGCAATGCGGCGTGAGGCATTCATTTTATTTCAAAACAATTCTACGTATATTAAGCTTTTCCATAATGTAAAAGAAATTGTAGAAAAAGATTTAGTCATAATACGGCATAATCCTTTTGTTACGGCGCGTTTGCATTGTAGTATGCTTAAGGGGATTGTTTTGTCGCATGCGAATTATAATGACATGCCATGCCGTGCTGTTCGAATATTTTATCTGAAGATATTTTTTATGTTCTATCTGTGCCGATGCCTTGAGCGATTTCTATCGCTGCATGAGAATTTTTTTATTATATGAGAAATAAAAATCAGAAGAGAATGTCTTGCTGGTTTCAGTTAATTGAAAAATAGTAAGTAATGCCGTTCTTAATTGTAACTTCCATAATTTGTTTCAACTTTTAATTGCATGTCACTGCCATAGATATAGATACTGTTTTATTAAAAAATAAAAGTACAGGCTCGTGTTTAAACTCCATTGTGCAGTACCTAGTATTCCTAGCATGTGGCGTTGACCGCAGCGATGGTATCAACCGCACGCGATACTAGAGTGCGCCAGTGAATTATGCAATCTACGTATTTTTGCCCTACAATAAATACAAATAATTTATGCCACACTAAACCACAACTCATTTTAGTTTATGTGGGTCCTTGTTTTACATTCGCGGCTTTAAACAGGGAATTATGTTAATATATGCAAGATTGTATGTATATCTTAGGTTAGCATCATCTAACCGTGGTAGGCGAATGGAAATTAAAATAAACAAACATTTAATTATGTAGAAGATAAGTAACTAGGTTAATGACCGGTTATCTATTACGCGACGCTTGGCATTTACAACCGTGTTCAGAATAAATAAGTTTTCAGACACTTTTATTGATTGTAAGTGAATTGCTTATCCTGCATTCCTTTACTTCCCAAGCAATTTGCACTCTTCAAAGGTTCATAGCACCCTATTCGTGTTAAAGGCGAAACAATACGCGATATCTATACATCTATACATATAAATAAAATTGAAGTGTCTATTTTTCATTTCAAATTAACAGCTATTCAGTTTTCACTAAATGCATATGAAAGTATATATGGTACTAAAAAAATTTTGTCTTTCTGTCTGTTTGTTCTGGCTAATCTCTGAAATAGCTCGACTGCTTTTGACGGGACTTTCACTCGCAGATAGCTTATGTTATAAGGAGTAACTAAGAATACTTTTATTTTAGAAGCTTTATTTATTTTAACTAGCGAAACCCACGACTTCGCTTTCGCTCAATCTAGGGACGAACCCGAGCGAAGCGAGGGTGAGTTGCATCTACTTGCGACTCTACAACAAGTTTACAATAAGTCTATAAATTGAAGAAATGTTAAAAAGTACTTTTATTTGTGTTTAGTTTTATGTCTAAATAAAACTACGAAACAATATTTTCTTATGAATTACTTACATTCATGTCGGTCGGAATATCCGAGAAAGTTTGAGAATTCTTGAGGTAGTACTATCTAGGAATAATGAATGTGCATTCCTAGACGGGGAGAGCAATCAATTCGCGTGCTGAATGTCAACGCAAGAGCTTTTAATAGTTTTTTTATGCAAACAGGTAGCTGTAACGTTGCCAACAAAAAGCTTTTACCAACGACGCTACGACTTCATCTATGTCTCGGGCTAATGTTCTTTTTTTATTGAATTAGTAGAAATGCAACTTACGACAGTCGTTTAGGTTTGGGATAAATTAATTAATTACTTAAACTTTGAAGCTACTTAAAAATAATATACTTACTCGTAGTATAACTTAAAGAAGCTACGAGTACATCTAGGTAGGGACTTTAGTAATTTAATTATATGTAGCAGTTTAATTTTTAATTACTGTACAGTATGTTCTACATAAAATGAATTATCATTAATATTTCTTAACACAAAACTTTAACGTCCACACTCGTTCGTCGTTCTTTAGTATGGATGTTCTCGACTTAATGGTTCATTAAGTGACTATGAGTGCGGCGGTAAGACGGAAAAGCTTTATAAATATTCGATGTCGTTTTTAATAAAATTTAAAATTACGGATTAATTTATTTGTACGTACTTTATGCCTATTCAAAGCACATTCAGGCATCAAATAACAAATTAATGAGGGCGATTGATGACTTTCGTGATGTCACGCTTGAATGGGTGATTAATGTGTTTATGTAAATATACTTATATCACTTATCACAATATGACTGTCACACCGTGCTGTATTAATTTTTAACTGTCCACTTTATTGATAAAGTTTAATGCTTGAGAAAATCAATTTTCCTTTTCTTTATTTCTAGATAGTTGGTAAATGTCATAATATAAAGATTAATGAAGAAAATATAATGAATATAAATAATTCTTTCTTGACAGAACTAGTGTAATGTATTCATTTTGTCCCTAGTTATGGATTACTTTATGATTTTAACTACAGTTTCAGTATATCATATATGACTGAAAAGCTTTGATGAATAATCGGATATTTAGTGCACTATAGCGCGTAGTAATAAAACCGCCGCACCTAGCGTACCTACGCACCCTTGTCCCCCGCGACGCTCCCCGCGTTTCCGTGTGCCAGGCGGCGCCCGCGCTTCAACCCCGCCAGTGAGCTTGTAACCGCGTTACGTCATACACGTGTTCCGCTGACGTACGCCACTCACCCCACTCGCGACTTTTGTGATTCCTTTTAGTAATTTGCTAATTACTTGTAACACTTTATTAATCTCGAATATACGTGTGGATTAATTACTGAGTTTTAATGATTGCCCTATAAAATGGCAGCCCAACGCGAGGCCCGAATTTAAAAGTCGTGTACCTATAGGATGATGCAATCATTTTCGAATATTAACTCATGTTGAAGTGTTTGTGAATTGTGTCGCGAGTCGAACTGAAACTTAAAACTTAACATTATTAGTGTATTTGGTTTAAATAACAGCAAGTTACGTGTTATGTGCTACATAAGTTGTTAAATATTATTATTTTGTCATATTGTATAATAATATAATATAATACTTTGCTAAAGTATTTTGTGTAAATCGTTATGTTATTATACGTACTTATATACTTATGTTAATACATACGCTGTTGTATACGTTTTAAGTTAGAACTGTACCTTTAGACAGTTGGTTTTAATTAATAATAAGTTAAGTTTTGTTTGCTACGATTAGATTCATGATATTATTACTTTGTCGTATTGAATAATAATATCTATCGAAGCATTTTGTGTAACTATATTGCGTATAGGTATAACGCTGTTGTATAGGTTTTAATTTTGTAATGTATGTTTTGAATAATAATAATACTTACAACTTAGCGTTTTGAATAATTATAGTTGTGTTGTTTACTACATTTTGATCATATTTTGTTAGAATATTGATATATAATGAATAACGAATTATTATATTGTGTTGTAAAGAATAATTTGTTTTATGTAGTAATACAAGTTTCAACCTTTTGTATTGTTTAGTATTAACATTTATATAGCTATACACTGTTCCGTGTTTTAGTTAAGTATAAGGTGCTAGGTATTTACGTTTTTTATTAAGTGACTGTTGAACTCGAATAGTTTTAATAGTGCGTGTTGATATTATATCATTATGGTGCTTACACGATCGCGAGCGAATAGTAACGAGACTCCGAGGGCACCACAGCAAGATGCTGGAGAGCACAGGGCTCTCTCGCCCGCGGCGTCGGATGCGCCGCCGTCTCCGCTTACTGGCCTGGACGAGGCCTGCTCCGCGGCGCCGTATGCGCAGTCACCATCGTCGGCATCGCACATGCAAGTACCCGGTAACCCAGTGGTAATGTCAGATCAGCAGCTGGCGCAGATATTGGGAATGCTGCGCGCGCCAACTACTTCACCATTGGTAACCGCTGTATCAGGTAACTTTGCTTCTTGTTCTTCGCGGTTCGATGGCGGAAAAGGCAGTGATGTACTCGCTTTTATTGATGCAATAGAAACATATAAGGAATGTGTGAATATGGATGATAACATTGCTTTGCGAGGCCTTCCTATTCTGCTAACGGATCTTGCTGCAACGTGGTGGCAAGGTGTCAAACCCACCACGCACAGTTGGTATGAGGCAATAGAGCTCCTTAAACAAACATTTGGTCCTCATTTACCACCATATAAAATTTATAGGAAAATTTTTAGTAAAGAGCAAACTCAGGAGCCTACTGACATATTTATTTGTAATATTAGAGCCTTATTTGCACAATTGCCTCCTTCGCATTTGACTGAAGAAGTTAAATTGGATATGGTATATGGTCTTCTTAGTAAACGGATTCGAGAGAAGGTACCACGAAGTTCTTTCACTTCTTTTTCCGAGTTATTGTCACAGGCTAGACGGTTAGAAGAGTTAATGGATGAGAGTCGAGTCGAAGTCAACCGACCTAATCTGTCGCACAGTCAAAGATCAAATGTTGCGTACAGTCAAAGACAGGGTGTTACACCTGCCTCTTCTTCTTCCGAGTCTACTGAACCAGTTAAGGTACCAATGATGAATAGAACTAAGTGTTCCTATTGTAAACGATTTGGACATAGTAAAGACGCTTGTGAGAAGCTGTCATATAAGAGTCAACAGAATAAAAAGGAGTCGATACCCCAGTTGACTTGTTTTGGATGTGGTGCACCGGGAGTGATCCGTGCTACTTGTGCCACGTGTAAAGGGAATAAACCAGTGGTGTCTACCAGTAGTGACTTTCATTCGGTTTCAGCTAGTGTGGACTGTATGGATTCGCGTTTGCGCCCAGTGATTAGTATAGGTATTTATGGCGCTAGTGGTAAAGTTTTAGTAGACACTGGTGCAAAACATTGTGTAGGTAGTGTTAGCCTTAGAGCCCTTTTAATTAAGAATAGACATAAGTTAGATACTGTTTATACTGAACTTAAATATGCGGATGGTCGTGCATGTGCACAAAACGTTGAAGTGGCGCACGTCCGCGTAACTTTGAGAGGGATAACGTTAGGTGTGGATTTTATTATGCTTCCTAATGCGACGGAAAGTTTATTAGGTATGAATTTTATACAAGACATTGGCATGGTTTTAGATTTTCAGCGCGGTATTTGGTTTTTGAGATGCGATAAGACGCCCCAACCCATTGAATATGAGTGTAAGTCTTCGCCGCCTATTAATTGCTCTTCTTTAGGTCTCCGTGAGGAAGAAGGTTCCCACCTTAGCCTAGAGCAACGGCAGCGGCTCTCCGATCTCCTGAATGTTCATGAAGACATTTTTACTCCAGGGGGAGGACCGACTACATTTGCTATGCACCGTATAGATACAGGGGATGCGGCGCCAGTTACTAGTCCTCCGTACCGTGTTTCGCCGGCCAAGAAGGAAATAATTCGTAGAGAAATAGAAGCTATGCTTGAAGAGGGCATTATTGAAGATGCGGAGTCCGAGTGGGCATCGCCCGTGGTGTTAATACCCAAGAAAAACGGTGAGGTAAGATTCTGCGTAGATTACCGTAAGTTAAACAATGTAACCCGTACTGATAAGTACCCACTTCCGGTTATCGACGAGTTATTGCAGAGTACTAAAGCGGACTGTATAATGTCTACTATAGATTTGAAGGCAGGTTATTGGCAGACAATGGTTGCTCCAGAAGATCGTCATAAGACGGCTTTCACAACTCCGTTTGGGACTTTTCAATTTCGCCGCATGCCTTTTGGCTTAAAGAATGCTCCGGCGACGTTCCAACGTTTAATAGACCGGATGCGGTCCGGCATTAATAACATTTGTGTATTGGCTTATCTGGATGACATTTTGGTGATCTCGCCAAATTTGGATCAGCACCTACGTGATCTTCAACAGGTGTTTGATCGTCTTCGTCTGTTTAACCTGAAAGCAAACAGAAGTAAGTGTGTTTTTGCTAGAGACAGGGTTACTTACCTGGGGCATGTTGTTTCTTCTCATGGTATTGAGCCCGACCCGCAGAAGGTTGAAGCCGTGAACAACATGAAGCCTCCGACGAACGTTAAAGAGTTAAAGACGTTTTTACAAACCTGTTCTTGGTTCCGCAAGTTCATTCCACAGTTTTCGGATGTGGCGCGATGTCTCACAGATTTGACAAAGAAGACCAGACGTTGGCAATGGGGGGAGAGTGAGCAACGAGCGTTTGATGAGCTTAAATTACGGCTTACCACCAGTCCCATTCTTAGACAACCAGACTTTGAAAAACCTTTCGTCCTCCGAACTGACGCTAGTGCGTATGCCTTAGGGGCTGTTCTTATGCAAGGTGAAGACACTCAGGACGAGAGACCCATTGAATATGCGAGCAGATTGCTAACCTCTGCCGAACGCAATTATCATACGACAGAGCGGGAAGCTCTGGCGGTTGTATGGGCTTTGGAGAAGTTTAGAGGATACGTCGAAGGTTCTTCAGTGAAGATAGCTACTGATCACCAGCCACTTAAGTGGTTGTTGACATTAAAAACTCCCAGTGGAAGATTAGCCCGTTGGGCTATGAAGATCCAATCATATAATTTGGATATAGATTACGCACCCGGTAAAATCAATGTTGTGGCGGATACGCTGAGCCGTCCTGTTAATTCTGAAGAGTTCCATCCCAACTCTTGTGATATTTGCCCGGTAGCTGTTGATTTACCACGTCAGAAGCCTGAGGACATTCGTGAAGCTCAGATTAATGATCCTGACGTCAATAAAATTATATTAGCTTTTGAGCAGCCTGAGCACGCTGACGAAGCTTTACGTTGGACTGATCGAGGTTATTATCTATCTCAAGGTATTTTATATCGTTGTGATCCGGATGGCGAGTCCGAAGAACCTCAGCTAGTTGTTCCAGAAGCATTGAAGGCCGAGCTCATGAGAGAGCTACATGATGCGCCTACTGCTGGACATTTAGGTTTAGAACGTACGTTACGTAAAATCAAAGAAAGATATTACTTCAAGAACATGAGAACATATGTGGCCCAATATCTTAAGTTTTGTGATCTATGCCAGAAATATAAGTCTACCAATTTAAAGCCCGCAGGTTTGCTTCAAACTCCAGTTCCTCAGCAGCGTTTTGAAGTCCTTGCTATGGATCTGTTTGGCCCTTTGCCAGAAGGGGCTAACGGCGAGAAATGGATTTTAGTCGTTGAAGACACAGCCAGTAGATGGGTTGAGTTATTCGCATTGCAAGATGCCACCTCTGAAACATGCGCTAAGGTGCTCATTGAAGAAGTTTTCCTAAGATACGGCTTACCGCGGCGAGTAATATCCGATAATGGAACACAGTTTGTGTCAGCGGTGATGCAAAAGGTTATGTTTGTATTAGGGATACATCAATCCCTGATACCGGTTTATCACCCGGAAGCCAACCCGGTCGAGCGGAAGAACCGCGATCTGAAACAACAATTAGCGATTCTGGTAGGACCAGAACATCGACGCTGGCCAGCTGTTTTACCTATGGTTCGTTTTTCTCTTAATAGTTCCTACAACCAGGGTACCGGCCAGTCTGCTGCGTATCTCACTTTTGCGCGAGAGATGCGCTCGCCTTTGTCTGTACACACTGATCTCAGAGGCATCGTAAGTAAAGAGAATTTTGTGCCTCAGATTACGCCATACCTAAAGAGGTTTGCGCGATCCTTAAGGGACGTTATGCAACGAATCGAAGATCAGCAGGATGTTCGGAAAGTGGACAATGATAAACATCGCAGGAGTTCTCCATCTTATAAATTGGGTGATCTTGTGTTGGTGGAGTCGCATTTAGCTAGTAACGCTTCAAAGGGGTTTAGTAGTAAGTTTGCGCCAAGACGGGAGGGACCTTATCGTATTTCTCAAATAGCCAGTCCTTCGTCTTTTATAGTGTCCGATAGCCATGGTCATGTTAAGGGTAAATATCATGCCAGTGCCTTAACGCCGCATGTAGGGTCTTCTAAAGCTATTGTACACCAGAGACGGCGTGGCCGACCAACCAAGTCACAGTCGGGTCGTCCTTGTGACTTGGAGGGGGAGGCTATAGCGCGTAGTAATAAAACCGCCGCACCTAGCGTACCTACGCACCCTTGTCCCCCGCGACGCTCCCCGCGTTTCCGTGTGCCAGGCGGCGCCCGCGCTTCAACCCCGCCAGTGAGCTTGTAACCGCGTTACGTCATACACGTGTTCCGCTGACGTACGCCACTCACCCCACTCGCGACTTTTGTGATTCCTTTTAGTAATTTGCTAATTACTTGTAACACTTTATTAATCTCGAATATACGTGTGGATTAATTACTGAGTTTTAATGATTGCCCTATAGCACAGATATACTTCTGATCTGGCGTTACATAAATTACTTTTATTTCGTCTAAGATACAATGTGGCGGCTCTATCTGTTATAAATAAAATGTGTATAAATAATAACATTTTTGTTTTAAATGTAGCTGTTGTAAAACGGCTTAATTCGTAAGCCGTAGGCTTATATTTTGATGCGATGTATAAATTTAAATACTTATTTTGAATCATAGTATACTTTTTAACATTTAACTGTCTACTATTCTATTTTATATAATATTCTAAATGGAAGGCTAAGTTAATTGTATACTTTGCGAAGTATAACAAAATTAGTAAATTAATATTATGTTGGTACCTACAAATAAATTAAAGCCTTCTATAGTTTAAATATAGCCTCCGGCGTGTCAGTTAAGTTAGAAATGACCAGATTAAACAATCAGGCCCGCAAACATTAACAAGTTGCGGAAAACTTCGATTGTAACTATGACCTATATTACTACGTAGCTATGTCATAAATAAACAATTATTTGTCAACAACCACAACGGCAAAAATGTAATAATTTATAGTTTTGTTTCTAATACATTCAAAGATATTCCTGAAATTCATCTGAATTGGGGTTAAAAGAATACGAGTTGGTTCCAACCTTTCACAAAGTAGTAGTAAAGCAACGGGGTATTACATTTGTGATTGCTTGCACATGATGAGCGTATTTGAAAGAACATTTTTAACAACTAATGTATTAAACTACCTTTGGATCATAGCATAAGCTTATGTTATCAGAACTTAATATTATAGTTCGGACAAAATCTTTAAAATACCGTCTTATGCTTTAAAAGAAGTTTGTAAGAGCTTTTCAGCAATTTTACTGCGGAACACTAAAAAATATTGCTCGTAAAATGAAGCTGGCAGCAATTTACTTCAACTACATTTTACTGAGATCATAAAATCAAGCCAGCAGAGAATGCGATATTTTTACGCATTTGAAATATATTATTATATACGAAATTACTCCAGTAACTCGTACAAATATTATTTTTGAAAAAAAAAAACGATAGAAACTATAAAATAAAATATAAATTCTTTTATTTTTATAAAATCTCTAAGTAATTGATTAAAATGTGACAATTTATTTGATTAAGAAAAAAAATCATATTATTTGAACCTCACTCACGAAGGAAACCATTCACCGTTCAGTTGTAACCGGTGCATAAATTAAAAGGCTTAAAATAGTCTTTGCGAGGTGTTTGATGTTCACAGCCCGTCTCGCTCCCGCGCGCGCGCTCCCTGCCTCGCCAGGAGACACTCGTTAATCCTGCCGAAAGCCTACTTCAGTATGTGTTTAGCAATTACTCGACGATTGATCTCAGAGTCTCGCTTGGTTCCTTTCAGACATTCATGTCGCGCTCACTGCTGCTAAATTAAGCCTTTCGAACTAAAGCTTTATTAATCTTCTCTTATTACTTAATATATACATATTACTTAATAATTACTCTTAAGGAGTATAAAAATATCTCTATGATATTTCTGTAGCGTCTATTAAAATACTATATAAAAAAGAGTTTTCAATTAAGCTATCCTATAATTTACTATGTAACCGATCATTAATGAAGTGTACTGGATACTATTTTGGCAGCAAACAGTTGGTTTTTCAATGGTTTTGCTATGTGGGAGGGCGCTAGGGGGCGGCGGTATCGAGCGTGGGCGCGCCGCCCCGCGCCACTGAAGCCCTACAGCGTAGAGGCAGTTAGCCGAGAGGCACCGTGCGAGTCGCCGCTTCACTCCGCACTCGTCAAACTCGATTCATACAACCAAGTGCACATAACAATACAACTTTCATATATTACTCAAACGTTCACGTGCAACGCTCGCAGCGGCGCCCTCTTTCAACTGACTTTTTGCCCTTGCAAGAATTTGACGCGAACGAATCCGCGAATTGCGAACGATTGAAATAAACAGTGATTTAATTTGAAATGATTTGTGACGATAAACTAGTGCTCATAGAATAAATTTGGAGGTGGTGCCGACTCGCCGACGTCATGTTAGGAGGTAGGTTTGGAAGAATTGAGAAAGATTTTTGCGAGAAGGAAGATGTTTGCTAAAAGTGAGCTTAAGATTAAGAAATATTTATATGTTTGATTTTAATTTCATATTTTTTTTATATGCAAGTATTGTAAAGAATATTTATTATCAAATAACTTAATATTTGTTTGAATGAATTTTGCACAAGATTTAAATATTTTTGTTAAGCGTACCGGTCACATTTGAATAAGAACACTAGATAAAGATAAGTAAAAATTATTTTGCACATACTTTTTTTTATTTTTTTGTGATCTTCGTATATTATCGCTATATTTATACAAATACGAGTAACAACTAAATACATATTACTATTGAAAACAGCGGCTGGTGAAACGAAAATTAAATATCTATAAAAGATCACTTAATATTATTACTTAGTAAATTTTTTTAATATCTTAATAATTAATATTTATATCGTAACTTCATATAATTTGTAAATTAATCTATTCTTCATTGTGCTTTATTCATTAAAACAAATTTATTTGTGTAAAAAGTAATATGCAATTGTACAGGCGATAAAGTGGGTTGCAAACTGCTATGTATTAATGCATGCTTTCCTTGAACAGACGAAACAATATCTGTACTTGACATAATATCGATTAAGCTATTTATGATTATTATGTAATATATGTTTATAGTTGATTTCATACGATTTGAGTATTTTGTTGAATCAAATTTATGGATATTATTTTTTCAAAATGTAGAGTCGATATCGTTCAATTATCATAGAAAAAGTGATAGTTTTTTTTTCAGAATAATTATAAGTATATTATTATTATCACCACACCAAATTTCATCAAAATCCGTCCAGTGGTTTTCTTGTGATACGGTCACAGAAAGACAGACAGACAGACAAAAATTCTAAAAACGATAGATTCAGCCTAGATGTATCGTTAATAATTACTATTTCAATCAGAATTTCCAAAAAATAATTAGTGTACAGATTTAACTAAGTTAGAATTTTATTGGCGTGACGCCACCTCGCTCTGCTTTGGTCCCTAGAGTAACAGATATTCCTACCCATGTCGCTCTTGAGCCCTCCGACATGGAGATACATCTTATTTCTACCAATATTCGCTTAAATGAGCCTCTAATCTCGCTAACCTATGGAAAGTTTGCTGGAAGACCCTAGTCTCGTTAGTGATAAAGAATATAATAAATATGATTTTTGTGTATCCATACTTGCTAGGTTTTCTCAGACATGCAGGTTTCCTCACGATGTTTTCCTTCACCGTAAGACAAGTGGTAATCATGATAGAAATGATTCTATCACTGCCTGTTTCTTTTATTGTACAAACTATATTTCTGCAAACATTTATCAAATTCTGTTCAGCTGCTTAGGCACGAATAAGAAATAAACAAACAGGCAAACAGATTAACATTTTTCTGTAACAGGCAAATATTTTTCGGGAATGTCTTGGGTTTCAAGTAGCTGATATAATTTTTCTAAACTATGTCAACTCAATATGATATATCGCTCAATCATTTATTTGATAGAATAAACTTATAACGTACTTTCGCATTTATACGTTATCTTATTAAGAATATCTAAAATACTTACAAAGTATATTTTGTTAAAATAAATTATTATTAATTAATTAATAGATTTTAATGAAAATCGTAGCAGTTAAAGTTATCCATTTTGCTTGTTACAACTTATACTTGTCCTTAGGGCTTGGCCCGGGGTGATTACGATCATAACGTTTTATTATACATACAAGTATAACTTCTAAAATACTTTAACAGTTTGTCATGTACCTACTTCATTATATTAAGGTCGAGGTATAGGGTGATATTGTTAAAGTAACAGAAGACCACGTTACCTTAAAAGTAACCATTTTAATATCTTATTTTAACAATTTAAAAATAATCATTGCTTCCACTCATAGCTTTCATAAGCTCAAATGATGATGCTGTAATGTTTGGATCTGAATTACAATTAATTTGTTTGTCTTTGCGATAAGTGTAAAAAAGCGTTTTGTAATTTGAAACTATTAAATTAATAATTTAAAACCCCAAAGACCTGTGGATGTTATTCACATTCTTCTAACGTCTTGAAAATAGCTGATTGCCTATAAACGAATTTCCTTGATTTTCTAAGAACACTCTTGATCAAATTATCTCTTAAATAAAGAGTAATTAAAATCCTTTAGTCAGTTTTAGCTCTACAACACCAGATAAATATACAAATACACAGATAAACACGTTTTATATATATTTTCTCTCTTTTTGCGTGGGGAGTTAAAAAGGATGTAAAATTTAACAATTGAATCATCTCCTTTTATCATATTTTCAATATATTAAAAGATTTTATAAGGCTTACGATACGATACAATTTGATGATACCAAAAAAACAGTTTTAATCTCAAGTTAGCTGCAACTTTACTCCAGTTTAATTTCCTAAAACGCTTACATATTCCGGAAAAAGGCCCTCTCTTGGGTACAAATCGTTACCGTTCTTATTCGAGTATTCTATCATGGAAAATAATGTTGAAATATACAAGAGAATAGCTGAGTATCTGCCGTCGTGTTTATTAGTTTATTTAGGTGATAATAGAAGATTTTGATATTGAACTATATTTTGTTTATTTTCTATGAAAGTAGAATTATGCGTATACTTAAAATACTTTTGATATATATGAACTTTGACTTGAGTGTATCAATTAATAATATTATTCATCATCATCATCGTATTATCAATAATATTATTATACTTAGTCATTTCCAAAATCTATAAACGAAGGCCCAATGTGGGCCTCTTTGTGGGTAGTGTCATGCTCCTGGTATTTCTCTGATAGCAGAGTGGACTGTTGAGAAACTCCCTGGCATCCGGGCCATCGGGGCGTCGTGGTTAAATTCGTAAGCGATCCTGTGACGACCGCCAGTGAATACTCGATGTATATGCAAATGATAGGAATAAATATATTTCCTGACGTTAAAAAGGGGAATAACTATATCCATATATCATCATAACCATATATATCAAGCGCTAGTCGGACTTACGCGAGGGATGGTTCTGTATCTCTTTCAGTTTTCAAAATACAATAAATAATAACATTGTGGCCAGTAACATTTTGTGACTTATGAATTACGCACTTTAAAGCACAATTTTTAACGTCATCTATACTAAGAGTACTACCATGAATTTTTTGTACATATCCAAAATAAACCATTTAGCTTGCGTGACACTTGACACTAACAAAAATAAGCACTTTAAAGCTTAATATTTCAAAACGGATCGATAATAACTAAGCATGGCTAGACTATAAAAAACCATCTTCACTTTACGAATACGATATCTACAGTTTACGTGTACAGGACCCCTTTTAACGTATCTAAGTCAAGTACCGTAATCGATTATTGAATTAGACGTAAGTTAAGGAATCTACAGCCATCATCGTTAGTTAATAATATATTAACTATATCCCCAGGTAACAAAGAAAGCGGTAAATAAATCCAATTCAATTCTCTTATTAATGGCATCAAGCGTGCCAGTTTAGAAAATAAATCGAAATTATAAAATGCATCTGAAATATTAAATGTCAAATTTTTATCGAGTTTTTTTTATGTAGGAGTACATATATATTATGTAGTAAGTCAAAGGTTTGTAGCGTTCAGTTTTTAATTTTTTTACTGAGTCTGGAACCTTTACCTAGAAAGGTTTTCGAAGTTGTAAAAATGGATGATATATGATAAAAATACAAAGAAATACAAAACACTGAAGGCATTAAAAATTGCAGCTTAATACCTGACGTTGACTATTAATGGGCAAGTAATGGCATACACATTAATCGCGTGATGTTGAAAAATGATAAATTGTTAAACTTTTACTGTCTGGAAATGCAATGGCCCTATAAATGAAAGGTTTAATATTTATTGCTCAATTATTTTTATTAACAATTCGTTCTCTTGATACTCGTATTAAAATGTTCTCTATTTATAAAACGGTTAAATGCCAATCGGACTTACGCACCTACGGTTTACTGTACTAAAACCTCTGTATCATTCTTTCATATTATGTATGAAAGGTTATATATTTATGACTGTTTTTTATGTGTGCTTGAATAGATGTTGGAATTCACGAGTAACTTATAATTTATAATTCACTTAACTGATTTGTTACTTTTACTTTTAGTTTGATTATCTGTGCTGTGTATTTTAAAATACATGTATCTAAAACTCAGGACAATATTTAGGTTTTCTTTTACATCTATAAAACTTTTCACTCCCACGGGGAAACGCAAAACGTGTTTCTGTCACGTCATCCTTAGAAATTTACAAAGCTTACGGTAGCTAAGCCTTAAGAGTTACATTAAAACAATGTACTAGAAAATGTAGGTCTAAAAAGGCCTACAGAGGAACCTGCAATAGCTTCATTTATGTCTATCCCCTAAAACCCGCAATAACCATTTTTGTCTATTTAAAAATGTAACGACGTACGCACTCGAGCAAGAAAGGTTAAATCCTTATATTTAGGTAATTAAATTCGAACAAAGTTGAATCTGTACATTAAAATATTATTTGGAAAATCTATTGAAATAGTCATTACTATAGATACAGAGGACAAATCTATAGTTTTTAAAATTTCTGTCTCTTTGTCTATGTACCATATTTTGATGATAGCTTGTCCAGGTCAATATATAGGATACTTATTATAATAGTGAAAATTCTTTATTTAAATACAAATACGAGTACAAGCCCCTGTTGGTATCGGTCACACATTTATGATAAAAGTTAATAAATGAGCTTTAACCTTTAAATTGCCACAAGGGATTGTATTTGATCCGCCTCCTCTTTTAATATTTGTCAACTGGCCACAAACTGTAATTACTGGCTTAGGTATGAATAAATAAGGAAAATGGAAAAGTTTAAAAAATTATGGAAATAATGAATATATTGCACTTTATTAAAAGTAAATGCGATACTCTGTTATGTTTCTGAAAAATTATTTACGCAAGGTTATTTTAAATCATCCAAAGGCTATGAAAATCATATATCAGTGTAAAGAATATTATATAATAATTAAATAAAAGATGATTATTACTTGTAGAAAGAATGAAATGAAAAGAATCTGAATATTCTTATTACATATTTTTCTGCTCGAAGAATATTTTAACTGTCTCTGTCTTTAAAGGATCTTCTAAGCTGAGTATACATTATTATGTTTTGCTACTATTACTTATATACAAATTTTTTGAAAAGCTTTACAACGATTATTTTAAGGTATTTAATGCAATCTATGCATGACTGGACGTAACCAATTGCTATCAAAAAGTCGAAATGATCTACCCATCTCTCTGTATGTATGTATGTATGTATGTAAGTATTTTAGTATATATATATATATATATATATATATATATATATATATATATACACATATATATATATATATATATATATATATATATATATATATATATACATATATATATATATATATATATATATATATGTATATTTCATTATTATAGTAGGTATAGTTATTATAAAACTTAGTATAGCAAGTACACCGCCCACCACTTCTATCACACTTTCTCTTGCCTGGTGTTGGTTGCCTGGAAGAGATCGCTTTAAGCGATAAGGCCGCCTGCTGTGCATCTTTGTTTATGTTTATTTTTAATTATTATGTTAAGTTATTTCTATTGGTGTACAATAAAGAGTATTATTATTATTATTACCCACAAGTGAAAGTCTTTTTAAAATTGCATAAGCTTCTTCAAAAGTCAATGTCCCAAGGGAAAATTTTCTTTTTTTACTCAGTCTGAATTTCTCATACGTTTTCTAGTTTTATTTAGATCGTTATTTCAGCTATTTTGTATCTAATGACTGTCAAAAGCTCAAAGCACTAAATAAAAAAAATAGAGAAAGAAAGTATTGAACTGTTTTGTCATTGTTATTTATATTTTTATAAAATAATGGATAACTATAATGTAAAAAATAAATTTTATATTATTTGACATATACTCATATTATTGAATTTGCGTCGTCACTTATCGATTTTCAGATTAGCTTATTTAGTGTACCTGTCGTCTGCAATCTCTGTAAGTTCAAGCGTTAGCAAAAGCTTTCGTCTACGTCTCGTCCAGTAATGAGTTTCATAACTTTTAAACAAGATTTCAATCTTTTTCATAATTTTGTTTCATGGTGGAATAGCAGAATATTTTCGAAAATACATAACTACATTTTATTCGTACTTTGTATTTTATGTATTATTTTACAACAACTTAATTGAAGTAGTTCGATATACATATGTATATCGAACTATTTCAATCAAGTGAATTAGTTCAATCAGTGTTTGATTTATCACCTGTAGAAAAACTATTTTTAAAACTTTATAACTTACTTTTTCATTAACTCTTCTTTTTTACCCTTAGTTTAATTAATAAATCTTCTGAAAAATGTATGAAAAAGAAAGTAATAATTTTTATATTTTTCATATTCTTCTCTGTCAGCGTGATTATCTATGTCACAAGTATTACGTGAAAACTGCTAGGTAGGTTTAATTATAATTAACAAAGTTTAAGCTCACATCAAAGTTAACATGCAGTCGTAAACCTGAACATTCTCGCACGCCCATAACAATGCATAAGTAAAAATAGGGAAGTTCATAATATATACAGTGGCAAGGTATAGACAGTGGTAGCCCAGTGGTAGCCCAATGGTAACGCACATGCTTGGATAATCGAGTGATGCAGGTTCGGATCCAGGTCTCATAAGTCGTGCCTCTAATATTTTAATGTGCGTATCAATTCTAACATGATTACCACATTGTCTTACGGTGAAGGAAAACATCATGAGGAAACCTGCATGTCTGAGAAAATCTAGCAAGTTTTTGAAAGATGTGAAGTCCGCCAATCCGCACTACTCGTAGGCCACCGCGGTGGACTATGGCCTGACCCCACTTGCATTGAAGGGAAGCCCGTGCCCAGCAGTCGGACGTTAAAAGGGCTAAATACAATAATATATACACAAGTTTGCACAGTAAAACGTTGTATCTTTTAAGTATGTGTTTAATGTCATTATGTTATAATCGAATTTAAGATGGGAGAGAGTGAGAGACTCGAGAGAGTGCCTATATTATGATAAGGTTGAACTTCAATTCAGCTGAGGGGAGCATATTAATAGTAAAAGGTCACTTCATCAATGCCATTAAAGTTATTTGTATCGCTCAATAAGGCCAAATGTCAGGTCAGTATATACGAGTATGTATACAATGGATGGAGGTTGTAGAAACCAGAGATCACCTACACAGTTTTGCAGGATGATGTAATATAATATGGTTGTATATTATTCAGAGAGTCGAGTGAGCTTGATATTATTTATAAATTAAAAAAAAATATTTTCAAAAATGTCTTTTGTAATTTGTATTTAACTGTAAAAGTAACTTATTAAAATTCTAAGGATGAAGTTTTTTAAGTCAAAACAAAAAATAAAAGTAAGTGAGAATGACATATACCGACCACGAAATTTTATGCTTAGATCATTATCTTACTTATATTTTTACTGTTTTATAAACGACATACTTTATAGAATGATATCTCACTAGCGACTCATCCTCATGCCGAAGAAATAAAACAAGTCTATTCCGCGGGAACTTTAATTTTTTCCGGAATAACCTATATGCTACTCAAGATTATAATCTATCTCTTCGCCAAATTCATAAAGATTCGTTCAACTGTTCTGGCGTGATTGCGTAACAAACATCCATCCATACAAACGTTCGCACTTATCATATTTTTAGATATAACACTTTAACACTATCCAATTGTGTTCCATTTCAATAGCTTACATATACTTATATTGATGTACAGTGCCTGTACAGAATTGAATAAAATCGTGCACATTACGTGTTGCGCTGCTGACGAGCCCCGGGCGCGCAATACTCTTCCTCAGAATCATGGATGCATGAATAAGTAAACTGTAGGTTGCTTTGCCGACGCGTCAACCTTATCTCTTATCTAGGGTTGCCGTTTTTGGATAAAATGACGAAAGAATCGATATTTATTCTAAGAAATATTAATAATAATAGTAAATAATAATAGAAAAGATAAATATTTTTAATAATTTTCAAATATTTAAGATATGTTTTTGGATTATATAGTACTATAATATGATAATGAAAATAAATAGGTAAATGAAATTATATATTTATATCACTGTTCCCTTGAAAAATCTCGAACATAAATTAATTAATTATATATCACGTGTCGCGCTCCGAGAGTGGGAGGGGCGCCGAAACCAAATATCTGATAAGATACGAGTACCTTCTATGAATATAAAACAATCAAAATGTTTATCAAATCCTTGTTGATAAAAAAAATTATAGATTCAAAAACGCTTGCAAGGGTTGCGTTGTGACAACCCTGCCTTTGTTCTCGATTTATCTAAAATAGTGAACCGTAATATGAATATATGTCCCTACTCCCTATGTATAGATACTGAGCAATTGTTTTTCTCAATATTCTCTGTATCTGATGGTCTTAATATTTTATTATAACAAAAAAATTGTAACAAAACATGATTACATGATAAGTTTACAATTTACATTAGTTGTAATCTAAGCTATCGGAAGAAATCTATGATTTTGTTCTCCTATACATTATTATTATAGAAGAAAAAAAGCATAGATTTTTCCAGATTTTTACAATCAATTGTTAAATATTTTGTAGATATTGACTTAAATCTTCTTCTTCTTCTTCTTCCCGCCTTTATCCCACGCTATGTGGGGTCGGCATTTTTTTTTATTATTGGTTTGGCAAGAAGTTTTACAACCGGCCGCCTGCCTGACGTTAACCCTCTTTGGGAATGCTATTTTCGGTGGTATTAGTATAACCGCCACCACTTGATTTAACAGGGTTGTGTTAAAAATTACCCTTTTACAATTAATTATTAAAAACACAAATACTATAATTAATTAGAAAACATGCTGTATCACAGGAAACTTAGCAGCAATTTTCATCTTGTATATTTTTATCAAACCTTGTTTTCTTTTAGTCCAGGGTCCAAAGGCATTAATACTCCATAACTGATTAGAATGCTCTGCAAAGCCTGTCTTTACTTTCTTAATACAGGACGGAATCATATAATTCACAAAAACTTTCCTCTAAATACACCTTTATGTCAGGATTCATGAATAGCTAAATGTAAATCAAGATCTAGTGTTTCTTGTAAAAACTATGTAGAATTCGTCTTACTTTTATTCAAAACGCTGTAGTTGCTAGTCATTTGTGTTCCCTATGTGAGCTTCAGTTTTTCCTAAATAGCCATACCAGTTATTGTTTTCGCTGTTTTTACTTGTTCTAATAGCTAAAAGTAAATCAAGATCTAATGCTTCTTGTACAAACTATGTAGAATTCATCTTACTTTTATTCAAAACGCTGTAGTTGCTAATCATCTGTGTATTCTATGTGAGCTTCAGATTTCTCTCAAATGGCCAAATCAGTTATTGTTTTCACTGATTTTACTTGTTCTAGTAAGCAGTGATTTCAGGAAGTATAGAAGGTTGTCTTTTTCGTCTTCCCTCATCCGATTAAAATTGTCTGCATTTATCTTCATGATTATTTTTATATATTTTTACAATATCTTACTGAAATTTAGGTATTGGAAAATGTGTTTTTTTTATGTTTTTAAATGTTAAAAATGTTATTTTTTTAATGATATTGACTTAAATCATCCATTTATTTTAGTCAAGAAGTAAAAATCTAATCAACATTGCTCCAATGCGGTCGCGCTCTTTTCGTTCTGATTAATGAGTTAGATGCCACAGTACAAAAATATTGACGCATAGATCTCCAAGACTCCAGATTAAGTACCTAATGTGTTTTATTTGGAAGGAATATCTTTTCTTGGATTTTGTCGCAGATTTATTTAGATTTTTGGTTTCCGACGTTTCGAATGCTTTACAGCAATCATAGTCACCGAAGAGATTAAGGTTTTTGATGTGTCAGAGGCTCATAAACTTGTTACAGACAGTGCCTACCCACAATTTGTAAAATTTTCAAAATGGTACTAAATTGAGAAAGGATATTGTGGGGAGGCACTGTCTGCAACAAGTGCGACTTACCATCTATGACTGCGTTACCACTTACCATCAGGTGAACATAGTCAAGCACTAATTTAGAATAAAATAAAAAAAATATACTCGTATAAACCTCGGAGACGTTAAAAAGACGTGTGGCACTCGGAGACTGCCGCGGTAAAGCTATTGCATAGCTGTTTTTATCAACTTATGCAATTATAATTATTTGTTTATTTTATTTATGCAGTATTTTTTTCCTTTGTTGTTTTTTTCTTTGATATTAATTCAAGTTACACTTTTTGAGCGTGGTGACCGATAAGAAAACAATTTTTTTTCTTTTATTAAATAAATGAGATGTTAATATTGTTCAAAATATTTTTATTATCTATTGAAAAAAACCCGCATGTCCGCCATCTTGGATTTGAAAATGGACCTCATTTTCGCAATCAGCACCTCGAGAAACCTCGAAAATGACACCTATGTCATTATTGAAAAAAACCGGATGTCCGCCATCTTGGATTTGATAATGGTCCTCATTTTCGCAATCAGCACCCCGAGAAATCTCGAAAATGACACCCATGTCATTATTGAAAAAAAAACCGGATGTCCGCCATCTTGGATTGGAAAATGGACCTTATTTTCGCAATCAGCCCCCCGAGAATCTCGAAAATGACACCGATGTCATTATTGAAAAAAAAACCGGATGTTCGCCATCTTGGATTTTAAAATAGACTTCTTTTTCGCATTCAGCACCCCGAGAAACCTCGAAAATGACACCCATGCCATTATTGAAAAAATACCGGATGTCCGCCATCTTATATTTGAAAATGGACCTCATTTTCGCAATCAGCACCCCGAGAAACCTCGAAATTGACACCCATGTCATTATTGAAAAAAAACCGGATGTCCGCCATCTTGGATTTGAAAATGGACCTCATTTTCGCAATCAGCACAAAATGTGTTAGGTTATTTTCGTTACGGAATTTCTGGATTCGGTCTCCACGCTCAAGGCCCGCGATAGAAGCTATGCAATAGCTTGAAAAATTGAAAGGTAACATTTTTATAAAAAAAAATTATCATTAATACGGTAAATATTGTTATTATAAATAATTGTAATAGTTAAAAAATATTATGGAATCCAAGAATTTTGTATGTATAATTTTTTATATATTGAATATTACAATTGACGTTACCGGAATAATTAAGGACATACTCGTACGTACCCACGTCCTACATACTTCCTTCAGTCACTTGATTAATTGGGTCAGTCTCTAGTTACTAATCGTTAATATCCAGACATATTATATGCAAAAAAAAAAAATGTAATACGTGCATAATAATATGACTAAGTAGTAAGTACATTTGGTTTAGAATATCAGAAACACTTTATATGAACGTATTTACATGGTTTTAGAAAGCCCTTATGAAAGCTTACGATTTGCATGTTTTTGATATTTATTTTTAGCAGTACGTAGTCGCGTGACATTCAAAGTATGCTTTTGTTATTTATTTTTAACTTGTCTCTTATTTTTAATACCTACATTCTCTTATAATGTGACTTGTTGTTGTCATATTCGAAAACCTTAAGAATAATGATTGTACTCGTACGTACGTATTGTACGTATATGTAGCACACACAAGAATAAGACAGTCATTTTGGTTTCGTCTCAGTATAAAGAGCTTTTTTAAATAAGATAGATTTTAAATAATACTAGTAGGGTTTCTAGGGGTATTTTAAAGTCGGTGTAATTTTTTTATATAATACATATAATTTTTTTATACGTAGTTACATATTTTGATAAAATATTTTAACTATTATAGCTTTTATAATTATACTATTTCCTTTACATAGATGCAATACGAAATATTACTAGTTTTCTATGTCTGCATGAAAAGAATATAAAATACGAATTAAAAATGAACAGTTATTAACACTAAAGAACTGAAACGACACGGTAAAATATTATTTATTACTTAACTACCATTTCATAGTTAAATAAAAAAATTCTCATATTTTCGCGTTTCTGTGAGACATTATATGATAACACTATTCTATTTATGGAAATCAATTTAATTTTATATGACAAAGGGCGTCTCTGAGTAACCATTTACAAAACATTTTTATCATATTTGCTTTCTGCTATAACCAGTGCAATCATCATGAATAACAACTGTAATACATGTAATAAACATATAAAATCAGCGGAAAAAATTAAATGTTCTTATAGTAATTGTTCAAAGCAGTATCACTACATATGCGCAGGTGTGACAGCCGATGTTAAGAAACAGAATACGTGGAAATGTTCGAGTTGCAAGGAAAAGTTTATAAAGTTAAAAGATACCACTGAGGCCTCTGTGAGCGGATCGAATGGGAATGACATAAGTAATTCTATTACACTGAGACGCCATCAAACATCAGGCATGTCGCAGCTGTCTAGGGAGCCTGGTGAGTCCTTTGACCTACAAACTGAGATTCTAGAAGCTATTCGGAATGATTTACCTGGTATTATTAAAGGTTTTATATCACGTGAGTTTACAAACATAAAAGAGAGCCTAAACGAGATTGAAAAATCAATTAAATTTATGTCGGCTCAATACGATGACGCCTTGAAGACCATAACATCAATTAAAGAAGAAGTAAGCGGTATAAAGAAAGAGAATGCCTCACTGCGCAATAATTTGAAGGAGTTGCAAGGTACTGTAACCTCACTAGAACATGACTTAAATAAGCATGAACAATGGGCACGATTGCAGAACCTTGAAATTCTAGGAATTCCTGAAAGTAAGAATGAGTCCTTACCTGAACTAGTACAAGAAATAGCTCTCAAGTCAGGCGTAAGTATTAGTGACGGCGAGCTTGAATTCGTTCATCGTGTTCAGCCAAGGAAATCATCAAGCGGGAAACCTCGCCCCATAGTAGTTCGTTTTAAGTCTCGACAAAAGAAAGACTCATTCTTATCGTCTGTGCGTAAGTGCAAGCACTCCACCAGTGACCTTGGAATACCCGGTCAGTCCAAAATTTTTTATGTTAATGAGCACTTGACACAACGTAATAAAAAACTACTTTTTTTATGCAAAACAAGGGCCAAGGAATTCAGTTATCTTTATGTATGGACAAAAAACTGTCGTATCTACGTGAGAAAGAACGAAACATCTCCTCATATACTTATTACAAGCACAAGCGATCTCCTAAAGATAGTATAAGTAAAAAATGTTACATTAATTTGCTTTGTTTGTTTACAGTACGGATATTACATGAGTTACTTAATCAAAAACTAAATATTGTGTATGGCAAGCGGCTATTCATTATTGTACGTTATAATTTTAATTCATATACACTATACTTATTATTTTACACAAAACACTCAACACATATTACACACAATACATTTAAACACAAAAATAGTCTACGGGTAATGAACAGCATTCTTATTATTTGTTATCATTATCTGGTGTTTTATTTATCTACAATGTTTATTTATTCACTAAACATAAATACAGTTTTTCCCAACCATGGACAGTGTGGATCATAAAACGTTAACATTATTATACCAAAACGCCAGGGGGCTACGTACAAAAACGCGTGAGTTTCACAATAATGTCATATGTTGTACTAGTGATATTATTACTATTACAGAATCTTGGCTTTGCGATGGTATTTTGGACTCGGAACTTTGCGACTCAAGGTATGATGTGTTTCGCCGTGATCGTGGCGCTGGTAGAAGAGGCGGAGGAATATTAATATTGTGTTCTAACGTGTTGAATGCGCGACATCGCCCTGAGTGGACTCCAGATGACCTTGAATGTTTATGGTTAACTATTGACCGCAAAACCTTAAAATGTATGTATAACATCCACTTGGCAACTATTTATATACCCCCCGATGGAATGTTACCATCGCGTATTAATATCTTTACAGATATGTTAAAGAATGTCTTTTTTAGTAATCCGGGCGACGTGTTTATAATTCTTGGAGATTTTAATCTCCCATGCATACGCTGGACTTCTGAAGGGCCAGTTATATTAAAAAAGGGTGCAACTGAAGTTCAGGACTGTGCCGTTAATTTATTAAATATAGCTAATTTTTTAGGTTTGAAACAATATAACTCAGAGCTAAACTCTAGCGGTAATACACTTGACCTTGTCTTTTGTAATTTTGAGGTCGAGGTCACTAGGTCCTTAAGTATTATGGTCGTGGAGGATGAATATCATCCCACTTTATCTATTGACATTACAGATATAATAATTCCCTTACTTAGTCCTACAGTAAAGTATAAATATTTATACAACATGGCGAATTATGAAATTATACGTGAAAATTTAAGTGTTTTTGATTGGTCATCCATATTAAGTATAGCATCATTAGATGAAGCTTTGGCTAAATTTTATGAAATTCTTTATGATTTAATCGATAAATATGTACCTAAAGTAGTTATACATGATAAAAATATATATCCTATATGGTACAACAGGTCTTTAATTCATATTATTAATGATAAACGTAAAGCACACGCTGACTGGAAAAAATATGGTAACATTATTGATTATGAAATATTTTCACTTTTAAGGAGACGTTTTAAAATCTTAGAAGACAAACTATTTCAAAAGTACATACAAAATACCGAAAGTCTTATCAAAATTAATCCTAAACATTTAAATAATTATATTAAAAATAAACGTAAAATTAGATGCAATTACCCTAGCGCTTTGGTTTATCAAAATAATATCCATTGTAGTGAAGATGATATATGCACTGCTTTTGCAAGTTACTTTGAAAGTATGTTTCAGCTACCTCTAAGTCAATATCCGTTGCGAAGCGTGGACTCTCCAGAATCATCAGAAATTACGTCGAGCTTAAGTGTTGATACTGAGATGGTGCTTAAATATCTTACCAGCTTAGACGTCAGTAAAGGTCCCGGTAGTGACAACATACCAGCTTTATTTGTCGTAAAGTGTGCTGATGTTCTCGCAGAGCCGTTATGTCTTATCTATAATAGGTCTTTTATGCAAGGTTATGTCCCAGCAATATGGAAAGAAGCACATATTATACCCATACACAAAAAAGGGCTGAAGACGAAAATCGAAAACTACAGACCTATTTCTATACTTAATACTTTTAGTAAATTACAAGAACGTATTGTATATAATTATATTTATCCACATATTTCAAAATTTATTCCTCAAGAACAACATGGGTTTATGAAACGTCGTTCCACTCTTACTAATCTATCCGTTTTTACTGGTGATATTTTACGAAGCATGGGCGATCGCATCCAAGTGGATGTTTTATACACGGATTTCGAGAAAGCCTTTGATCGTGTAGATCATATAATACTACTTCAGAAACTCTTAGCCCTTGGTATCAGCGGTGATCTTTATCGTTGGTTTGAATCGTACATATCGAATAGATCTCAAGCTGTTGTAGTCGGTAGTGGTAAATCTAATCTTATTGGAGTCCCATCTGGCGTTCCTCAGGGGTCATTACTAGGTCCGCTCTTGTATGCTCTTTATATATATGACATGGGTAATTGTATTAAACACTCGAAATTTCTTTTATATGCTGATGATGCAAAAATTTACAAATCTATAAACTCACCTGATGATTGCATTTTGCTTCAAAACGATTTAAATAGACTCTCACTTTATCTTAAAGCAAATCGTATAACAGTAAACGTTGATAAATGTACTCACATCACTTTTACGCGTAATAAAAATATAATTAAAACAACATATAATATTAGTAACACATCAATAAAATCAGCAACTTCCATCAAAGACCTTGGCGTGACATTGGATAGTAAATTAACATTTTCTGAACACATAGACTTAATCAGAGACAAAGCATATCAAAATCTTGGGTTTGTTTTACGTGTCTCGAAACCATTTTCAGATATTAATACCTTGAAAACGCTTTATTTTTACTATGTTCGGAGCGTATTAGAGTATTGCAGTCCCATCTGGAACCCTCAATACGTAACGTACATTGAGACAATTGAAAAGATTCAGAGAAAATTTATACGCTATCTTAACTATCGTAGTAAAGAACCTAAAACAGACTATATTGCATCTTGCTTACATTATAAAATGACCACTTTAGAAAGACGTAGAATTGTGGCCGACATGATGCTGTTGTATGACATTTGCAATGGAAATATAGATAATCCTTATCTTATAACAGAAACCTTGCAATTGTGTGCCCCTCAAAGGCGCACAAGGCACACTAATTTATTTCATGTACCTTGTCATCGCTCTAACTACAGTAGAAACTCAGTTACTCATAGACTGCCTCAGCAGTATAATAAATATTTTTGTCATGTTGATCCATTTAGTAATTCTAGAGGAAGATTTAAGAAAGCTATCATTACCGAACTTAATAAATAACACACGCACATACGTACGCACACATACGAACACACGCACACGCACACGCACACACACACACACACACACACACACACACACACACATACACACACACGAAAACCATTAGTCATAAATAATGAATGGCCGTATCATTGTTAGTGTTCTTTCTATATATATATTTTTTTCTCTCATCTTTGTTTTGCTTTTTATATTTGCACAGCTTTTTTTGTGCCTTTTCTTAAATAAATGTAAACTTAGTCTACCTTTCTATATTGCCTAAATAATGAAAATCCGTAATTGGCTTATGTAAGGTTTTATTTTTGTACTTACAATTTTTTTTTTGATTGTAGCTGTGGATTTTGTTTAAATAAATAAATAAATAAGTAAATAAATCATAAGGGGATCACTCGATGTATCGAGGAAAATAGCCTTTCCCAAAAATAGCCCATGTAATATTTCTAAATAAGAATCTTTTAACTTCGTTTTTTCTTTTTTTGCATTGAATAAGGATAATACAATAAAAAAATACAATAGAACTATTAATTTCGAGTAAGATGATTAGAATAATAAGATTTTACTATTTTTCAGCCTTGAAAGCTTTAAATTGCCTACTTAAAATTAAAAATGTATGTATTATTTGGGACCTTACGTGTTTTAAAATTAGATTTGATATATATATAATCGGAATCTCGGAAACGGCTCCAACGATTTTCATGAAATTTTGCATGCAGGGGGTTTCGGGGGCGATAAATCGATCTAGCTAAGTTTTATTTCTAGATTATAATAGCTCAGATTGATTGACAGCGGAAACCGGGCGGTCTCTAACCAGAAGTCCTCGGTTCGAATCCAGGTGTTTCCAGTCCGATTATTATTTTTTTCTTTTTTATTTTTTTCCAAAAAAAAAACCGTCGCGTGATATTGGTGATAATACTCGATTTGATTAAGTATAAATAAATAAAAGCGTAGTATTATGTCTAAAATACCACCTGGTGTATTTGACGACCGTTTTGCTATTTTATAAATATTTACAAAAATATTTTAAATGAAATATATGGGCCAATAATACTAAAAGATACAATGGTAGTAGTGACTGTGTACAAAAGTAATATTTTATTGATCCATTTCCATCTTTACCAGCTTTCATTTGGCACATAGAAAATTCACACCACATTAAGTTCTGACATAGGTCTTGGCCCTTCGCCACAATCAAATATTAGCTTAGAGGTTTTTTAATTATGTTTGAATTAAAAGTTTGAAAATAATACAATGATTGATTTCATTTTCTTATGCAACTTTAACATATTGTTCATTAAAACCAAGCTACCATTTTATTCACCTCATGATTAACACTCGTGCACGTGGGGAGGGGGTGCAATGAGGTGCACTCGTACCCCCTTGCCATGAAAGAAAATATGTAGAAAACATTAAAGAAATAAAATTATAGGAGTATTATATAATACAATTAGACATCTGCGAATAAAATAATCAAATATTTCTTGGAAATATTAATAAAAAAAATCATTTATAAATAAGAAAATAAATAAAGCAATCCAGTTAAATATTAGTAAGTACTTTAATGTGAAGAAGCAGATGCACTCTTAGAAATAAATTGCTTCCGCTCATAATCTCTTGCATGTTGTTTCATCTGTACTTTGTCATCCCTTACAGGCCCCGCAAACTATGGACTTTCGATCGGTCGATTGTTTAGTTGGTTGCTTAATTAGTATAGAGATGTATGGAAGTTCGCACATTAGAACGATTTGGTACGGCGGACTAAAAAGTTTGTTGTCTATACGATTGCCTGTAAACTAAACAGTCGGCCGACTTAATCAGCACGGCGGGCTTCCACGCGCGCACACTACGTACTGTTCAGACGGACAGGCTTTCAGTTTTTTCGAGTTACATTTTTAAACTTATTTGTTACATTTTTAATAAGTACTACATATTTTTTTTTATTATTTAAATATTTGAAATGAAATTTTGTCGTAGCTTTTCAATCTCAATTTCTCTAGATATAACCTTAAAACTGCAGTCTAAACAAACGGACCAACACTCGTACCAAATGTTGTTATGGCTTAAAAATATTTTCGATAGTATTTAAAAATATTATGCCTGCTACATATTTAAAAGTATACGAATTTAGGCGAGATTTCTGTTTCACGGTTAATTGCATAGTTAACTTATATTTGTATAACATAACATTTGTGGGTATACGCGGGGTTCTTATTCAGGCCATCATCAAACAAAATGCCGCAGCACTGGCACTCCGCCAAGTCTACTTGATCGCAAGCTGTGTCTAACTGCCACTAAAGAAGCGTGTCTTCAACAATTATTGTGAAAAAAATGTAAAGAGAAAAACTTTTGGTTTATAAAGTGGCCTTAAGTCTGTGCTAAAAAATCGTTAGCTTGGTTTAATATTATTTTTTTGAACATTGTGTCTACGGAAAGTAATATTTCACGTTTCATTTTAAACAGTATCATGATTCATGAGAGAAGATTTAAAATTCGAGATTTTTACGGTTGGACATGAAACTTAAACTCGATAATTGTTTAGCAATAAGCTTTCAGTGAACTTAAATTAGATTTATATAGATGTTTTTAGGAAATAGGTATATAAGAGACAATTTATTTGAAAGTATATACCTATTTATAATTTATGGATCGGCCTGATCCTCCCGCGTATTGAAGGGAAGCCGTGTTAAAGAGAATACAAATTGATATTTATAATATTATAATTTCTTGATATTTTTTTAATTCTCTTTAATCTCAATGAATAATAAAATCAGGTGGTGACATTAAGGTAGTTAAACAAAACGGAATATAATATGTACCTGCATGTGTGTAAGCAATTGTAATAGACTCTTTATTATCATATGTATTTTGTTGAAAGCAAAATTGATCAATTTACTTGTCAATTATATGGGCAGGAAAATTGTAAGTGTAGCGTGCTTTATATCCAATAACTTTCTGAAACCTAAAATAATCAACCGATAATTTAAGGGTTAAACGATTTATGTTGTCATATGTAATTTGTAGATCATGAATATATTATTATATTATAAAATTACAAAATTTTCGTTCGTTATACGTTGATAGAGAGCTTAGGTATATATTTCATAAAAGTTCTAAAAATATTTCTAACAGTAAATAAAAGTAAATAAATGTCTCTTCAAATTAATGATAAATATTTGATGTTAATTTGGCTGAGCTAATAAAATAGGTAATTGGTATCTACATCATATCATTGTGTTTTGTTTTCAGAATTGTTACAGTTATAACTGTATATATACGTACGTAATATAAATTATTATTCGTTTTGCAGATAGTTTTTAGTGTAAGATGATAATAATTACTAAATAATACAGATTAAAAAAATAAATAAAAATAAGAATACAAAATGAGTTTTTATAAGTTTTACGATAAGAAAAGTTAGTAAATGATGCAAAATGGTTGTTGTGTGTAAATTGCTTTTGCTCTTCACAACGAATTGAAATTGGTTTTCCATTCGTTGTGTACTTTGCAATTGAAGACGATAGTGCTGAGTTTGCATTCATCGAAAGGTAGGAACTATTTATTACTCTTACTAGACTAGGAAATGGGTGTACAAGCTAAGTGTTATATAGATAACAAACCGCAACTAAGGCACTCACGTACAAGTAGATCATTATAATCATTATAATGATCAAAATAAAAAAATAATTTAGTTAATCAATTGAAGCTAACGCTTAGTGTATTAAGACCTAAAGCAATGATAAGTATAAATTTCATAAATAATTAATTTTTATGAAATGAAAATAATTTGAAATGGCCGAAAGTGTATACTGTAAATGCTTTTAGAAAAGAAACACTATCGATCATGTCGTAGCATTAGATAAATGTAGGTATCATTCTTCTGTATCAGACTCTGTATTGAATAAAAATGTCATATCACGGTAGCTTCCACTCTATTATAGTAGCGTGCATGTTTAACTTCAAAGCGTACCTACACCTTTCAAAGCGCTAAATTTTCATTCAGTATGTTTCTGAAAAAGTGTCCATATTTTGTGAAAAAATTCCTGTGTATCAAAGGAATATTTAACAGTATGACACTTTACATTTATAGGTATAAATATGTTTGGATATTATTACAACAGCGCCACTACGACGCTTTAGTTGATATACTACACATATAAATTTTAAATACATACATATTATAAATTTAAACACCCATGACTGGAGTACAAACATACGTGCTCAGCAAATGATTGCCTCCAGCGGGACTCGAATCCGCGACCGCTGGCGCAGAAAGTAGGGCCACTACCGACTGAGCTAAACGTGTCGTCATGAATTTCAAATAAATAATTATATTTATGAACATAGTCATTACTTTTTGTTTTCGTTCTCAGAATTTAGTCTATTTTTTGTTATTTCTAACTAAGCATTATCATTACTAAGTATTATCACAAAAAGAAAAGTGACATAGTTAATTTTTAATATTAATTTAATTACGTTATGTTATTTTTTTAGAAATCCAGTTTAAATTATTTTTTTTGTATAAAGCAGTAGCAGTAGGTAAAGCTTAGTTATGGGGTATGTAAGTTTCTTCGAGCAAGCAATGCATGTTCAAGTCCAAATATGGCTTTTATAGGTAACTAAATTATCTCAACGGATACACGAAACGACATCATCCCCGCAAGTCTCCTTAGAAAACGTTGTAACTATATTTCTCCGATATTCTATTATCGCAAGTGATTGAGGCAATATATTTAGCTACTTCGTATAAAACAAGGCTGTATTGTAATCGGCATTGACCCAATATCTGGGTTATCTAGGAGCGTCACTGAGACGTCGTCCTTACGATACTTTGCAAAATTTATAAAAGATAAATAAATTTTAAAGAATCACTTTATTCAAAATGAAATATAATATAATAGAACATTAATTTTTGAACCCTTTGTTGTCCTAATATGTTTTATTAAACTACATTACTTACTTATTATTCGACATAATTTTTTTGCTGATCTATTCTTTCTTATACATAATGTTTTTGTAATATAGTGTTTGCTATAATATAGGCAAACATTCTAGAACATATATTAACTTAAACATATAACTTAGATTACGTTCTTAACAATTGAGATACTCTCTATTCTATAGTCTATTTTTAGACTTGCAATATGATTATTTTCATTTCACGAAAAGGAATTTTCCTATTCGAAATTCAGGTTATTGAGGTCACAAATTTTGCCACTATGACATTTGTCTATAAAAATCTATCTCACTGTCTAAGCGAACCACCGAATGATTTTGAGCACGCAATATTATAGGCTTGTTTATTTCTTACCGTAACGGTGTTTGCCGTGTCATGAGGCGTTTACCGGAAGCCACACTTTGTTAAAGTAACGGTTGCCTTATCAACGTGTTATAAGCTTAATTTACGGAAGGAATAAATAAATTTTAGTTATTTTAGGCTATGATAAGGTTTCAAGTATATTAAGTAAGTGCTATAGGTATATTTATATTTTTTTAATTTTTATATTTTTTTCCAAACCTATACTCATAGGTATACCTAATCTGTTGAGTTAATCATAAAATATATCATAGATTATGAAGCTTTATTGTTTAAATCATAGTAGGGAATTACTTTCATTTTTGTCTCTGAAATTAAAACAGGGGCAAATACCATTTCCCAACAAAATTGCAAGAACATAATATTAAATCGTGGTTGAAACTTTTAGCCTAAGTTCGACTTTTATTTCACCAGTTTTATTTATTAAGTCGCTATATTAAAACTTCAACTGCTTCCATACTTTGTTATATTTTGAAGATTATCGAATTTTCATGCATCGAGGTAACAGGTCAAAGACATAACCCTCCTTTGTATATTTTGACCGTCATAGTTATATAATGAGAGATAGAGTTTTTTTAATACTATAGGTACTAAATCTATTTAAGCTTTCGAATAACATTCATCTTTTAACTACATGCACAAAAAATATGAAATGAAGATTATTTATATCAAAACGATTAAGCAGGTTTAAAATTATAATATAGCGTCTACAGCAGAAACCGGATATCAGTAAGAGCAGAAAGCCGGATATCCGGGAAGATTATTCTCTGTGTTCTTGAGTTATTTTTAGCTTAATACCCTTGTTATGTACTACCTAAGACTTATTTTAATAGAAACGTTGAATTATAGGTACTTTAGCACAAGAAGAAAATATTGGTTAAGAATCACTTAAGATCACTTAATTTATCTAGTTATTTCATAAATTGATTGATGAATAATGAACAAGTGATTGAGGTATAAAAAATACAAAAAATACATAGGTAATAGGTATTAATTACATGAATGTAATGAACTCTATATACTTATTTCTCGAATTTTTCGAAAATAAAAGCAGAATCAAATCAATTTTATACTTGGAATCTAAGACATTTTTTCACTTGTCCAAGTATAAGCCTTAGCTCAAGTTATTAGCTTAGCTTAGCTCGATTAATTCGCTAAAGTAGAAATAATAACTAGATTCTTTAAAGAAACACAGTGGTTGCAAGTAGCCTACATATAATGTTTTTTTTCGTCAACGAAATATACATGTATTAGATACTTAATAGATACCTAACATTTTTAATCATAGAATGGAACGAAACTTAGTTCTATAAGGAAGTATCAAAGATTTTATAAAGCTCATTTCCTCGAATATTCCTTTACTACATGGTACTAAATGTATAGGTACTTAATATAAACAGATTCTTTATAATTTTGTTAAAATTATTATTAGGTATCACTGCAGTTTATGATTAGAAATCAATTATACTTATGTAATCATAAGTTCACGTGGGGATGCCCAGGCCACGGCCTCACGAGACCCCCGAAAAGTACTAAGTTTTCATGTAAAAGTTTTCGTTTAAATGAGAAACGGTTGTTGCCGCACTGTAGTTTTTTTCAATAAATCTTTTTTTTACCATTCAATTATTTTTATTAAAATGCCTTAAATGCTTGTGTGCCTACTGCCTAGGGCCTACCTCATGGTTTTTAGAGGAAAGTTAAAACATATTTGCCTAGATGTAGTTTGTTCATTAAGGTGGTAAAAACATTATATAAATACCATCATATATACCCTTTACTAAGAAAAATAAGTTGTTTAATAATAATAAGTTCTACACAACAAATCTTTTTATACAGAGAATTCTATTTTTTGTGCAGGAGCTAAAATATACGTATTATTATTATAAACCTAATCTACTTAAGACATGTGAAGTCTACCAGCCCGATAAGGATCACCTAAAATATGAAGATGTTTGTTGAAGATGTAAAAAAATATGTCGAATAAAAAAATGTATTACAGAATTCACCTTAAAAAGTTATTATTATACTGTAGCAACGAGCAAAGCGAGGGCAAATCACTAGTTAAAAGTAATAGGGATAAAATTTTATTTTGAATGTTCCTTAAAACAAAAATGTGTCAGTATCATGGTCTGTTTTAGAAACACTGACATAGAAAGGCCAAAATTTCAATTCAACTATCTTTTTTAAAAATAAAATGGCCTTAGCGTGTTTATTTACTGTGCCCTTTCTGCATACTAAACATAAATAAGGCTGTATAACGTGCCTGGCGTGAAACTATTTTTTATTTAGAGGAAATAAACGCGTTGCCGATGCACATGCATAACTAAATATATTACATTGAAATACCAAGATAATGTTACAGATTGTCTGGCGCAATACAAATAAAAACTTGTGATTGAATTTCTTGCTCCTTTTTACTTGGCAACGTCCGCGTCAGTAGTATAGTATTAAGTGGATCTAGTTTTATTATCATGGTATTAAAATGTCATGTGCTGCGGTAGACTACCAGCAATATTAAATCTAGGTTGTGTTTTCATTAACTTTTCAAAAACTCTGACAGAAGTTCATTTCGAATGACAGGCCGCTGTCAACGGCCAGGGAAGCGGATTAAAAATGCACAATACGAATAACATCGCATGCCAAGACGTTTTTTGTATTTTTTCCTTTGTACAGTTCATTGGGTTGTCTATATTCCGTGTTTGCCAATATTAAATGAACTGAAAGCTTTAGAAGCATACGTTTTAGAGACATACTACGGGAATTTATTATATTTATTCTGTTTATAGTACCTATTTATTTGAATGAAAGGTGTGCGATGTTCACACATTCAAGCAATGCATATGCATTTTTTGTATATTTATATTTCTTTTATCAAAAATGTTGTGTATTGGGTAATTAATAAATAGGTATAGTAAAATGTTTACATTGAAATGCATTTAGATACTGTAAACTAATCGACTTTTTGTCTTTTCCAGATTGGAGCAGTTTCTACCGGTTCAATGGTGCACAATAATGAAGCTCGTTAGTTTGCAATACAAAGGAACAGTCCAACAACAAGGTACTGTAATATAATGAAATTTGAGTGTATCGAATGGAGTAAAGTAATCCCCAAATGACTAATACTAAATATTAAATGGTTGCTGTTAATTACATGCCTTTAAAAACTAGGTTATATTTTTTATGTGTTGGCGAAAGCTTTACATATAAAAAATAAGAAAATCAGGCATAGTACTTACTGATTAAAGTAATAATCTTTTTAAAAATTATTTAAATTTACGCGCATATTGGACATTTTACATAACCATATTTTCGGCTTTTTTATGCTGTTTTTTGGTTCTCGATGTTATGATGCTTTTCAGTAAATACGATCACGAGACTTGAAAGTGAAAGACTAAGCTTCAAGACGTCTCAAAGATAATATAGAAAAAGAATAGAAATTTCAATGACAATTCAAAAAACAAAGAATATAAAGCACTAGTTTCCTATGTGCTCTTAAAGACTATCTATCTTTTTCGTGTAGATTCATTTAGCTGTTCTGGTGTGATTGAGTAACAAAAACCAATCCATTAACATTTTAGAATTTATTATATTAGGTAATGAGATTCACGTAATCCTAAGAAAGTATTATAATTTGGAATGATATCTTCGTTTCAATCTCACCAGCCGGCACCCGGCTCACACCAGAAGTTTTTAAGGGTTTTACTTCCACAAATAGTTCGCAAACGCTTAAAATTAATTTTTAATTTTAGATTTAATACCCAATCTCGCCGTAACCACCCTTAATTTATAATTTAAAATTTGTAGCAGTTAATTTGGTTTTTATTTTGGGATCATTTAAATTTTTTATCAAATTTTCTTCTTTACGTGAAACTGGTTTTCGTTAGCGGCTCCGCTCACATAATTACGTTTTACCTAGTTTTATTTTGATTTAAAATTCGATGGAAGTTAAAGTTGGTTTAATTTTTTTAAGCTAATAATTGACAGTGATATGAATAATTTAATTGTTTCATTTGTTATATTTGTATAAAGAAGATGATAGAAATGAACCATTTTGGATAGACTATATGTTAGAAACTGCCACGTTAAGTAACATTGTAAATTTAAATATTTTCACAGAATTTTTGATTGTTGAATATTTGTTTGTTTGGAGTTAAATATTTAAAATAGCTTGTTTGAACTTCTAACACTTGTAGTTAGTTGCCAAACATTCAAAATTAGAATAATTCATCATTAATTATATAGGTTAAAGGGTTTGTTTTGCAACGTTGTTATATACTTTTCATCGTAGCTTATAAATTAGTCATCTCCTTAGCTGTAGTTTCTCCTATCAATGTCTAATGATATTGGAGTGTGAAATCTCGTTTGCGTAATGTTGTTTTCGCTTCTGGATGATAGAGCTTCACACGTGCACAGGTGCGAAGAAAAATAACATTATGTAGAGTTTACCAGAACATTATTGACTCTATCGCAAACACACAGATTTAGCATAACGTAACGATAATTGCATAGGTACGCTATATGGATTGTTAAAATATACGAGTATTTACTCGGACTTTACCCGCATAGTCTAATTTTATACTACCGTTTCACCTTTGTTTCGTTCGGGTTCGTCTCGTGTTAATTTTTTAGTATGCTTTAATTTATTCGATAGGAATTCTATTAAAAAAAATATTAGCCAAAATTGCTCTACATGCCACCGTTTTAGAAATAAGCGGCAACAAACAGACAAATAGAGTAATATATAGCCGTAAGTAGCGTATGCATTTATTAAAACGCTGTTGCGTAAATGTTATGAACAGACACTTTCAATTTATTTATCTTATTCGTTACATCTCGTAAATGACTAATTCTTTGTATCAAATTACAATATATTCAACAGAAATATTTTTATATATTTCTGTATATAGTTTATTCATACAAACAGGTATACGAGTACCTGTCCTGACCAAACATTTTTTGTATATATTAATTGTCTAAATGTGTTCGATAGATAGATAGATTGTATGGATCAGTAGACTATGATGATATCAGTAAGATTTAGATATTTTTAAACTGATCTGCTACTTTTCTCTAAAAGACGTTTTATTATATAAATGATAGTCATCAATTATTTAGTTGCGTCATTAAGGTGAAGGGCAGCGTAGGTGCAAACAGACGTTAACAGTATGACAAAGCGCCTAGCTCCGAGCCACTAACGCAGGTCGAGATATCGATAAGGCACGAGTGTAACTATCTTTTGGTTTTTTATCTCGACCCAACCTCGTTTTAAGCGTGCTTTTATCCAACGCTATCGAATGCGACATAAGTTTTATTCAATAGATGTGCTGAAGTAAACAAAAGAAAAGGTCAAGCTATGTGATTTTACGCGAAAATTTGGTTATATTTTATTTTAGTAACCTACTTTTAATATATTACGGCTCTTACAATTGTTAATTGTGTTAAATAATAAATATAATAAGGTTTTCCCGTGAGAATGTGATATATTTGCGTAAAAAATATCCGGTAGCTTATGTTACTCTCTAACTCCTTAGATACATATGTACGAGTATATTATATCATACAAAAAGTTATATAATTCCATTGCTTCTTTTGACGTGAAAAATAAACATTAGTCCAGATTGTAGCTAGTATAAAAATGTTACTATTTTTATGTACTCTACCAAGTCATCTATTACCTACTAGTGACGTCCTTGGTACGAGTCCCTTAGCATCTTTTTGCCACAGAGAGTATCCCACGGGTAACATTTCATGTACCGGGATAAATAGCTTACGTAACTATCCAGCTTTAGTTAACGTCGGTCCAGTACTAGGAAGTATAAATTAGAGCAAATATTATACTGTTCTCTTATAAATATCACATCAATACTATCTTTTCGCCATGAAAATATATTTTGATGCCGATTACTCAAATTTTGACACATTTATTCTCTCTTGACTCTAGTATGTGGCCCCGAAGGTGTGTAATTTTTTCCACATATTGACTTAACCTACATTCTCATACAGCTCATCTATCATCTGAGTTAGTAACTTTAACATGGCTTTATTATGGCGTTTCATTTATTTCATACTTTAACAAAAACTAGGTCAATTTGTAAAATATCTTAAAGTTGTTTAAAGGTATTTTATTAAAACGCAAAATTCTAACGGTTTTTCTAAATTATACTACATTACCGTTAAAAAATCAGCGTTTCAATATAATTACTGGATTTAGGAACTTAGAGTCAAAATAAGAACCCTAAATTATATATAATTTAATAGCGTGATTATTTATCACGCTATTAAATTATTTTTGATAATTTGACATTATGCTAAAACAGGTAACTAAGAACGTAGAATAAGAAGACGAGTAAAACATTAAAGTAATTCTTAGCATTTGTCGTGTAGTTGTGATTTTGTAGTTTCAGTGTGCATGTACAAGTACTGTGCTGTAATGATGCCTCTGGGTATTCTCAGTATCAGAGACTAGCTCCTGTAATACAAGGTTAACAAAAGCACTATTAAATTTCATTTGTGAGTTTGAACACTAAAGAGTTAAATTAATTGGCGTAATTGTAATTCTGACCAGTCGCAGGTACTAAAATCTATTATCTTTATCGACTTTATCGAGGACCCCTTTCACATTGCCACTGGCTGTACAATGTGAACTAAAGTTAATATTAAACTGTAGGCTTACAAATTACTTTTCATCTGCCTTGTACAATTTTATTATATTCACGTACCTATATTATATTTATAAGTGGCAAAGACAAAATTAAAAAGTTGTTATCTATAGGAACTTATATTATTTAATTTAATGTAAAGTAAATGTACCCTACATTAAATTACTCGTAATATATTCATTCACGGATGACATAATACTAACATAAGTAAATATGACCTATCCCATAAAAAGAAATTGGACAGCGCTAATTCAGACCATTTTTGTTTGCTTTAATAGATAAAATAGATGTCGTTAATCCGAAAATTCCAAATTATTTTACATTCTAAACTAGTGAGTTACCCTCGCTTTGCTCGGGTTCCCTAGTTATTACTATTATAAGCTACGTCGGTATTATTTTTTTCGATATTCATATTTCAGTGGTTTAACACAAAACCTTGTTGAGTTTTAAACCTAAACCATCCTCATGAATAACTCCATTTTTTAGTTAAAACAACATGAAAATCCGTTCAGTAGTTTTGAAATTTATCTCATATAGTAGTCCATTGAAAAGTTACATTTGGGGTTGCGTTTTTTAGAGGACGCAATTTTATTTTTTTGATGTGTAGGGGGGGTCAGTGTATAGCTAAAAACAAGTTTGTGGGGTCGCCACCCTTGTCCCACGGCCGCCATCTTGAAAATAGTGGTTGAAATGGTTTTTACGATATATACAATCAAAAAATAAAATTGCGTCCTCTAAAAAACGCAAGGTAAGGCCTAAAAAATGTAACATTTCAATGGACTATAGAGAGACGGACGCGGACGATAATATGTAGTGATATTTCTATACTAAAATATAATAATAAACATAAATATGCACGGTACACAGTTTTCTTGGGAAGTGTTTTGAAGGTATAATATGCGTTTTTGGGATCTTATTTGCATCCTTTGCTACTTTAATAGAAAAAATAAGAAATAGTATCGTATGCCATTAAAAATCAATTGTAATGAAATTTGGCATCTAGTTAGAATTGGTACCCAACGATTGTTTTGCAAAATTTTAAAATTCAAGTAGAATCACGGTACTCTTAATTGATGCCCGATAGGAACAATTTAACTTAGTTATTGGTTTTATAAATGATTAATGAAACAAAGTTGAATATAATTACTTTAGTTTGATTATAGCCATAGTGATTCGTTCACATCTTAATGGCACCCACATCTGCCCCTATACGAATAACTGAGGCTTGGCCTGCAGCTTATCCATAGTTATGTATAAGTACATGGACTATAACAAATTTAAGTCCGTAAAGTTTATTAATAAAGTTTTATGGAGGATCATTCAACGTCCAAAAAATACAACGTCCAAAAAATAATGTCAGGCAAATTACGCACGGCACTAACTTAACTTGATAATTCGATTAGGCAGTGGGAACGTATCCAGTCCGTTATTGTATGTTAAATAAAAACTTTTTCTGAAGTAAATTTCATCTACATAGATGTCACTGCAAAGTGCAAACTGTTTAAAAAAATTAAAAGTTAGACTATTGATGTATACTCTTAATATTTCTTATTTAAAGCGTGTATTTCTCAATCCATTGTTGAAAGTTTCTCTATTTACTAAATAAAAAGGTTGGCAGTTTTGGTATTGTTATATTATGTAAGTAGGTCTGTTTACGATCAGGAAAATAGATTAGAATATTGATGATATTGATAAAAAGGGAATGTAAAGTATTTATGGATTTTGTTTTTCAGATAAAAACGTTAATGTTATAATAATGAAAGAAAAATAGCTTTTGATTGTATTTGATGTTTTTATTATATTCGTATAATAAATACGAAATAATAATATATATAAAAATAAAGTTTCTTTGTAGAGAAGTTAAAGTTGATGGTGGATAGATAAGATATGCTATTTATTAATATATTTTTCTTTATAAACTCTGAAAAATAACAACATTATTTGCAACATATGTATATAATACCTTAATCTTGTTCTAGCTAAAAGACACACGCGCGAATTGCTAGATATGCGTGTGATTCTAATTAATTAATTAATTTGCAACGCGTCAATTGGTTTTATTTCTTGCATCTTTGGTTCAATAAAAGTAACTTAAATTTAATTATATACAACCGAAAAGTCAAGCAATCATAACGAAATATCAAAAACCGCTAGACGTAAAAATAAATATGGCAGGGAGGTAGTTTATAGTTAGTAGACGTCCACTAAGAACGGATATTGCGACAGGGCTGGATAAAAGAGGTCTAAGGGCTCTCGTAAGCTTATATAAAAATCATTAACTTTTTGTGCTACAAATTTTAACGGCAGGGAGCACCTAGGAACGAACCCGAGCAAAGCGAGGGTGAGTCACTAGTATCGTATAATGATACGATACCACTAACTTTGTAAGGGTTCTTTGTAATTAAATATTAAATATGTTGAAAATTAAATACATTTAAATAAATGATGCGTCTCATGTCATCTAGCGTCACCATTTTAATTTTTTATATATATACAATTATTAAAGACTCCCTAAAGTATCCCTAAAGGTATCCTTTTTAGCATACAATTTTTACAAACTTATTTATATCTAATCAAAAGCTTAAATAATAAGTTTCCAGCTTCTAACTTTAAAAATATCGTAATTTCCATACAAAGTTTCATCCCCTACGTCAACACTTTACAGCTTTTTTTTTCGCCTTTAAAAGAAGCCTGTGTACCGAATTTCATTCAAATCGGTCTAGTAGTTTTTGAGTCTATTCGTTACATAGAAAAATACAAATCTTTCCTTTTTATAATATTAGTATAGATATAGATAAAAGGCCTAAATAATAAGTTTTAAGCTTCTAGCTTTAAAAATGACATAATTTCCATACAAACTTACATCCCCGATTTCAACCCTTTACCGCTCTTTTTTCGCCTTAAAAAGTGTGCCTATGTCCTTTCTCAGGCTCTAGACTACATGTATACCAAATTTTATTAAAATCGGTCCAGTACTTTTTGAGTTACATACAAAAATACAAAAATACAAATCTTTCCTTTTTATACGAGTAATATAAACTAGCATTTCCCGCGGCTTCGCTCGCGTTCTAAAGGCTGGGAAACAAATTTTATTTACTTAAGTAAGGATTAATATCATGTTTATAAAAACACCTTCGCTAATAATGCATTTTCTTAAAACAAATTTGATTACCATAAAAAAGGTTACAGCGAGTCAACCTTAAAAGATATACAAATGCTATCGAGGACTTTTTTTAGATATTTTAAAGAGGAACGATTCCGTCATACATGATTTTCGCACGCAACGGAAGGTCTCAAAAGGAATATTTTTTTCCCGTTTTTGCAACATTATTCACTGGTGCTCAGCTCCTATTGATCGTAGCGGGATGTAATATAGCCTATAGCCTTCCTCGATAAACGGACTATCTAACACAAAAAGAATTTTTCAAATCGAACAGTAGTTCCTGAGATTAGCTCGTTCAACCAAATAAACAAACTCTTCAGCTTTATAAATAGTATAGATAAAATGAGTTTTTTGTAACCTGCTTTAAATGTATATATTACCGCTTTAGGATTTTAACATCGCGTGTAAAATGGTTGAATGCATAGCGTGTTCTGGGGCAGTTCGTGGTTGCATAGTGCACCATGAATGCTTCTAGTTATTAAGGTGCCTTCACATTACCACAACTGCTACGAATGTGCCAAACAAGCCAAATCGTGGTAACTTACAATAGAACTTTCTCTACGGTAAACAAAAATATGTTAGTGCTGTTAAAATAATTGCCTTTTGAAAAATGTTTCAGATATATTGTTTCGAATTGTACCTAGAAAACAAGTATGCAAGCTTTTAATATGCAAATTGCACGTGAACGACGAACGCTTAAATCGAATTTGCTTTTTGCAATAGTAGAATTATTTTCAATTCAATAGTTTGAAATTACATTACTATACAAAGTATTACACAGAGACAAGTAAAATGTGTTCGCCTCTAGCTTCTCGGATTCACTTTCTTTTCGGATTTTGTCGCTGATTTATTTTGATTTTAGGTTCCCAACGTTTCGAATGCTTTACAGCAATCATGGTTACGAGAGAGACTAAAGTATTTGACGTCTCAGAGGTTTATATACTTGTAACAGATGCACAGTGTAAATTTTGTAGGCACTGTCTGTAGGTTTTTATTATTTACAATTAGGTAATAAAATTGTATCTATGCCTGTGCCTATAATAAACTTATGCCAGTCTCTCGGTCTGTCCGTTTGTACCTAGCATTATAATTTTGCGAATAACGTTAATTTTGGGACGCATAATATGTTATAAGGTAAAAAGATAACTGACGTAAAGCATAAATAATAGAGTTCTGTAAAAAATATTTTTCTTAAAATAATATTTAATAAAGTGGGATCATTATGTAAAATTTCATTTTAAGATATATTAATTTATATGTTATAAATTTAAAATACACTCGAAACTTAAGTTTTTGGGCAAAATAAAAAAACATACATGACTATCAATATAAAAAAATAAATGCTATATATACATAATTATTATTAAAATACAATGTATTTACACATTTATACAATGTCCGATCTAAGTGGTTTGGATAGAAAGGTTCGATATATCCAAGGAAAAGGTCTTGAGACATTCTGGAACTTCGCAACTGAAGATGCTCACTGATGTAAAACCAAGTTATTATGTTGGCGGACTAAAATCCTCGAAAAATTTTTATATAAGAGGTAGTTATGTAAACGGATTGCTACTTCGCATTCATTCGCTATATAACTTGAAAGACACTAACTTAAGACATGCGTAATTCTACGATATATTTATAATATGTATTTATTTAGAGTTATATATGACTATGTGTAGTGTATCCGTAGCACAAGCCTCGTAGCTTACCACGGAACTAGATAGCGCTGTGTATTAATGTCCCAACATATTCATTTATTTATTCATTATTTATTTCTCTAAATTCTTATAAGAATGATATCAAATCAAATCAATCAAAATATTCTTTATTCAAATAAACTTTTACAAACTCTTTTGAATCGACATTTTTACATAAATAAAATTATAATTTAAATTAAATGTCACTGACATTTATAAGTAAGTCTATCAGGAAGCTACCATCGTCTCGGAAGGCTGTTTTGCTGATAAGAGCTGGCGTGACACTCAACAGTGAAAAAAATAATTAATTACAAAATTGCAATACAATGTTTATCTATTTATCAATAGATATTATGTCATGTTCAAAGTTTTCAAAAGGGTATTTTATTGTTGTTGCTATCGGTCTTTTACAATAGAACGATTTATGCCGTCGGCTATTATAACAGAATAAAGTTTTATAAACACTTATTTTAAAAGAATATTTTTAGAAAATTTAAGTTACTTATATAATTATTTTTTTTTATAAATCCTTCATTATCTTCACTTTTTTCTAAATATAAAGTAACACGAGTAAATACAACTCCTACAACTATGTCTTTCAAGAATTTGCTAGGTTCTCTCTGAGAAGTATTAATAATGTTGGTAATGATTCGCACATAAAAATATCAAAGGTATGAAACCCGGATTTGAACCCGCTTCACTCTGTTTCCCACGCGAGCGTATTGCGCACGTAATAGTTCTATAATATATTTCATAATTGATACACTACAAAATGAAAATAGATTAAAACTAAAAAATTGCAACACGCTAATAACATTCTAATTTCTTCAAAGACTTTACTAAATATTAAAAGAAACAAACAGAAGAAAATTGTGAAAGAATTCTTTCTAGCACAGTCATATATTTCATGATTTTATTTAAGTAGTACTTTGCTTGATTGAGCAAACTAATAAATTGCCATTTTTCACTATAAAACAACTTTAACCAATTAAACTCATTCTTTATTCGTTCGTCCCTAGGCGCTCCTTCATCCTTGCCAAATTTAAAGTTTGTAGCACAAAAATGAAGGACTTTCATACAAAGGCTGGCGGTTTGCTTGGAGCCCTTACTAATTACCTCCTTAATCCAGGCCTGTTGCAAAATCCGTCCAAGCGGACGTCTACTGACTATAAGCTACCTCGTGATAAGTAAGTGATCATTCGCTTTCAGAAGTTGGTTTAATAATGTAATTTTTTTTGTATTGTAACTAATTTGTTAATAGTAGGGGGGCCCAAGCGGGGATTTCGGGATTTACTAAAGCGCGGCAGATTAATATACAGGGGGATACCTTGTACCCGGTTAAGTACCTCCACAAAACATGAGGCCCATATATAAGGCCGCCCGTGAAGGATACAGGATCAGATTAGTAAAAAAAAATGACCATCAGAAATTCTCGAGCGCGTCAGATTAAGGTAGGGTGAGTTAATTATATCCTAAAAAGTGTATATTCCACTAATCTGACAATTTGAGAGTGACGTAAAAAAAGGGGAGGGCAACAAAGTTGTAAAAAAAAAAACGTCATCTCGACATTCTCGAGCGTAGCTAAATTTTTTTTTATTTTGAAGGAAATAATTCAAGAATAATGAAAAATATATAATCTGACGATTTCCGCAAGCCGAAATAACAAAAACAATTCGGGAAGTTATTGGTTTTACCCCGTTTTGCGAAAATCGAGTTTTCATCAGATCTTGACGTTTTAAGGTCATAGGAAGCTTCCCTAACTACCTAAAATTCCAAAAATAGTGTTCTATGAAACTTCTATCAGACTTTCGAGCTGGGAGAGCTCAAATGCATAGAAATATTATTTCTTTGAACTCAGCGAGCTCAAAATATCACATAAATTATATTTTGAGCTCAAAAATGTCATAAGTACATTTTTTTTGTCAGATCAGGCGAATCCCTCTAGATAATCGTCAGATTATGAGACAGTACGTTTAGAACATAAAGATGAACCATATATATCTTAATCTGACGCGCTTGAGTATTTCAAAATGGCGATTTTTTTTTGCACATTATGAAAATGGCCGCGAGTTTGCGTCCCATCAAAGTCGTCAGATTAGTGAATGAGAGCTTTTTTTTTGGTGCACTTAACACTCCCTTAGAAAATCTGATGCGCTCGATAAAAAAATTTTTTTTTCATTTTCAACCCTTAAATACAACCACCCGCATCATGCAAACGATCAGATTAACATACGTACATTATTAAAAATACGTAGGGCATTGATGCTATCAATATCTGACGCGCTCGAGGATGTCCATGCAACAGTTTTTTTTTACATATTTAAAAATCTATAGCCGCTTCCCCCACCGATGTAAAGGTATATATTATTTAACATTTTTTTCTTCTTATCATCTAAGCTTTGCATCCCAATAGGTCTCTACGACGCTCGAGTAAATCCCCATTTAGCATCGTGGGCTCCCCTACCATAAAATAAATCGATATTAAACTAAATATTTTTAGAAAGAAGTTTATTATCGAATTTCAGGAACGCGTAGCTTCTACGTAGACCCGTCACACTTTGACCAGCACCCGAAATGACAATTTTTACTTCGGCTTGATCGCATTAAATTGAACTAAAATTTAAAATCACTTATTATTGTCTTTTTAAGCTTAATGTGCAATCATGCATTATTGTTATTTAAAGTCAATTAAATAGTAGTGGCTGAGACACGATACGGATCTCTAAGTTTTGAACTGAATTAAAAAAAAAACATGTATTGGATTAAAAACTACCAGTGAAATAATATAATATTTAATATTACGTTTGTTATTAATTATTGCGTAAGATTTCTAAGAATTAGGTTTGTAATAGACAAATAATATTATGCTCTAACAAAAACCTGGTATTAAAAAAGAATATGGTCGACCGCATTTTACATGTCGATAATTTCAATTAAGCTACGAGGAAACTAATTGTTTTTTTTTGTTTTTTTAGATTGGGGTGCTCTTGTTAATTAAAACATTTAGCCCATGTAATTTTTTCAGCGGAGCATAAAATTTAATTTTGTTCCTCGTGTCTCGGCAGTCCGTACTTTGTGATCTCGCGTGCTGTTTATATAACATTTCACTTGGCAGAATGAACTCATTACAAAGTGACGAGTACTGATGCTAATATGGCAGTAGATATAACTTTATCGGAATAACATAAGGGATATTAATTTGAAGAGATAGATACGGATATTACACAAGGTAATTACTAGGCGTGTGAAGGGTAAAGATTAAAACGGTATATTTGTTTTTGAAGTGTTTACATGATTTTCAATATGAATTTAATTGATGCTCATGGTGATGACATAACGACGCCTGCTCAAGCTCAATAAAATTCGATGAGTACGTCTATATCTTCTACTTAATCGGCCCACAGTAAGTGAGGGTCGTGACCTTAATAATTCGGCGAGTTCATCTTTGATCTGCTACGTGCTTCGTATGAAGTTAGATATTTTACAGCTGTGACTTTCTTACGAACCTTTATTCATTTTAAGATGGTTTCTTATTATGAATAAATCCTTGTAAATTTGTAATAAAAGTTTTTATAACTAATTTACATAAGGATGCAGTGCAGTTTTATTTCCATGTGATTTTCTTAAAAACTCTATTATTTTCTACCCTTCAAACATAAATTAAGCATATCTTAACAAATCTGTTAGAATAACATAGGTATAATTAACTCATCTGGTACGCTTTGAAACCATAAGAAGAGAATTGAATTTAACATACATATATTGTCATTATATTGTATCATTAAAATATGCTATAATATACGTAGTACGTACTACGAAATTTTATACATTGATTTACATAAGAATATTGTAATATAGGTCAAGGTTATAGAGGGAGTGCTTATAATATAAGTATTTTTCCTTTTGTTAGCGAGCCTATAAAAGTGGCGTACGCGTGTTTAGAGATATGAATGAAACAATATAAATAGCGACGGAAAAACCTTCTTATAAGGGGTATATTTATTAAATCTCATACGTAAGTATTCACTGTAATAACAAAAAGTTCTTAAGAAAATAGATTTTAATCTGTTTTGAGAGATATTAATAATGCAAGTTAAATAAATTAAAAACATAAATAAATACATTTGTACTAGCATTTTCCGCGGTTCTGTTCGCATTCTAAACAGCGGAAACCAAATTCTTAGATTTTACTTATTCATTTTTATCATACCATGTGCGGTTCCTCGATAAACGGACAATCCAATACAAAAATAATTTTTCAAATCGAACCAGTAGTTCCTGAGATTAGCGCTTTTAAACAAACAAACAACCAACTCTCCAGCTTTATAAATTGTATATTATTAGATTAGTAACATACGTATATTGTATATTTATGTGGTTTTCTTTTGGTCGCAGACAGTTAGACAGACAAAAAAAAATTAAAAACTATATGTGTATATATATAATGTATCGTTAAAATATTACTAAATATTTCAATTTAGATATTTTTTTTTAAATACTCAAAGACAGGTTTGACTTAGTTCGAATTTTATTATATACTCGTATGTATAGATGTCAGAAAGTAAATAACATATGTACCTACTTGGTAACGTCGGCTTCCAGTAAGTTGGTACTTTATCACGCTCAGAGTCATAGATAAAATCCGAGAAACCGCGACTGTTTTTTGATAAATTATTGCACTCGTACAACAGAAGAAGGCTATCATTAATAATATACTTTATGTCGTATAAAAAGCATGAAAGACATTAGTATGTCCACAACACATACTTTTTAACAAATTGTGTGCTCGGTTTTAAGACAGTAATTAGTACTGTACATCGTAAATAAGGTATTAGTACAAGAATAATGCTCAAAGTATCTTGACAAGGGTACAATGCGCCTTAGGGGCTAGCTGTAATTTGGTTCTCACAGAGTACCACTCAGCCGACGTACAAAATTTTCTGTAGTGGTCTAAGACGAGCTCCTCCAGATACATCGCTTGCTTTGTTTTATTTTGATAACAAAGGATTCTTGGTTTTAGGATACTGTATTTTTGCACCAGAATTATGTGACACTAAAATGTAATCACTAATAAGTTTATTAAAAGTATGTGTTTTAAAATAATTTCTCATATTTATTGTACGTTTGTGGTGTACGATAAGCTAATTAAAAATGATATATTTATAACTTTTTGTACTTTTTTGGTCATTTTACCTTGTCCTTGCGATAAGGTAGATTAATGACGATCGGAAGCAGTGACATCCTTGTGTAGTTTTTCTCCTAACCTAGTGCTTAATATGGATTTAAATGTCGATCAATAGGCTATGGCTGGCAGAGTAACACAGTATCTCAAAAAAATTTTAAACTAATACTCTAATATTACTAGCAAATTATTATTAATATTTTACTTGCAGGCAGTGGTTATATCAAGGTTGTAAAGTACTGCTAAATGCTTAAGCAGTAAGCATCCTTAGTATATAATTATAACCAAATTAAGGGAGTTCTCAGTTTTGATATCAAACAAATATCTTATGAATGGTATTTTTAAGCTATTTATCTAATTACTTATAAATTCATAACACGATTTTAATTAATTCACATAGAAAACTGTCAAAGGCTTTCATTTTTTCACTTTGTGGTGCTTAATTAACTTACTTCTGGTATTTAATTTTGTTTAAATTTTACTTAGGCACTTAAATGAGATAGAAAGCTCTGAAAACACTTGAAATTATAATTTTATATAATTTAAATAGAAGGCTAGCTTCAGTTTACTCTCTCATAAATCACTCCGCTGGTTTTTATATATTTTATACTACTTCGTACTTGCGATTCGACTTATCGTACATCGGGACACCATTAGGTAACAAATTTTAATTATTTAATTTAAAAAATTATGCTACTCTCAAATCATTGAATAGGTATGTACGACTATGTATATGTTAAACGCTATAATAGGTAACGCTATAATAGAGACAACATGTAGCTCCTGCATCCTAACTACGGATACTAGTATAGTAATTTGCTATCTGTACTATGGATAAACTTTATCATAATATGTATAATGTATATAGATACAAGTCACTTTTTTAGTCCATGTATAAGGTGAAAAAAATTATAGACTTATATAAATCCATTAGGATCTTTACTTAGTAGCTGCAAAAACAATTTAAAAAACTTTCAACAAGATGTACTAAGTTTCTGTCATAGCGTATAGAAATAACAATTTTACACATACAACTTTTCATAATTCAGTAATTAAGTGTAATAAATACTTTTAAACTTATTTTAAAGTAGGTAAAATAAGTATACTGTATTAAAATAGCTAAATTTTCCGTAATGTGAATTTTAGTTTTAATTGCTGAGCTGAAATTTAACGATGCTAAAATCTAGCGTTATAATGACTAGATTCCGATGCTCGCTCGTCAACACCGGAAACTTTATGACTATGGACAAACGAGCTCTGATGTCACACTTCTCTCTCGAGTACACTTCCGTATTCATCGCAGTTATAGTAATGATAATTTACTTGTGTGTTATATGTATATCATTAAGATAAAACAAACGTTTTACTTTGGAGTATTTTAAATCAGATTTGATATCCCCTCTATTTAGTAAATTTTTACTTAACCATTTTTGAGCAAAAAAACTAAGTGGGTGCTTCAGCGCGAATTGTTAAGAAATATTTCCAAAAAGAAGATATTTTTCTAAATCTTTTCTCATTTTAGTGAACTTATCTTTTCGTTATTTTTTTCGTTAATCATTATAAGTAGTTAAATTTACACCCACATAAACGGTAATTAAGTTGAAAAAAACATTCGAATTAAATTCCGTTCAACGATAATTTCGTTTATGAAAAAGCCATAATTTTTTGGGAGTTTGCTTGCATCGTAGAATTTCATTTTTTATCAACACCGAAGTTTGAACATTTTATTTTAAGCCTGTGAAAATGTTTCGATAGCCGTGTCGGAATTCATTTAGCACTATTTTATAATTCTGTTATAAGTTATTACGCCTAGTGAAAATACATGAATGCATTTACTGCATTTACGAGTTTTTACATAACAATTACTAGTCTTTACTTAGGATCTAACTGAGGCTGGAACTTTAACACATTAATCTAAACAAGACCTTCTTAAATTTGTCATCTTATACCTTCATAATAAATATAAAAAAAAATACTATTTATCACGAAAGTAAAGGTTGTCACTGAATAATGTTTGTGATGTAAGTAATTATTTCCCCATTATCCCGTCCCGCTACTTGACGACCGGCGTTTTTGTTTCCGGTTCTTGGATGTCACTCAACAACTTACCGTGTTTGTTGTCACGTGGCCGGTTCTATATATAATTTTTAATAGTGAGGTTTCATTTCGTCCATTTTTAAGGGTAATTTTGTAGAGTACATAGAATTACACTGGATTTCGTAACAATTAACAAAGAAAAAATAATAAAAATAATAATAATAATATATCGAGCAATATTATGTAAAACTTGTACTTTTAAGTTATTTTTGTCTTTATTTTTATTCTAAATTGTTAGCATTTTATACATCTTTCATTATATTTCAAGATAATAGTTTTTATGCTCAGATTTAGTAGTAGACATTAATGTTAGTTATTCGGCATAGCACAAAACGTTTTGATACAAGTGTAGAGCGCATTTTTCATGAATACACGATTGTTATGAAGATAAACAACAGTGCTTTGAATAATACTGGCATAGACGCTTTGTGCTGTGCCAAATGCAGAATGTAAATTCACACGATGCCAAGGTTTTTTTTTCAGACATATTATCTGATAGGTGTTCTTTACTGAGTTATTTTTTTATTATAAATAAAATCAAATTAATATTTTTTCTCTTCAAAAATTGTTATCTTTAATCAAGCTTATAAATAAACCTTCCAATAAAACTTGTCTTAAACGGCTTTCTTTCAATTCTTAAAAATTAAAAAGATAAAATGGAACCCGGCATTTATTATTCTAAAATTAGTACATTTATTTTGAAACAAAAAAGAAACGGTAGCATAAAAACAATCTGCAAAATTACCTTTTCTTGTCTTAAGGAACGAGCAAGTGGGCGATTTCCACAAGCTATTTTTGGGCTTTTTACTGAAAGGCAGAAAAAATGCTGATACAACGGTTCTTTTACTTTGAAATTGCATATTTAATGACTTCGTTTCTTAACCTTCTCGTTCGTTTAAGATTTAGCTTACATGGGTATACATTTTTATATCTGACATATTTTATCGCAATTAAAAATATAGAAGGCATTCTTTCAACATCAAGAAAAAGTACCGACAGATAAGTATACCTATACGTATCACGTACAAGTAGTTATGTACAGTGTACTATGTATATAGAATACTGTTATTTTTTAAGTTTAATCACTATTTATAATTTATTAGTTTACCTGCTAGAGTCCCTTAAAAATATTCTTATGAAAATATAAACAGAAATAAAAATTATTTATTGACACCTAAGCTCTAAAAGTATGAAAAATTAAATTATAAAATTAAACAATTTAAAACTATTTAAAAATACTTGTACCCTTTTTTAATTTAGTTTGTTTTATTTATTAAATACCACTAAATTAATAATGATATTTTTTCCGACATTTTAGATAATATATACAAAACAAATTAAAACACTTGCTAAATTAAAATTACATACTGAAACCTTCCTCGAGAAACACTCTATCCATTGAAAATAGCATTGTTGAAAATAGCATGAAAATTGGTGCAGTAGTTTTTGAGTTTTTCGCGAACAGATAGGCAGACATACAGACGCGGCGGAGAACTTTAATACTCAATCAACTGTGAATAACAATCAATCGAAATAATACTATATGTTACTAATAAAACATTGATATTATAATATATCAAGGTTTTTTAGTAAAATAATTATATAATATTTGCATTTCATATTATTAATGAATCACATGAAGGTTAAATCTCATTTCTGAATTTCGGAGTGCAGTCTCCAAAACAATTAACAGATGATTGTGATATTAAAGTCGGATGCTGCACCGCAGTTACCGCAGATAAATAATTCATAGTGTAACATGACGCCAACATTGCAGAGCGCAATTCAATAATATTTGTTGTAAATCTTTTTAAGAAATATATTTTGCCGTTTTGGACTTTATTCTGTATATAAAAAAATTATATCCATTTTTATTCTAATGAATAAAAAATCTAATTGCAAGGATTAAAAATTATGGTTTACCGGGAACAAGTGATGCGCTTGCACTAGTAAATTCTATATGACTTAAAAAGTACGCTCTACCTGATCACGGAATAAGAGCAATATGTTGAAACAATTCCGGCCGGAAGGCCGTAAAGGTAGAGTTTGATTTGCTTTTTTTCTTGACATACACTTTCGGGTTTGTCTAGAGATCTATATTCTAGTAATGTTGCTTAAAAATGGTAAGGCAAGCACAAAATAGTACAGTAGTAGTTATATGGTCTGTCCTACAAATTATGTATATTTAATTTCTTTTTTGAAGTATTTATCAACAACAAATAATATATCATATTTTTTTGACTAAAATATTATGTTCATTAAAATTTGGGTATTATTAGTAACAATATTTTCAAATAAAATAAGTATATTAAAAATATATTAAATGAGCATCACAAATTTAACGCTGGAGCTTATTCATTATTAGATATTTTACAGTCATATAGAAATAGATAAAGCAAACTTAAAAAATAAATATTCTAAACTTTTCTACTACATTGCCATATAAAGTTTCACAACAAAAGAAAGCAATTGGTGGAACTACCTGAGAATAGTTTATCCGTTATCAAAAATAATAAATTGCTACGGGCCCGAAATTCGATATCTGGTCTTAAGTCCAGAAGATTTTCTTTCGTGACCTTTAAATCTCATAAGTGCTCGCCTTCTTTTATAGGGATTGAATGAATATATAAGCTATGAATGTTACATTTTTTGTATAGTTTTTTGCTTTATTATTTTATTCCAACTTTTATGCAAATGTGTACGTTTCAGCAAAAAGGAGGAATATTGAAAACTTAGATTTTTTTTACAAGTATAAGCTTTTTAAGTTTCCCGTACTCTTAACCGCCCGCCCGCAACGTGCCCGTGGTCTAACGTTCTTAATGGTTTTTTCATTATCCTCAAAATGTTTATAATATTATAAAAATTATTTCATCTCTCGGTATTGAATATCGGGACTAAAGTTGGAAAACGTGAATGATTTTTTATTAAAATTTTATGGAAGTTAGAGTGCTATTTCATCATTTAGCAAAATATCTTAAACGTTTAAATCCTTATTCTTCTTCTTTTTCTTCTTGCCCCATTCCCAACTGCACCTGCGTCAGCGTAATTTGTCCAGGATTGTTAGCGATGTCACAATTAAAACTACATTTAAAATTCTTAAAAAATAATTTGCTTAAATATAAAGTTATCTTTCAGGAAATAGTACCGACGATATGTGGGGCCAATTCTAATATTGATTATCTGACAGTATTAAGCTTTTGGGAAACCTTTACTAATTTCTTAATATACATGTTTAACGCACTTTTAGATAAACATTATATATATATATATATGTTAAACTCGATTACTTATTTACTAATAAGCGCCGATTATAACTAAATAATAATTGAAAATAATTCTTACAGATTTTTTTTTGATTTTATAAAATTCATTAAATTATTTAAAATTTTCGTACTCTTTCACCAATTCAGTAAATAAACTTAATAAAAGACAAATTAGTTAGGGCTATGGTAGGTTTATTTTTTCTATTTTCTAATTTTCCAAGTAACGGCAGGATGATAAGCTAAGTAAGTCACAAAAGAACTGAAATACTTCAAAGTTGAAGCTTTTATATCTCAAGAAACTCTTGACTTTAGCGATACTTTTAACAAGATTGTTCGATCTCAACAAGCTAAATAAATCAATACCTTTTGGTATATAAATAAAGTTAGAGTATATGAGTATCAAATTACAGTAAATAAAATTGTAGAATCCAGAGCTACAAATAAAAAGCAAATAAACATATAGTAAAAATGTCACGTTGCTAGCGCTATAGGTACTCAGATATAGTTGGTAAAATAATATTTTATATACTATCGGACTAATCTATACTTTATTAAATGTGAAAGTTTTTTTAGTCCTTTTTTAGTCTTTCATTTTGCTCTTTATGTTTAAATGGCTACCATTTTGTTTCATAATTTTTATAATGTTGCTTACTAATAAAAGTATTACTTATTAAAAACATGCGCGAGCAAAGCCGTGGGTTCCGCTAGTAAACTTAACAAATTTATACTAAAATCTTCCCCGAGAACCACTATCCTGATTGGTGAGATCTGCATGAAAATCGGTGCAGTAGTTTTTGAGTTTATAGCGAACAGACAGATAGACAAACGCGGCGTAGGAATTTGTTTTATAATATGTAGTGATGATATAAGACGATACATTACAAAGCAATAAACATGTAAAACCATAAACAGGCGACAGTTTTAAACTAAATCGCTCGTGCCGTTGGTGCTTAAGTTGATACTGCAGTAACTGTTTCCAGGACTCAATAAAACTTTGAAGCCATCTTGGAAGCGTTCACACGCAATATTCCGACGATAGTTAGAATACGCATACCTACTATTATTTCGCTACAGTTCTTGTTGTGTTCTAACTTGTTTGTTACTATTTCAAGTGGTACTTTATACGTTGCTTTCTGTTTCATATGTATTCAGCGTTTCATTTCAATTTCTTATATACTTTGACATATTTTTAACAATTCAATTGTTTCAACAGTTACGTCTATAAAGACGGGATATAACTTCATTCTGATAAAACCACAGCGTTCACATGACGCGATTTGAGACAGGAAATTGCACGTTGAAACCGCACTGTCATTGATGGTCGAGTGCATGAACGGCTGACACCAGTATTATATACTGGAGCCATCCGTTCAAGGACTCGATTGTTTCAGGTCAACCTAAAATATAAGGTGAACTGAGGTATATATAAAGTGGGAATTACCACACAATACCAGTGCTACCCATCAAAACCTTCCCCGTCTTGATAAGACGTCGCAGGATCGCTTACGTATTCAACCACGACGCTCTGACGTCGGTCTGATGAAGCAGATCACACATTCAAGAGCTTGCTCCACAGTCCAATATGCTATCAGAAAAGTATCTGGACCAATCCGCATGGCGCACCGCCCATTGTCCACATCACTACAACAGTCAACACCGTAATACAAAAAGAACAATTCAAATCGGTCCAGTAGTTTTGAGTTTTAGCGAGACTAAGGAATGTTTGATTTTTATGTATAGGTTTAGATAGTCCCACATCGGCCTTTGGTCGATAATTTTCAGTTTCATTTGCGTAAAAGGTGTGATCACGTGGACAACGCTAAATGTTAAACGGATTCCTCGCATAAACAATCTTGTAAGATGCCCTAGATACATGACATTATGACCTCTTAGCAAATACGTCACTAAAGAAATGCAGCATTTTGTGACGTACTCGTGTATTGTCTCATTAAAATCTTTCGCTCTATTTACGCTTTCTTTTATTTACATGGAATAGGAATATATATTTATTTCACATGGACTTTAATTTATTATTATTATTATATTTAGGTACCATTATCATAATATTTCATACCATTATGTAGTCGCTTCTCATGTGTAACATTCTGGATACATTATGTGTATAATAATATTTTATTTTACTAGGCTTTGATTACGTTAAATATATTTTTACGATCAAATTTAATTAAGGCAATTTATCTGGCCCATATACGAATACATATTATGTATACCCTCAACAGTAATTACGCAGGGATGGGGTGTTCTATTAGAACTAATTATAAGTATATCATATTTATGAAGAAAGTATACTAATAAAATTTTTATTATATTAATCTTCTAATTAAAAATAATTAGAAATAGGCATTAAATAATGAACTAGTATTAGACATTTTCAGTGGCTGGTGTTTTTTAAAAGTTTGAAATTCGAAGAAGATATTCATGAGATGCGAAAGAAATTGGAATATTTATAGATTGCTCAAAAGTTACAAGCAATCTCATAAAGTTATAAGCGATGAAGCTATTATGGAGAAACGAAATTGGAAAAGTGGGGAAATCACTCGCGCTTCTAAGGTTACTTAGCTTAGCACTAACATTAAATTTGTGAGTTCCTTGAGCATTTACGTAAACCCTTAACTTATTAATGCATATTATACTTTACACATATATTTAAATAAAAACATAACACGAGCATACATAAGCAGTTACAATACGTCTATATCTATAAAAGCGTCTCTACAAACATGTTTAACTATTTACTTTGCAATACCTTGTTATATAACGAAATAAAGATACTGATTGAACTAAACAAATCTTGACTTGTGAGCTCATCCTTTTACTTCCAAAGAGAGACAAAGAGAGGTCAAAAGTCAAAACCCATTACTGCTATGTTGTTGGAAGTTTGTTTGTTTCAGCAGTTGAATTTCTTTTTAAAAGGTTACGGGTAAGATAAGTACTGTGTATACATTCATAATATACACACATGTATATTGTATATTGATGCTTACCTTATAATAAATAAGAACCATATTCGTGTGATAAATCGTGTGAAGAAGAAATTTAATATAATTTTATACATTGGCACTTTTGAAATAAGGATCATACTACGAGTTTTATACATATGAATATGTACAATAAAAATGTGTACACAAAAAGGTTTATGAATAAATTACAATTATTTAATAACGTTCCAACAATATTTGAGCCAACATATAGACTAGCGACATAACCTCGCTTCGCTCAAGTCGCGACTCTCGGTACGTTTTTTTAAGGGGAAACCTAATTAAGGGGAAATCATTTTCTAAAATAACAGAAGGCTTAGGTACTTTAAGGAATAACCCGGCCTGCATAAGTTATCTGCCAGAGAAAATCATGTCAAAATCAGTTCAACGGTTTCAAAGACTAATCGAAACAGACAAAAAAATGTTTATTAAGTACTTACATGTACCGTATATAATTTGTGTGGAGTTTTAAGAAAATATAAAAAAAAAGTCGTGTGGCACTCGGAGACTGCCGCGGTACAGCTATTGCATAGCTGTTTTTATCAACTTATGCAATTATAATTATTTATTTATTTTATTTATGCTGTATTTTTTTTCCTTTGTTTTTTTTCTTTGATATTAATTCAAGTTACACTTTTTGAGCGTGGTGACCGATAAGAAAACAATTTTTTTTCTTTTATTAAATAAATGAGAAGTTAATATTGTTCAAAATATTTTTATTATCTATTGAAAAGACCCGAATGTCCGCCATCTTGGATTTGAAAATGGACCTCATTTTCGCAATCAGCACCCCGAGAAACCTCGAAAATGACACCCATGTCATTATTGAAAAAAAAACCGGATGTCCGCCATCTTGGATTTGAAAATGGACCTCATTTTCGCAATCAGCACCCCGAGAAACCTCGAAAATGACACCCATGTCATTATTGAAAAAAAAACCGGATGTCTGCCATCTTGGATATGAAAATGGACCTCATTTTCGCAATCAGCACCCCGAGAAACCTCGAAATGACACCCATGTCATTATTGAAAAAAAAAACGGATATCCGCCATCTTGGATTTGAAAATGGACCTCATTCTCGCAATCAGCACCCCGAGAAACCTCGAAAATGACATCCATGTCATTATTGAAAAAACCCGGATGTCCACCATCTTGGATTTGAAAATGGACCTCATTTTCGCAATCAGCACCCCATGTCATTATTGACATCCATGTCATTATTGAAAAAAACCCGGATGTCCGCCATCTTGCTAACTACAAACATCATAATTGTTGGAGTTGTTTCGATAACAACTATTACACGATCAAATAGCGTAGGATGCATTCAGTAAGAATCTGCCATATTTACAAACCGACATTTCAATTTTATTTATCTGTATATAGATATAGTATTGTATTGTATATATTCAGCCCTTTTTAACGTCCCACTGCTGGGGTATCGGCCTCCCTTCAATACAAGAAGGTCATGCCATAGTCCACAACGCTGCCCAAGTGCGGGCTGGCTGACTGGCGACTGCTAGGTTCTCTTATATTTTCCTTCACCGTGACCGTTCAAGATAAGTGGTAATCATGTTAGAAATTTCGCACATGAAAATACCAGAGGTGTGAGACTCGGATTTGAATCCGCATCAATCGGTTATCCAAGCGAGCGCATCACCACTAAGATACCAATGTCTCTTATTAGGTAGGTATATGGTATTGATAATAATAAAATGATCGAACACTATAAAATGTAACTATTTTCGTATGAATTCTATAAATAGCTAAATGCTCTTTTGACGCTAGATTGCGCGTGTTTATGGCAATAAACCTAACCTAAATAGGTTGCTTAAATTTGAAAGGCTTCGCTTTACGAGGTCTTTCAGGCATATTTACAATAGGTACTAGGTAGGACACGGGATTAGCTTGCTCGTAAAACTTGTATAATGAAACCTTATATTAAGCAAAATGTGTACGGGAATATATACAATAAATAGGCTATTAAATACTTATATTAACTAAGCCCAAATATTTTTTTTCAATTTACCCATAGCTACCACCCAATTTTAGTTATTTTTAACCAATGATTTACTATGGCTTTATTGTAAGTGGTTTTGTTTTTGTTGTGTGTTGTGATTTTACAGAAATCCAGATTTTTTATTTATTTAATTGTACGCCATTGTAAATCATTAAAAGCTCATTGGAGGTTATTTATTTAACAATCTTTGAATGAAACGCTTTGATGATCTGATAGTCTAGGACATGCATCTTCTTGTAAAGGGCTGAGACCGAGAAATGTATTACATTAACATAATATGAAAGATCAATAAAATTACTCACGAACAAACTTTAGCAAAACTTGCCAGCACAACTATTTTCTACCCATCTAGCGAAAATGACTAGTACATAAATGAAGCCTTCTTGGGAAAACTCATTAAAATTGCATACACCATCTAACTAGTCGGGCGTTCATACGTAAAATATTTAACGATTTTGTTTAAACATTGAAGTAAGTATTAAATTTGTTTAGGACAAGGCCATAATCAAGTCAGTTAAAAGATATGTAAAGCTTGTTTTGATCAACTCCTTTCGAGTATCTTCGTCACTAAATCAATAAATTTTATTGAATTTTTACATATACGTGAAAATTATGACCGCATCCTATATTGTCTTGGTTTCTTTAGTCATACGCGTATTTAAATTTTGGCAATGTTCTTTTTACTGTTGAAATTTTATTTTTTTTACGAGTAATTGTCTGCTCTTTTTTTCATAAAACGCTTACATTTGGTCCCAAAAGCAACTAAATATCGGTATAATTTATTATTAAAAACTTATTATAATTATCTATCTGAATAAGATAAGCTAATGCGGCAAGAATAAATCGGAAATTTACGTCTCGAGCACAGTTATTATTTTAACTCGCGGATTATCTATCCCTTAATCTATAGAAATATCAGTATAGTCAAATTCAGGTTTAGAAAAGAATTCAAATAAACCTACTGACGTCGAATACAACCCTGAAATTTTGAGCCTGACCTGTCCCGAGATCGCAATCATTTTATGTTTCCAATTATAAGTGTTTACCAATATTTATTCAAAATTTTCTTCTATTGCAGGAAATAACGAGAGTGTAGGAGTACGATCGTCGATATGCCACCTAAGTAAGATAAATTACATAGATACTTAACATTTTTAGATTTTCATTTACGTAGGTTACATATCGATCTTCAAACATTTAATTTTTAATTTACAAGGCTATATATTATAATATGTATGTATATTGTATATAGACGAGTATATATGTACGTATGTGTGTATATAATTATAGTTATACTAGATGTAATGGTAATCATTTACACGAAAATAAAACCATCTTCATAATTCCTTCAAATGTACAATAGGTAAATATTAATTTATTTCTGGAAATGTAAGCGTTGCTTTTTGAAAATTTTCGTCGACATGTTATAATCAAATATAAAAGAAAACGAAATATTTAGTGTCTGAGAAATAATACATTTATTTCTCGGAAATTAAATTGATCTAGTTTGCATAGACAACGCCAACATAGTATACAACAGGTATATGTATTTGTTTTGGACTTTTCATACATTGTTTCTCACAGACTCAATTCAGTCTCTATTTAAATATTTTATGCTGTTCAAAACAAACACTTAACCTAGCTACTTTTTGATATTATATATTCATATAAATTCTTTATTAAGTTCTTTTATTAGTTTATATAGTTAAGCTTATTTAATGTTCTAATACTGAGTTAGGACAATCGGTTTACATGATGCGGATCTACAGTTAACCATGCTGGCTAATTGCGTGTTGGCGTACTTTATGTGTTACATTATAAGTTAGGTCCTCTTTACGATATTTCCTCGTAAAATTAATGATAATCATGTTGAAAAGGATTAGCACATTAAAATATTAGAGATGACAGATTTATGAGAGATGAGAATACCCGGGGCTTGACCCACTACCCAAGTGAGCATATATTGGACCAAGCCTTTTGATTCAGTTAATTTATGATGATTTTTAAATGTATTACCAATTAATAAATTTTCTAAACTGTATACAACTTTGTTAATATATGACGCGACAAGCGTCACAAAGAGTTGGAGAGTTGTAAGTACAGAAATTAAATCAGAGATTACGATTCCAAGTAAATTAATTAAAAACAAATAAACAAATACATTTTACATGTTAATAGGTTAAATAAAAGTTGAATTACATTCCGCTTCCAGTAATACGAGAAGGTGCGTCGTGTTCACTTAATTAAAATGTGAATTGAAGCACAATTACTTGATCTACCGAAAATTATAATCATTAGTAGTGTCGGAATAAGGTAAGATGACTACTGTGTGTTTGTACTGTACACGACTTTTCACAATCAGGTTAGTTATAAGAGTGGGTGAGGAAATAATTCGTGCACTGAGGCCACTTCAGTCACTCCTGGTATATTTATATTCGCCATTGCTACATGAGACATTGACGCTTTACAATTGTATTAATAAACTATGTCAAATATGTCGTTACCAATGCCTTATACCTACAATTAACAAATTATTACGTATATGTGCCATCCTAATAAAATCTTTATAGCATACCTATTCAGTCCACAATTGGACATAGGTCCCAACAGTCCCAATAGTTGAAAATAGTCCCAAAGATCTTCAAAACGACCGGTCTTGGGCCATTCGCATCCAGTGGGCTCTAGCGTAGCGGACTCTAGCTCTAAAAGAGATCTTTTTTATTTCGAACACAAACACCACAAAGAACTACAAAAACGTAAAATTCAAGAATATATGTACAATGTATATATTATTGGAAGCGATGAAATCTCGAGTGGCTTAAAGGTAATTTGTAATGTAAACTGAATTGATTAACATAATTATGGATACTTAAGACAGTTTAATACGAGTATACATAGGTAGTTACATAGGTACGTGTATCTCTCGAATGTAGGATAAAATATATATTTGTCTCTAGGTGCTCCCAGCCAAATTTAAAGTTCGTAGCACAATAATCTGCCCCATAATTAAAATAAATAACATTTCTAAAATAAAAGTAACTTAAGTTACTCCTCATAATATTAGTTATATGCGTGTGAAAGTTTCGTCAATATCGGTCCAGCAGTTTTAGCGGATTAGCCAGAACAAACAGACTGACAGGCAGACAGGCAGACAGACGACAAACAAAAATTTTAAAATTTGATATTTTAAGTAAGTAGCGTATATACATGTTCATATCCATTTAGTGAAAACTGATAATTTTAAATACTGTTAATTTGAAATTACAAACAGACGTTCCAATTTTATTTATATGCTAGATTCTGATAAAATAATGATTTGTACATTGATTACGATGACGATATTATATGTTCATATTTATTAAATATGTTTATATATATTTATAAAATTTTAATGAATTTGTTGCGTTATTTCATAGAATTTGCTTTAAATTATATATACGCTATCTTTCTCCAGTGCTTTTTTGTTTATTTGAATTGTTTCTCGGAGTGAGTTAAGCAGGCAGGAAAGCTTGTTGTTTTCCTTGTTTACGATTCTGGTCACGATGAGTTATTACTATTATTTATTGCCTCATTCAAACCGTTTCCATACTTGCTAGATGATTGCCAATTTTCTACTGAAGAAAATTAAAGCATATTTTGCCTAAAAGACATAATAGCCCTTTTTAATAATTTTTAAGTTAAACGACTTTGTTTATAGATACATACTAATATCTATCTACTATAGTGTTTCACATAAAAGGGTTTTCATTCAACTAGAGATATTCGTAATATCAATAGTGAACCTTGTATTCATATGGCGAATTCGTTCACGAGTTAGAAACTAATTTCCTGCGGCACAAAGCAATCGACGGACCGATATGTCTCTGAACAGGATCTCTGTTTCACGTGGCGCGGCCATCGGCAGTCGGCACGTACCAGTGATTGATTTAACTCTTATGTTTTATACTTTTGTTCCCTATTGCCAATTGTACTGTAGAGCAAAATTAAAAATGCTGTTATGACAGATCTTCAAGTTGCGAAATTTCGCATTGTTTGTTGCCAACATTCAAGTGAATGCTGTTGTATTTGCTTGCTCGTTTTATTCACGCCTGCGAGATGTTTGAAACGTGGCTTTGTTAGCGCGTAACGCCAGCTCGCTACGCTTCATGTATGAAAACTAGCATAACTTCTTTTTATAGCGCAAATTTATTTAATCATAGAAAACAATTTTGCATGCAAACGTAGTTATATCTAAGAGCTAAGTTAAATTACCACCATACCACATTGTGTCACTAACATGTTGACATTACTGTTTGTACCAGGTGTTGAATTCATTGTCTTCGTGGAGTAATATTTGAATTTACTAAGCACATGAGTCCCAAAATGATAGACATATCAGGAAGTGAATAATAAGCATATTTCATGTATTTTAATAATTAAATGTAGAAAAAGAAAAATTGTTAGTGTCATCTGGAGGCTGGACACGTTGTGTAAGCCATGGTACGAATAAGTAGTTACTAAAATAAACTTTTATTACAAATGTTATTTAATTTTAAACAGTTTAAAAAGATTTTCATATAAACCTTTATTAAATGTAAGTACAAATACGCTCGAGGTAATCTGATTAAGTTTCATAAATATAAATATACATTTTAGCATCAAACAAATTTGAATATCATTTCGCTCATATCGCTCTGTGGATACATTTTCACATCGCATCCTAATTAGACGAAATGTGTAAATGTTTCTCGTTATTTTATTTACAAATATTTAGTATACGTAAATAATTACAGTAAATAACAATTTCAGTATTAGCTCTCGTCTAATACCATATCGAATTTAAGCCATCGTTGAACGGCTCCCATTGCAAGGTTCGACATCTGATTCATTTCATTGGTATATATTTGTTCAATGGACGCTATTTGCAATAATGGCTGCCTAAAACCTAATTAATTTGAAATATAATCTAGTTATTATGACTACAAGGCTGTTTTTATTTAGTAAATAAATCGTTATTGTAATGGCCTAATAAATGGTTAGTTTAATTAGACGATATGCTGAAACTGATTTTATTTAAGATTTAATGAGATTTTTATATTTTCAATGTAGCGATAATTACCTTTTTTTTAATAATATCTGAAAGAGAGGTAATATGTTTGAAATATAATGTGCTTAGATATAATTAAAAGCGTTCGAAGCCAAAGCGAGGGCAGCTTATTTTAAAAGTGAAAGAAACTTTTATTAGCAAAAAATAAATTAGAACGTTTGATAAGGGCAGCCCTTCAAAAAGTAATGTTATTAAAATTTCATTATTAAATGTATTAACATGTGATGGAGTCGGTCCATTGCTTGTTAACGTATACGTCAAACTTATAATACTCTCGTTATTTGTTCGCAAAGTTTCCGTTGCAAACGTGTTGGTTCCTAACTACTGTACATACTTATATCTACTTAAATGAGACATACTAAAGGCACCTAACAGCATGATTTAGATTAAATGTCAAATAAAAAATAGGCATATAAAACTTTTTAAAAACGAGCTTTTATTTAAATGCGCTCAAAAGAATAAAATAAACTTTTCCTTTAAAACTTATAAAGTCCTTACACAATTTATTGGGTATCATAAAAGTTTATCGCGAGATTTAAGTACCCGTATTATACTTCGTACCTATACTTTTTTTATTTACGGAAAACACATTATTAACAATAAAGGAAATTACAAGGAAACTTAACAAATATATATAAAGCAAATGTACACTTAATACTTAGTTTGAAAATTTTAAAAATTAAAATCAATCGGATAAAATTGTTTAATTTACTTGTTTATCTAAACATGTAAATCTCCCATATTGACGGATTGCATTAAAACAAACTAGTTCGTATCTTGTCTATTTCGCCATGTGTCGTCGCACAACTATGTATTGTCATCCAAACTCAACGTGTACCTATACAAAATTTCAGAACAATCGGTTGAGGATATCTGCTTCAAAATTGAGTTGCAAGGTTCCACCCGAACAAACATAGTTATTTATATACATTATACACATATATACATACATACATATATCGATACATTCATACGTACATACATACATTGCAAGTTAAATAAAAGCTTGTAAAAAAGAACATAATTTCAAAGTAAGAAAGGCTTTACCAAGCTAACATATTATATAAATACCCGACTAGACTCACCCTCGTTCTCAGAAATTTCATTTTTCCGCAGTAAAAAGTGTCCGGTATGCTCATGAGGATAACTATATTATCAAAATCTGTTCAGTACTTTTCTCGTGGCACCACACGGAGGAACAGACAAAAAAAATTAGGCCTCTGTATCGATAATAATTACTATTTCAACTAGATTCTCTAAGGAATATTCAATGTACAGATTAAAATAGTTTTATTATAATATAATTTAATTTCGTACCAGGTTGCGCTATTATATAAAATTATATGTTATAATCTTTAATTACTTTATGTATGTGATATGTCATATCCTTCTTATAAACATGGCATCATTGCTCTACTCATTCCTTTATTAATGTCATTTTCCAGACAGCACCTGATGGAGTAACGTATAAAATCTTGCAATAATCTAATTACATTCCATTAAATCTTGTGGGAACTCAGAAAACTAAACATTAAATTTAAAATGGATAAGAGTAATTAGATGTAATGTAGGTATAAAAGGTTTTTATACTTTAAAAGCATACATTATCGATATATTTTATAAATAACTTGTTTCCAGTAGGTACATCACTTCCTATATACTCGTATAATTTTCTTAAAGCCAAGAGCTTTTTGTTTTTAGAGAAAATATACGAGTAGTTTATATGTGATCATGAGTAGTGATTTTATTCCCCTGTGTAGTAGAGTGTTTCGCATTTACCTCGTAACTCTAAAAGCATATTCACGTATTGAATGCATATTCAAATGCAACGGATTTATATTTCATACTTTTAGTAAAATGTGATTTTAGGGTGTGATGAATAAAATTTTTGATGAATAGCCTCTCTAATGTAATCAGGGCCTATAGCCAACCGGCATTCGTTATGAAGCGATTCGATTTCTACAATCGTCATCGCTTAAACGCAGCGTTTGCATCTTGAACTTTAAATCACTAATAATTGAAATGAATGTACATTGTCAAGCATCATCTATTCGTTGACAACAGATCACGTGACATATCTAAGTCATATGTCAAACCCATACATTTTGGACTTTTCTACTATCGCTTTCGCTAATCGATTGTTACTTTGTCTAGGCCCTCAGATATAGTTAGATTACGAAAGGGCTTCGTACCTGAATTAGATTTTAATTTTAATAGATTATAGTTTTCAAGACGAAGAACACGCCTTTCGATGTAGATTAGAATAGATTTTGAAGTTTTAATTACAGTTTATATTTGCAAGTGAAGCTATTATAGCAAAAAACGCGATAGAAAGTGTATATTAATTTAGACAAGCATAATATTTTAAGTTCAAGATATTGGAGATGTATTCGTAATCTAAATAAAATATAGTAGTTTAATGGCTAAGCTATAGCACTCGCTTAGAAATCCGAGTTGCCTCAACTTTCAAGCTCATGTGGATTTTGAAATATTACTATTATTAATATATTATGTGCGAAGAGTGTGCGAAATGTGCGAATTTCAATATCATAACAATTTTGAACCTAAGCACTTTATGAAAAAAATATCAAGTTCGTATGACCAAAGTGGTAGGTAGGTAGGTATAACAAATGTTTAAAATAAAATTTAATTTTTGGGACCTTTTACACGCTCAGAAACATATTTATAATATATCTTTTTTTCCAAAAGTATAATTATCTTATTTTGTTACTATTTTCATATTATGTGCCATGGCATATTATTTACTAGCAAAAAGCTGAGCTTTGTGCGGGCTCGCGTAGTTTTTCTAACTGGTAATATTTTTAGGACAGTTTTTTTAATATTTTTTTTGTATAGGATTATTGATATGTTTGGTTTTCTAACAGATGGCAGATGTTAGTAGTACAATAACATTCTATCCAATGAACACAAAATTTTTAATGTCAATTTTTTTAATGGTTATAAAATTATATTTTTTTGACATATAACACATCTAGATATGAAGTTAAATTACTATGTTAAAGCACAATTTTATGAGCGTGATAGTTTTTCAGTAAAGTGACTGCTCGTTCGCCATAATAAAATAAAAAAATATTATTTATACATACATAATATTTATTTACACGATTATCAGAAATCAAACATTGTTAGATCGTAATTATATTTTTTTTAATACAATTGAAGAGTTAGTTTCCGTCATCATTTGTTCTCTAGTAAGCTTCGACGCGTTCCCAATGATGACAGCCATTGACATCTAAGCCCCTACTTAAATGGTCAGCAGTTCCCTTCTTGTATAGTTACTGGCTGTATTGTATATTTATACTCAATTTTCTCATTGTTTCGTTCATTTTGAATATCAATAATGTTTGTAAAAATGTGGTGAAGTACTTTGTACTTTTGAAAATTACACAAATCACTATTCTTTTTTACAAACATAACAAATGCTTTCTATGAGTGTGATTCTTCTCGACCAAACGGCTGGAGAACTTTTAATGAAAATTATTACACAGTCGCGTCAGTTTCAAATCTGCGATAAACTCGTATCGTTAAAAATATTTTTTTCAAAAGGTTGAGCGATTTGTACTTAATATGAAAAATAATAAATATCCTCCCGGCCGATTACGGCCACGGCGGCCAATCTCATTGAGCCTAGCCAACTGCGCAGGAGATATTATAGTGCCCAAGTCTACGCGCAGACTCATGTGCACTCTCTGTTAATACCACTCTCATACTCCATTGAGAGTTAAGGTGCAGGAGCGACGGCTTTACTGAGGCTAACTAAACAGAAATGATAATAACTAAACTTAGCCCGATCCGGGACTCGAATCCAGGACCTCCGGGTGTGCGAACGTACATGCTAACCACTAAACCGCCGAGGCAATATTAAAATACAAGGGGCATTAAGGGGCGACATTAAATGTACTCGTCGCTAGTTGCTTATATATTTATTTTTATAGTAAATAATATTTACGGTCTGTTTAAAACATTATTGCCATGAAAGAAAACGAATGTATGGTAAAAATAAAACTAGTAAAAATAGTAGTATTTAATGGAGATATAAAAGATTTAATATATGCCTTACGTCCATATAACAAAGCTATAAAGAGAGAGTTGTGCGTGATCCCATTGTTAGTGGAATGTTGAAGTAAGGCATCTACATACATACAATGCTAAATTTAATTAGTGCTAACGAACAGCGGATAAACACGTATTAGTCACGCGAGTGAAGCTATATAGAAGATTACAACACAACTTACATGTATTATAAAAGGTAGTGAATCGATACACATTTTATTATCGGCGTCGCGATTCAGTAGTAAAGGAGCTGACTGGACCACGCTCGATGCTTATGGATTTGATTCTTCAAACGCCCCATAGAGACGCCTTAAACTCCATAGGTTTCTTTCGTAAAAAGAGGTATTTGTGATGAGTCTAAAAGATTTTGGGCACCAACTTAATATCCTTTGAAAAATATTAGTACAATGCAACTAAATGCATGTTTTTCTGAAACATTAGTTAATAACATTATTAATTATGATATATTCTCTCCACCAAAACATACTATAATAGCATGAACCTGTTATTACTACTACCTATAAATTTTCTAAATAACTTAACCCTGCTCATGTAAAATTGACGTAGTGACCCGCAGCACATTTACATGTTATTACCTGGCGCCTTTGTGGTTAGATTGTGGCTCCTCCGAAACAAACAAGCTTATAGATACTAGCATTATGCTAGAGTATCTTATTTTATATTATAAAGTATGGAAGAATGTCATTTAACGATATAAAATTACATATTCTGATGGATTTATCAAAACCACGAAAGACTCAACTGCAGGACCTATACTACCTTGCACTTACTTTTAATACTAGATGTTTATTTTTTTTAGTTTTTAGGGACTAAAAATCCTAAAATATACAAAGGTACTAATATTAAATATATATACTATATACTATACTAGCTGACCCGGCAGACTTCGTACTGCCTCAATCGATAAATGAAAGACCTAAACTTTTTTTTCATATTTATTCACCTTTTAAACCTTCTCTGGGCTTCCACAAATAATTCAAGACCAAAATTAGCCAAATCGGTCCAGCCGTTCTCGAGTTTTAGCGAGACTAACGAACAGCAATTAAAAAAACATTGTCCAGCGGACAAAATTGTGAATCTAAACCATTCCCAAATCCCCTTGAACACACACAAAAAATTTCATCAAAATCGGTCCAGTCGTTTGAGAGAAGTTCAGTGACATACACACTCACAGAAGAATTATATATATAAAGATATTTAATATTAGTACCTTTACTTTACTATGTACTAATTGTTTTTCTTTGAAGGCATAGATATAGTTAGATATACTTAATAAAAATAAAATAAAAATGTTTATTGAAAACGTTTTTAAAATAACGTTTTTAAATTGAAATTATGTACGATAAGGGCTACAGTAGTTAAAAATTGTGTCGTAGCCATTAACGCCCATTTCCAGATAATTTATACATTAGTTCCAAATTAAAGATTAAAAACCTAAATTAGGATACCTATTAGAAGTTACATGAAAAAGTGTGTGTTAAAACTTAAAACTTATAATATAAATCGTGAGGAAACCTGCTTTGCTGCCTGTTTGACAAAACCTAGCAGGTTTTCAAAAGACATGTGAGAGTAGCCAGTTCCCTCTTGCAATGAAAGGCGGCCCGTGCCCAGCAGAGGGACGTTAAAAAGCAATACATTAAAACTTTACAAGTGATAGTGTCGAGCATAGTAACCTGTACGATACCTATTATTAATTTATAGATGGGGAAGGTAATGCTATGTAGATTACACATTACTAACATCAAAAAAACAATTTTAAAAATTTTTGTCTCTCTGTCTGTTTGTCTCGGCAAATCTTTGAAACGGCTGAACCGATTGTAACGGGACTTTCAGTCGCAGATAGCCATTGTTTTAAGGAGTAGTTTAGGCTACTTTTATTTAAAAAAAATATTTATTTTTACTAGTTGAACTCGCGGCTTCGCTCGCGCTAAAACAAGTGACAAACCCAAGCGAAGCGAGGGTGATTCGCTAGTTATATAATAGAATTGTATACCTATACACCGATTTTTTGTACTTCTTCGGAGATTTTAAGTCATCCTAAACTAGTGCATGACTCTTCGATTTACAAATCCCAACTTCCCCAGCCTTGTTATTTAAGGAACAGTCAACTTTAACATATTCTTCATAATATCGTGCTCACTGTAAGCTTAGACATGTTCTTGTCTCACGAAATTATTGTACTACTGAGGCAACTGTTTGTTTGAGTTAATGTATGATTATAATGAAATCAAGGACTTAATTCTTTAATACTCCAAATTCAGTGTAAATAGGTTATGATATCACTGTAATGACTTTTCGTACATCATATACAAGTCACAAGTAGATATTGTAATTTTTTTAAAACCTATTTATTTATATATTTATAACTATAAATAATATACCACATAAATGACGTTTTAAATAGACAAAGTTGTAACAACAATAATATTTGAGTAAATCTTTATACAAAACTTCATAATGTGAAATAATGTAACTTTAAAAATTAAGTATTTTTATAATATATAATATTCGTCAGATGAAATAAAGGACTGTTATCCAATTCAGCAAAATGTCTTCAAGTAAAATTCTCCATTCGAGATTTATTTCGAACATGGATATACTTTTTAGTTTCAAACTACTCCGATCGCTCGAGGGAGATCAAATTCGAGTAGCACTATATTAACCCCTACCCATAAAGTTTAGATCAAACTCAAAACTTAGACCTAAGTTTGTTTCCTTAACGCGTATAGTTAGTGATGTAACGTAAAAGTCACAGGTGAACTATAGATAAGGTCACTGTAAAAGCCTACGTTAAATTTTGTTCGTTTATTTGATGGTGGACTATTTCATTAGTTAATTTATAAGTCAAAGGTGACGTTGAATATATTATGCATACATCTATTCAATTGATTATACGTAATTATGTATATTAATAAAATAATGTGTAAATTACTAGCCTTTCTAGCGGCTTTGCCCACGTTCTAAGGGCCGGAAACAAAATTTCCATTAAAAAAGATAAATATTTGCTGTCGCGGACTTTTTTTTAGAACTTTTAAAGGGGAACAATTCCTGCATACATGGTTTTTGCGTAACTTTAACCGTTTACGAACCGCACGCAAAGAAGGCTTTAAATAGCAATAATTTTTACCGTTTTTACAACATTTTTGATTGTTACTTCGCTCCTCTTGGCCGTAGCGTAATGTTATATAGAATATAGCCTTTCTCGATAAACTCACCTTCCAACACAAAAAGATTTTTTTCAATTCGAACCAGTAGTCCCTGAGATAAGCGCGTTCAACCAAACAAACTCTTCAGCTTTAGAATATTAGTATAGATTGTGTAAACTTTTTACCGTTTCTTGTAAGATTAAAACCAAATTAATATTAAAACGGTTTCTCATCTCCTTGCCTGGGGTTGTTTTGAATTTATAATAATTAAGTCTAAAACGAATAAAACCATTTATTCAAATTACAGGGCACTGACCAATCATGATAATAAGCTTTGGAGCCAACTAATTTAGAATGAGGGTTGTCAAACTAACCCTTATCACTGTATATTTAAGGCTTCTACTTGCTTTAAATAACTATACTTTTGTAAGTACTTTGCTTTAGGCCTAACGAATTTATATCACAGATATTAGGCACTTAATTTTAATAATAATCTTGCCTTCTTATGTTAAGATATTCCCTTTTTTTATTATACATTTTTTTCGTTACGTATCAAATATGAACTATAACGAATATAGTGTAATAAAATCGGTGCTTATGCAAGACAACAGCTGTGGTTAAATACAAGCTTGGCTATTCACGACACATTGCTTTTGCATAACAGACGTTTTATATGGGTACTATCGCCATCTACATTGTGTATACTTTCATATGCATTTAGTGAAAAGCTGCTAATGTGAAATTAAAAACAGACACTTCAATTTTATTTATATGTGTAGATTACAATCACAAGAGTTAAAAATAAAACGAAAAACAAAGAAATAAAATATATTTTATGTTATTTTTCACGTTCTCAAGTTATTTTTTTTTTTGTAAATATCACGGCATACACAAAAACAGAGAGTCTACGAAATATTATTTTAACTGTATTTAAAAGAAAATACATTATTGATATGAATTCATTGGTTATTATTTAAACATCTTCAACGATGAGTGTCCCGATACTCTGAAACAATAAAACATTCTGAAAAAAGTGTGCGAATTCGTATATATAGACATTTATTTGAGTACGTGTATGTCTACTAAATTGTGCGCTATAGCCTACATTTCCGATAATGGATTCACATCAAATCGCCGCTCAACCTTCATCAGACTTAATGTGACCAATCAATAGAATGTCAAAACAAGGGATTCACCATTGTTGTGGTCTTTTTGCTACATGAGGTCTTCATTTGAAAGGGGTAGTGACGATTGGATTGATGACTTTCAAATATGCTTATGAATAAATATCCCTAAAATAAATAACGATGCATATTCAAGGGTTTTTTAAATAGGTAGAAGATTTAAGAAGAGCTCAAATTTAATTAAATTTAGATTGTAATGTACTGGTAATATTAGATATAAGATTATAAAATATTGTCGGTTTCGATACATAAATAGCAATTTTAAGCCTTGCTGCATTACTCTAAGCACCGGAATTTCACTTAAGTATAAAAAAAGATTACTAAAAATGTAAAAGCAAATGTCACTACCGCTTAACCACTGCAGCAAAAATTGCTTTTACGCTGTGGTAAAACCGAACTGGATTTTTCGACGATGTCAACTAGAATCTATTTTTCAAACATGTTTGTGCAAATAAAACAGCATCAACGTTTTTTAAACTTAGGTAAACTTTAAAAAACCGATAGTTAAATAATAGTTGGGGGGGGGGGGGGGGGGTGGCCGATACATTACACTTTGTTGAGATAAAGTTGTCCAGTGTCCTAATCCTCCATAAACTTTATGGACTACCAACGACTCACCTTCGCTTCGCTTGGGATCGTCCCTAGGTACCCCCTTTAAGGTAAAACTTTAAAAATTGAATTGAATATCTTTTTTATCTATATCTAATGTCATTTAAAATCCTAAAAAATAAGTTTCAAACTTTTAGCTTTAAAAATGACGAAATTTTTATACAAAATTTCATCCCCTGTTTAGACAGTAGAGTAGCTATGTCCTTTCTCAGGCTCAGGCACTATGTGTGCCAAATTTTATTTAAATCGGTTCAGTAGTTTTGGCGTGAAAACGATACAGACAGACAGACAGAATTACTTTCGCATTTATATTTCTTCAGATTATTGAAATGCACACTTTTGGGCATGTAATAGTTATGCCCACCATACCTTCACTTTAAATACTGCCCTCTCAATCACAGCAATGGGTTCTACTAATACATTAATTCAAGACGTGCCAGTTGAGCACAGATTACTTCGACACTGTCTTGTAGATTAGAGAAGGCAGAAAGGGAGTTGGCCGGTAAAATAAAATCAATAAACTTTATTATAAAGAGTTAAAAATGTGGTAAATTCTAAATAAACCTTGACTTATTTATTCTTAACCATTTTTTAAGAATGACGTGTGTTACGTAACGATTCCAAACCTCGCGTTATGGTAATAGATTCATATGGAAACTCGCGACCAACGGCACAATAAAACATGCAACAGACACACAATAAAAATAACAATGTCGCTTTACTGAAAAAAGAACTATACGAGTAAAGATGCCATAAGCGCATACATATGATCGACTTTTTATTCACGACGCCTGCCTTTTTATATCACAACCAAATGCTATAATATCTACTGGATGATATCGAAATAGGAAGAGTTATAGAGGGCAAATAATTGAGTGTGAAGGCGATAACTGTACACGATCAAGCACGTGCTTCGAATATTACTTGTATATCTTTTTTATGGGTTCTTCTTTTCGTATAAGTATGTACTGTAAATTTTAATTTACGTTAAAGCGTTTTACGTTTCATTCTATTTAAAAAAATGTATAAATTTAATTTTTTTTTAGAATTTATTATTTACTAGTGACTTATTCGCATTACGTTTGAATCCTGACAACATACCGTGAGTTTAAAGTATTTTTAATGACTTACATACATATATAGAATGGTATTTATGATATATTATTTTTATCTATTTTTTCATTTCATTTCATTTATCTATTTTTATTATGATTAAATATGGAACAAATGAAGCTATATGATATACCTACTGGTGTAATATTGACTGTAACGTAAATGAAAAAAGTAACCTATAACAAGGATTTCATTTCTTTTTTTTTTCGAGACCTAATTCAGTTATAAATTAATTTCTATATATAAATAAATTGATATAAATAAATTAATATCGAGCAAGGATCGAACTTACATAGGCCATGCAGATGAAGTTGATCATAAATTATAAAGTTATTATAATGAACAAAATAAGGAAACTTCATTATATAATGAAAAATATTGTTTTTAATTCAGCACCAAAGTAAGTCAGCAGTGTATTGTTGCGTGATATTTTTAGCAAGCTAAAGCCTTGGGCCATTGACAAGTGTTGGCAGGGCGGGTCAACACTCCACGCTGTCTCTATATATCAATGGGGATATGAAAAAGTAGAGAGTCGCCTTAGGTTGCTTTCTTGTCGCGTGTATTATTTATTTATAGCTTCAATAAAATAATACCAAACATTAAAAAGAGTACTAACTGAATAGTAATAACAATCTCTATAAATTATCAACTCCTATTTTTAAACACATTCGTCAATACAAGTACGTAAGAATTAAAATAAATATTACGATATAATTATTATTTTGCTTAACATAAGGGGTTGCTAAATTCCATAAATTTTAATAAAGGTACTTGTTATAACCTAATTTTCCCTAACTTTATTAATATTTATAACAATATATGAATAAACATGAATTCAGTTTGATCTACAATATAAAATGTAGGGACGGTTTAATATTTCGTGTTCAATCGAAATCCATTTGACCCAATTACGTTCTTATAAAGTAATATAAGAAATCTCTATCCCTTAGTTAAAGATATATTAGAAAACATGAACTCTATATTGTAGTAAAATACGAGTAAAAGTATGTTTCAACGTTATTTTTGTCTAATACAGCATTTGGTTAGTTACGAGTATTTTCTATACTATAGAGTAAAAAATTATTATTATTTATTTTACAGTTTCCTTTACTAAAAGGAAACTTGTTCGTGTTACAAAATACTTAAATTAACTATATCTAATTATCTTCAGACTCCCCTCATCTCCTATTTAATTAGTAGCGACTAATGTCTGCGCTGGGGTTTTCTCCTTGATACGTTTTAACATTTAGTACATATTTTTCAGAGACGAGAAAAAGAGAGAGAAATGCAGTGACAGACAGATAGACAAAAAAATCTAAAAACTATTGATTCGGCCTCTGTATTGAAAACAATGCATACTTCAATAAGACTTTCAAAAAAAATATTCGACTCTCTATATATGTCAGTTTTTTTTCATGTTTATTCTGCACATTAGTCAGTCACAGAAGCTATCTTTATTGTTACTTATATGCGTAATAAATTCACATTATTACTTTTTAGCTAGTGAAAGTAATAAAAGTAAAGGTGTATACTTGATTGTCAGCTTAAGTAATTCTTTCACCTATTGAGTATCTCATCCTCCACTTGTTAATATTTAATATTAAAATATAAATCTCGTTATAACATCACAAGCTGACATAAAATTATTATTATAAACAACATTTTAGTTATTTTATACACATGAGGATATTAACCAACACATTTTCAACAAAACAAAGCCGCACATCGGTCAGCCTGGGGCAATATATTCAATCAGTAGAGCTTGTAGCAAACTCGTATCAGAAGAGATTTATGTTAAAGCACATCAGTTACACATAAAGTGTAGAGACAAACTGCCCAAGTCGTTGTGTGTCCTATATTCAATATCACTTGGCAGAGCAAACTATCTTCAATCTTGATTTCTACGTAATACCGAGAGCTCGTTGTGTCAACAATGACTGGAATTCAAATAAACTGAATTATTATAGTAGAATCATTGTTTTACAATAGTTTAATTTAAACTGTTGTGCATATTAATAAAGAAGATGAATGAGAACTGGAATGATTTATGTTTTAATTGTTTTTAGGGTTACCCTACTCAAAAGGTAGGGTTGACATCGTATACGTATTACCTAGGTACTAAATTTTAAGGGTATGGAGGTGTGAAATACAAGTTGTTTAAATTTCTTTGCTAATATTAGTGTTAAAATGAACCTGAAATTCTATCTGAATTAACAGGCATTATCGTGTCGTGTTTGCACTTGATTCCTTCGATATCTCATTGCTGTTCATTGCTTAAAATATCTTTAATATAGAAACATTGTGATAATTTTCGTGAAAAATAAAATAGTTAAAAATATAAATAGTAAAGTTTGATTTCTTTTCAGGCCTCGCACTGGTTTGGTAGGTGCACTGCAAAGGCTCACGCGGCCCCTTCTGTGACTAGCCAGGTTTCGCGCACAAGGCACGGGTGGCGGATTGTAAGATAATATTATATTATTATTATTATTAGCATCAGTTTGCTTATGTATTCTATTTATTTTCCAAAACATTTCTTAATTTTTTTTAATAGAATGACATGTATTTATTAAACTTCAAAGAGCAATTTGAACACACACATTTTTCCTCTTTTAACGTTAAATCGTTACTTACAAATTACAATATAATATCAACTGTGACAAGTTAAATATTCACTCCCAGGTTAAAATTGTATCACACACACAGATAATATTTAGATCTATAGAAAAATTAAAATATGGTGATTAGCACTAATAAATGCATTAAAAGTAAGTTCAATGTGTACTTTTATGCACCCTCAATATTTAACCCAAGATTAATCTTTACATATTTTTTATTTATTCATAAATATATAAAAAATAGTATATTTTATGTATATATTAGAGGTATATACTATTAGTCCTTAAAGAATTATTATGGATTATATATCCATAAAATTCTTTAAGGACATATCCTTCACGATTATTTATTCGTGAAGTTTGAACTCTTCTTTGACCTCATTTTTCGACTTGCGCCGTTCTAAATTGAAGTAATAAATACTTGAGGCTAAGTATTATCGCTAAGGCTATTTATCATTTCGAAGTTAGTTGTAAAGATTAAATGAATTAATTATAGTCAGTTACAAAAGGCACCTTATCCTATTTCCTAAATCACTAATGAGCTTAAAGAAATATCATAAATATTGTATTTTTACAAATGTTGTTAATGCCAAAATTAACTGCCAAAACCAAGCAGCTGGTGTTTTATGTAACTTCGTAGTTTATTGTATAAATTACTAAGTTAAACTGTCTCGTTTGATTTAAATGTAAAATGTTGTTTTGCATAAATAAAAGAATTCTAATTTTGTGTGCTAATCTAAAAAGAACCAAAGATGAGAGTTATGTGTGAAAAAGTAATCAGAATATAAGTAAATATTTAGCTTTGTTTAGCTTTGAAACTAAGGCGCTTACAATTCTGAGAGAAATTCTAATTACAGGGCTTTATACGAAATAGGTAATGAAAACTCTAATTCTATAAATTCCTTTAATGTTCCATGATATACGAAATCATTCTTGCGAACATATGCACATATTTTTTGGTTACCTTAGCCTAGCAAGTTCTCGAAAGACGTATGAAGTCTGCCAACCCGCACTTGGCTAACGTGATGCACTATGGCTTTATCCCCCTCGTATTGAAGGAAGCCTCGTTTCCAGCAGTAACATTTAAATAAAGAGTTGAATGTATTGTCCAGCTTTACATTCAACTTGTATGTAACGTATTTGTATGTTGCAGAGGCGTGGGGCGCGGCGTGTGGCGGCGGCGCGGGCGCGGGCGGCGCCATGACGCGGCGCCCGCCACCATGACGCTGCCGCCGCCCGCGCGCCCCGCGCACTTCCCCGCCGCGCACCGCGCAATGCGCTATTACCGCATCTGGATTTACGCGTGCAACGGGGCACTGCTGCTAGGGGCGCTCGCGTTTTGTGCAGCAGCGGGCCGCGCACTCGCAGACTACCGACGGGCACTTGTCCCAGGGCTGAGCGCCACTCAGCCCGGATTTCTCTACGGATACGCAGCTTTACCTGCACAGGCAGGTCTACTACAGCTATTGGGTTGCTTAGCCGCGTTGCGACTTTCTGAGCGCATGCTCAACGCCTACTGGCTAGCTCTACTAGCCCTTTTGGTCGGTGACGCTGCAATTGGCGTTTACTGGGCATTTCGCTTTGAGCGCGTTTGCAGAGAGTTACGCCCCCAGCTACGCATTCGTTTGGCAAAAGATTACGACTTGGACGTCGATTTCGCAGAGGCCTGGGATAGGCTTCAAAGAGAGCAGCGCTGCTGCGGAGTTACAGGTCCTTCAGATTTTACTGCATTTAACCGCACTACTTTACCACCAAGTTGTTGCCGAATACCAGCTCACACTCCAGCTGTCACACCGGCTACATTAACAGCTACTTCTGCTTCTTCACCTCTACCGTTTACACCAGTTCATTGTGTGCCACACACAACTGCTTGTGCAGAACGACTACTTTCTTGGCTACGAAGAACAGCAGACGCGTTATTTGTTTTAGGATATTGCGTGATAGCGTTTCTCAAATTGTGCTTCCTTGGAATATTGCGGTACGAAATTAAAGAAATGATACAAAAAATTAGAATATTACGAAGTGAGCTTGGTGCTGGAGAGCTTTTGGAAGGGAGTCCTATGCATGGTGGACCACTATCTCAGACCGTAGTAGTTAATGCTATTAATGCTAACGGGGGTGTTCGCACACACGGGGGAAGTCCCGAACGAGCAGGCGAAAGGGAAGCTCTACTTGGACGAGCTTCTGAACCTTGCTCACGGCGAAGCTTACATGATGAGCCACTTGGACTAAAAACTGTAAATGGAAACAATAATTGTGAAATGCGCGAGCTAGCACGGGGAGAATACCGACCTCTGGCAGCTGACAGTGCTGCGACTCGAATCTGACTAAGATGTTATTTGGAGCGGTTGTTCGGGCGGCGATGGCGCTCTTTTCCGGCGGATGGTTTCGAGGTGGAAACCCCGATGGCCCGCGGCGTGCCAGTGTGCGTGCGCAGGTCGGGGGCCCGCGTGCGCCTCGACCACCGTCGCCACACGCGCTCCGAATTCGAACTCTAAACTAATTCTGTCACCGCCAGACGGTGCCGGTACAGCCGCTTCCACTGCGGCGTAACAATCGCCGCTGTCAATTCAATGAACTAACTTTGTGTAATAATGCGTATTTTATTTTTATGATATCAGAGTAGTCCAGTCCTGAATGTTCACGTGAAAGAAGGACGATTTGTGTTAGAAGAATTGTGAATTGCATGAACTATTGATTAGTGGCAATGAGTAATTAGAATGAGATAAATGGATTTCACGAGCGAAGCTTGTGTTTAGTTCCTATGCTTGGCAGTTTAATTATTTGAATATTTAATTTAATAGATACATTGTAAAAGGTAATGTAGATGAATGATGTATTTAATTTATTGAGTTTTAAAGACTATACCTAACGTTGTTCAACGAAGAGAGCGTGTAAATGAAGTATTTATAGTATTTCGTACCAAAACAATTATTAATTATATTTATTTTAGGCATAAGTCGTCGGCTTTTAATTGTATACCAAATAGATTAAAATTTTATGTGTTGTTTAAGATTTGAACAATTTATCTTTTTCAATTCAATATGTTCTTAGATGAGTATTGTCGTCGTTCGGGTCTGATCATCTGTTGGTCTCCTTTCCTTCATATAATAATAATTTCAAAATTAATTTAAATTTGTTTTGCTATAAAACAAAACACAAATAAAAATTAATAATTATTCCTTATTCCTTACACATCCCTAAATAATATAAATGGGATAATGATTTTTAAATCACTTTATTTTTCAAAATATGGAGACCAACATAAGATCAGAGAATCTATCGTATAGTGTCATCTTCAGTTATTAATTGTAAATAATTAATTATTAAAATTGTATTTATATGTGTAGAATGCGAGTTGCGCATGAACAGGTTGACGAAATAGTACTGATATGAGCTTAAACGACGTAGTGCCTAAGTAATAATGCCATAAAAGCTTATTAACAGTGTAAAATGAAATTATAGTTTCTGTTTTAGGATACCGATTCAGTCATTGTTTTTACAAGCGAACTTTCCTTTTATTACGCTTTAATTATATTTAGTTTTTATTCGCTTATATATTAAGTTTTTATTCAGGTCATGGGAGCATTTTTGTATTTAATGGCTGTGTATATAGGTGTAACCTATCCCATAGCTTAAATGGTTCATTCACTTCCAACTTTTACCAAATTTTTGTCTTTTAGGCCTGTAGGTCAAAATATACAGGTATAGGTATACAAAATAATGGTTGAATTATCGGGCTTCAATTTTAATTATCGAGGCAGATTATGTTTAGCGTTGTTTGAATTTATAGATTGTATTTGCTGTTCAGTGCCGTAAATTAGAGACGGATGAGTATACAAGTAACTGTACCTGCACTCACATTCGGATAAAAGAACTAGCATGACCTGAACACACACTTGTAATCTTAAAATGTAGAATTTTTAAAAAGAACCAAACAATAAATACGTAGTAAAGTAATATACCGCATTGGTGACTTAGCTAACATGCATGACTAGTTCTTTCACCTGGAATGACGCCGTAAGTTTTAGGCCATTTCGCGAAACCTACACATACATTTGTACTATTATGATGTAACTTTTAGAAAATATTGTAATGACTATTAAAAATTAATAATTACATTCGCTTAGAGTAGGTATAATATTTTGTGAATTTATGCAGAAAAATAGTTTTTTAATATTGTTGTCACTGAATGTACCAATCTTATTAAAATTTGTACCTATATTCGGAAAGTTGGATATTTGTAGCTAGGATCAAATCTAAATCCTGCATTTCTTCCAAATGGTAAAATAACATGTGCCTTGGCTTATAAAAACGTATAACTGACGTTATGTTTATTATGAAAAAAATCAATATTAAATACTATTGGTACTTGGGAAAAAACTCATCTCTGACGTGCTGCCTACACCTTCCTATAAATCTCCTTTCATCTTTTTAATGTTTTAATCACTTAATTGGAACAACCTTACTAAAATGAAATGTTTAATCAGTATAACACTCACAATGCTTTTTATGATATTTTACGGTCAGTAGTATTTGAAAAATCTCTTTGTGTCCCTTTCATTATACAATTTGTATATTTTAGCTGTCGGTCAATAAATATATTAAATGTTTATGAAAAGAATATTGTGAATTGATATTAAATTTCAATATTCATCAACTAATTTTAAAATTAATATTTTTATTGACTTAAAAGTAATTCAAATTCAGTTTATTAAATGTGTGATTATACTATTCCTATTAAAGTAGTCTTGTTGCAACTTTCCAAAGGTACGCACTAGGCGACTGAGAGCTAATATTATCATAATAAATGTATTAAATAAAATCTTTGTTAAAATTACTACTTTTTATTTTGACACCATTTCCTGCAGCAACTATACAATATGAAACAACAACAGGGCTCACGAACTTTTGAAACTTGCTTTACTGAATAATTTTTAATTCACTTTCGAGTTTGAGATATTTGTTGTCGATGACAGAAATTTATTTATAAAAGCTAAATTATCTCTTTCTTATATAAACTAAAAAAAATTAAATCTTATTTTCACATCTTCATTAGTTACAACTAAAGTTACAAGTATTTATTTAAAAAAAATTGACGTAAATCGATTTTAGAAGTAATTTTAATACTAATTTAGCTTCACAATTCATACTACGTATCAGAAATATTGAGGACATACTATTATGCAACAAAATTGCGATATAAATAAATGTTGCGATTGTATATTGCAGTTTTACATTTTCTCTAACTTCAAATACAAACGAGTCGTGCTTTCTTCTAATCAACGTTGGAGCAATCTCGAACAGCTAAACAACCACACTAACCTCTATAGATGGAGAAAATAGGAATCCATTACCCAGTAGGTTTTATAAACATCGATGTGTAGATTGATTTGTACAAAAAACCTGTATTAATTAAAAGAAAACAACTTAAAACAAATGAAACTTGTAAATTCGATATAAATAAAGCTTACACATAGGTGTTTATACTGATATATTTAAATCTGCCTCGTTGGTGTAGTGGCTAACAAGTACGGCCACTCATCGAGAGGTCCTGGGTTCGAGTCCCGGGTCGGACCAAGTTTATTTATTGAGTCTTGATATTTAGTAAGCCTCAGTAACAGCCCGGAGTTGGAAAGTTGGCGGTGTGTCACTCCCGTGCCTCGGAGAGCACGTAAAGCCGTCGGTCCTGCGCCTCAACTCTCACTGGTCGTGTCGAGTAGTCGTCCCACCGGAGTATGAGAATGATAGGAATAGATAGTGAACGGACACTTTGTCTGCGCTTACTTTACTTGTGCACTATAATATCTCCTGCGCACTTGGCTAGTCTCATTAAGATTAAAGAACATTATTATTATTTTAATCATAAATGAATAAGTTAATTAATATTCATCTGCTCGTATGCGATTCATATTCCAATTTAGGAAAAATTGTGTAATTTAATCGATTTGTAAAGTCAAAGTTATGTCGTGTCATTTAACTTTGAGCTTTAAATAGATTTGTATCGCCGATTGAATGCTATTTGACGTTTCAATAGATTTCAGATATTATCGCGTAAATACCAGCTATTGAAGTTTTGATTAAAAACAGATTGAAATTTTATTCTTCGTGTATAGTTTGTTATAACTACATATTTATATTTAGTTTTCTTTATATAATTTTTTCTCAGAATCGATCGAAAAAGCTTCACAATAAGTTAAAATTTAAAAACGAGACACACATAATACGCATATGACAATTACAACGGGTCGCTTAGGAATCAGTCGTAAAAGTAATTTGTTTAATACCAAACTACTAAACTAAAGTGACTTACCTGAATATGCTGTTCAGTGACTCTGTAGGTCCTATCGACGTTGGCTCCACCGATGACGAGCACATCGCCAGATAAACTGTTCACCATATTTGTATCGGCACTACTCTCCTTGGCACGCGTAGAACACATGGTATGTAACTGTCTTGAAGAATTCGTTGTACATTTCCCAGAGCTCTTTGAGACTCCGATATTAAAAGCGTTCTCTAAATTGTCAACGTTCCTCAGTTTTTGAAATTGGACGGCAATATCGGCGCCGACTTTAGCGTTGTTCTTTATGAGCGCGATGTCTGGGAGTCGTTAAGGAAAGAAATTGTGGCAATTAGTTTTAGTAGTATCATTTTAGGATCATTTACGTTTCTACACGTTTAATTTGCTGCTAAAATTAGCAATAATTAACGGGTCAAGCTTGTAATTAAATATTTTAACATTCTCTGGAGATGTTTAATCTTTTACTTTTAGGCTTCTTTTATAACTTATTTTAAATGAAATAAATGTTTTATTCGTGAAGTACTAAGTTGTTGACTTACATACTTATATTAGAAAAATACTTATTACATTACTTCACAGTATAATATATTCTTGTGAATTTAGACCAGAAGTGAGCTTTCTTTTAAAAAAAACAAGCTACTAAATCGACCTCAATTTATTGTAAGTATCTGAAAACGCTAAAACACAATTAAACTAATCAAAAAGACCACTAAGCTACCAACAATGATATTTTAAAGAAATAAACCAACAGAGTAACGACCTAACAATGCTATCACGACAAGCGTCAAGATACAACTACCCCCCGATGCCGGTTATACATCGACTTTTATAGATTTCTCCCCACCCTCTAACATCTTCTTTCCTATTCATCTTCCACACGGCCTTTCCTGACAGGAGACCGTCCTCGGGCTCCTTCATCTTCTAACCTTGGGGTTCAGAACCTCGACATCGAAAACCTGAGTGACGCCAAGAGCTATAGACATTACACTCTCATCATCTGCTGCCGTACAAACAATTAAAATCATCAGATAAAAAAAACACAAAGTGCATTTCTAAAACTTGCGTGTCTATATAAAGGTTTCAATTTGATTCATTCGTGGGCTAAGCTCATCTAGCATAACCTAAGCACAATGGATGTGAAACAAACAGATATCTGTACCAATTACCCGGGGCAGGACCCGTCGGGGGAGTGCGCCCTCACGACTCGCCAGAGAACCATGTCATAGCTTTGCGTGTGTAAATCAGTACCTATAAAAGCATGTTTCAATCCAACCTACCCCCAAATATACGTTTAATGTTTGCTACACAAACATATGCAACAGTCAACGACCAACTCATAGTATGATCACAGCTCCAGGACGACATGTCTGAGTAACCTCCAAGATACTGTCCGAGCTCACACACATTAATCTTAAGCTACACAAGGTATGTTCCATATACTAGGATCGCATGTCCGAGCGCACTCCAAGACAGCATCCAATAATATGAAACCGTACCCCACTTGAAGTGCATCTGTCGGCCAGGACAGCATATCCGAGTACAAAGACCTGCGAGACATGCTATCCCCGACCGCAAGATACAACTTCCCTTGAATGTGTCAACCCCAATGAGAAAACACAAAATAAGCATCTTTTACGTACACAGTAAAAAATAAAATAAAAAATTTTACAGTTAACATTTCTACAAAGGCCTGGCATAAAGCACAGCACCTACTATAACACAGATCACGACTACCGCCACGCTCATGACGAGGACTATAACTACATAGGCGACTTTCACTACGATCTCGCTGGTTGTCTGACATAACAACTAAATTTTCTAATTTAAGCCTGACAAGCAAAACAAAACTAAACTATACACAGCGACCAACACAAAACACGAATCACCAAAATCAATGAAAATACACCAAAATCACGGCACCCTCCGAAAAAACTTTTAAACATACAACCAACAAATACATACTACACGCTAAAAAAAGAAGTGGGCGTAACAGGACCTATCCCACTTCTGATCTTGTGAATTTAGACCAGAAGTGAGCTTTCTTTTAAAAAAAACAAGCTACTAAATCGACCTCAATTTATTGTAAGTATCTGAAAACGCTAAAACACAATTAAACTAATCAAAAAGACCACTAAGCTACCAACAATGATATTTTAAAGAAATAAACCAACAGAGTAACGACCTAACAATGCTATCACGACAAGCGTCAAGATACAACTACCCCCCGATGCCGGTTATACATCGACTTTTATAGATTTCTCCCCACCCTCTAACATCTTCTTTCCTATTCATCTTCCACAATATATAATAGATACATGCATAAAATACTCAATTTCTGTGTTATTGATTAAACGATCTAAAAGGATACTAGCATCAAGCGAGGCGCCACCCGTTGCCGCAGACACCGCGGCCAATAAGAATGGGGTCACTTCCTTACCCCGAATTCCTTGCTTATTTGCTTCAAAAAGCGCATTCTTAATAGCTGTCTCGATCACCGTTTCTATTATATAAAATCATTAATTATGAATTAATTATTAAAAATATAAACTGTAGGTAAACTGAAGTTATATAATACAATAAAAAGGAATATCATAAGCTTAGCCATCATGAGAAAAAACTAATAAAACCACTGTGATAAAAAGAAAATATAGTAAGAAATCACGTAAGACTATTAATCTGCCATTACTGGACAAAAGCTTTATATCTAAAAAGCTATCACGAGGAATTCAAAAGAAGCTGAAGAAATCGTGAGTAATATGGCATATAAAAAGTAGTTGATAAGCTGACCCGCTTTTATTTATTTCCTTATTTTTATTTTATAGCTTATACCATCTTACTATCTTTTCCAGTGTCACTATATCTTATAAAAAATCCCTCCGCCTCGTTTATTTGTCTATCTGTTCGCGATAAACTCCAACTACTGCTCCGATTTTCATGCTTTTTTTACCAATGGATAGAGTGGTTCTCGAGGAAGGTTTTAGTGTATAATTAGCGGAACCTGAGGCTTCGCTCGTGCTAAATCTAGGGACAAACCCGTAAGTTATACTCGTAAAAGTTTAATAACAAAATATCTTTACTAAAACACAAATTAGAAAAAAAAATAAAAGTAATGTAATCCAGCAATCACCGTATTGACATACTCCTTATAAACCCACAATTTGATCTTTAACTATGGGAAATTATCAGAAAGAAAAGTTGGGCGCCTTGTTAAAACGAAGCTACTCGTGAACAGCTTTAGTTTGATATTAAGAAAAAGAATTATCTTTAAGAAGACGTACCTACTGTTAACTACAATGGTTAACTCTTGAAAATTATCATTACTATCTAACGGTTAAGGCTGCTATAAAAAGATATGCCTAAAGCTCATAAGCAAGGAGCCACGTGGAAGGTACTATATGCAAAAAACCTATAAAGTATATGCAAATGTGAACTCGTTCGTTAAAGTAATATTGTATGCAAATTTTAACACTCTTTTGTATGCAAATCAAATTGCATATCTGTAACATGGGTTAAGTTATACTCCAGTAATTAACAATTTCTATTCGTTTGAATTGTGGTACCCTACGAGTATTATACGAGTATACCTATTATATAAATTATCAATATTAATTTAGGCTCGCGGTTTTGCTAACGCATGTTGCAATTTACTTCGCAATCACTGTAGGTAATTGGATCAGAAACATGATTAAAAGTCAAATATTGTCAGACTAGACTATTTCTCTCTCGCTGCTAAAAATGTATCTAAAAAGTTAATAATATGTAAAAGAGACTATAAATAGTATGCGAAAGTATGTGATCTTCTAGATTTTTGTAGTTATAGGCAGGCACAGTTGCGAAAAAAGTCTAGTTATTGACTGATTTATACTCGCCATCCATTGCGTGTTCTTCAGGTACTGGAACGGCAATTACGATGCCAGAAGATAGTTTCAGTCGTCGAGCTGCGTGTAATATACGTGCTGCATGAAGAGCGTCGCGGGCGTTGTGAGGAGCGGCGTGGCCCGAGCGTCTTGTGTAGAACGAGGGGAATTCCTTAGAATCGCCGAAAGAACACACTGTGACCCCTTGAGTTTCCTAATAATATTGAAAAATAAATAATTCATTTATAAAGTTCTGAAAATATGCTATTTAATATTATGACGTAGTCATTCGATATATTTTAATTTTAAAATAAAAGTTTCTAATATAAAGTTAGTTAATATTACTCAAAAATTATTATTATAAGTAAGTACCTAATAAATCTTCTAATAAACCACAGTTATTAGAAGACTTAGATTCAAATCCTCCACAGAAAACGCTTTCAGTGATCAAAGCCAGGTTTATTCGAAAGAACAAAGCACAAAGTAATATCTTATTATCTGTGCTTATTGCAGTTGATTGTGTCGGCTAGGTAATCTTTTAATACGAGAAATGAGTTATTATGCGGTAAAAGGTATTTAAAAGGGTTAGTATCGCTTTTCGCTTTATCGATTCACTGTTTCTCATAGTTATGGCGGAACTACTATTAACTACATGTACACGTATCCGAAAGATAGTTTGTTGTGTGCGTTTTGCATTTTGATGTCGAAGAAACTTTGTACACGGATGACTTGGAACTATCTACACGTAGGCTTTTAGGTAGATCTAGGTACATAGTAATGTAAAGCGAAGAGAGATTAGTGCTAGGCTATCTTAATATTACAGTAATAAATAATGTATATATAAAAATAGTAATAATATATTTATATATACATTAACTAATATAATATGGATTCAATTAACATCATAACATTATTTTTTTAAATAAATAAATCATACCAAGTACTCAAGGGTCCTGCCTATGTCAAGGATGGATTTAACTCCGCTGCATACAACCAAGGTTTTACTGTGACCCAGCTCGGTGAGGTCAGCTGACACATCCATTGTGTCCTCGCCTTCACGGTGAACTCCACCTTAGATAAATAACACGTTAATTTGCATTGTTTTTTCTCATTGAGAGTATTTAATTACTTATTTCGATTTAATTACAATAGTCAATAGGTACATACATATGTTTTGCTCGCGAGAATGATATGAAGCAGTTTTTATAAAAATGTTTTATTTTAATAAAAAAATACACAAATGAATTTTTACTTTCAAGGTGATTTGAGATCGATATAACAATTTATTTTAAAAGTAATCTAAATAGATTAAAATGAATGTTTTTGTATTTTTTTAGTCTCTAAGGGCTTATAAATAATTTACCCATTAAGTTATTAGGAAATTATAATAGGTGATATCGTAAAAAGAATAAAGCCGTTTATATCTACATCTATATATTTTGGTCGCTTAGATAGCTTGCTAGTTGACTTCCAGGATATTTAGAAGACCAACTGAAAGCATAAGCGTACCTTTTTTAATTTTAAGTCATAGGAATCATTTTTATCTTCTACATGTTTACTGAAAATATTTTACAGTATTTTTGATGCTATAGTTGACCAATTTAATCACGATTTATGTTTTATGTCATGATTTCTATTAATACTCTAAAAGTTAATTAATTTCGGTGCGTCAAAGGTTGCCTAGGGAAACGTTTACGAGGGAACATCACTAATAGAGTATTATAAATTAAAACGATATATTAAGGATTCATCTAAATTACGACTCTTAGGTATTGCAGTGTTGATAAGTACGTATTGCATTGGGGATAGTGGATGAAAAACCGCATAAGTATTAGTACCTTCTACCTTACATCTAGTAGTTTCCTCATCTCTTTTTTATCTCATTTTATTTAGGTATATATATTTTTAACATTATAATTTAATATGAAAATCAAACGATTTATCTGTTACATACTCGATATTCTATAGTAAATATATTCAATTGCTGACTTTCAACTTTAATTAAAAGAACATTAATTCACGACAAAGATTTTCATCCGGAGCGAGTTCCCTCATACCCATGAATATGAAATACTATAGATGAGGAAAGCTGTGATGTAGCTCTTGAATAATTTAATATCTGAAAACTCGTTTTTGAATTTTAATACAACAGTTATTAGTTTAACTAATGTATACATTCATTAGATACATCCAGCATTATATTTGCGAATAAATATTAGTTTATTTTTTATGTAAAGATGTTTTATTTAAAAAGTGTACATTAAGACTATTTCTATTCTTTCTTTTTTTGAATTACTTTTTATATAATCTAAATAATCTTCTCTTTCTCTAATCTAGGCTTATAAATATTTTTGATGCCAAATCATAAAAAAGTGAAAAATAAAAATTTGCTCAAAAAATAAACAATAAAATATCTGGGGTGGGCCACCCTTATCACCTAGGCCTAGCTAGGGGAATAAAAATTAACCTACCACCTATTCTCAGACCTACCAAATATACTTTTGTGTATATTACATAAGCATTGGTCAAGCCGTTTCGGAGGAGATAAAAAACACTGTGACACGAGATTTTTATATATTAGAGATATATAAAATGTCAATTCACTCTCTTCTTTTAGGCCGAAATCAACGAGCCAAATCGAGACCCTTTTACTTACTGTAGGTTATTGGTTCGTACACCTCAACTCTTTTGATCTTTTTATTTAAAATAAAATTAGCATTCATACAATAAAAATGATATTTTTGTCGTCGACAGACAATATAATACGTAAAACTAACGTAATTGTTTTGGTACTTTAAAGCAGAACAACAAAATACAAATAATGAAATCGGCAGCTTTTGTGTGTGACTTCACTGACTTGATTACGCATACAAATTTTAAATTTAATATTTTCTTTTACATTACTTTGTGACAAATATATTGGGTGGTAGTATGAAAGTTAATACGCGAAAGTCCGCTTTGAACTTGTCGCATAACTTTTTAAATTAAACTACGGGAGAGATTGTCTCTTTCGTAACTATGAGTACTATTAACCTTTGAAACGTCGGAAACCAAGAATCTGAATAAATCCGCGAAGAAATCTGAAAAGATCGTTTTATTTAAAATGTCAAATATTAGCGTAAATACTAAAATGTCTTTTTGTCGTCATCCTTGCTCAAGTATGTTATTGCTTCTATTAATTAAAATCTAACCTTATAAAGTAAAATTAGACCTGAATTTGCACTGTTATTACTCTATTAACATCAATATTTTATACATATAAATTGTATCGTAATATCGCCTTTGCTACGAATATTCAACCCGTGGATGCCACGGGAAACATTTTACGAGCCGATCTAAGATTTATGCGCCTAAATGCGGTTTCTGTTTGCAGTTCGCGAGATTTTGTGGACCGATATCCAGATAACTTCCATCGCTACTGTGGAATTTGTTGGTTATTAATTTCATCACTCGTTTAGGTAGTGCGCCTCACGTTCTAATTGAATGTGGTACAGCGAGCTTTTCGTGCTAAAATTCACTCATTCCACTCCAACTATGCGGATAATAACTGGACGCCGATCATATTATGTAAGTCTCGCCTATTAATTAACTGCAATCAAAGTTTCCGTTAAAATAGTTTTGAATTATAAATAGAAATGTTACAATTTATAAATTAAAAAGTAAGAGTAACGAACTGTAGACTTTATAATGTACAATATTATTGAAAATTTAGCCTATATTTACATATTATATATTTATGTTACACTTTAATACTTAATAAACATTACACATTTTATATTTAATAAAAACATACATATGTTAACTAGAACTTGGGCGTGTTGCTTCTGTTGATATTAGAAGCAGCGTAGCGTCGTAGCTTTAGATGCTACGAGCAGTTTATTACAAGGTAATGATGACACTCCTTAATTAATTAACAAAGTTTCATTTGTCTTAAATTTAATTATTCATGCTTAATGAGAAATAAATTTGAGCGTATATTAAATTTATTTTGAAATTACATTCTAAGTAATTTTTATTTCGTTATTCTCTATATAAAAATGTACGTTGTTTACACGTACATTGTAATAGCATTTTAATCCCTACTAACTGAATTTTTGTTACGACGACTAGACTCCGCGAGACAACATAACAATATTATAGTGCACAAGTATATTATAGTTCAACAAAATTGCTCTATCTTATTCGGGCTTATTCTTCTTAAGATGAAAATGGTGTCGTGGGCAAATACAAAAAAAATACACTCACTCACTGCACACAACCCAACCGAGATCGAAACCAAAACTTTAACCCAATAGACTAATAAACATTATTTTTAATGTGATCAATGAAAAGTACAGGAATATAAAACCTACCGATGCCTCCAGTTACAAATATCGGTATATCTGCTAGTTGAGCTGCTATAATAGTGCCAGCAACAGTAGTAGCGCCATCTTGTTGTGACGCCATTATCGGCGCTAGGTCTCGTCTTGATGCCTTAATAACTCCTTTTGCTTTTGCTAGGTATTGTATTTGTTCTTTTGTTAGACCTACTGTGAGTTGGCCTTTTAGGATAGAAATAGTAGCCGGGATAGCACCCTGCAATTAAATATTATGTAAAATGAATACATGTCAGGTTCATGTTCATGTACAGGTTCTACATTTATTTTTATTATATTTTCGAGTAACAGATAGTACAACAGGACATGAAGCGTATCCATACCAATTAGTTAGTGGTCGGCTCTTACAGAAAATATACAACTATTTGAGGCAAAAAGCTGTATAAGTTCTATAAGTATTAAAGGCTAAAGTAATAAAATATCAAAGATACAAAAATAAATTGAGCAGAAAACAGCAATGCTTTTAAGTTTAACGAAGTAACAATATAGGAACATGAATTGTAGCATGACATTGGACGGATTAGCAAGACGAAAGCCGCTTTCACTCAATTAAGAGCACTGCAGCTCATAGGCCTGCCGACGCTTTATTTCATACAATTCGTTACATGCATGACATGACATGTTCGGATCAAAGGATTTCTCTATAGGAATTACGGTTCTATAAATATCTCAACTAGTATAAGTTAATTGGGAATTATTTCAATGTACGTAAATATTCTTATATTGTAAAATTTTTACTTTGACGTAAATAATCTGTACATTTTTATACAAAGAATCTTAATTAAGTTCCATCATGGAGAGCTTAAGCCTCTACTCCAAAAGCTTGCAATTTTACACAAAATTTCTTATTTGTACATAAATTATAACGGTTACCAAGGAAGGGTTTTTGAATATTCATTCTAAGTAAGGGATAAAAGTTTATCATTCAATGACTATAGAGAGTTAAAAATACAAAAACGATTGACGTATAAACCAACCTATCTATAAATTGCCAACCGGAAAAAATAGAGACTTCACTTCAAGTTATTGGCGGTCTTATAGGCTACGTGCAGGAATTATACAAGGCTTTTTTATAAAAGAGACGTAAAACCTAAAGTAAGTAGGTATAATTTTATTTCTATATCCTATTTCATAAACTACAATCTACTTCTAAGCACAACCTTAGAATTTGTTACTACATACTGGTATTGGTACATGTGTTAAATCGTAAAACAAAGTTATTTTTCAATATCTCAAGTTTCTAGCCTTTTCCCCACTGTAATTTAAAATACAATATGTCAATTCAATGAATTCTGCTACGAATACGATACAGTTGTAGTAAAATATTTCCTCTTTATATGAAATACGAGTAACAGGCTCGGCTGTTTCAAAAACACACGTAGTACTTAGTAATCTGTCGAAAGGACCGATTTTCAATTTCTTACAAAAAAAACCAGTTTTTTCATAAAAGTTCAAATTAAACGAACTTATTTTTATTCTTAATTCAAATTTAAATAATAATATTTGATCATTTATATATTGTGTTATAAAAATAATAAAGACAACATTCTTTTACCTGCCGTCTAATAATATCTTCGACCTCGAGGGCAGTCTCTAAATTCCTCGGGTACGGCATACCGTGTGTGATGATAGTTGACTCCAGAGCGACTATCGGTTTCCCTTCGGCCTTTGCTTCGCGAACCTCGTTCGAATACACAAGAGGATAAGTGGAGTGTCGTCTCATGTGAAAAAGGCCAGGCATGTAAGCCCTCCGCATAGCTCTCAGTAGACCCGCCATCTGGATAAGCACGTGACAGATATCTGCGAAATAAATTATGGCGACATTATAAATAGTAACTGGACGACCGAGCTTTCAACGCCCTTTTTTTAGAAACATAAAAAGTACGTTTTTTCAAAACCTTAACACGAACGCAGTCGTAGCCCAGTGGTGCGTGTGCGTGCGAGTGTGTAAAATGTCTAGCTTTTTAGGTACTGACTACAAATTTTGTTTTAGAGTAGAAAAAATATATTAAAAAATAAGTTAATGTTCTATGCTAATGTATAGAACCAAATAATTGATTTATTTATAATTTATGACTTCCGCAGACTATATAGCACATGATGCATTTCATACTACGTGCATGAGCCATATAATAATGTATCGTCAATGCTAGAAAATCTAAATAAATATTAACATATCATGTTTTTTTTTTCATTTAAGTATCTTTATTATCGTTAACATCAATTTGAGTCAATTCACTTTTTGTGGTTCAAAACATACGAATAGACAACAAACTAACATTAAAATAGGGTTTCAAAATTTTCCTTTTGTGATATCCGGATCCCAAAAATTAATATAACACTTAAAAGTTTACATAGTTACATCACATAGCAATTAGAATTGTAAATATTATATTTTGTATAGAAATGCACGTATTCATGGTGCAATTTCTGCATAAACGTTATTAGGATGTTTCAGAATACCAGTCACTTTATTTCATTTATTACAATATCCCTTGACCCATCATGTGGACATTTCTAATTTTCCACCTTTTTGTTCCATCGTCGAATAAAAAGTTATGTGTATTAAAACGACTATAAAATTCTAAATTTTTACGGATTGGGGGCAATTTGGGCGCCTTTATTGCCTAAAAGAGTAGAGCTAAAATCAGCTTGAGTGAAAACACAGTTGTATAATACTGTTAGCTTTTTGTGGGTTTTAGACGTGTCATTGTGCCAGCATTTTTCCTCTTTGTTATTTATCCACGTAACTGAACAATTCGACGAAATGTTAAAAAGCGGATTTTCAAATTTGAAATCCTTTTTAGAAGTTAACCCTAAGCGTAGATATTTGAATCGTGCCGCTGCTTTGTTTTGCTTAATACGTGATTTTATTATGTTAATTTTATTTTTTTGCTTGCTTTAATCTGTGAAACAGTTAATCTAAACTGAATCCTTAACCAAACCTTTTAATAACACGACAGTTGAATATATATAAAATCTCAACTGTTCTATAACTGGCAACAAAGCGGAGGATTTGTTTGGGTGCATAGTAGTAAGTATAGTAAATAGCTATAGAGTACAGACTGTACAGTACAGTCACTGTCTCCATACAAAATTTTAGGCACAAATCGGTAAGTTCAAGTAAGATACCCTAAAATATAACAGTACTGTAGAAATCGATATGTTTTTTGAAGCAAAACAAATTTTTTCGTTGTGTGTTCCTGTGACCATTATGTTATACAGGATCACGGACTAGTGATAAAAACAGATGATTAAGTGTGATCCAAACAATAATACGTTATACAATGTTTTGTGTGTGTATGTAATGTACTACCAATCTACCATATAAGCTCTTACTTTTAATTTAATTTTTTAAATATTTTTTTTATTTAGCTCGACTTGGGAATGTAAATCAAGAATATTATGATCTGCATCCCTATACGCCAACCGCTGATCCTATGAAGCTCGTACTGTATAGATAAAATGTAATTCAATTTATATGTAGCACACACTGAGAATAAGATTAAGTGTGTTTTATTGAGCAGGGCTTATGCATGGATTATTTATGTTTCGCCTACACTTGTACGTACTTTGAAAAAATAATATTTCATTACCTTGTCCATATTACATTCGGACCTCCGCGCCAGAGGCCGAGTGTTTTGGGAATATTATCCACAAAGAAAATAAACTTGCTTTGTTTCGTACATTATCTTAAAAGTTTTTATATAAAGTTTTACTTTCAAAGAAAAGAAAGAAGAACAAATATAATTTCAAAAATATTGTTTGATTAGTTCTAACTGAGTCAAAGTGTACATGATTTTTTTATCTAGAAATCTTATTGAAATAGTAATTATTATCTATTCAAAGGATGAATCTATTATGTTCAGAATTTTTGCTTATTATCCGGTTCGAGATATAGAATACTTTACAAAAAGTTAAAGTGTACCCTAGCGAGGATGAGTCGATAGTTTTCTACATTATTTTCTGTAAGAATATCAAAATTATTTATCTATTTTTTTTTTATTAATAACACTAAAGCTTATCAAAAGCTACTAAAAAAATAAAATCGATCGACAAACAGTATGAAAATAGATTTTGTCTTTGTATATTCACTTAACAGGTACTAGATACTTTAAGTAATTTACTTATTATAAAAACCAATATTTTTTTGCATTACATGACTATGACATGATTTTTTTTAAGTACTAGTGATGTAACATTTTACTAAAGTAAATTGTGCATAAAGGTCAAAATATCATGTAGTGTACCTACTTACATAAACGTTTTACAGCTCATGTCGTTTTATATCATAATAATGTACAATTTATTAGTATCACTTTACGTTGGTATTAAAGATGCAAATATGTATTTTATAAAATTTCATCATATTTTTTTCATGACTTACGCCTTGTAAATATAAAAATATATTTATTACTTTCGTCATAAAACTAGGTAGGTACGAGCTACCTCCTTATTAAACACTTTACTTATCAAACTTATATAAATTTACTCGGAATAAATGGTAGTTCTTTATTTTAAAAGCAACAAACATTGTTATATAGTAATATAGTACAATAATTAATAATTATGATGACTTGCATATAAGTATATATTTTTGATTATAATATCATTGGAAGCAACGACAGATTTTGAAGTAACATGAGAACATCAAGTCGTGTGACGTGTCATGATAGATCCTTGGACTTGCTATATAATGAGGACCCCACGATAAAAACTTCTTGTTGCTCCAAATACGATTTTTTATGATATTTTTAATTGCCCGGGAAATTTAATGGAATGGAATGAAATGGAATTTATTTAATGGAAACTCATTTCATAATCCCACTACCACGGTGACGAGAATGTTGATATAAAAATAGCTTATAGAATTTTCTAGAAAATAAACTATAATACTCTAAAGCTTCTTTCATCATCAGCCCTTTTTTAACGTCCCACTGCTGGGCACGGGCCTCCCTCAGTACGAGTACGAGAAAGCTTCTTTAAGCAACGAAAAAAAATACTTCGTAGTTATGATTCTATAGTAAGGATAAGTGCCTATATAGTTACAGTTCTATATGCTTCACGGAGAACCCATTGTATGTCACTATAAGGAAAGTATTGACAAAGCAATGTTCCTGGTAACTAGTAGTGTCACTTCTTAGCAACGAAGTTTTTCTATTTAGTATTCACTGACAATGTCAAAATCATCATTTGAAAACCTTTATTGAAGCTGTCGTTTTATACATTATATATTATTTTTCGCATTATTATTTTGTGGTAAGTATCTTTTATATTAATATATACGTACGTATGGACATTATACTTAGTTATTATGATTTATTGTTGTCTTTACATCGCTGTAGACCATATCCGAAAAATTGAATCGCGAATCTAGTTATCTATATATTATAGCGCATGGAGAAAACTTTGATTTTTTAACATATTATAGGTACGTACTGCAAAGTATTAGCTTGGAATATGTAGTAAATTTTTTGATTTGCTTTATACTCGCTTTTTTCTGTGTAATTATTCCATTTACAAAAACCCTTGCACTTACAGAAAGCCTTTAACTTTTATTATTTCCAATTTTGGTTTAAATAAAGCTGAAGTTTGTTTGCCTGCACAAGCTAATCACTGGAACCTTTATTGAGGAATGTTACAAGTTACTGAGTAATTTGAAATACACCTTTAATTAATACTGCAATTAATCAAATATACACAACATATTTATAATTTAAGTTTTATAAGAAATCATGTAACAAGCCTATTTTGTTAGTAAATTAAATTTAAAAATAATGTTATAATAATAAAACAAGTGGAAAAGGAAAATCAATTTATCTTGTTGTACGATGTAGGGATTACACGATTAACGGTAACGGGCTGTAAGCGGACATCCGCTTCTGCTACAACAGAATAAAATTATTTTGATCCTTAAATTTCTGTATTTATTTATATAAAAAGGCTTAATTTACTGTTTTAGAAGAAACAATTATAGTTTTATTTAAATTACAATATGGTCTTTAAAATTTTATATCACACTACGATCAAAATAACTATGAAATAATAATAATAATAAATGAATTGGTAATAACTTAGTTTTCGGATTTATTGTTATATCTGCTGTACGCGGGTAGCGTGTAAATATACATATTAAGCGGTAACTCGTCGCTTGTATAACCGAGTGATGCGGGTTCAAATCCGGGTCTCGCACCTCTGATATTTTCATATGCAATTCATTCCTATCATGATTACCACTTGTCTTACGGTGAAGGAAAACATCGTGAGGAAACCTGCGTGTCTGAGAAACCCTAGCAAGTTTTCGTAAGACATGTGTCCATATTATATAGTACCCGTATGTGCATATTATATACTACCCGTATTACAAGTTTGCTGCTTTGAGAGAGTTGTTAAAGTTGTTTGAGTAGTTTCAAAGATTATATTATACGTACATTTTGAAGGTTGGTATAGATATCTCAGAAATGAGATATTTTTCTGCAGTAAAAAAGTATCCTATATATTGACCCAGAGAACCAATTATCACCACACCAAATTTCATCAAAATCCGTCCAGTGGTTTTCTCGTGATGCGGTCAAAGAGAGACAGACAGACAAACAAAAATTCTAAAAACGATAGATTCGGCCTCTGTATCGTTAATAATGAGTATTTCAATTAGAATTTCCAAAAAATAATCAATGTACAGATTTTACTAAGTAAGAATTTTATTATATGTATAGATATTGACATTTCATGGCTGTAACAGCATTATATAACTGCACGGTGTATTAACATTTAATTATTCTATTTTTTAAATAATAGTATATCTATCATATGTTCATATGTTATTATAGATCTTAAAATGGCGTGGGGTCTTCCAAAACTACCAGGACTAACGTTCTCTGATCCAACTAAAACCCAGCATCACATTCGCAGTTCATTAAGGTATTACCAAGGACACAGGTTCCCAGATACATGTATACGAGGTCCTGGTGGCACTGACACTGATGTGGACAGCAACGCTTTTGCTTTACCCGAAGACTCGATCAAGTAAGCCTTTATGATATACACTAATCTGCATTACTAAAATTAAAAAAATAAATATGTATTTTAAATGTTTTAAGCAGTTTTTGACATTTTAGGATGTATGTTTGATAGCAAATCACTCTAAAATCAATTGACAGATTTCATTAAAATAATTTTTAATTTATGCATCATAGCTGAATACAATTTCAATCTATTGATTCGATATCAATCTATCTTCAAGTTTTTTTTCTAGACACTGGATTATGACTTAATGAAGCTTATATCGAATTTATATTTCTAATAAGGAAAATTTTAGGTACCTACGTAAGTTTTACGTTACCTATTTATAGAAATGCCATAAATCATTAGTTCTAGGTCTCTAGGACTACCAATAAGTTTGTTGTTGAACTGGTGAATTTTTCTTGATAAAGTTTGAACTGCTGTAAAAAATGTATGAAAAACAAAGGAAAATAAAATATTTCCCGTTCTTCCATTTACCTTTATATACGCACCTAATCAAGGGCTAGTTTAAAGTGCTAAATACAAATTACATAGAATCTTTGCTAGATTATATTATGTATGTAGCCATAGTTATCGTGATAGTTCGAATTACCTACGACCAGGCAGATTTAAAAATAATTCAATTAGTTTCCGGATTATTTTTTTCGCTGCGATTGAATTCGCTTTACTTATTAAAATGTCGAGTAAGGTTTCGTGCAATTTTTTTTCCAATTCTTGTCATTCGGATTTATAACTTGCTTCTAATAAAGAGAAAATACTGTTAAATGATATTTTAAAGTACTAATTATTATTGTTGGAAGAAGCTAAGTTCTTTTTCTTTTTACCTGGTGTGAGTTGTTAGTAGCTTAGGTGTATATTGATTATTGGCTATACAAGTATGCATTACTGCCTGACCTGATTACAGAAAAGCAAGTGTACCTACAACTTAAAAGAAAAAATAGAATGTTACAAAATTATTTATTCTACAAGACATTTTGATCAAAAGCTATGACATGGGTTACCATGTCAATTAAATACGAATTTCACTGAAATTCATTTAACCGCTACAGCATAAAGAAATTGTAAAGATATTGTCACTCAATTAAAATTAATACACTCAATTAAAAGTTACTTATTTTTTAGTAGTTTATATTAACTTTACTTATGTTGTTTATAGTTACGACCCATCTTTAACCTACGGACGAGTGAAGCAACCAGCCCTCCCTGCGGTTATACCTCATTGGGTACATTATAACAAGCGATGCCTAAATTTTACGGCTTTCTTCAAGCAACCAGTTTATGAGAATCCCGATGAAAATTATCGAGTACGTGTCGTGAACATCGTTTACTTTCTAGAAGATGATACGATGACAGTAATAGAACCCCGGGTGAAGGTACGCATAACTTAACATGTATGACACTATAATGTATTTCTGACTCTACCGCTTCACCATCCTGCCATCGTTATCTCTTAATTTTTTGGCGATAGTTCACCGATTTACTTGTAAGTATGTTCTAGTTTTTTATTCTACTTACTTTAGTGTTTCTCTAATAAGGCTGCCTGTCTGAGATTACTGAAGGCCGGATACTCTAATTTTCTTGTCTATATGAAAAATATAACATTGATGTACCTACTTTTTCAAATTTAGCTGGTATTTATTTTTATTTCTATTTCTCAAACTATAAATTCAGAATACGCCATAAATATATTTCAATTTATACTATAAATAAAATGCACATATAAAGCGGCGTTAACTTATTGGTGAATAAATTTCGCAAAACGTTTTACAGGAAAATACCTTTTAACGGCATTCCGTATTGATTCGATTTATAAACGTTATCTCTTCGCAATATTTAGATTGTACCTAAGTGCAATAAATATTTCACTGCAAATATAAAAATATAAATATGTATTTCTTATCTATTCAGTGCAATTTCCTTGGATATGGCTTAAACATATATCTAACAATGTATATATTGGGGCAAGACGCCAAGCAACACAGTTATCTTAAGTAGGGCGTTACTATCTCTCATCTTAATATTTTTTATTCAGTAAGCTCTGCCTTTGAATCGCTAATATTTTATGTTGTTTAGTGTATTATTTAATACAATATTTAATATATTGTTTCTGGTTATTAAAAGGACAAGAAGAGCTAATAAATCTATTCGCAAACAAAAATGATTTTGGGCTAGCTTAAGTTATTCGACATGTATGCCATACATCTAAACGAGATCATTAATATTATATTGTTAAAACTGAAAAAGAAGTATATGCCATATATTGAAAATTACAAAAAATATAACAACGAATTATATCAGTAACCAAATTGATAAATATGTATGCTATCTTGAGCTGACTCAAAAAGTAAAGAAAACAGCCATTGCGCCAGAAAAATGTGATTTTCTTGGCTTTTCACTAATGCAAGAGATTTTTCTTTTGGCTCTTAAGAAATCTCCGTGTGTTCACGGTAAGAGATAATGCAGCTTATAGGTAACGACGTGAATGAGCACATGCATTTATATCCGATACAAGAAGTAGAAAAATTCCGTCGTAAACATGTTGTGCTGTTATTTATTAGTCATCGCTTACAATAATATGGATAAGTGTTACTGATGTCTTTTAAGAAATAACTTTTGAAAATTTTTAGTACTTGCTACCCGACTGCTGTGCTGTGCTGCTGTTACACAAAACTCAAGGAGAGTTATGTGTTTGACCTTATGTATCATAGGATTATTGAATGATATCGATTTAAAGTCAAAATGGCGGATCTTATAGGCGTCGGAGTATTCGTATGTCTTGGCAACAAATATTTCTTTCAACCTATAGGGTGGATATTAAAATAAAATGATTAAAAAAGTTAGGTAAATACAGAGTTGCTTGAAGTTTTTAATTACACTGTTCGCTTATCCCGTATACTTTCAAAGGAGTTCAACGTGTAGTCCAAGAGCTGTTAACGTTTTACTTTGTCGTCTGTCCGCTACTGGCTTCTTTAACAACTTTATGTTTGAAAGTATAAATTAGTTGTTGTTTTATGAGGGTGCTCTGTTACGGTACTTGTTCTAAATTAGTCGCACAGAATCTTATACAGAATGTCAGTTGAAATAATTTGCTGGTTTTCCTTAAATTTTATAAGGCTTTATAAAGTAAAATATATTTTTGAATAATATGTTATGAATAAAACTACATTTTTAACGGCTTTATAACCTCTAAGAACGCGTTAAAATAAAAAGAAAATATTAGTCTCTAAATAAAAACGAATATTCATAATAATGTTATATATATTATATAGTGAAATAGAAGAAAATGCTGTATAAATATGTATATCAAAACGTATATGGTAACATAGGAAGTATTATCACGTATTCAATATTAGTGCGAGATGGATCTGTGGGACCAAATAGATGAAAACAAGTAGAAACCAAATAACTTTTGTGACGTCAGCAGATGGTATCTTAACTGCTGCGTAAGATACCCATCGGATGGTAAACTATTTATCATTGCAGTATTTATTGAAAATACCTGTTCTTTTAACTTATGCAAAATAAAAATAAGTATAGGTGCACCTATACAAATTTTAGGTTACGTTCACGTTATTTTACTATTAGGCGACGTCCTGCGTGAGCGATCTAGACGCGAACGCGAAGCGGCGCGGCACGGCGCGAAAACAACAAACATTCGAAACCTATTGAAGTGGCCTATGTGACCAAACGCACGTGGGGTGCGGTGCGGAGCGGCGCGAAATGACGCGAACGCGATCAGTTGGCTTGATATTTTCGCGCGAAGTGGACGCGTCGGCCATATTTTTTTCAAGCAAAAATTGTTGTTGAATTAATGTCGGAAGTAGAACTTCTTATTAATGCTATCCAAGAACGTCCTACATTCTGGGACAAAAGGAATAAAAGTTATACACTTCTTCAATATCTCATATTTAAGACTAGCTGTGCCCGCGACTTCGATCGCGTGGACTACAGGATAAAATCAAACTATGATAAAAATTAAGATTTGTTTTTTTCTACGTATTTTTCCAGGATAAAAAGTATCCCATTTTATGCCCAGGATAATAAGGTATAATTATACCAAGTTTCATCGAAATCGAACCGTTAGTTTTCACGTGATGCCTGAACATACACACAGACAGACAGACATACAGACAGACAGACAAAAAATTTTTTAATCGCATATTTGGGTTTGGTATCGATCCAGTAACACCCCCTGCTATTTATTTTTTCAATATTTTCAATGTACAGAATTGACCCTTCTACAGATTTATTATATGTATAGATATGAATTTTCCAACAACATTAGCTTCCGTAAAACATGACAAATGCTTAATGTTAACTGAACTGAACGGCGGCGGAGGGGACGGTTCGCGCGCACGTAGGACAGAGTAGCCGCATCGCTCCGCACCACATTAAATTCGCATCGGATCGTTTCGCAATCGCGTTCGCGTTGAGTCGTCCACGTAGGACACTGTGTTAGCAACTCACATTCGCTCCGCTTGCGTTCCTCCCTAGGTATGTACATTAAAGATGAGATACTTTCTCGCAGTAAAAAGTATCTTATGGTGACCCGGATAACTTTTTATCATCATACTAAATTTCATCTAAATCTGTACAGTGGTTTTCTCGAGATACGGTCACAGAGAGAGAGAGAGAAATAGATAACAATTCTCAAAACTATACACTCCGCCCCTGTATCTCTAAGGGTACAGTTACACATGCTCATAAAATGTCATGCTTATTAGCATGATGTTAGCATGCTTAAAACAAGCATGCTCTTCAAACTGACATAATATAAATGTAATTGACTGACACATTATAAATTAAAAACGCTGACGCAATAAATTGCACACACATTCTATTTAAGCACGGGCTGGTTCTTTGGTATTCGACATTCTAGCAAGTTCTCTGCCAGTGTACAAGTGAAAAATGGAAAACCAAGTGAATTTTCCAGTAGACTTTGACAGTAGCATGCCCAAAAATCGCACGACCGTCGAAATTTGAGCATGCTCGAAATAAGCATGCTCATTATTAGCAATGTTTCGACACACATGCTACTAAGTAGCAATTGATCAATAGTGGCATGCTTTCGTACTAGTTATGAGCATGTGTAACTGTACCCTAATGATAATATATTTCAATAAGATTTTCAAAAATAGAATAAGTACAAAAATTCGACTTAGTTTGAATTTTATTATCATATGCATAGATTATTTGACTGAAAATAAAAATGTTTTGGTCATTGTTCGTGTATTCAAAATGTAGGCAAGCTGCTTAAGTTTTGCGTAAATCTTATAAAAACTAAAATAAATTTTACTGTCTCCTTTTCTTTAAAATAGACATAACAATACAAATAATAATCACGGCCAATTCGACGTCGTCCATATTTAATACTAAAAACTGAAATAAAACTTCGTCGTGCGGCTGGCTTTTTCTTAGTCTTCACAAATGTCCGAGCATCTTCAAATTTCTTCGGGATAGTTAGTGAAAGAAACTCTTTGAAAATATTACTTCTTAAACAGTCAAGCTATTATTAAAACTTATACTTCTGCTTCTGTCAGGTAGTAATTTTTTAGAGAGTTTAACCGAATATGAACACGTTTCTAAACTTCGCAAAAATCTCAAGTGGTTCTCAATCATTCTTCGTAGGTATACCTATACCTACTCACGTAGGTACTTCTTCTACACTGCAAGCAGTTTTATTCTTTTTCTCCTTTGATCTCAGTTTTGAGTTTCTAAGTTGCTGAATTGCGAAACGTTTCCCTGTAAAATTGCTTCTTCTCATATTTCCTCGCCACCTTTTTTTGGTAAAAGCTGCATAACTCTTCCATTAACCATTAGGGGGGCTTAAAAATCTAAATAATTTTAAGTAATTTAAAATCATACTATACTTATCACTTCAGGATCTTATTCGTATTATTTTTACATATTTAATAACATCTCCCTTTACATTTATGTAATTATTTATGCGTGAATCTATGTCATATGTATGTATCTATGTTCCTCTTTTGTATATTTGTTTTGTAGCAAAAAATGTATCCGTGGCTGTTTAGGAAGACATATTGTACATACAATTTAATGAAAAGCTTTATAGTGAAATAAAAGAAAAAACTATATTAAAAATTCAATTAGTCATATTTTAAATAATACAAGCGATTACACAAAGAGGTATTATTTTATCATTTATTTCAGGCTACGTAATTTCGTGCGGTCCCTAAGTAAACATCCATACATTATGCGTAGATAAGCGATTTGCAGATTTTAATCTCGCTGTGTCCGAGGCATGGAATACAGAATAATTTGTGCCTTTATATCCATTGAAACATTTATTACTGCTGAACCAAATAAACTATTAACTTTCTAAGCGAACTTCTCTGAATTATCGTGTTTAAGATATGGATTAGATATATAATGTGTACATTAACTTATCTATAAGTACATACAATAAAATTCTAAGTCGAGTTTGTATTTCTTTGGAAAAGCTTATTGAAATAATTATTATTACCCATACAGACGCGGAATATATTTAGAATTTTGTTTGTCTGGGAAGGCATTACGATAAAACTCCTGAATCCATTTTTAATTCTGGTTTCTGGTTACTCGAGTCAACATGTAGGACACATTTGACAACGGAAACTATCTCATTCCGAAATCTCTTTTTATCTTAAAGGAAAAAAAATATGTCAAAGGTGACAAAATAATAAGTGAAGGTTTACGTTAACAGAAGGAACACTTTACTTTTTTTCCCCGTTTAACAAATTTCTAACGGCAGGAAGATTAAACGTTCTCTTTACCGTGTTCAAGTTTGTAACGAATCACATTTTGCATTCACATGAAATTCTGTAGAACGATTGAAACAGTTTAGAGCTAGCAAATGAAGGCATTCGTCAACATGTGAATGCGCCACGCGACAGTGGGTTTAGTTTAACGAATGCTGAGTCTGTTCATTCGTTTGAAACTTTTCTTTTCAGAAGACAACTTCTGAAATAAATCAAATTATTTCTTCCTTCATCCCATCCTATTTTTTTCGTATGTTTCGTCGACTTTGGGTTATGTACAGGTACATATATCTTGATATATTAGATAAATAAAATTGAAGTACCTTTTTGTATTGTCGAAATGACAACTTTTTTAATTAGCGTGAATCATAAAAATGCACAATTTATATATTTTTTGTCAGTCTGTTTATTTGTTTCCGCTAATCTTCAAAACGGTAGGACCGATTTTTTGTATTCAGGAGTAACTTAGGCTAATAAAAGTTATTTCATAAAAAAGAATTAGCGTTCCGTCCAAAACAGTTAAACAGGTATATAGGGATGAACCCAAGCGAAGAGAGAGTGATTCGCTAGTAGTGAATATATGGCACTCTTTTTCATTTTCTTTAAAGAGTACCTTTTTAGTATAATTTATACATTAAAAATACTAAAAATATAAAATTATGCTATTTTTACCTAAAAAGCGAATTGTACGTTTGATGTGAGCAAAAAAAATACTGCAGTTATATTAGGTTTTTTTTATTATCATTACGTAATTGGTCATTACTCATTTTATATGTATTAAATATTGCAGAACTCGGGCCTTTGGCAAGGGAGACTAGTGAAGCGAGGGAAGATACCCAAAAACGATCTCGGCGAACCTTGGCATTGGAAGGACTTAGATATCGGCAAGGACATTTGCATCTATGGCAAAGTGTTCCACACGGTCTCGTGCGATCTCTTTACTAAGGTAAAAAAATGATTTATACATATAAAAATATAATTGAAGTGTCTGTTTTTAATTTCAAATTAACAGCTTTCACTTGTATATAATAATAATACATATGAATATATACGTATGCGGTACTTAAATTTATAAATCAATTTTTTTTAATTTTTGTCTGTCGTCTGTCTGGCTGATCTTTGTTCTGGCTGGTCTCTGAAACGGCTTGACCGATTTCGACGGGCCTTTCACTTGCAGATAGCTAATGTAATAAGGCGTAAATAATGCTACTTTTATTTTAGAAATTTTATTTATATTAATTACGGGATGGATTTTCGTGCTAAAAACTTTAAATTAGCACCTAGGGATGAACCTGATAAAGCGAGGGTGAGTCGCTAGTTACATATAAAAATGCAATATAATATAGACTGTAAATATTATTATATTATTATATTATATAGTATTAGTCAAATGAATTTAACATTTATTATATAACGACTACGAATTTTAATTGTAAAAAACTCGCGGTATCGTAGATCTTTTCTTGTTACGTACAAAAAATTAGCCGTACTTAGAAATTATAATTTTTGTTATACCTAATTGAATCAAAAATTATGCATATATTATATGCACATAAGTAGAAAGTGATAGCCTAGTGGTAACGCGCTCGCTTGTATAACCGAGTGATGCGGGGTCAAATCCGGGTCTCGCACCTCTGATATTTTCATGTGCGAATCATTTCTATCCTGATTACCACTTGTCTTACGGTGAAGGAAAACATCGTCAGGAAACCTGCATGTCTGAGAAAACCCAGCAAGTTTTCGAAAGAAATGTGAAGTCCGCCAACACGCACTAGGCCAGCACGGTGGACTATGGCCTGATCCCCTTCGTATTGAAGGGAGGCCCGTGCCCAACAGTGGAATGTTAAAAAAAAGGTTTCTACTGGGTTACCATTGCCTTCCAAATATATACATACTAGGCGTTAAAATGTAAGTAGGTCGAAATAATACTTAATGCTAGTTTAGACTAATTATTATGCAGACTAATTCATACTAGACTATTTAGAATAGACTATATTGCAGACTTATTATTTTGCATCTAAGACAAGATTATTAGTGAATGCAGCATTAAATGTCTAAACGTCTGATAGTATATGTTTTATTAATAAAGTGTATGAGAAATAAATTGTAGTTCAATGACGATATTATAAGTAATTTCCACTATTATTAATACTCAGCTAGTTTTAATATTACAAATTGGCTTTTGGGCAACTCGCCAGTCAATAAAAACTATAGATATAAAACTTTGTGGACAGAATAATTTGAAAATCTCATCAAATAACTCAAACACTTAAAACTGAGATAGGTATCATTATTCATTAAAATAAGGGTACAGTTACACATGCTCATAAAATGTCATGCTTATTAGCATGCTTAAAACAAGCATGCTCTTCAAACTGACATATTATAAATGTAATTGACTGACACATTATAAATTAAAAACGCCGACGCAATAAATTGAACACACATGCTATTTAAGCACGGGCTGGTTCTTTGGTATTCGACATTCTAGCAAGTTCTCTGCCAGTGTGCAAGTGAAAAATGGAAAACCAAGTGAATTTTCCAGTAGACTTTGACAGTAGCATGCCCAAAAATCGCACGACCGTCGAAATTTGAGCATGCTCGAAATAAGCATGCTCATTATTAGCAATGTTTCGACACACATGCTACTAAGTAGCAATTGCTCAATAGTGGCATGCTTTCGTGCTAGTTATGAGCATGTGTAACTGTACCCTAAGCTTTTAATTATTTCCATGCTCTGTGAAAAAAATCTGTATGTAGTATGAACAATGCACATATATATTATACATAGCACAGAACTTAAAGGCTTACGAGTTACGATCTGTGAACATATTAATTAAAAAGTACCTACATTGTTTTTAGATTTTGTTGGTATATCAGTAATTTTTAGGTATAAGTTACCTACTATTTAGCCTTTTAAGGAGAGAATAACTTGATCCTTATTATCTAGGAATAGTAGAGAAAGGAATTATAAACGATATATTTTTAATTTTATAATTTTAATTTTATTAAGATCGCTTCTTAAGTTGTAAACACTGCCCCTATGTTTTTCATAATGTTTATAGGAAAAACTGCGTAGTTTCTAACTTATTTTTGCGTCGATAAAATATTTTTTTTATTTTTTATGAATTTAATTCAATGTAGATGTCAAAATATTTTAGCACATTTTAGTTGATCCAAGCACGTACAGATTAATAATGTACTTATGTACATTATAGGTGTATAATTTAAAGATAGGTACAGACATGTTCGGTAAAATCTCTAATTAAATATTCTTTTGACGTCCCCGAATTTTTAAGAATATTCAATATAATGTTATATTTGATGTGTAATACTAAGCATATACATTATACATAGATAGGTAATGTTGTGAAGCGTGTCTCTAGATACAAGACCCTTGCTGAACGAGTCTGTCTCGCATAATATGGAGGATTTTTTATTGTTGCCTCGAACATTTGTCTATCAATACTGACAGACAACCGCCGTCATATGAAAGGAACAACTTTAATTTACGAACCTACTAAATCAACCTGGAGACTATAATATAATTAATATCTACATACATCTATATTCTATAAATATAATAACATTCTTACTTAGTCGAATCTGTACATTAAATATTTTTTGGAAAATATTATTGAAATAGTCATTACTAGATAGATACATAGGCTTATTCTATGGTTTTTAGATTTTTGTCTGTCTGTCTGTAACCGCATTACGAGAAAACCACTGGACAGATTTTTAAGAAATTTGGTATGATGATAGCTGGTTACCCGGGTCAGGATAAAGGATACTTTTTACTGCTAGAAAATACGTATTTTTGAGAAATCTTAACTAACCTAACCTAAGAATTTGGTTTCCGGTCTTTAGAAAGCAGGTACAGCCGCGAGAAATGCTAGTAGGTATATGATTTATATCGTTCTTTATCTTTCTAAATTTTAGAAATGTGACTGACACTTTACGGCTGTATATTAATTAGGTAGGTATTAGATAGGTATTTGTTTTTTTTTACCTACGCGGTACGCCGCAAGTTGAAAATATAATCAAAATGGTAAATGATTATTGTAAAATTAAACCGACTTCAAAAAATATGCACTAAAAAGAGAAAAATAAAAAGTAGAAAATAATACTTTAAAGAACTATGTTAATTTTGGAGTCGGTGCCAGCCAGGTATTTTGATTATGTTTACAAATTGATAGATTAATCGAATATACGGTTATTTTTCTTTGGCTGGCACCGACTCCAAAATTAACATAGTTCTTTAAAGTATTATTTTCTACTTTTTATTTTTCTCTTTTTAGTGCATATTTTTTGAAGTCGGTTTAATTTTTTTTTTAAAAATAACTTATTTTTACATTTTTAGTGTGCCTTTTATTTAGCTGATTTAATGATAGTGCCTTACTATATGTCACTAATTTAAAATCTGTTTAAGCTTTATATTAAACAACGAGCATACCCATTAACGACGAAAATAGTAATTAATTATCGGGTCTGCCGAAGGGGGGGGGGGGTGCGGGTGTTGGTGTCCAAAGAGTACTCGATCTACGACTACTGTAGCTGTAACTAAACTACGAGCTCATCTTTATGTTTACATTCCCCATACGAAATAGTTTAAATAAACCACGTCCATTATTCCACCTAACTCCTAGAGGTTAATGAGATTTACCTTTTATTATCATATTAACGTAATAGCCTGGAAGAACACAACTATCAATCTATATGTATGTATATAATTTTAAAGGAATTTCCTTTCAACTCCTAGCCGTTGAGGAGTTGTACCTTCCATCATCAGCTTATCCACATGAGGTGGTAATTATCAAATGCAAATCCTTAAAAAACTTTAGAAAATATATGAAAAATGTACTAAGTGCCTATAAAATTTAAGAGTTGCCATCGATTTCCCTAGGATCCCATTATCAGATCCTAACTTGGTGACAATGGGAATATCTTGGAAGTATACCCTACCAAACAAAAAATAAATTTTTGAAATCGGCCCACAATTGACGCATAAATCGGTGAACACAGATAAAAAATAACATTTGAAGAATTCTACCTTCCATCATCAGCTCATCACATGAGATGACGATTTTCAGACGCAAATGCTTGAACAGCTTAAGAAAATATATAAAAAACATAATAGGTGCCTATAAATTTTGAAAGTTGCCCCGGATTTCCCTGAGATCCCATCATCAGATCCTGATTTTGTGATAATGGGACCCCCTCAGAACTATACCCTACCGAACAAAAGAAAAATTTCTGAAATCGGCCCACAGTTGACGGAGAAATCGGTGAACATACATAAAAAAAAAAAAATACATACATCGGAACATAACCTCCTCCTTTTTGGAAGTCGGTTAAAAATAAAGTTTAATAAAAGATGACAATGATGGAAGAAGTAAAATTTAACGTACATTATTAAAATTTGAGTAAGAGATCTAAAAAAATGTTAACTTTATTAGGTACCTACTATAGTCATTATATATTTTTAGCGGTTTTAAGTTTTAACTCTTTAGAAAATTACAGGTATTGACTGGTATAAACTGTATTATGTATTTTTTAATTGTAGCCAGCTAAATGAAGAATAATAATTGATAAGTACCTATCTAGAGATAGAATAGGGCGATCTTTTTATTTTGTTCGCCTGAGGTCTTTCAATTCAGCTTCATTTTGTTTAACCGCACGCTGCATTCTATTTAGTATTTACCTACTCGTACCCTGAGTCCATCTACGGTTTACGACCAATGCACCGCAGGCATTTTACAAATTCACAATGAATCTTCCTACCTGGGATAGTGGTAGTTGTTTAAGTTAATACCTAAAATATAAGGTAATACAAAAATAATATCCACTTATTTTTTGCTGTTGATGTTTTATGACGTTAAATATGGCTCTGTTTGTACCTACTTGCTGATCGAGTCCCGCTGGGGGCATTATTTGTTCATGAGTTTGTACTGTTGTGTGAATTTACAGTTGTATATTATGTGTAGTGAGTGAATCACCTATCAGGTATCCGTTACACATACCTCGTGGCTTACCACGGAACTAGATGGTGCTGTGTAATAATGTCCCAACATATTTATTTATTTATCATATTCCTTGTATAAGTAATTTCATTAAATTTAGAATTTTTTCCCATGCATCTGAATGGGTTTGGAACCTCTTATGAACTGAATCAATTTGAGAATGTTAAAAATATTGAAATTACTAAACCAATATAAATTAAACTTATATTGTGTTAAAGGACCGATTTCAAATGAGACTGCTGCTCGTCCCTTTTTACTCGTATTTTTCGATCGCAGTGTTCTTTTTACTCTTGAGTATTGAAAAATGCCATAACGGTTGATGGTTTTTTTGAATATACATTACCTGACATCAAAGTATAAATAGATGAATTGAAGCATAAGCTTTAATTCGTTCGTATCGTTCTCCCGTGACAACCGAGTGACAAAATATTGATATATATATATTACAAAAATGATGTTATACCAAAACGTGTCCAGACTACAGGTTTTTACAACTTAATTTTTTAAATGAAACTACCTATTCGGATTTTGCCGCGGATTTATTTTGATTTTTGAGACTGACTTTCCCGTGACCATGATTGCTGTAAAGCATTCGAAACGTCGGGAACTAAAAATCAAAATAAATCCGCGACAAAATCCGAAAAGGTAGTTTCATTTATAATGTCGAATATTCGCGTAAATCTAAGAAAGTATTAATTTTTCAACTTTTTTTATTTAATGAAACCATTACTCGGTAAAGGTAGGTTAAAAAGTTTATTCAGGAATTTTAAATAGAAAACTTTCAGATGGTTTTTATTCGGCAAAGGTATATTATGTAGGCCAAAGTAAAGTTCCCAGTTATTAAATCAACGCACAATGTATGTATAATGCAATATAAACACTTGGTTTGACACTTGAGAAACATCTGAGAAGGGTATTGTTGAGAGCTGGACGTAGGAAAGGATACAATACTCGCGTTTTCAATTTTTGTATCTCAGTATACATGTACCTACTACTAATTTTCATTGTAAGTTTATGAGAGAGCACAACCTGTGAAGTATTGCAAATTTAAACTGGAATTAAATATTATGATACAAGGTATTTTAAACAGAATTGTAGGTATATAGTAATATCCCAACAAAAAAAATTTGCAAGAAACTAGATTACCTTCACAGATAATAAGGCATCTATACTACTTGCGCTGTAGCATGGTGCGGGTGACAGTTTCAGTAACGTTTCATTTCACTCTTGAAAGTTGCCGCGATTTTTTTAAACTTAAATAATAATAAATTATAACTTAGTATTTTAGCTGTACCACATTCGTAATATATTAAATCATTATTTACTGTAGTAAATTAAATTAAACCCAACCAGAATGTTCTAGTCTGCAAATAAAATGTAATGAAAAGAAAAATTAAGCAAAGTGCTATGCGTATAACGTAACGCCATAGACGTAAGCTAGTGATGGGATGTATTGCTACGATGGATAGTCGATGTTTTTTTATAATACAAAACGTAAATTGGGAGTAGTTCAATTATAGTCTATACTTACTTATATTAATGAAACAACAGAACATAATATATAAAAAAATGATTTTATTCGTCTAAATTCATATAAAGCTCCCTGGCCTGACTACCAAAAACAGTTTTTTTTGTATGCTTAGGCATCGCAATAACAACAAAATCAACAAACTTTAGCAAATAAAGCAAAAAAATAACTTGAACACTGGGGAAGCTTATATAAAACTAGCAGTACCCTCAGTACTGCTAGTTTTATATAAGAACAAAGATATTATTATGTAGCCATAAAATATATTTATTGAAGTTTATACACGTAGTTACACTGCGCAACTGAATAACACAGTAATTTTGATAACACTAAAAATGAGAATTAGATTTATGCTGCGAGTATCGTTAGCGATAAAAATGAATTGCATAACGTCACATCCCTAGTCATGTGGTACTGACAGATGACAACGTCATATAGGAAACTGTCACCCGCACCATGCTACAGCGCACATAGTCTATAATATTTTTGTGTTTTAGTTTAACTTTTTAATTGAAATTTTAGACAGTGATAGCTCAGTGGTAACTGGTAACGTGCTTGCTTAGATTGGAACCGAGTGATGCGCATTCAAATCCGGGTCTCGCACCTCTGATATTTTTAAGTGCGATTCATTTCGGTACTTACGTACTAACGATGACGCACTTTTATTTTTTCTATAGATTTGTGTGAATGTGCTTCTATCGTAAAATCTTAAATCGAAAATTAATAATAGGTTCATAAAGTTAATTTTAAGAATGTTTCTTTCTAGGTTGGTTAGGTTAGGTTAGATATATGACCACAATATCGCCATAGTCAAAAATTAATAATAGGTTCATAAGGTTCATTTTAAGAATTTTAATTTTAATTTTAATTTATTTTGTCTATGGCACTCGCCGGCCGCTGCCGCGGCACGCTCGCTGCGCTCGCTCGGCTCGTGCGATATTGTGGTCATATATCTAACCTTACCTATCCAACCTAGAAAGAAAGAGTCATAAAATTAACCTTATGAACCTATTATATGAAAACCCAAAGAAAATAGTTTTTTACGATATAAGCACATTCACACAAATCTATAGAAAAATTAAAAGTGCGTCATCGTTAGTACATAAGTACCTTCATTTCTAACGTGATTACCACTTGTAGCAAGTTTTCGAAAGATATATGAAGTCCGCCAACACTCACTAGGCCAGCGAGGTGGACTATGACCTGGTCTCCCTTGTATTGAAGAGAGGTCCGTGCCCAGCAGTGGGACGTTAAAAAAGGGCTGAATACTATAATATTATATTTCTGTCGATTCCTATAGTAATTCGGTGTAATATTCTCGCGGCGCGTTGCCGTTTCGCTTTCTGAGCAAGACTGAAACGGAAGTGACAGTGTAATCTATACAGTATATTATGTACATGATACAATACAATAAAATTCCGAGTCAAATCTGTGAAACAATTATATTTTGGAAAAGCTTATTCATTATTATCGATACAGCGGCCGAATCTATAATATTTTAATCTGATTTTGATGGCATACCATTTGTATTAATGAACCACTGGCTGTAACACTTCTGATTGTTATGATTATACTTCACCTAATAATGTAAATTCTTCGAAGCCGTAGTAAAATCCCCAGGGCATTTTAAGTATATTGGCGAATATCGATTAAGTGTTTTTATTTTCAAAACAATAATTACATAATTAATATCGATTTAATATAATTTTAATCCGGAATATAATGTACGACTCCCAAGAGTGCAAATCCACAAAATTAGAACTCATTGACCTTATATAAAATTGGAGAACATTATAAATATTACATTAATTCTATTATTTTTTCTCAATTCACTTAGTAAAAAATATTATTATTGAGTAGGTACTGGTTCGTTAATATATTAATTTAAAATACACATCCCTACTATTTTACATTTATGAGTAGGTGAAATTGGAAATTTATTGTATTTAATCCACTTTTGAAGTAAGTAGGTACGTTATGCACTAGTACATAATATAATAATAATAATAACTTTATTCATTCATAAACATATCAAATAACATAAAGTACCAATAACAAATTAAAACTACAACAGATTGAATTTGGAACCTACCTGAACTAGGTTAACATCCTGTGTTTCAGGTTAAGGTTTTAAAATGCATTTCTTGCTTTTGATGTTAAAACAGTGCAATAAATTTACATATAACTATGATAATTACATAACTAAACTTAACATAATATGTTTATTGTATTTAATCTAAATTAAATTTATTTTGATACTACTAGCAAACTTTCTGTGTCAGTGTAGTTCAACGTTTGCAGAAATTCCGATATTATTTTTTTACATTGTTTAAAATTTAAATGGTATATATTCAAAATCCTATTGAATTTTGTGTACAAAAAAGGGCCTAAAAATATGTAAAACCTATCAGCAAAAGCATGTTTAGTTCTTGGCTTAGAACAGACTAAATCTTTTCTTCTTTTGTCAGAGGGATAAGGGTTAAAAGGAAGTTCAATGTGCTGTTTTAAAGAAGCATGCAGTATATATAATTGTCTAACTGTTAGTACCTTGCATTCCGAGTAAAGCTTTTTTGTGGGAAAAGTGTATGGGCGGTTGGTAGCTACTTTTAGGATTGCCCTTTGGGCACGTTCGAGAGGTAGTAGAGTTGTTTTTGCAGCACCACCCCAGGCGGTTATGCAATAGGTGAGGATGGATTCACACAAGGATTGGTAAACTAGTTTGATTAATTTGTAGTCTGCTATATTACGTAGAAATTTAAAAATAAAAGTCAATTTTCGAACTCTATTGCATAATAATTCAATTTGGTGACGAAAATTCAGGTTAGTGTCAAGGGTAATGCCTAGATATTTAATATAATCAGTTTTAGTTAATTTCGGACAATTGCATGCAGTGTCAGCAGACGTTGCACAATTATGCGCGTAAATATTTTGATTAGTAAGTAGCGCGTTGGTGTTTTTCATCGTAAATAATAAATATTTAGTTTTGTCCGTATTTAAACTCAGATGATTATTATGAAGCCACTTTATTACGATATCAAAACCACTCTGTGCTACCGCATAGGCCTCTTGACGAGATTTTGCTGAGAATAATAGCACTGTATCGTCTGCATATGACGTAATAATACTGTTTTTCAGGTTCATATTACAGAGGTCATTAATATAAATTAGAAATAGGGTAGGACCCAATATACTTCCTTGAGGCAAGCCATAGTGGTTGTTTTTGAGGCCAGAGCTTACGTAATTGCCTATTTTTACATATTGAGTTCGATCACTTAGATAGTCAGAAAAAAGTTGTAGCTGTGTGCCTCTTATCCCAATTGCTTCAAGTTTGCGCAAAAGTATGGAAAAGGAGATAGTGTCAAAGGCTTTAGCGAGGTCTAGGAAAATCCCAATAGTGTGGATGCCATTATCTAGGTTAGTGGTTATCTTCTCTGTTAGTTGGTGCACAGCTTGATTAGTTGATCTCTTTGGTCTAAAACCAAATTGCCTTTCCGAAAGTAACTTGTTACCTTCAAGATATTTAATCAAACGACTATTTATAATTTTCTCTAGAATTTTAGAGAGTCCTGTTAACACTGAAATAGGTCTATAGTTTTTTGAAATAGCTTTGTCTCCGGATTTATATATAGGAGTGATCACTGCCTTCTTAAGCAAAGTAGGAAAAACTCCTTTAGCTAAGCACATGTTAAAAATAAAGGTTATCGGAGGGGCTAGTTTGTGTTTGTAATTTTTTAGTATGCTGTTTGAAATGTTATCCCATCCGACAGCGCAATTCTCTTTTAACCCTGTTATTATTCTCAATACTTCATCAACATCGGTATCTAGTAATACAAAAGAATTTAGGCTGGAATGTGACGTAATCTTTACATTTTCCAAAGGAATATTTCGCTCTTGTGAAGATTTTTCTGCTAGGGTTTTACCAATATTACAAAAAAATGAGTTGACTTTGTTTAATGCCTCTAAAGGACAAGTCTCAGTAGACAATAAATCATGTGGAGGTTCAGATATGTTTGGTTTAAATGTATTGCTTTTTATAAATTTCCACAGCTGTCTACTATTATTGCTAGCTTTCCGTAACTCTATTTTGTCGTGCTGAGTTTTTAACTTTTTCAATAGGTTATTACAGAAATTCCTATATCTTTTATACGTTATTGAAAGTGTTTCATCTTCAGGCGCGAGTTTGGATTTTAAATGTAGTTTGTCTCTGTGTCTTATGCATCGAACTAGACCAGGTGTAATCCAAGGCTTAAGGCATTTGTACCTATTTGGAATATTTATCGTTAATGTATTTTTCGCTATAGCCGATTGTAATAATTCAATAAAGCAATTTAAAGAGGTGTTTGGATCATTTGCGGCATAAACTGGGTCAAAATTAATGCTGTTAATGTCGTTTTCAAGTTTTGCTTTGTTTATTTTGTTATAGCTACGCATGTATTTGTTTTTGTATATGGATAATTGCAGTGCAAGTAAAACAGCTTGATGATCGGTGAGAGCGGAGTTAGTGATTAATGTTGTGGTAGGTATTTTTGTTTTAATCATGAAATGATCCAGGCATGATCCACTTTGGTGCGTTGGGTAATTATGTGCTGGTAAAAGTCCATGGAAAGAACAAATATTAAGATAGTTATGAGCATGAGCGTCTGTTTTTCCTGAAGCAATGTTAATATTAATGTCACCTGTTAGTATTATGGTTTTAAATATTGACAGCATGTTCAAGTATTTGTTTAGCGACTCTAAAAATTTTTCGATGTTTTGAGAGGGAGGTCTGTAAATAGCCAATATCACTATGTCGGAATTAATTTTTATAATTAAACAGTTTGCGTGTTGAAAACTAGGTTCTTCAATTTTTACTGTTAGGCTCTTTTTTGTGTAGATTACTAAACCATCATTTTGATTAATATTTATTTCAGTTTTGTGTACGATATAATTATAAAGAGATGGTAAGTGATTTATTTGCCTTGAGAGCCAACATTCCGTTAAAATAATAATATCGCAATTAATGTCAAGATTATGTAACAGAACTTCTAGTGCATTAAAATTTCGATTAATACTACGAATATTTTGTGTTAGTATAGTTAAGGTCTTATCTTTGTTTGGCAGAAGTTTTTTACATTCTTCAACGTTACAAGTTTTACTGGCTGACACAGAGAAATTATCTAAGGAATAGATTAACTGATTAGTCATACTTGAAATTATATAGGTAATACTTACAATACGTTATGGAAACTTAGAGTAAAAAATATAAATAGGGGGTAAACAAGTGTTAGAGTGCTTACGAGATAAAGTAATTGGTGGCGCTCTTAGGCGCCTTCATAATCAATTGAATGAATATATTTATCCTCGGCATATTTTCGTGCTGGACAGTTTACGTCCCCGGTTGGGTGGTCACAGAGTTTCTTGAAGCGTTTACACGTCGCACAGGTTGGGGGAGAAGATGTATTGACACATTCCTTATACGAGTGGCCAGAGTCACCACAGCGGTTACATGTAGGGCTGGTTTCTCTGCAAAATTTAGCAGCGTGTCCATATTGTTGGCAATTAAAACAACGTGTAACTAGTGTGAAGTCTCTGACTGGGCACGAAGTCCAATTTATGAAAATTCGTCCTTGGTTAATTAAGATCTTTCTAATATGAGGCGGGACTTCCAACACAAAGTTGCAGGTCGTCGCGTTCTTTTTTCCCGATTTGTGACTTAGTTTTACTGATGTAAGGAAGGACTCACGAGTAGTGTTTGGTAATTTTTCGGCAATGTTTTGGTCAAATATACAGTCTAGTACTACTTCATCAGTGAGGGCCACAGGAATACCAACAATGACAATTCTAGGCCGCCGTTTAATCGGTTCTTCCAATGTAAGGCCCGATGAGACTAGTGTCTCTGAGTTTTTTAGTTTTTCAATATCCTCCTTTGTATCAGTACTGATTAGGACACCTCCGTTTTTAACACTTCTTACGCCACGAACATGCAATTTCATTGCCTCTGGAGAAATAATTTTTTTAACTAAAGACTTGGTCTCCTCACTCGACTTTGTTTTGTCCTTCGGGTAGATGGCGACAGCGCTTAATTTATTAGGGCGTACAAACTCATCGGCACCTTTTTTTACCATATCGGAATAAGATTTATTTTCGATTGGTTTTAGTTTTTCTTCAACAGTTTCTTTAAATTGTTGGAGGGAGACTGAAACTTGCTGCTCTTCCTGTAGGTGCTTCATGGTATCATATGCCTCCAAGGTTTTTTGCTTTAAAGATTGGTACAGGATTGCCATCTGAGAGGTGCTTCCTGTAGCTTTGCGGCAAAGATTGACAACACGAAGTTTTTGCTCCGAGTTCATTTTGCTGTCCGCGACCACTGAGCAGATCTCATTTAATATTGATTCCACATTTATTAGCCAGTTTTGAATTTCCGGGGTCGTTATGAGTTCGGCGGGCAGCTCGGTATCGCTGGATAGTGGGCATGAGCCGTCAACGTGTACAGAACATGGCTGAGCGGGCGTAGAAGGTGGAGTGCGTTGTGTCCTTTGACTACGTCCAAATGGGCTAGTGCCTGGATTTGACATCTCTAGAAGCACTAATTGTTTAAAGTAGAAAATTTAGAACATGCTTGTAAACACTCGTGACACACATTAAAACTACTTTCGCCGCGTAAGTTAATTAATTATTTGTTATAACTAAACACGTCCGCATATCAAGAAATGCAGTTTAAGACTTATAATTAGGTACATGGAATAACTTATATAATATGAGGCTTTCCGCGCCTCGCAAATTATTCCTGAGAGCAGCAATGTCTTAAACTTTCAAATATTATCATTTCGCTCCATATATATAAAATTTATATTATTTGTTAATTGACTGTAGTAATTTATATGTATAATAATCTATACTAATATTATAAAGAAGTAAAGTTTGTTTGTTTGTATATTTGTTAAATTGTAAGGGGTAATCTCGGGATCTACTGAACCGATTTTAAAAATTCTTTCACTAATAGAAAGTCACATTATTGCCGGGTGTCATAGGTTATATAAAAAACCGAAAAATAAAAAGGCTTTTACGTGGTAGTCCGTTTTGCAAAGTGAATCGGAGAAAAAACGGTCGAATGAAAGCGTTTCTTACGCGATTATATATGGAAAATACGTCATTTTAAAACTATACTAAAGAGGTTACACCTGGGGACGAACCCGAGCGAAGCGAGGGTGAGTCGCTAGTAATTATTACACTTTCTTTTTAATGCATTATAGAGGTACAACACAATTAAACTACGTGCCATCCATCTATTATGAAGGGCTAACAAAATAAATCCGTGTAGTTCAATGTATCAGATTCAACTTTATACACGAATGAAACCATAGTAAGTAGCTAGTATTATAAATAAAATCTTTATGAAATGTACATGACAAAAATTTTTGCTGTACAGTAATATTTTTCGTTCTGGCAATTTGCATACTTCTATTGCGTATTATAGGTAGATATCCCGTCAGACTCCACGTTACGTGTTAACATAAAGTGATTTTGCGGTCGTTCAACCGTTAGTGTTTTAAATACAATATACTATATTATGACTACCTATTGAGGCGTATAAATAATGTACCTATAAGATAATGCACTTAATGACGTTGTTTGTGTTATAAAAGTTTTCAAAGATAGAACTTATCGTTTTAAAAGCGAAAGTTCAACAATAAGTAGGTCTGTATTGATCGAACAAACTTTAATATTTTATTATTTATTGAGAAATTATATATCATTACAATTTAAGTCTAATTTTAGAAGCATTAAGCAGAAATCCTACCTACAGCCATTAACTTAATCTATTTTTAATGTTTATCAGCTGGCAACATTTTCTAATTTGAACCAAATTGACCTTGACATCACAGTATATATTCTGTTTCATGCTTGTGCACGAGAAAGAAAGAGAGGTATAGATAACAGCAAGCCGTCGCCACGCTCGTGACGTCATGTTCGCTGTTAATAAAATTCCTTCTATTGGACAGACGCCTACAGATTATCGACATATTGGGTTTTTCTTATTTCTATCACACTTAGATAATTGAACCTATAATTACCCGTAAATCCCTAATTGCTATTGTTATTTCTTTTATTTCTACAAAATGAGTATATACTTACATAAATTAATTGTGTCTTGAAGCTCGATCTTTATGACAGCGAACACACTCACACTGATGTGACGTCGCGAAGTATCTCACCCTACAAACATTTCACAATTGACACAACACGTTATGTTTATGTACATACAATGCAATGTGTTAAACTTAATATTTAAATGTATTAAATTATATCTTTTAATAAATTCCGTTGAAAATCACTTCAAAAGTTAAAAATGTATAATAATAAATAGGTATTAGATAGGTATTCAGGTAATAATTTAACTTCACATTCATAAACTTTACTGCTGTGTACTTAGTGTTACATATTTTAAGTACCTAATTATCTACCTTGTTTTAATTTTACTGTCGATAAATATAGCATATACCTATCTACTTTAGAGTATTATTCTATATCGTTCTACTATCGGTTCTACGGGAAAATATCTCAGGTCTCAGAAAGTTATAGTAACCGTAAAATCGTACAAGAACCTTCGGACGAACCCGAGCGAAGCGAATGTAGCTTCGCTTAAAACATATGAGGTTTTGTATTTCTTAAAATTTATCCCTGCAGATTTGTCTGTTGATCGTCAAATCGGAGGTGGAAATATCGTTTGCTTTCATCAATCACACCCTGCCGGCCGGGTTGACAAATTGCACTTTCGACTGCTGTATTTGCCTACGTACCTATCCAATGAATGTTTTGGTTATTATTTTCTACTAAATGTAGACCTGAATTGAGATATAATTAAATAAGATTTTTCAAATTAATGTTTTTTACCTTTATAGAATTTGCAAGAGTAGGTTTTTTACATAACTTAATGAATAAAATAATATAAACTCTTTTAAAATATTCAATTCTAATTAATTGTTGTAAATTATAGTAGGTACCTAAATTATATTGATAATTCGTTCTTACATACTCGTAATTAGGTACATCTTTTTCATTAAATTGTCTCTCGAACAGTCTAATACGGTAATTGTGATTTGGTTTGATTGTTTGTCAACACGGTTCATGTAATCAATGAACCGTGTTGTACAATTTACAAAACAAGTATTTGATAAAAACTGGGCTCCTAACCCCCGCAAGCGGAACAAACATGAATCGTCATACTCTACGAGCGAGTTATTGTGAGTTAACCTTTAATATAGAGATACCTACACATTTTCACAGATGCTGTTCTATTTTCTTTTTATTCTTAATACCAATCTATTTCCAAGGCACTTTCTTAAGGCCTGCAATCTCCTAAATACTAGAACGAAAATAATATTCTATAATCTAGTACTGTTATTGTTGATGCACAGTTTTTCTTACCCGGCTTTAATCATGGAAGCTGTAAGCATGTAACTTGCACTGTTTTTTTTTGAAAAAACATTTAGTTATAGTTATATTTCAGCCATTTTGTATACATCACACAAATTGTATACACTAAACGTTTTTTCCGTGAAGTAGGTAGGTACCTCCCTAAAACTCTGCCGAACCAGTTAACGTGTACTAAATGTTTGTTGACCCGAATAATAAGTGATCACTTATCACTACACAAAATCTTTATACATTATAGCTAATATGATTCTCTGATTTAATACCTTTATGTGATGTATCATCAAAATCCCTTCAGTAGTAATGTGTAAGTGTAACATTTTTTAATATAAAATATATAAAGTTTGTGAGGATGAATCCTCACAAACTTTCGCATTTTAACAGTAGACGTCCTTTCACGTACCTTTCAAGTCCCAATACAGCATAATATAGAAGTATCAAACTAATACCTTGTAACATATTATTATACTTATATGAATTTCCGTTATACCCCTACTATAGAAGTTTGTAGCTACATTATACATTATATATACATATGAGCATAATATGTATATTGCAGTTTGTTTTCGTGCCTATTCAAGGTTACGTTGCCTCGCTTCGTCATAATAATAGATATGATTTAAAATGTCAACTTTGTTTTCAATGGCTACTAGGTATTTGCAAAATATTTTCTTACAATACGAATACAGAGTGTTAGCATCCGTTGTTATCTACTAATTACCTAATTACTGTAAGAAGTTATCAACGGTTTAATTTTATATCTTAGATATTGTTTATAATATCAGATAGAGACTAAAAAATCGGATTTGTTAGTTTTATTACAAGGATAGGTAAGCTAGGTATATTACTAATTGCGAGATATAATATTTTTATGCATCTATTTATACTTCACGTTAACACCTAATTATATTTTCCTTTGTGTTCCTTTGATGTAGGTATAGCTATACAATAACATTTTCTGTGACCTCGACTTATAGCGTGTACTATTAGCGTATGCTATTTTTAGATACAGACACCGGCAACAAGGCATCATCCTTTGCATATCACAGCCCAATCACGCTTGGGAAGGTGAAGCTTTTAACTAATTCAGGCTCAGCTACGATACCCTTACGATACTAACGACTATCTTTGTCCGAAACTCGCAGGGAAGTGCTCTTACAAAATTACTCCCTTTGAAATTAAAGCAAAAAAAAAAAGATCAGGTTCAAAATGAGGTAATTTGGCAATATACTTAGTTATTTTATCAGAATAATAAAAAAGAAAAGTATCCCAGAACGATTACCTCAAAAATAATGGCCAAAAAAGTCTTTCAAGGAATTCCAATACTAATGGGATTAATAAAGCCTTGTAACGGCCGGAATTATATAAATTACTGTCTGTTACAAGCTGAAAGGTCATCAATTATTGTGATTATTCTTAAACTTTTTGATCAAGTAAGTACCTATATCAAATGCCAAACGCTTATTAGACAGTTCGCAACAAGTAGTAGGTAAGATAATAAGTCGTATTTCTGTTTTGTTAAATTTAAGTTTCTTTATGTGTACCCGACTACGGCGAAGCCGAAAGGCAGGGTAATGACTCTGGCAGTCTATGTTTGTATGTTCCTCCGTAGCGCCTAAACTACTGAACAGATTTTTATGAATGATGTGTCAATAGATTTGTAATTTAATGGCCTGGGTAACATAGGCTATATAATTTTTTTATGAAGGAATTCAAACCAAAAATTATAACCTCGAAAAAAATTTACTTAGGTAATCATGACGTGTTTGGTATCAAAACAAAGGTCTTGACGGGCACAGTACAAAAATGTATAAAAATATCATAATACTTTCTTAGATTTACGCGAATATTCGACATTATAAATGAAACTACCTTTTCGGATTTTGTCGCGAATTTATTTTGATTTTTAGTTCCCGACGTTTCGAATGCTTTACAGCAATCATGGTCACGGAAGAGACCTCTCCCGTGACTCCGAAAAGGTAGTTTCATTTAAAAATATCATACTGGTTAAATCAATAAATATATCCATTGAATATAATACATACCATTTATATTTAATGGAGGTGTTCCTGGCACCCACAGTAAGTGTGACCACGGCTCTACCTTGACTTATATATTTCTGGATTTCTATTTGAATTATTTTATTGTTTCTTCCTTTTTAGATCCTTTTTAACGTAGTTGGGTATAGTTTTTTAAACATTATATTTTATATTTGGCTTTAATTATCTCACCATGATAATGATATTAAAATTCTATTCACATTAAAATAAATCATAAATGTTGAGAAAAATATGTAAATTAGTATACCAAGTTATATGATAATAGGTAATATGGTTAATTATTTTATTTATTTCTTTAAAACTTTAAAGAAAAAGAATCAAATATAATAAAATTAAACTTAATTACGAATTCATTGACGCTGTTGTTACATATTACCTATACAAAATTATTTTCTATGTAGAGTTTTATAAGTAAGTTTTTAAACACATATTAAATATGAGTATTAGTAATAATATAAATTCCCTTATTTAAACCATGGTTACCTACTAGGTGCCAACTATGATATAATTGTTTTTTTAAAGACCGTTAAAATGTGTTCGAAATTTGAGGTGACTGCATCGAGAGTGCTCTCAACTATAACTCTATTACTTCAAAGGCATGAAAAGGCAGGAATCATTTGGTAAACTAGGCCTGATGCTGCAACGCGAGCTGTAGGAATCTGCAAGATACTACATTTTCCCTAAAGACATAATATTGTTTTAAGCTTTATTGAAATTGCTTCTATTTAGTTACAATGTTGCCTTTTAACCCAATTTGAAATCATTGTGAAACTAAGTAAATATACCTACGAGCTTCACAAGTAGAGTTAACGGTTTAACAGATAAGTTAATGTTGTAAGTCAGTAATTTTGTCAATGATTCAAGTCTGTCTGTTTTTAATAATGTCTTCTGTTTTTAATAATAGGTTGTAAAATCAACAGCTTATGTCGTTAAATAATAATTATTTTTTTAATTAACATTAACTACTTGGTGTCATAGTACACCTATAAGTACCTACTAATTGTACTTCTGTACAACTGCATAATATACCTACCTACATATTAGGTAGGTATTATACTTTCAGAATTAAAACGTAGGTAGGTAATATACCGATACCGATCACAAAAATAATGAATTCAAAATTTTCTGTATGTTCCTTAAAATGAAGAATTACTAATATGTAATATGTTTTCAGTTTCTTATTTGATATATTAAAATTAGTAATTTACGCAATCGTTTAAATATAAAAAACAGATTAGTACATTTTACTTTACCTACATTTAATTTTTGTATTACCTATCACTATTATTTTGAGATACTTACTTTAAAAATAATCAAAAATCGTTCGAACTATTTTGTGTAAAATCCATAACATTATTTAAAGTCGACCTATCTCTTTATGTCAAGTGGAGATAAATTGTAACAGTATACTTTATAGGTAAGTACCTACTTAACATTCTTTGTATATATGGCTACCTAAATTCATTTTTATTTCGATGAGAAAATAATAATTTTAAAGGATATTACAATAAAATAAATTGTTAATGCTTAATACAAGATTTATTACAAATAAAAACAATATCAAACAAACATACAATAATCTCTACTGAACGTAAGTATTAAGGAATGCTAAAAATATGATAAAGTATATTCATGTATTATTATTACCTCGTTGAACTAGCATATTAGGTTATCAATTTTATCATTACTTACTTATCAAAATCATGTCAAGTTACTCGATTCAGTCTTTTAGTATACTTAACTGTAAAAACACTTTTTTCACATGTATTACAATTTACAGAGCGCTAATAAAGTGTGAAATGATTTTAAATCCCATATACCAATTAATTAGATATGGAATACCAAATGCTATACCACGCGCCGGTTGTGGAACCGGCTGTATATAATCTGAATAAAAGAGCTGCCCACGCAGCCGACGGGTCGGTGGTTAAATACAATGCAGCTAATACCCAAAACACTGGAATATTTTCCAAATCATTTAAGTGAGCTCGCCTAACTCTTTCGACGTCTGGATCGTCGTACTTCACAATCCCCTTAGTTTTTCGGGCATCCTCTTCGTTGGCAAATACTTTCTTCCTATATCGTACTCTAGCGGTCAATATTGCCATTGCAAGCACTTTTAATCCCAGAATACTTGAGTACAGTATATACGATTGCACCGCAGGCTCACTGATAGATAACATGTTTGTTTACTTCTTTCTGTCGAGTCGATTTATAAAACCAAACGCGTGTGTCTACCACAACGATGCGGTGTCGAATGATCCAACAACTAACAAGTTGAACATTTAAATACTGGACCACGTCATGAAAACTAAATTGATACTGTTAAGTGTTATTGTACAAGTCATGCTACCTAAGCTCATTTTCCTAATAGATACCGGTTGTTTATTAGGTATAGACCAAAACAATTATTCTGTTTAAAAATACCAGATATTTAAAATCTGTTTGTTTGTGAATAATACGTATGTTATGTTCCATGTATGAAAAGAAATAGTTTCCATAAATTTCCATATTCTTAAATATTTATTATTTGCAACAATAAAATGTTTCGTAATATCACAGATAACATAATACTATACTAGCATATTATGTATATTAAAGTCATTACGGCAGTAAATATACTGTATGACTTTCTTTTGTAACAACCGAAAGGATGTAAAATTGATTGATGAGCTGCGAATGTCACGAGATCTTACTTCCTCCCTAGACCTTGACCCCCCTTCGTCACATCTTGTCATAGTAAGCGAAGCAGTCATTTCTGCCCCGCATAACTTACTAATTTTATTTATTTCACCCCTTCAATTGAATCTGAAAATATACAATTGAGGAAAACAATGTACTTTCAAGGTCAATGCCAACATAATCATTAAAGGTTTAGTAGCAAAAAAGGACTATGGGAAAACAAAGGATTTGTATGTGTGATTTCAAATTCGCCTCAATTATGTGAATTATTATTTAAATTATTTTATATACGTATAGGAATATATTATACGATATTTCATTAAAGATAACTACATTACTAGGATATAAGAAAAATACTACCTAAGACATAAGATTTATTTTTAAATATCTTACAATTTTATAGTATCTACAACACGTAAAAGTTGTTTACAACATATTTGTTCTCAAAATAATACGTCTAAAAATAGCTCTTGCTTAATGTGTTTATGTTTTTATCGCAAAAGTGCCATCACGCTAATTTCTTAGATAGCCCCAACGAAAACCCTACACAAAATTACAAAGCGCTAATGAAATGTTGCACAATTTTAACTCCCATGTACCAGTTGATCAAATTTGGGATTCCGAATGCGATACCGCGCGCCGGCTGAGGTAATGGCTTCACCACATACACAATTGTATGCAATATGCGGCAGGCAGTGAATACTCGGAACAGGTTTACGGCTACTTCGTCTGATGGACCAGTGGTTAAATATAACCCACCAAGCAACCAGAACACTGGGATATTTTCGAGATCATTTAAATGCGCTCGTCTTATCCTTTCTACGTCGGGATCGTCAAGTTTGACTACTCCTTTCAAAGATTTAGCATCTTCTTCATTAGCAAACACTTTCTTTTGAAACCGCTTGCTGCCAGTCAGAACTGACATGCATAGAACTTTTATGCCTAAAATACCGGAATACACTATATATGATTTTACTGCTGGTTCAAGAAAAGTCACAGGCACCATGATTGTTTCTTACTTTTTATGATAATAACAAATTCAAGTAAATACGTGTATTCAACGCTATACGTATGCGCTATCTGTGAATACTGAATGCACAGAACACTTATACTCTAACGCTGAATGATCAATGATGCAATGAGAATTGAGACGTGCGCCGGCGCGTGAGTACATATTACAGACTACAGAATATATAGAGGCATCTCAGGGCTACGTCGATTACTCTGTAAAATTGCAAGTCATACGGAATTTATCTTCATAGATGCATTATTTTAATAAAAAACATAACAAAACTACTTTAGATTCAATAATAATATGTTAATACATGTTAGGTACCTTGTTAAACACAATAAAAATAAAATTTATAAAGTGACCTTTATTATAACGAACCCATACCTTCCAGCCAAACAAACTACTCAGTATTTAAAGTAACTTAAACCCAACTACGTACTATAACGGTACTTACAATGCGGTTATATAGAATAACATGATTTGAACACCCATATACCACATGATAAGATACGGGATAAAGTAAGCCAAAGCGCGTGACGGTTGAGGCAAGGGAACTATCGCATATACAATGGTATGAATAATTCTGCTGATTGTATACGTTCTGAAGAGCAGAGTGGCCCACGCCGCCGCCGGCCCTGTCGTTACATAAAAAGCTCCAAGAATCCAAAACGCCGGAATATTTTCCAAATCGTTCAAATGGGCGCGACGAGTTCGTTCAACTATAGGATCGTCAAACTTTACTTTCCCCTTCGAAGCTTTAGCGTCCTCTGGATTAGCGAAGACACCACGGGATATCCGCACGATTGATGTAAGAGTGGATACAGATAGCAGTTTGAGTGCCAATATTGCTGAGTACACTATGTACGACTGTACCACTGGATTTGTTAATTGTATTACTGACATTTTAATTTATTTTCACTTAACACTTAAAATAACCGCTCGCTTCGCCGGCTTATACTTGAATGGTAATGAAAATGATGCCCGATAATATTATTCCTTAGCGAACTCTACAACAGAGTATGGCCGGTTATAACGGTACTGGCTGTGTTCGAGTATAAGACGCTACGTATTATACATTAAAACTTTAACTACCAATATGACAAATAGAGCCTCAAAGTTCTTGTCAATGTATTATTAACTGATATTTAAATGAGTTACCAACCGAAAACTTATTAACAAACTTGCTTAATACACAAGGGTCGTGAGAATGAATTAGATTACATCTATACATATTATTATAATAAAACAGTAGCTTAGAAAAAATCTGCTCATTAATATTTTTTTTAAAACAATGATTAGTATGATATAGTATGTATTGAATATAGACCCCAAAACGATAGTTATAATTTTTTTTGTCTGTTTGTATGTTATCGTTTAACTCAAAAAGTACTGCACGGATTTTAACCAAATTTTGCGTAGTAATTAGTTATAATCCGGGTCGTGACTTAAGATACTTTTTATTCCAGAAAAATATTTCGTAATTTCCACAGGGAAACAAAATAATTGGTTTTATTGAGTCGTCCTTAGAAAGCTGCCGGTGGCTAAATCTTAATAGATAATATATCAAAACGATGTATTAGAAAATTAAAGGTATTAATAAGACCTAAAGAAAAGTTTGCAATTGTATATGCCTGTCTCCGAAGATAAAGTAGCAATAACTATTTTATCTATTCATATAAAAAACAATATCTTTGCTGATCGATGTGCGCTTTCACATAAAAAGTACTGAACCGATTTTAACTAGACTTTGTGTAGTGATGTATATCTAATACATTATACAGGTATACTACAGTAAAATATTTTATTCTCACAGGAAAAACAATAGCTGGTTCTATAGAGTAGATCTCATAAAAAGGGGGTAGACGGGACCTCTATATAATCATTCGTTGGTACATTAATTATAAGAAATAGCATAAAGACGAAAATATCTTTTGTACTTTTAGCGCGAGCGAAGCCGCGGGTTCTGCTAGTATCTAATAGATGATATTGCGTTTAATATAGATACAATTAACTTTATTTTATCGAAGGCTTTAGCTGTCTTGATGATCTATAAAAGTGTCTACTTATTTTTTATTTTGTACCTATTTTCCTTTATAGATTTTAGGATATCGTAACAATCGGAAAATTTGAAAACGGTGTGACTTACTACATTTTACGTAATAATAAGTAGGTTATTATCTAGTACTTGGATGACCGAGCTTTGCTCAGTATTTTTAAGAAAAATGTTGTTATTATTCGCCAATAGATGTCGGGTAGAGTCATATTTTTCTGTTTAAGTGGCAATATTGGGCTACCCAAACGCCACCATTTTGTTATTTTCTTTCAATAAAAAAATATGTTTATGTTTATGTCAAAAGTTTATGTTTAAGTTCATTATCGATAAAGTTGATTATTGAAAACACGAATACAACAAAATTTTCTGAAAATGAATCCTAGCTATCCTAGATCGAATATTCCTTTTGAGAGCTTCCGTTGCGTGCGCTGCGTAAACGGTTAAAGTTATGCAAAAACCATGTATGACGGAATTATTCCCCTTTAAAAGTTCTATAATAAAGTCTGCAATAGCATATGTTTATCGTTTAACATTGACTCGCTATAACCTTTTTTATGGTAATCAAATTTATTTTAAGATAATGCGTTATTTGCGAAGTTGTTTAATAAACATGATATTAATCATTATCCAAATAAATCAGTTATTCATCACAAATATTTAATTTTGAACAAAATTGATTTTGGCATCATTTGATTTCAATATCTTACGAGATATAATAGTTTTAACATAACTTCGTAACAAAATAATGATCACCGCACGCAAGTCGGGTGGACGGGTGAAAGAATTTGATTTGCAGCCTGGCTAATAATTTATATTATCATTGTCGTCATCATCATCCACCATTGGATAATAAAGAAATCACACACACCATCAGATCATGAGGAGGGCACATTTTATCCTCTTCTTTAAATAATATGGTTTAAGCATAACTTGCCATTTTTGAGGTGTGATATTATTTATGCTCTCTGATATCAATTGTTTCACTTTCGCCATCTTAAAAGTTTTATTATTACAATAATTAACTTCTCATTTCGTAATAGAGCATCGTGAGGTGATCCTTTTTCTTGAGAGAGAGAGAGAAAGTCAGACTGTCGCAAGCCATCCGACGAAACCGATTCCCGTGACGGGCCAAGTTGTTGGTTAATGGTCATAATTAATAACTTTAAAAAATAAAATAACTACAACTACTTACCAAAAAAGGCGTAACAGCAAATTAAAGCTAAACAATAAATCGTAATAAACACCGTGAGCATATTCGAGCATTTGTAGTCCGTAGAAGCCGAATAAGGTGCACGACCAGAAACAATATGACGCGGAGTAAATCTTCTTCTTCTTCTTTTTCCCGTCCTTATCCCACGCTATGTGGGGTCGGCACAAAATGTCTTCTTCTTCCACTCTCCTCTGTCATTCTTGGACACTCTTATACATGTTGTAATTGGTTTGGCAAGAAATTTTACAACCGGCCGCCTGCCTGACGTTAACCCTCGTTGGGAATGCTACCTTGGGTGGAATAAAGGTACAGTTACACATGCTCATAAAATATCATGCTTATTGGCATGCTCAAAACAAGCATGCTCTTCAAACTGACGCATTTGCTTCTGTTTAGCATGCTTTTAAATAAGCTTGCTTAAAGCAATAAATTGAACAAACATGCTATTTAAGCACGGGCTGGTTCTTTGGTATTCGACATTCTAGCAAGTTCTCTGCCAGTGTGCAAGTGAAAAATAGAAAACCAAGTGACTTTTTCCAGTAGACTTTGACAGTAGCATGCCCAATAATCGCACGACCATCGAAATTTGAGCATTCTCGAAATAAGCATGCTCATTATTAGCAATGTTTCGACACACATGCTACTAAGTAGCAATTGCTCAATAGTGGCATGCTTTCGTGCTAGTTATGAGCATGTGTAACTGTACCCTAAAGTTTATAACAGCCACCACTCGATTATGTGGTCGATAATAGGTTAATCGCGTCCTATTTATTTTAGCGATACACTATGACGCGGCGTCAATATTTTTGTTATACGAGTATTGGCTCTAACAAAAAAGATTAACGAAGATTTTACAAGTGAGGAGCTTTTCCTAAAAAATGTTTGCAGTCAATGAATTATTTCACAGGGATTCCTGTAATAGAAAAATATTCCCAATATTCCTCATAAAATCCCTCATACAATTTTCCCAAATAATTATTGTAACTACAATAATACCATAAAAAAAATGTAATTACCATTTCACAGTTATTACAATTTTTTTAAGTCTTGGTTTGTCTCATTGAAACTTTAAATTCCAAAAAGGTTTATTGTTCATTTTGCTAAAATGCTTTCCGTTTTTATTAACAATGTTTGAATTTTGGCAACACTTCTGAAATGTCAGAATTCCGTCGAATTAAAAATCAGAGTATACAAACTTGAAATTTGGCAGATAAGTGGTTAATAGTTAAAGAAGGTCTAAGGGCTCTCACAAGTTTATTCATTATTATTAATATTTACCAGTATCTTTTATTTAATGGTCTTTAATGCCATAGTGTACTAATACAAGAAAGTAGGAACGGCAATGACGGTATGGCAATAATAATGATAGGTTCGCTTTTTGAGAGTTTACTATTCTATGACGTCATTGCATATCAGCCAATTAAAATGATTTCGGTCACGTTGTAACAGAGAAAAATAAATTTTGAGGAGCTTCTTTGCATACCTATTTCATAAACTATTTTCAACTTATTGTTAATAATTTGTATGTCGACGGTTAAAAATAATACCAAAACCACGGGGATATTTTCCAGATAAAATAGGTGACATCGCTCAACTTTTTCAACGTCTGTATCGTCGTACTTCACAATCCCCTTTAATATTTCGGACATCCTCTTCGTTGGCGAATACACTTTTTCTATATCTTACTCGGTCAATAATGCCATTGTAAGCACACAGCAAGCTCATGATAGATATCATGGTGGTTTCATTTTTTCTGTCGAGTCGATTTAAATGACATGTGCCATGTGCATGTCTACCACAACGTTATGGTAATGGAGCCCAAGAGGGAAATTTGGCATTTACTCGAGAGAGTCAGATATATCAAGATGTCATTTTTATCAATTCATTGCAAGCTTGCGTTACTTCCAAATCCTCAGTTTAAGAAGTGGAAGCATCTTTAGGGTTCAATTAAAGCCAAAAAAAAAAGATTTAGATTAGCTAAAAATCTGACGCGTTCGATAAATTCATTTTTTTTATATTTTTCACCCTTCCCGCCTGGCTACCCCCATCTCGCAGATACATACAGGAGCATGAAAAATATCACTATCTGACATGCTTGAGTATGTCCATATCATTGATTTTTTTTACAATTTTGAAAGTCTCTAGACGTTTCCCCCACCGCTGAAAATGGACATATGATAGGACCATTTATTCTTCCATTTATCTAATCTACAATATCTCATAGATTTCGGCGACGTTCGAGTAAATCGACATTTAGCGTCATGGGCTCCCCTACCATTAGTTATCGTCGTGTGACCCAGCCTATTGAACATTTTATTGTACCACGTCGTCATGAAAACTAAATCGATACTATTATTTTACAAGTCCTCATGCTAGCTATGCTCATTCCCCTTATAAATATGAATTTGTGAATGACGTAATAGGTACTTGCTGTTACTACTTAGGTACCATCTTCGTTACAGGAAATATATTTTTCTCAGTTAATGGCCACAGATATACAAATATGATCATTAAGATTCAAAAATAACAAGTCACAGCAAAAAAAGGCTTCGAGAAAAAACTAATATTACTTATGTGTTAATTAATCCATGTAAATTACGTCAGATTATATTTAAAGATATTTTTTACATTACTAGGATACAGTAATATTGTTACCTAAAATAACAATTTCTTTGATAAGATCATACAGATTTATAATACATAAAAGGTGCTTATAACATAAACTGTTTTATAAAAAAAAATACTTAAAAATAATACATGCAAAATGTGTTTAATTATCGAATTATTCAAATCAAATAACAATCAAATCACATATATAGAATTACAAAGCGCTTATAAAATGCTGCACAATTTTAACTCCCATGTACCAGTTGATCAAATTTGGGATTCCAAATGCAATACCACGAGCCGAGTGAGATAAAGGCATCACATACGCAATTGTATACATTACACGGCAGGCAGTGAATACTCTGAACAGGTTAACGGCTACCTCTTCTGTTGGACCAGTGGTTAAATACAGTCCACCAAGCAACCAGAACACTGGAATATTTTCGAGATCATTTAAATGCGCTCGTCTTATCCGTTCTACATCCGGATCGTCGAATTTGACTACTCCTTTTAAAGATACAGCATCTTCATCATTAGCAAACACTTTCTTTTGGTACCGCTTGCTGCCAGTCAGAACTGACATGCATAGAACTTTTATGCCTAATATACCGGAATACACTATATATGATTTTACTGCTGGTTCAAGAAAAGTGACTGGCACCATGATTACTTTTAAATGGTTATTGTATTAATAAATTCAAGATGATACGTGTATTCAACACTACCACGCTACAGTGAATGATATCATCATATATCTTCATGGCAACCAGCGTTGCCAATACAAATTTATTGAATTTCCCGAAACTACCTTACCTAAAAGAATTTAATTTTAGTGACGAAATAAAGATGCCGAAAATAGGTTGAACATTAAATGTGCCGATCATAAGTAACTTACAAAAATGTTTAAATAAGTATTTAGTATTAATTAAGATGTCTTCCGACCGGATTAGTTCTCGCAGTTTGGGGAATTGTTCACAAGATGGCAACACTGGTAATGACATCATGTTACAGACTACCGAAGATATAGAGGTATCGTTCGTAGACTCGTGAATCTAACCTCCATGGTTAGACTATATGGATTACTCTGTGAAATTGCAAGTCATACTGAACTTATTATCCTTTGTATATTATTTTACGAATAACTATAACAAAACTAGCTTAAATTTGATTAGATTAAATATTTCAATACATGTTACGTTGTAACATGTTTATGATTACAAAAATAAAACTACAACAATAAATTCATAAAACAACCTCTATTATGTTGACCCCAGAAACAATCTGCTTAGTATTTAAAGTAAAACCAATTACAATACTACTCACTATAACGATACACTCTCCCTGCAAAGCGGTTATATAGAATAACACAACGTGAATTCCCATGTACCACATGATAAGATACGGGATAATGAAAGCCAAAGCGCGTGACGGTTGTGGCAAGGGGACTATCGAATATACAATGGTATGAATAATTCTGCTGATTGTATACGTTCTGAAGAGCAGAGTGGCCCACGCCGCCGCCGGCCCTGTCGTTACATAGAAAGCTCCTAGAATCCAAAATATCGGAATATTTTCCAAATCGTTCAAATGGGCGCGACGAGTTCGTTCAACTATAGGATCGTCGTATTTCATTATTCCCTTCGAAACTTTAGCGTCCTCTGGATTAGCGAAGACACCGCGTGATATCCGCACGGACGATGTGCGAGAGGACATAAATAGCAGTTTGAGTGCCAATATTGCTGAGTACACTATGTACGACTGTACCACTGGGTTTGTTAATTGTATTACCGACATTTTAATTTATTTTTAACTTAAAATGAACAGCTTGTTTTGCCGGCTAATACCTGAATGCCAATGGTGTCTATTAATATTATTCTTTACGGTTTACCATAGCTACTAGGTATTAAAAATTATATGGTCCCTTATATCGGTACTAGCTGTCGTCGAGAATGAAACGCTACATGTAATAGGTACATTATAACTATTGCTAACTATATTATAAATTCTTCTACGGTCTCGGTTCTACGTTCTTTCAGTGTATTATTTAATGATATAACCGAAAAAAATATTAACTAAATACACGAGGGTCGTGTGAATAAAACCACATAAAAGATTATATTACATTTCATATACATAATATATTAACTACATTTTAACTGCGACTTCGGCAGTCTTAATAGATTATATTTTTTTTGTATACATTTGTATTGACATTTTAAGAACTTCGTGAACAAACTGAAAAATAAAAAACTGTTTCGTTTATATCAGGCCCACATATATAATATAAAATGTAGGTATATAGCTATTTTTTTTAAAATTTTTAAGGATTCCGTAACAAATGGGGATGTTAATGATGATGGAATGTTATTTATATCTTCTAGATCTATATTATGTTCTAATTCTGTAGTTATGGGACCGTAACACTTTACACGAAAGATAATTAGAGGGTAAAAATATGTGAACAGAAGAGCTTAGAGAATGTTTGATTATTTTTTAATTTATGTCAGTTATCACTGAGTTATAGCTACGTTTTTAATGTTATCAACATAATATATTACATACAACGTCTAATATATAAAAATCTCGTGTCACAAGTGAGTGACACAACTCACAGTGTTTGTTATCGAACTCTCCTGAATCGGCTTGACCAATTTTTATGATTTTTTTGTGTATACTTGGTAGGTCTGAGAATAGGCCGTAGGCTATTTTTTATTCCCTTAGAAGATAAAGGTGGGTTAACCTAAATTTAAGGTTAAAATAAACCTCTTCAGATTTTTTTAAACTTTTAAACCATTTTTTTTTATTTTTCTATGATTTGGCGTCAACGGTTAAGCTCTTAGATACATACCTAAGCTACTATACTCTGTTAATAAGGTATTGAAAAGTGAAAACTAGGGAATTAAAAAAAATACGTTTAAATAAAATATACATTTGCAATAAAAAATTAAGTAACATCGGTTCTTTCATTAATCATTATACCTATTTCACATTTCACAATAGTTAGACGTTCGAAATTTTATTGATTTATTTTTTAAATTAAAAAACTTTTTAGGTATACAGTATACTTCGTACTTATGTACTTATTTATGAACTTATCGTTGTAATTTATATTTAAAAAAAACTTGTAAACAAAAGATTTGCTTGGCTATGTTTAAGTTATGGTAATATTCTTATTAAATGAGCGATTTCTTCAAACTTAAAAGTTAGGATAGCTTCATCCCATTTATTTTCTATTTTTTCATATCCGGAGGCTACCCTAAGCTATAAATTCTACTCCCAAGCTAAAGAAAAAATAAAAAATATAAGTGTGCCAAGGCATCGCGTGGCCGCGCCTGCTAAGTGCTAGTTTAGATAGGTGTATATATACCTACATATTATAATAAAATTCTAACTCAATCGAATTTGAACATTTTAAAATCTTAATAATCCATAGTCATAATAACACTAACAAGTCAGACTTTAGCTTAATAAAGTATATATATAATTTTTTAAATTTTTGTCTGTATTTCTATCGATTGCGATTTTGCTAATAAATTTTTATGAGCAAAATCGTAATCCGAGTTCCGACCATATTTCAACATGAAGTCATAAAAGTCCTCAGTGTGAATATATCTTTCTTAACCGAGCGATTCTCAATATCCACCGTTTCTTCTCCATTCTACATGACACAGCCACAGAATAAAGAACATACATAATACATAACATAAAATCAAGTAATAAATAGTTGCTTGTTAGTAACAAGATACGCCTCGGCCCCTGTTACGCGTCTCAGAGGAGTTTAGTATTCACGCGACATTGCTTAAAATATTCAGATACATATCATTACTTCAATGCTGCTTTTTATATAACAGGTTAAAGCTGTAAAACCGTTTTAATTGTAATTTTATTAAGAAATAATTTTAATGAAAGTGCAGTATTAATTTTATATGTACCTATAGGTAAAGTTAGAATTGGTAGGAATCTTGCCACTTGCCTTAGGTACGATGAAGGAGAACATCGTGAGAAAACGTAGCAAGTATTCAAAAGATATACGAAGTCCACCAACCTGCACTAGGCCAGCGTGTACTAAGGCCTGTATTGAAGGGAGGCCGTGTCAAACAGTGCGACGTGAAAACATTTTTTATAGCCATGCTTTCTTTTCTTCGTGTAATAGTTCCTGTTATATTGTAACTTAGAATAAATTGTATCATCACTATAATTTTTAACTTCTATTCTATTTAAGAATAATTCGTTCCTTATATATAATAATATATAAGGAACGAATTATAATCATGTGACCAAAAGTAATTTAAAAGCTTATTTAATTTAACCGTTAGTAAACTATTAAACCTATTTAATTTGGTGTTATATTTCTAGGTAAGTCTCTATAAAATGTCCTGGAACTTGGAAGTGTCCTAGATTCAAACCACCTGAACTTCTTGGTAAAATGCACTGAGTGATTAATAGAACTGTTCTGCAATACTTAGACAAATAATGGCTTACTTGTCTAAGCTGCAATACTTCTTAAAACATAAATTTTCTCTGTAAACATTCTCTTAACAGGTTATTTTAACAACAAAGATTTTATGATAGGTATATTACAAAAGCCTAAATATTCACAACTAGCAAACCCGTCCCGCTTCCCTAGACGAAGTTAAAATAAATTAACGCTTTTTATAATTTTATAAAAAAATAAAAGTAGCCTAAGTTACTCCTAATAAATAAGATAAGCTATTTTCTCGAGAAAGTCTCGTCACAATCGTTCCTACCGTTTCAGTAATTAGCCGGAACAAACAGTCAGACAAAAATTTTAAAAATTGATTTTTTGATGTTATTACCGTATATACTTTTGAATATATATTATGAAAAGTTGTTAGTTGGAAATTAAAAACAGACACTTCGATTTTATTTATATGAACCTGCTGATGTACTGATTAAAACAGATGACGTAATACTATTAACATAAGTATTGATTTTTAAACGTTCGTGCAACACAGATATTTTAATTACACTTTAAAAATTACATTATACGAGTAAGTAGAGGGAGAGTGAGCTACCTACTTTTTACTGATGTTTATAATAAACAAAAAACAAAAAAAGAAAGAACTTACTTTTTTAAAGAGGCACAAAATATTATTTTGGTATCACCGAGCAGTTTTGAGTATGAATTATGGCTGACAAGATATGACTTCCATAGCCAGGAGATGGAGACTTACGTATTTAATTATTTTAACGAGTCGAAAACGATATTTTTTGACTTAGGAGAAATCAAATTTATTCATTTAGACTTATATGATCTATATATTATATAATAGAATGTCACAGGCATGAATCTGTACATTGATTATTTTTATGAAAATCTTAATAAAATAGTAATTATATCAATTCGGCCTCTAGAATCTATATCTGTGATCGCATCACGAGAAAAAACGGACAGATTTCGATAGAATTTAATATGATAATAGTTTATCCCGTCGCTAGTTCAAAATAAAAAACAAAAAATACAGTCTACATACTACTAAACTTTACTACTTTTAATACTCATGTGATTAATCAATCACTCAATCAATTATTAATTAATATAGGTTATGGAAGCTTTCTTCTGTCTTCAACGTTTAGAATACTATACACAGAAACGTGTGGTGTAAATGTTCACATTTCCAATACTATTCGATGATGGTTACTAAGATAATTCTGTTATTTGAGTTGTTTCAGCGTAGATTGCCTTCTGATTGCTCCGTCGAATGGCATCGTGTAAACATACTCTCAAGTAGACCAAACTCTAATAGAGTGACCTAGATCGTAATAACATAAGAGTTGTTATTATGATAAATCTAAATGTAAATCTTTTAGAATTCTGACTTAGTAGAATTTGGTACATTAAATATTTATTTATATCTTATCGAGATTGTCTTTACTCTTGATAAGGATACCAAATCTGTAGTTTTTAGAATTTTCTTGCTATTCTTTGAAACGACATTTTAACGGGACTTTCACTGCCAGATATTTAATTAAAACATCCTTATGTAGAACCCGAGTGAAGCGAGATAGAGATGCTAGTGATAAATATGAAACATCGTATCGTTAACAAAAGCGACAGAGTGGAAAAGGGAGTGATGCGAATAAAGTCGTTCATAAGGAACTTTACGGTGCGAGACTATCCACTTTAAGGATTCCGTAACGAGAAGTCATAATGATATCAATCTCTACTTATTATTATAACTAAAATTGAAGTGCCTCTTTTTAATTTCAAATTAACAGTTTTTCACTAAATGCATAATATGAAAGTATATACGGTACTAGCAATAAAAAATCAATTTTTAAAATTTTTGTCAGTCTGGCTGTCTGTCTGTCTTTTTGTTCCGGCTAATCTCTGAAACGGCTGGACTTATTTTGACGGGACTTTCACTTGCAGATAGCTAACGTTATAAGGCGTAACTTAGGCTACTTTTTAACCGACTTCAAAAAAGGATAGTAATAGCGAAGCAATATAAGCTCGGACAGATACAGACTCGTACATACAAGTCAAACAGATAACCTTTGAGTTCCTTTGAGTTTCGCCCGCATCGGGTAAAATGAAAACAATTCATGACATAAAAACGATCTTAAGGAATATTAATAAATATATACGTGTTAGGTTTAGTTTCAATAAATTATTTCATAATGGTTTTCAGTAAATACTTTAAGTACAAAAAATATCGCCCCCGGGTGGGCTCGAACCACCAACCTTTCGGTTAACAGCCGAACGCGCTAGCCGATTGCGCCACGGAGGCCTTCAAAGTATGTTGTAAATAATCTGTCGTGACCTATGTTTCTTTATCGACAGAAAGAAAATTAAATTTTATTACTACACTATTAAAGGTATGCAATTTCTGGTGGCATTGAAAATTTTTAAAGATATCTCGTGTAAGAGTAGAAAACTAAAGCCAATTTTACTGACGTTTATTAATGGTAAAAAGTAAAAATGGTCAGAAACTACTAAATTTTTCACGAAAACATTTTAAGTCGTCAATAAAATTATATTATAACGTCCTAAAACCCAAATATGACATAAAATGAGTAAGAAAATAGATAACATTTATTTTTACTTCAGTAGTAAAATTAAACGATGCTCAAAACATATCCATCTGAAACGAAAATTCAACCATGAACACCAGCGTGCATGAAATTGTTTTCAACTGAACACCGCCCTTTCGTATCCATAACTTTATAACGGATATTTTTTGCAACATTTTGCTTTAACATCCTAACTTTTAATCGTATCTTCCATATAATATTGTTTGTTTTAAACTGCCTCTGTGTAGTGGCTAGCAAGTACGGCCTCTCATCGAGAGGCCCTGGGTTCGAGTCCCGGGTCGGGTAGAGTTATTAGGTCTTGCTATTTAGTATGCTTCAGTAACAACCCGGAATTGGGAAGTTGGCGGTGTGTCACCCCCGTGCCTCGGAGAGCACGTAAAGCCGTCGGTCCTGCGCCTTAGCTCTCACTGGTCGTGTCGAGTAGTCGTCCCATCGTAGTACGAGAGTGATAGGAATAGAGAGTGCACTTGTGTCTGCGCATACACTTGTGCACTATAATATCTCCAGTCCTGCGCAGTTGGCTAGTCTCATTAAGATTGGCCGCCATGACCGAAGTCGGTCGGAAAACATTATAATATTGTTTGAAGTTGTAAAAGAACATAATATTTCGTACTATAAGGTATTTACGTTTTTAATTTCAATTTTGATATATATTATAAGTCTAATTATATTATTATTAAATGATACTATGACTTTACTTAAACTTTTATGAAGACTGTCGACTTACTCGCTTATCGGCTCACAGTAGCCTATATGTGTGAACTGCCTCGGTGGTGTAGTGGCTAGCATGTACGGTCATACACCGAGAGGTCCTGGGTTCGAGTCCCGGGTCGGGCCAAGTTTAGTTATTAAATCTTTCTTTTTCGTTAGCCTCAGTAACAGCCCGGAGTTGGGAAGTTGGTGGTGGTTCACCCCCGTGCCTCGGAGAGCACGTAAAGCCGTCGGTCCTGCGCCTTAGGTCTCACTGGTCGTGTCGAGTAGTCGTCCCACCGGAGTATGAGAGTGATAGGAACAGAGAGTGCACTTGTGTCTGCGCGTACACTTGTGCACTATAATATCTCCTGCGTACTTGGCCAGTCTTAATGAGATTGGCCGCCATGGCCGGAATCGGTCGGAGAACATTATTATTATATGTGTGATACTCTAAGTTAAAATCTATCAGTGGTCTTCCAAATACTTTCATCTATTTCAGGTATTATTACTTATTCCACTTTAAATGAAAAACCGATTACAGAAATCAACATATACCTTTAGTTTGTCAATGTAGACATATGTAGGCTACTCATATTTCTATATTATATATATTCATATATCATATTTAATCATTTCATCATCATATATCATATTTCTATAATATTATATATTTCTGTATTATATGCCTTCTAGACCAGTGTGATAATTTTTGATTTTTGAAAAATAATTTACGGGCGATCTGAGGTCGGAAGTGGGAAGGGGTGGGTTTTTAAGGGTAAAAACGGTTTATCTCGATTTCCGGCAAAACTACAAGTCCTATTGAAAAAAGTTAAATGGCAAAGTTGTAGGTAATAAAAAGAATCTACAATTTTGTGTTTACACTTTTTTGCCGCTTACTGTAATAACTATTTCAATAAGATCATTCCAAAGAATATATTGTACAGATTCGACTCAGAATTTTGTTATATGTAGGTAGGTATAGGTTGTCGCTTTAATTATCTCCTATTACTTCACAATTATGATAATAACAATGCTATTGTTCAATCAATTGTATTTTTTAATACACTGCTCTTATCAACTGACTGCGTTTATTGCTTAACTATAACAGTCTGCTTCTGGCATATTTTTAGCTTGAAATTATCAGTAATATAAAAATATCTAAAATATGTATTTATTTTTCCATATACCTACTGTTCGTATTATATCAGTTATATTGGACACTTTTTTTCATTCTGAAATCTGAATTTATAGCGGCTTCTCGTTTGCCTCGTATTATTATATCCTTTCATCATAACGTTTGATAGTAAAGATCGTTTTTAGCAATAAGACCGTTTTGTCTTCCTTTAAGTATTTTTAAGACAACAACTGTATTTACTACCTTTTCATTATATTTGAAATAATAAAATAAAAATAATAAATAAACAAACTATTTTGGAAATACTATGCGCGTAATGTGACATTAATTACCGTTTTGCACTTCAGCAAAAGGAGTAATTATTATTATAATTTTATATCGAATTTCATTTTTCAGGAGTGGTTAGAATCACAAGGCATAGAATTGTCTAAAGAAGAAGAATTACCAGAAGATCCATTTACTCAAAAAGAGCGTTGGAAATCAATACAGCCTCCAAAAAGGACCAAATCTCATGATGATCAATTACTCCGGTTTTTAGAGTACGAAGGAAAAATATTGGCGTAAGTGAATATGGGTCTATTAATACGATAATTAGCGACGATTGAGTAACGATATATTATATTTTCTAATGAACGAACATCTATAATACCGTATAATTTTTATATAAGTAAGTACATTATATTTTTTTGACTTAAGATCATTAGATTAGTTAGTACATAGTAATCATGAACTTAAATTCTGTTGAAAAAACACTCAGGTCCTTTCAAATTATATTTTTGTTATTGAGTACAATATATTTCAATATTTGAGTGATTTTGAAGGATCTAAAATATTTATTGTGACTCTATATTATTATGGTTATTATAAGTTCCTAGTTACGTTTTATTACTAACCTAACACTATCCCACAACGTGAGCATTTTGTGGTGCACTTTACTGAAAAAACTATCACGCCTATAGATTAACTTCATATAAAAATAATAATTTTACAACCATCAAAAAATATAAAAGTTAACAATTTTGTATTAATTGGATAGAATGTTATTGTACTACTAACGCCATCTGTTAGGAAACCAGAGTTAAAATCGCTGTAACATTATTACCCGTTAGAAAAACTACGCGAGACCTCAAAAAGCTCAGCTTTTCGCTAGTATAAGTAAAAAGTAATTATGTTATAAATCTAAATAAACACAAATTGTAACAAATTATATACACATGCATATGTAAGTACTCGGAGGTACTCGTACATGCATTGTCTTTAAATTTCGAATATTGTAATAATAAAAAGTTATTCTTATGGCTCATATAATTCCTAAACTTTAAAAATGATGAAACATCTAAACTGAAAAATTGTGCTACATACTTACTAGATCTAATAAAACAAAATGATCATATATTACATACCTAAAAGAAAAATTAGGTTAAACCAGAATATTATCACAAAAGCGTTCAAAGTATGATATTATGTAACTTACACAATTCAAACTTATCTAGTTTGAGTATAATTTGGCACCTAACCATCAGTCGGTAAAATTGTGATCAGACCATCTGTATTCAGTGTAATTAAATCGTGTGTAGTGCAAACCTAATCCGAAGTTTGAAGACAATGAAAACTTCCTCCGGGATTTGTAACTTAACATTCGGGTTTCAGACGGTTCATTGTTTACATTTTAACCTAAAGGTATAACGTAGTCTTAGTTCTTGAATACTTATTATAATTAGGTACAGTTTGCAGCATTGATATGATGCACTACCTAGTTTACCTACACATTTAAAAATTATTCGATTGTTTTTATAAAAAAATATCTAAAGTACTTTAAAAAAATCGTTAAGTTTATGTTATCCATATTCATATGGTTAAGTAAAATCAAGCAATTACAATATTTTAAAACCAATTTAAAGTATACTTTTAAATTTTTAAAAAGTACTTTGAAAATATATTATTACCTGCCATTTAATAAGCTTATTAGTCAGCGAGATGTACATCAGTATATACATCTCGGTTAAATTAAGTCGCAAATAAGGAAGTAGGAGTCCCCTAACAGATTTCCTAATAAATTTGGCGAGAAGCGGAAAATTTTAGCAGATTGTATTTTTGGAGTTGTACATTCGATTTACCTACTGAAATAATTTATGCAAGTTAAACGTTTTAGTTGTTAACCTTGAATTTTTCTAGTTACTAAACAAGTTCACGACCCACACAACAAATAAACACGGTCTCTTTAGTTTTAACTAATTTGTATTAAAATTTTGTATTAAAATAGACGCTAGCAAGCATTTGACTCTCACTACGTTCTATACGCGGTTACTTAGGTCCCTCACATCAGCTTAATATTTTTAACTCAAAGCTAATCTATCTATGTATTAAATTTCATCTAAATTCGTTAACCTGTTCCAGCTTGAAGCAATAACTAACAAAGAGGCCAAAACATAACCTTACGCATATACTAAATTAATCCGATCCATTGTTTTAAACTTAGAACTGTGAAAATAATTAATAAAATGAGTTTTTATGGGAAATATAATGAGATATTAATTATTATGTGTATGTATTAATATATATTTCTATACATAGGTACATACATATATATACATTCATACAACATAAGGTGTATAACACCTCTGTAAACGGTATAATTGTGAAAAGCCTTTATAAAATAGGATATTAATATCAAGTTTAGTCCATTATAAAATAGTCAGGTGAGCTTTTAATATTAAATTACTTTGTAGTACACCGCAAAATGTTTGGGTAACCGCACACATCCACTATCCTATTAGTGTTTCGATATTCCTATATTAAAAAAATCCCAATATTATAAAGGTATTATAAGAACAAAACAAAAAAAAGTTAGTCTGTATGTATGTAACTTGTAAGATATTAATATCTAAAAGACATACACTGGAAGCTGTTAGAAAGCTACACAATCGTTGTGTAAATATAATTATTGTGTAATAAAATAAAGCTTTTGTCTTCTGGTATGCATTATCTTTTAATATTCATCAAAACAAATATTATATTAAATATTTTCATAAGAAATAAGTACGATAAGATAACAATATAACGATTAATAAGACGTAAGTAAAATAACATTTAGAGCTACTTAAAAAATATAATATAAAGTCGTTTTGTAAATCTACCTACTTTTGCTCTTTTCTAACCCTCATTATAAATAGTTAAAAATCGGTCCTTGACGAGTTATTTTTAAGTTAACAAAGTCATAGCATTCATAGAAGCGGCAAGGCTGCTTCATCGAATTAACCGTGCTCTGATGGCGAGACAAAGTTTCAGTTAGCACAGCTTCAAGCCTTATACCGCAATTATCTAGCTACTGCTTCAGTTTGTTGCCTTTCTACAGTGAACATAGTTTTCCTGCGGAACTTTATTACGTTAAACAATTATTATAAATTACTTTACTTAGGTAAATTTGCCTGCTAAAATTAAAGTTTGTAGCACAAAAAATGAAGGATTTTTATACTAACATGCGAGTGCCCTTAGAGCTCCTTAATCCGTCTCTTTTGCAAAATTAGTGCTTAGCGGACGTCTACTAACTGTAAACTACCTCCCTGCCAAATTTCGTCTTTATACGTCATGACATGACAAGTATATATTATCTAAATTAATAATATATACTTATACAATATAAAAATAACATGCTAATAGGTTCAACGCATCTCATCTTTAGTGTTACATCTAACATCTATATATAAAAAGAAAATAAGAATGTTTTTTGTATGCTTCATGAAATTTATATACGAGTATGAGCGTTGTTTTATTTTTCGTCATTCTATCAATAGGTGTATCTAGATGTAGGTACCTATGTATCCATACCATATAAATCTTGTTTTTAATCGCAAGTGCCATTACGTCCTAATGTTATTATTCTATTACGCGAATATCACATTTTTACGTTTTTTATAGCGGTTTACGTCTTTTTTATTATGTTCGTAAAATGGTAGAGAGCAACAAACAATAGTAGATGTGGTTTTAACGCTTCGCGGTTAGAGTATAGAGTAGGATAGAGTTTCACACAAATTCACATAATCCTACATGGCATTATTAAACGTGAAAGCGTTTAATAATGTCATGTAAGAATATGTGAATTTGTGTGAAACTATCCTGCTCTATATATATTTATATACATGAAATCCTAACTTAATCAAATCTGTACATTAAATATTTATTTGAAAACTCTATTGACATTATTAATAGTTATATATATTATACTTTATAAAACTTTTGCCTGTCTATCTGTAACCGCGTCACGACAAAACCACTCGATAGAATTTAGTACGATGATAGTTTTAGGTAGTAATATGATAGGTTACCCGGGTCAATTTATAGAATAGTTTTTACAGCGGGAAAATATGTAATTTATGGCAAATCTATACTAATCGTTAAAACATACCTAGGGACAAAGGTGAGTAGCTACTCGCTAGTCAGTCATAAAATATAATAGGTACATAAATTATGTCACGCCGATTGCTAATTAAGTTTCCTATCACCATTTCAGAATGAAATCTTGACTTAACCCAAAGATTAGTTGTACAAATTATACTGTTCTTAAAAATAACGAGAAACTTGCTTATTAAAATTAAAATATATCAGTAATCAGTATGAATCTTTAAAATTGCAAGGATTTTTATGGGTAACACCTTTCTCGTAGCAGAAGCTACCTTCTTTATGTTTATTTTACGTTTACTACGTGAGTTATCGTGTTTTGATTCATCATCATTTATTCAAAATGGTGTATTAACTCGGGCTGCTACAGGGGTTGGATATTAATAAATCTAAGCCTGGCCCTTGGTATTCATAATATATTACTTGCAGGACACTCCAAATGGCCTCATACATTTTTCACAATCTCTTTTATAATATGACTTTTAAAATGGAAATAAAGTATACATAGGGATTTCGTATTGAGTAAATATAACTTCGTAATGTCTTTTGACTTACTTAGGTACCTACCTATTAAATAAGATGTATTCAGCTCCTTTTTAACGTCCCAGTGCTGGGCACGGGTCTCCCTTCAATACGAGGAGGATCAGACCACTATGGCCACCACGCTAGCCTAGTGCGGGTTGGCGGACTTCACATGTCTTTCGAAAACTTGCAAGGTTATCTCAGACACGCAGGTTTCCTCACGATGTTTTTTTCACAGTAACGCAAAAGGCAATCGTGTTAGAAACGATTCGCACATGAAAATATCAGAGGTTCTCAATGGTAAAATTTTAAGTTATTTAGTATTAAATATTTAATTTTAAATTTAATCTATTTAATTTAATTTATTTATAAATTGGCCGAACTATGAGTCTAAATTATAGAAAAAGAATTATGAATTATTATTATCGCAGGGACGTAAGATCTTGCTAACCTGGAGCGGAATTAATATCTAAAGATTTATAAAATTAGGGCGCCAAGATATTACTCCGTCAAGCGAATGTATTTAGAATAAAACAAAGAAACAGTATCTTTCACCAATATATTGCACTATAATTTACACACTACAAGTTTATCATGGATTTACAGAATGAGCTGTGTGTATCAAATTCACTAACCATATATTATATTATAGTTTACAAGCTATATAAGTTTACTATGGATTTACAGAATGAAATTTGTATATCAAAGCCACTAATCATTCATCCTATTATGTAGTTAAATTCATAAAATATAAGACTTTATTAACTTTTATGAATTCGTTTCGTCGTCGCACGCGCCGAAACTTATTATTAGGAAATTCATTGTTTACATTTAGGTTAAATTAGCTTTTTAGTTAAAATATATTTAGTTAAAACACTGTAAAGTTAAATAGATAGAAAGAAGCAATGATTATGTAGTGAATGGTATGTGAAATATATATTAAGTGAAGTATGAATCAGGTATGAATAACTAATTAGAGAAATGCCATCAAGTTAAAAGCTATTGTTTTTTTGATAACATATATACGAAATTTTAATCCTTAGGACCTCAGGTAACACCTCAAAGTGTTACAATCTATCTAATATATGATATATAAGTTTTATTTATAAACTGTCAAGCGCAAGTAGTTACAACTAAGGATTAGTAGATTATTATTTATAAGTACAAATACATATAGTATATAGCGCATGCCAAAGTTATTTTAATATAGTGCATACAAATAACATGATGCTGTAAAACTTATGACGTTTTTTTACTGTTAAATAATATTATTTTGGATATAAAATCTTAATACATATTTGAAATGATTATTTTCCCTTATCGATATCGATAACAGAATGTAAAGTGATTTGTTTGAAATCGGCACGTATTAATGTAAATAAAATAGTAATTTGTTATCATTATTCTAACGATTCCCATACAATAGAACAATAAATTTTAAACACGATATAATGGAACTTTATAACAGGTACTTATTGAATAGTAATTAATTGTTGTTTTTATTATAGAGTACATCTTGTACGTCATTCTCCTTAATTATTTACTGATTACATTAGTTAGCATGTACAGAGACCATATAAATTAGCAAAAATATCCTTAATACCTATTGATATTGAAAAAAAATAAAAAAAAACAAAAAAAGAATAACACTATCCCACCTATACCTGAGCATTTTGTGGTACACTTTACTGAAAAACTACACGCCTATAGATTTGTGTTTTAACATAGTAATTTACCTTTATATCTAGATATGTTATCAGAAATAATTTTGTGTTCATTGGATAGAATGTTATTGTAATACTAACGCCATGTTAGAAAACCAAAGAGTGAACATCGCTGTAACATTATTACCCGGTAGAATAATAAAATGATATCAATAAGTATTGTTTCTGTGTTGTAGATTTAATGTAGTTTGGGATAATCGTGACGCTGAATACGGGGAACTCACCGAGTATAAAATGTTCTACTTCCTGCAAGACGATACGATCGCTGTTAAGGTAATGCATTTACTCGTTTTAACGAGATTTTACCGCATAATATTTGAAGTCATCTATTGGATTAAAACATAAAATTGCTAAAGAAATTTAAACTTTAACTTAATCTACAATTGTTCTAATCTTTTTAAGCTCAAGGCTAATAATCGCATAAGCTGAGGCAAATAGATTTTTTTATTTCTGTATTTTTCTCTATGGTCTTATAGATTGTGATGAAAAAAAAACTTTATTTAATAAATAAGTTAAGCAATTATAATGTTGTATCACCAAATAAAGCAATTTAAATACAATTAATTATTAATTCAATAATTAATTTTTTTTTCAATATTTTCAGTTCCAATAAATTAGGAATGGAATGATTATAATATACCTATAACAGTGAATTAACGTGCTTTTAAGAGAATAAATTTATTATTTATTTATTATATAGATTAGTCAAAGTGTAAAAAAGTAGAGTCATTTGCTGTTTAATACACTAGTATTTTTCATTTTGAAATACATATATTGTTTACTTTCTTAACATATTTTTTTTTTATTTTCTGCCGTTTTTAGAGTCTTGATTCCTTGAAAAAGGGTAGTATAATATTAACTTACACCTTTTTATTAGGTATAATTACTTTATTACTTTTATTTATTATTTATATACGTCATTCAATACTGATAAAAAATTTCATTTATAAACTATTTCAAAACTTTATTGTTTAGCTTTATGCTCAGTTCTATGACACTGTATATATATTATCCCTAGATCTGCAATCTTCTTCAATTGAGACAAAAAGCTCATCATCATCATCATCATCATCGCTTAATATATTATTTAAAAGAAGCCATATCAATTTAGGATTAATTATGATAAATTAATGAATTCCTTTGCAAAGAAAAACTCTCTAATACACTCTGTTATAATGATTAATCTAATGAAATCATTTTCTAAAACCATTTAAGCAAATCACAATCGTGACCGCTTCTAATATCCCTGTTGATCCCGTTATCTAAAGTTTTCGTCCCATTAAAGCTGCAGTAATAAAAGCTTTTGATGACAGTGTAAACTTTGGCTCTAATTTCGAAACAATTTAGGGCTGGTGAGAATCGAGGCGATGAATATTTATTGGACAGTAGCAGGCGCTAATTAAAAGACTTACTCATATAAATTTTCTTCCCTTCTGTGATAATTGATTCACTATTAACTTTTAGACTGCGTATTATCATATTATTATTATTATTACCCTTAGAACTAGACATAGGTACTTGAATATGCTTTCAGTCTTGCAAAATTAAGCTGCTCTTATTTCATGTCCCTAGTGTGTTCTTAAGATATTACACAATACAATTAATATGTGATTTGATAATATTTTTTATTTTTAGGAATTGCACGATAGTAGGGGTGGCAAAGACCCTTTCCCGCTTCTTCTCAAGAGAAGAAAACTGCCGAAAAAATGGAAAGATAGACCTGGTGCGTTAGTTTATACAAGCAATATGTAACAAAGAATAAAGTACATCCCTAAACAATTTTCTTCTATTCTTAAACGAAATTGCTATTCAGCTTTATTTACGAATTCATTTCTTGCTTAATTCAAATATTGATAAAAGTTTTACAAGAACGTTGGTTTATATTATTACTATTAGCTCATTATGAGCTATGAGCTGCTCATAGCGCCGGAAAAATTATAGATATCAGTATTGGAATTTATAAAGGGTATTTCCTTTTTTCGTTTATTTATTTGGATTGAAATAACAATGATTTAAAAAAAAAAATAATGAAGAATTTGTTAATTGTAGTTTTACAGTACTTAGAACTTACTAGTATTACCTAAAACGACGAACATTATTCACTTAATATATTATAGAAAAACTATTGTAAAATCTCATTAAGAATTGTTATAAAAAATATACAAGGTGTGATATTATACAACGCGAAGTTTTAACGGTTATACTCGAATCTCGGGAAGACTACTCAATTTTCATCCTCAAGACGGAACTCTTAATCTTGCAATAAATAAGCTCAAAAGCTCGACATCTACTCAAATTTTCATAGCATAATCGCTTTAAAAGCGTTCTATTAATATAAGTCTTGAACAACTCCGTTTAACGTCCTGTTTACTTGCGGGATTTTATCGTCAGCGTTTTAGAGGCAACTAATTTGCAAGTTGTAATTTAGATATACAGATAACGTTAAGGCTAGTTTGCTGGAACCAGTGGAGCGGGTTAACCCCAACAAAATGACACATCGAAAAGCTATTTTGAGGGTTACGCGGGAAAACTGTAATGCGTTGTACGACTAACTTATTTGGAAATGTTCTATCAGTTTTATTTACAAACATGACGAATTAAATAAGTATAACTTTTCGACCTTTTTTATTAAATTGAAGAATAATAATAGATTTATTAGGGTAGCTAGTTCGATGCCACCGCTTAAGTGCCTACTTAACTTCATTAGAATATTAATCAATGGGAGGTCTCACTGCGAGTTTTAGCCGTTGTTGGCGCTACAAGCGCATAACGTAAACAACGTCAAGTATGTATGTCAAATTATTTTATGTCAATTTTTTTTATTCATCAATAGTTAAAACGCCGTATTTTTCCATCTTATATTTGATTTTACAAAACTTAACTAAACTATTCTATAATAATAAACGCGTCTGTCAAAATAGGCGGCATTGAGGTTTTCGTTGTTGACGTTATGCGCTGGTAGCGCCATCTGAGCCGAGCTTGGCGTTAAACCTCTTATTATAACTTAACTACCTATTTTCCACATCTCACTTATCTATAGAATATTGGTTCAAACTCAAATCAAAACAGGTGTAGAAGTATAAAGAAATAAGTATAAAAAATCTACGAATCCAAGAACATTTTATCTGAAGATTGGAATAGTGAATAACATAATGCATGTTTAATAAATATCTATAGGTACCTATGTGTAGGAGAAAAGTAAAGTATCTAGCAAGAATATTCGACAGCAAACGTAGGTTACATCTATACTAGAAAGAAATACCATATTGTAACTAAGTATCATTGATTCTATCTGAGAATTCAATACACGTGTGAATTGTAGGCAGTATTTACGAGTTTCATTACACCTAATATCTTATTTCTTATTCAGTATCATTTCCGTCGATTGCTATGGAAACAACAGAGGAGGAAATAACGGAGTTTTATACGCCGAGGGACTTGATTGTGGGTCAAACGGTGTTCGTACTGGGTCGCCGCTTCCTGATATTCGACTGCGACAAGTTTACTCGGAAATATTATAAGTTAGTACCCAAATATATACTTACATACGTGCTCGTGAACGTGATAGTAAGCCGAACTAAGCCAACATATTCTAGTTTACTATAAGCCGAGTATTAAGTATGAAAATGCAGCATCCGAGGTTTCGGGAAAATAATATGGTCCAACGAGCAAAGTGTCTGAAAAATAACAGTATATCAGTGCAAATTATAGAAGTGCATAATATATAAGAAATATAATTCTTTATTATTTTAATTCCTTTTTTTATGTACCTATCGTCGGATAAGTATCCTAAGTCGCTAACTCCATTGTGACTAAACTGACTTTTTAGTATTAAATGAAAGAGAAAAAATTAAAGAAAAATGATTTCATAATAGTACAACAAAATAGTACAAAATTTGTTGACTGGAAATTGGAATTAAGATATTGCAGATGTTTCGTAAGCAGCTTAGAATACTTTGCCGACGGTATGTATCAATTTCTACATCCATTTGTTATTTTGAAGCCAATATTGAAATTGAGTTTGCATTATTACACGCATACGTAAATTGCCTATAACAATGAAGTATGACCCGTTAAAGCTCTACATGCATTAGGACAATATTATTACTAAACTCCGACACTAACATAATATCAAAAGCCATTAGAGCTAATAGCAAATGACCAGCGCATTACACTCTACATTGAATCAATTGATGATTTAAATTTTCGATAGTTATTTATAATTATAACATAGTCAAAATATATTTCATAAGAGATGCATAGAAGAAATTAATATTCGTAGATTCACTGGTCCATGCTGACAATTTATAATTAAGAAGGTTCCAAACAATGCCTCGTTGGCACTACTCCATTTTGAGCTGCAAAGTATTGCTCTTTAAAGTTGCACTGAATTATTCACGACAGAATCTAGATTAAAAATAGGTATATTTTATTTTGCTTTATGCTACATTCATTTTTTTTTATTACACTGTACGTTTTAGCTGTACAATATATTACCTATAATCTGCATATGTCATAAAATAGTAAGAATATCATTTATTAATTTTTAGAATAGGTACCGGTGAGGATTAAAATTTAAATAAATTACTCAAAAACACAGTTAAATTAAAAACTTCAAACTTTTTGCTCAATTTGAAGGAAGTAATAATTCACGAAAGAGGTTTTTTTTAATTAAAAAAAACTACTTTTTTATTATTAAAAAGCCAACTTTGGTGAATATAGGACATTCGCTAGACAGAACCAAAGAACCAATTAAAACTCGCTGGGCATAATAGTGGCACTCTAGTTATTTTAGCGGGGCGTAATGAAATCGCTTTCGCATACCATCATGATCCTCGAAAGCCAAGTCCTGCGTACTGCGCTGAAAGTCAATTTTCACACGTTAATTCTGACCTTTATATGCTCTGCTATGTACCTATTTATGGAAAAGATTATGTATTTGAATATTACAAGTATTTGTATACAATTTTATTATACAATTTTAAACACTAAATAATAATATCTAGATTTAAACATTATAAATGTTTACGCGAATATTCGACGTTATAAATAAATGAAATTAATATTCGCGTAAACATTAAACCTAAGAAAGCTCAAAACTTTTTTGTTTTGTAGAATATTTTGACCTCAGTTTAATATGTATTAATTATTATTAATTATAATAGAAGTTGTTATAATTTGAATGCTTTTATCATAAATTATTCTGTGTCACTCATATTCAGGATGATGCTGAACATCGATCAACCGCCACGGATCGAAGTTCATCAGGAGACAGAAAAAGAATTTCCTAAGGTGAAATGTTTTATTCAATACTAGGTACATTAACCATCTTCGCTCAGTCGCTAGGTACCTATCATAATATGTGTGCTATTTTATACAGACGGCTCTATCTTTTTCAAATTTCATTACTAACTTACTAGTAACTAGATTTTGATGGGGACATTATTACAACAACTCCATCTAGTTCTGTGGTAAACTACGTTAAGTGCTTGTGTTACGGATACCAGATAGTTGATATACCTACTACACAAATAAATTTTAAATACATACATATCATAAATATAAACACCCATGAATGGAGTATAAACATTCGTAGTAAGCAAATGAATGCCCCCAACGGGACTCGAACCCGCCACCGCTGGCGCAGAAAGTAGGGTCTCTACCGACCGAGCCAAACGTGTCGTCACAAAGCTTGTATGTACCACATTATGCCAAAATCTGTCTATTTCATTAAAAGAGTAGAGTGATACTTTAATCTATAAATGGTTTAGATAAATTAAATACAGCGTAATATAGAAACATGTAGGTATACCTACTTTAAAATGTAGAGTAATTGACTACTTTGGCTTCATCGTGAAATTTTATACGTTCTTTAACGATACCATTATTTTAAACTTAACGTTTAACTTTTAAGTTTTAGCTCTAGTTTTAAGGCTTACAGATGAATAGCGACCCAACTTTAATTTGTTAACATGGAAATAATAGAATTATGCATTTCTTAATTTCCATATTCGTCACTATAGAAGAAAATGTTTCCGTTTTAATAATTTGTTATTAATTGAAGTTAATAATTTGTTATACCAGAATAATAATTTAGTTTTAATGAATGCAGAGTATTCCTCCCCACATCGGTATCGGCGCCCCTGAGGACACGTTACAATCCTGTTACGGATTGATACCTAAGCCACCCCACAAGGATATCATTAAATACAACCTCAATGCTAATAAGGTAAATATGTTATCCATGCATACTAGCGACGTATCCGTTCTTTGTCCCTTGGTGCCCAACAGTGCCTATACTATGTGTCAGGCTAGGCTAGGTGTACTAAATTTCAGTTAAAGTCAGTCAAGCCGTTGCAACCTTGGAGAAAACCTATAAAAGTATTCGAACTCTTAAATATTACATTTATAATAACAGTCCAATAAAGGTAATAAGGTGATATGGATATTATTAATTGCACATCAAATAAATAATCACATATCAATATATTTTCATCATTTATATGCCTTTTTAAATCAAATAAATTACTTTACTACAAATAAACTGAATGTTTAACAAAACTAGTACTGCAGAAAAAAATAAAATATACATCAGCATGACATTACTTTTATCCTCATAATGCGATACAAATAATTTTATTTAAGTACAAAAATTCTAAATGATTATCAAAAATACTAACTGCACAGCAAATTAACTAGTGCGCATGTAGAAGATACTCTTTGTCAAAGCAAAATATCTATCTGAGGTGCATGTATACTAATAGGCGGTAAGGCTATTCGGACACTAGCGTGACTACAGCGGTAATTAAGCGTGACTGGCACAAAGATTATTTTCTTTCGTTTTAGATAACATAGGTTCAAAAGGTTAATCTTAAAAACTTTTCTTTCTTTCTAGGTTGGTTAGGTTAGGTTAGATATATGACCAAATCGCACGAGCCGAGCGAGCGTAGCGAGTGTGCCGCGGCAGCGGCCGGCGAGTGCCAATAATTAAATATTAACGCTAATTAATAAATAGGAGCTATATATCAAAAAAAAAGAGTTACTAGGTATAATGTGCATTAGTCATTATAAGCAGTGCATTCATAAAATTGCTTTACACTAAGATAAACAGCCGTACGTTACGAAAATAAATTGTAGTGTGTTTTCTAATACTTTGAGTTGAGTATTCTGCTGTGCAATCAGTAATTTTGATGGAAATTTGGATTATTATTTCATAAAAAAAGTATTTTATTTGATTTGCGTTTAAATACCACCCTTAATGATATAGGCTCTACATTATATAAATATTTAGTTTAAAAACCAAACCATTAGCAAAGTTTTTTTTTATCTCATGTAAGTACATAAACTACAAAAGCAATGTACTAGCTTTTAGCATAAGTTCAAGTTAGAATCTACATTACCGAAACAAAAGTCACTTCAAAATAATTATAAAATATCAAAAATCCTCACTGAACTAATTACGAAGAACTAAGATTCAACACTTGTATGAATAAAATTAAAATTGTTATTTTTCTCAGTTCAATAATAAACTACGAAGGAGTATGAAATAATAAGATTACAGCTAATTGCTTGTACAAAGAAATAATACCATCGTAGAGCATAGTTGCATCCTGCCAGCGGAAAGTTATTACTTTCATTTATAAGATAATTTTAATATTACGTTTTATACAACGCAGCACTTTCTAATAATGCATTTTTCAATTTCTCGTCGTATTACTCAGTGAATTTTCTAATTCAACTTTTCTTAAGTTTACTTTAACCGATTTTGAAATAGTGGCACCAGATTCTCGATCCAAGTACTTTTATAGGCATTTTCCGGTGTTAGTATAAGTAGAAGTATTGATTGATTTTCGCATCATTTATGCTATACGTTATTAACTCATCATACACTATTTTTACGGAATTTGAGAATTCTTCTAATAAATTTTAAAAAATAGATAAACTATAGACGCGTTCACACACAAACAGATAGAAAATTGTGATGTAGCTAAGACTTAAGAGTTCCGTTTATTTTTCGAACTAAAAGAACCCTAAAGAAAAAGAATATTTTATGCAATTTGTTCCTGCAATCTTGCTTCCGACGTAAAGTTCTTACCGTCGTAGTGAGAAAATAACATTTTTCGTTTGATTTTGCTCAGACTTCCAATTTAATATTCTTATAATGAACGTGATTTTTTATTCAAAACTATTTTTCATCACAAACTATTTATATAAAATATTTTATATTTTTTTTTCTCTCGTGGCCATGTAATATATTATTTTTTGAAGTTCTTTATTATTAACGAGTGACTTAACTTACCGTCGCTTCCCTCAGGTGCGCGATTTGGTTCACAATAGCATGAGTTTAACTTTTAAGCACAAAACCTTTTTTATAAATTAAAGCATGATGAGCACATCCGATGAACCGGAACAGATAGTCAAAAGTATTTAGGTTTTTTTTGTTATAAATATACCGTATACATATACACTTTCATAATATGCATTTAGGAAAAAAAATCGAATATCAGTGTGTTACTACTTATTATTACATTTTTTTAATATCTTCTGTTGCCTTCTCGTAGTGGAACGCAATATAAGGACGCACGTTCTGTTAATTATATCCTGATGCACTTAAAGAAAACGTACAAAGAATGCTGAATTAAGGCTTGAGTGCTCCCTCTACGGTTGAAACCCATTTATGCTACTACTAACTAGTCTTTTCTGCTTTTCGAGTTGAAAACACTTTAAAATAAGTAACTCTGTAGAAGAACGTAGTAGATAAATTGATTTTGCAATTTCTATGATTGCCAGAGGGGTTCTGAAAAAATACAGACGAATTGAGATCCTTGAGAACCTTTTTTGAAAACGGTTGAAAATATGATAGAAGATTTGTACTGTTTGTGCAATATAGCAGATACAATTTACATAATATATTAACTTGTATACTCAAAAATGTAGCTGACAGCCTAAAAATTAGGATAATGTAGGTAGGTATTAGAAGTAAAGTTTGTCTTATCTTTCCTCAGTATCTCCGCTACCTCTGTGAACTAGACTGGATACATCCAGAAGATAAAGGACGTCAGTTCGTTCTGTCATACAGTCTTGCCGATGGTAATGTGAAGATTGGTGAAATACCGCGGCGAAATTCGGGCATACGCGAAGGAAAATTCTTAAAGTCCATGCGGTTGCAAACACCAGAATCTGATCCCAATTTCCCCACTTATTACACACCCGATAGATTTTATATTGGTAAGTGAATGAGTATATTAAGAAGTTCGTTTCTACGTATGTGACGTCAGTTTAGCAGGATACAATAGTTGTAAGTCATAGATTAAGTCTACCCATGACTCTCACTTTTCCCATTTTTTTAAAAGTACCTAACGTACTTGAAATTACTAGCATTTAATTCGTTTATCTCAGTATCTGGATTAATAAGATCTTTCTCTAATCCTAGGATAACACATTTACAACGTCATTCTTTTTTAATTTGTCATTTTTCAAATAATTCGAATATCGTAGGTATACCTATATATTTTTTTCAATATAATATCTTAATGCAGTATTTAGTATAACTATAAATTATAATAATAAATTTAACAAATGCAAATGATATTCCGTGGTTTCTGTCCTAATTACGGTAGACGTCACATGATATCCTCGTTAGTTACTCGTTATACTTGTCGTAGTGCAATACAGATAGCGTGATTAAAATTATATTTAGTTATATCTTTAACGATATTTAATGTGAGAGATATTCAAGTATACATATAGTATGAAAAACTAAATGGAACCGTGGAATGGTGTTTTTTCGTTGTCGTTGGATATAATCTATACATATAATAAAATTCTAACTTGGTACATTCTGTACATTGAATATTTTATTTTTTGGGACATCTAATTGAAATAGTCATTATTAATTATTCCGAGGCCGAATATAATAATATAATAATTACCTAACAAGAATAATTTTTAGATTTTTGTCTGTCTGTCCGTATCACGAGAAAACGACTATACAATTTTTGATAAAATTTGGTGTGGCAATAGCTGGTTACCCAGATTAACATATAGGATACTTTTGACTACAGGAAATATCTAATTACTGAGAAATCTATACTAAACTGTAAAATACACGTATATAAAAAACGAGCGGAGCGAGGGTGAGTAACTAGTAATATACCTATGAAGAGGAATCATATGTCGAATTTTTTATAAAGTATAAACTTTTCAGTGGTATTGTCATGACAACAATGTAATAGGTAATTAGGTATTATAATGAAGACAAATGAGTATAGGAACTAATTTTGAATAATTTATCGTAATAAATATTGAGGTATTTTTTATTTACGATCATAGTTAGAACTGCAGAATTTATAATAATTGATGCAGAAATATAAAAGTATCCTGTATCTAAATATTATTTATAACCTTCACATATCTCACATCATAAATCATGTGACTTGTGTTATTGGGTGATATGATTACGTAACTGAATCTACCTATAACGAACAAAGGTTCGATTTCCTGCAAATGTTGTCACTTCATTAAAAAAGCTATTAAATAAATGAAATAAAGCGAAAGGATTTTTAAGAAAACTTCCTTTGGAAAGTGAATAAAATAAATAAGAAATTACTAAAATTTAGTTTTGCTTAACAATATAGGAGCAATAATCCCCGTATTCAAACATCGATTCAAGATAGTTGGATGTGATTTATTTGTTTATCGCTACATGAGTGCAAATCCAGAAAAGTTCCCGCAAGAGGTTATCGATAATGTTCGCAATTACCACATGAGAGAAGGTAACTTAAAGGATGAGTTGGAGGTGAGTTTTGTCAATGGTTATTTACAACGTTATCATATAGCGTCATTAATAAGTAAAGTTTATGTGAATATGGCAATGACACATCAGATGATGCATCAATAAGGTTGAATAAAAACAAATAAGTAATTAAATGCTTAGAAAGGCTAAGCGAATTGTGCCGATAAAAACGTCCTCGGCCCTCGTGCTTTAAGCTCAGCTTTGCGTTTGTGTGAGTGCAGTGTACGGAGAGGTAAGGCTTGTGGCGTAGCGGGTTCCGCGTTTGGTTAAAACCCGTTTATAATGGTTTTGACGTCTCGAGAACTGTACTAATATACAATAAATAAATTATTCAAAATAAATGCCATAAATATGTTAATAATTTAAAATAAACAGTAGAAATTTTACATAAAAAAGGAATCATTATAGTAGGTATTATTCAAACCAACTATGTTACTTTACACAGTAGTTAGATAGGTACATAATAAGAATAAAACCTCTTTTAATAATTTAAAATCGCACTCAAATGGCATTAATTACGAGTATTTTATAATAAAACTATGTTTATAGTAAGTACCGATTTAATAGTTCTAGTGTAGTTATAAATTGTTACATAAGTACTGTCATTGTTGCATACTAAGAAATATATCATTTTTTTGATTAATAGGAAGCGTTTCGAGAAGAACAAGCAGCAGAAACAAGAGCCCAATTGGCTAATATTGGGCAATCTGCTGTGGCGGAACCGAGTGCTATGGAACGATGCTTGACAGCTCTAGACGTTGTTGAAGACAGAGCGTCACCGCCCCGACCCAATACACCACCTTTGACCACTGATCGCATTTCTTACGATGACACACTACGTGCTGTTAGATTAAGGTAATAATTTAGGAATCTATAAAGTCGATGACCCTGTGGACTCTAAAACGGTTTTAGATAATGTTTTTAGGCAATCGATTCATATTAGTCCAACTTGTGATTGTTAAGCTTGGTAGCGATCAAAAGTTTGATCAATGCATATACTAAGCAAAAATATTTTTATTAAGAACATACGATTTCAATTCTTTCTTATTCGGTTTGATATTTACAGTAAGCCTACATGCGACAGCGTAACACCATTGAAAGGTATACTGAAGTCAGGTGATGCCCGCGATGATCACCAGAAGGTGGTTTGCTTCAGCGGACCAGCGGTCACTGATAGACCTGACACGAACAAGCAAGTGACCTATCCTCCCGGACAACAGCCACATTTCAACGAAGATGAAGACTTCTGCAATAGATACAAAGATGCAGTAAGTATATTACAATAACTCCATACTTCAATAATAATGTATATTTAGAGCGGGGTATGTATGTACGGGGTAGGTTATAGGTATATGTATCTCTCAAGCTTGTTCTCGAGTATTAAAACAATCTTTTTTTCATGTTTTATTTTGAGGCACATAATATTATATATTTATTAAATTATTAACACGAGCTTATATTTCAATAATGTTTCAACAGGATGCCAAAGAGAGAGCTGAGCGTCGTGCTAACGATGAATGTGCGTACGAAGTCGTCCCAAATAAGCAGGCTCAGAACGCTATTGGGGATGTCATTGAAAAAGAAAGACTTCCAGGGTATCTTGGAACTTATGACATCGATTGTAAAAAGGTAATGGCTATACTGATAATTGTTTAATCTAGTTTTGATTTTTGATTCTAAACTAAACTACTATTTTACGGAAAAAAAATGTATTTTTGTATGTTTATTTCTAATAAAACTAAAACCCGCTGAAACGATGTAGATAAAATTTATATGACGATGGTTTGAGCCCCGGGATAAAGGGTAATTTTTATCACGCATACCATTGATTAAGGGAATGAAAACATAAGGCATAGGTACGCCACAAGAGAATAAATGTTTGTTCGGGAATAAATCTTTTTTTAAGTTCTCCTAATTTACTTACACATATCCTTTAAAACGTAGGTACATAGGGAAGAAACCGATCAAAGCAAGCCAAGTCGCTAACTTATATAATACAATCATTGAAATACACGAGCCTATATTATAAATTATAATATTAAAAAAATTACATAAACCTAATGCGTGTTCGATTAATTCTAATAAGGAATTTTTATGCATTTCATTTCCATAATCAGTGTTATAACTCAAGCTCAACAATTTAGCTGACATCGTCATACATAATTTGCTTAACACTTTTTATATAATTTAGGTACCCGAGTACATGCACCTACAGCCCGATGCGTACGACAAAGTAAAGGAATTTCGGCGAGATGTTTCCCAGATTTCCCCCGCAGCAAGTCGCGTTGCAGACTACCCTCGAGAAGCCATGCCGCCTGTCGAAGCTTGTATAAGGCCACTCGAGCCCTTAGGGCCTTGTGATAAAAGAGAAGAAGACGTGTCCTTCTCTTGCCCTCGCTTTAAACCACGGCCATGCAGTGGTACTGACAAGCGTGTTGAGTAAATGTAATATATCGGACTTTTTGTGTGTGTGTTAATTTTTTAATAAACAATACTAATGTATAGTAATTATTTTGATTCACGTACCTATTACAACGTAAAAGTTATGTAAAAGATGAACCTTATCACTGTCAAAAAAAAGTAAAAAGTCAGCCCTTCTTAATCCAAATACAGTGTAAGAACGAAAAGCTTTACTTAATATTTATCATAGAGAGTTAAAACCACATATGATTTTTTTGTTTGGTTATAAAGATATTATGATAATGTCAATATGGTTCGATAACCTTCAATTTTAAAATGCCTTGATATATGCCGGATGAACATCAATATTAATAAACGACTCAATGGACATGTTGTCCATAAATTTAAAGTGTATTTCAGTAGTCAGTACCTACCTAATTTATATTTCAAGTTTTAGTAACGCGAACGTTATCTTTTTCAGATTTTATTCAGGGTTATTTATTTTGGACAAAAAAGTGTATGAACAAAAATGTTTAAAATGTAGGTTATTTTATATTTATACTTATTACTAGCGTTGATGCGAACATGTTCTTTTGAAAAGCACGGTAGAAACTTGACTGACTACATACCTGCTATGGTTTCTAATTAATGGTCTACGTTATTAATATAGTAATAAAACTAAATTATGGTAATAATTATAAATTTTAATATCTCCGTTTTAAAATGCATAAATACTTAAAGCTACTTTCCTGGTATACGACACAATTAATACATCAAATAACAGTTGAAATACAAGATTTTTATTGCAAAAATATAATCTTTATACCAAATATATGATCACAAGTACAATCACAGCTAAAGTGACAAACATGCCGCCGAATAATACATATTTATCTTGGGAGACCCTTCGCTCGATGAGTGATATGGTAGCATTAGAAAGCCCGAGCGTATTCGCTAGATCTATCAGCCTTCTATGAGCGCCTTTCAATGTATCTCGATTGTACCTCAGTGTTTCCAATATGCTTGAACCTATAACAATGTAATACAAATATTAAATAACATGTTAATACAACAAAGCGCCTCCGCCGCGTCAGTCTATCTGTTCGCGATAAACTCAAAAACTGCACCGATTTTAATGCTGTTTTCACCAATGGATAGAGTGATCTTCGAGGAAGGTTTTAGTATATAATTTGTCAAATTTTTGTATACATTTACTAGCGCAACCCGCGGCTTCACTCGCATTAAGGTCGCTATCGCTAATTGAATATAACGTAGAATTGCCCCATTTTTAGGAACGATGAAGGTTTTGTTGGGTTTTAGTGGGTAGTACTGACTTCGTTTAAGCCGGCGAGTTCCACATAACCATTTGTAAATGCATTTCCATCATTTAAAGAGTTGCAGCTGTTTTTCTAATAGTAACACATAGGTATATAATAATAAATAATAAATAAATAAATATGTTGGGACATTATTACAACAGCGCCATCTAGTTCCGCAGTAAGCTACGTAACGTGCTTGTGTTACGGATACCAGATAGTTGATATACTACACATATAAATTTTTAAATACATACATATTATAAATACAAACACCCATGACTGGAGTACAAACATTCGTGACTAGCAAATGAATGCCCCCAGCGGGACTCGAACCCGCGACCGCTGGCGCAGAAAGTAGAGTCACTACCAACTGAGCCAAACTAGTCGTCTAAAAATAACATCTTAATTATGTACCTATAGGAATAACGGGCTCAGTGGGACGATGCTGTCTTCCTACAACCTCGTTTGGTCGGAATATTAAAAAAGTTCTACATCTCGACAACACCACCGGCACCTACCGAGCCCAATTATAACTAAGAATCATCCACCCTATAGGTCCACAAAATAACATTATAATCGGCCAAGCCATTGTTTATATTTAAGAGGATTTACTAAAATTATACATCGTACATATATTATTTATAATTTTCAAATCAAGAGCTAAGTCAAGTTCATGAGAACAATTTGCGATATATCCTAGCTGCGTTTTATTTCAAACGAGCTTAAGGTCAAAACGTTTAATGCCCATTTTGGATTGGATTTACGGAACTAAAATCAACGGTCAAGAAGGTCAAACTCAACGAGACTATTTCTATTCATATTTTTATATACACTGCATACCTATTTATTAATGTTATTTTGGGAGACATAATATAATGATAGCTTTTCAGTATCCTCTATCAAGGAAAGAATCCAAATGAGTCCTATTTTCGATTTTACTTCATTCTTAGTTTATCTAAATTAAGCTCGTTTATTGCATTCATTTTTATATGTATTAATGTAAATGAAATAAAAACTACATAAATTATCATTAATTATCATAAATGATATATAATATTACTCTAAGTACATTGATATATTACGTATATTTAAATATATTGATATAGAGTCAAGTTTTATTTAAACCTTTTTACAATACACTGAAAGTTTACTTTCGATTTGGTTTCATCGATTTCGATTCAATATGCCCTTTAAAGTTCCCCTCGTTTATGCCAATGCCCAAGGTTGACAAGAGTTTTCTGATTGCTTTTGCAATAAAATAAGTCTAAATTTCAATGTCTTACGTATATTACAGGTTTTGCTTGTTTTTGCGTACACAAAATTAAACACTTTTTAAAATAAATTATTAATACTGATTTCTTTCATTAAGTACTCAATTAATGACTGTCTAGTAATCTTATTATATTTGTAGAACCTTTATATGTTAATTTAATACTGTTTAGTATTTGTCTTGTCATAATGGTTTAATTACAATAGCCAAGGTTCCGCACACGTATGTGAACAAGAATATTTGTACAATGTAATGATTTTTATAAAATACATTAAATTTCTTTGCAAGCACAATTTGACTATATATGCTGAATAACACCGCAACTAGTTTTCTGTCATGAACACAGAATAATTAGGTATTTGTCTTGTGGAAGTTGTTCAGAGCGTGTAGTGGTGAGCAGTGTGCGCTGATCTCCGAGCAAATTGATCTTATAAAATATCTGAATAATTTAAATCATCTAGTACGTTGTGAACCGAACGGGACAAAAGTGGACAATCTAGTATAAGTAAAGTGTCCATTGCTGAGATTTTAGTGAACAATAAACAATGTGGTAAGTTTTTTGATTAAGCTACATACCTTACAAAGTCGAAAACCAAACACATTTGCCATTCAAATAATATGGTAGAAACATAATAATTATTATGCGATTGATAAACTAACACGTAACGATGAATAACACAACATTTCTGTATTCACTGACATTGTCCGCTTCCAATACAGCTTTGATTAGAACTAAATGAATTATACAATCTTCTTGTTTACATAATACTACCTACTACTACTACTTACTCTAAATATTTTTATATCGTTCTACTGTAGACACCTCTTATGGTACATGAATAAATGTTACCGTGAGTATAAATAAGTTAAATTAGTATAACTAAAATTATTTTAGCTACCTACATTAATTTTGTAAGTGTTTCCGTTGTATTCTGGTTGGTTTTTTTGGTCTGGTTCCCATGAATATTATATTTTTTATGATCATATTTATAGGCAACCTTGGTCACTATTTTTTATTAATTCATAAGTAGGTATGGTCCTATATCAAATTAGAAGTCATTAATATCGATATATTTACTTATATTTCTCGCTGTATTATTGCTTAAAAAAAATTTTGAATGGTGAAGGAAAATATTTTGCATAATTATTAATGTTCAAATTGCCTTTTTAATCCGTCTTCCGTTCTTCTATCCGTCGAACGTTTTATCCGTTCATCCTGTCTGCCTACCTGACAAGCATTAGCCACGGATAGAGAGGATACACTACCTACCCAGTTTATTAGTCCGTAGGTACTATCTGCCATACCCTAAATACTATATCATTATAATATTTTTTAATATTAAATGAAATAAGTAAATCTGTTTTATAGATTAAAATTAACCTTAAAATTTGTTTATATATTGTAGAGTTATGACATCATATATAACTTACATGGCCTGTATTACGTGTGCGTATCAATGAAGGACATTTGTTAACCACGATTAGAAACAAGATTGAATTCACATCGCGAGTTTCATGAAAATTACTACATTTCGAGAGTCAAATTAAGTACCTATATTTTATATAAGTATATGTATATATTTTTTGTTGCTATTATTACGTTTGTACATATGAGTATGTCATTTTGTAAAGGTTAAGGTTAAGTGTTAACACAAAACAGTAAATTTTGTAACAAAAACAGTTGCGATTACAAATAAATAATTTTCCTCTTATTTCTCATTGATATTATACATCGCATCAGAATATCGGTGTAATAACGAATTATAATGGCTTTTATTTTAGAATTACTTAAAAGTAATTATTGTATTCTTAGGGATGGATTCCTTTCTTTAAATTAATATAACCATAAATACCTCCAGCTTTTAAAATCGGTAAATCATTTAATTTTAAATTAATGTAAAAGGAGTTTTTTAACTATAGATATGTAGCAAATTCAATAACAGTCAGATCAAGGTGAACGCCTTCAATTAAGTAAGACGGAAATTTTTGTCGTTTTATATGAAGGCATCAATAACTATTGCCTATTGAGTAGGTACCTATTAATCGCATCTCGTATTAAACGCAGTGAGGCAAAAAGTTGGTTTTATTTAAAGTTGTATAAGTTTTTGAAATATTTATTATTTACTGTACGTAATACAAAGTGTTTCACTTAAGTACATTATCTATAATTTTTATACACTTTTCGAAATTATTGAATCTTATTGCTAATATAAATTACTGGCGTATTTTTGATATGTAATTGAACCAATTGTAAAGTAATAATATTCGACATGTTTCATGAAAATTACTTGTATTTAAAATATTTGACGACTCGTTTGGCTCAGTTGGTAGTGACCCTACTTTCTGCGCCAGCGGTCGCGGGTTCAAGTCCCGCTGGGGGCATTCATTTGCTAATCACGAATGTTTGTACTCCAGTCATGGGTGTTTATATTTATAATATGTATGTATTTAATATTTATATGTGTAGTATATCAACTATCTGGTATCCGCAACACAAGCACGTTACTGCGGAACTAGATGGCGCTGTTGTAATAATGTCCCAACACATATACATATATACATATTTACGCTTTAAAACAAAATACTTTTTAACTCATCCGTTAGCGATCTTCTTTATGAAAAATCACAAATATTATAATGAAGACGTGATTGTCACAATAATTCAAAAAGCATTAATTCACAAAAAACTTCGTATGCAAGTAGGTACATTTGATAATATGAATACTAGATTTTTATAAGATTTTTCCTGTTAATTAAGCGTAATGATCAACACTCAGCTAATTTTTTACTTATTTTTGTGACTTTCTTCAATATATTTTTGAATTCTGTCTTGGACAGGTCTAAGCATGACGAAAATATATATTTGAAAGATCAAGTTAGAAAGAACCTATTTAAAAAAAAGCGGTACATAAAATAGTCTCAGACCTCTGTTTGGCCGTGAATAGCTTAGTTTTATTTCAATAATCAGTAGGTACGTATATGAACAACATTGAAGTGTCTGTTTTTAATTTCAAATTAACAGCTTTTCACTAAATGTATATATAAGTATCGTATATACTACTAATAACTTACATAAAAAAATATTTTTTTAAAACATTTGTCTGTCTGTCTGTCTTGTTTGTTCCGGCTAATCTCTGAAACGGCAGGACCGATTTGGACGGGACTTTCACTCACGAATAGCTAATGTTATAAGGAGTAACTTACGCTACTTTTAATTTCTATAGAAAATTATAAAAACCGTTTGCCTTCAGCACTTTCTAACGTACCACTGCTGGGCACGGGCCTCCGCAGTACGAGGGGGATACCAACGAAAAACCGTTTAAATTATTTTAACTTACGTCCAGCGAAGCGTGCCGTTTCCTAGTATTGAGTAATCGAGCTTTACATCTGTAAATATCTCAGTAACTACTAGTTCGATTTGAAAAATTCTTTTTATAAAGAATTTTGAAAAAATTTTTTGCGCGCGTGAAGGCGTGGGTTCCCCTAGTAAATGTACACAATAACTTGACAAATTATACGCTTAAACCTTCTTCGAGAACCACTCTATCCATTGGTGAAAACAGCATGAAAATCGGTGCAGTAGTTTTTGAGTTTATCGCGAACAGACAGAACGACAGACAGTCAGACGTGGCGGAGGACTTTGTCTTATAATATACTAGGTGCTCACCCTCGCTTCGCTCGGGTTCGTCCCTAGGTACGTGTTGTATATATTTACTTCACACCGCCCGGTATATATTTGACTTGATTATATGAATTACATTGCACGCACCATGGCAACGGTCATAACATGATACGTCAAACGCCGTTAATTTTATAAAGTTTTTTTAATTTCCTTACTTTTTTCGATATAGTAAGTTATCCTTAAGAGATAGACATATGCCATCGCGGACTTTTTTGTAGACCTATATAAGATACACAATTCCACTATACATCATTTTGTTGTATCTCAAAGGGTTTAGGCAGCGTTTTCGTTGAAAGCTCCCAGACGGCTTATTTTTTTCCGACACCTCCAACATATATCATTATATTTTAGCCATTATATTTTAGCCAATTTATACATAACCTTGACAAATTATATACTAAAACATTCCTGGAGAACCATTCTATCCATTGGTGAAACCTGCATGAAAATCGGTGCAGTAGATTTTCAGTTTATCGCGAACAGACAGACAGCATTTTTCAAGAAGGCTATAGGATATATTATATCCCGCTACGACCAATAGGAGCGGAGCATCAATGAAAAATGTTGCAAAAAAAAACGGGAGAAAAATATTACTTTTGAAAGCTTCCGTTGCGTGCGCTGCGTAAACTATTAAAGTATGCAAAAACTATGTATGACGTTGTATGACTATGCTCCCCCTTAAAAGTTCTGAAAAAAGTCCGTGATAGCATATGTCTATCTTTTAAGGTTGACTCGCTATTTAACCTAAACCACAGACAATTCAACCTATAGACGACGCTTTACAGGGGATATGCTTTCGCCAAGGTTTGGCAGTGACACTGCATAACAGCCGGCCCCGCCCCTTTTCGTTCCTCAGTCCGCCGCCGACAGTGACAGCGATAACATTGTCCGAGTTACAGTTATAATGCCGTATTGTTCAGTATATCGGTGTAGAAAGTGTAGTACAACGTTTAGTATCACCAAAAATGGTATTACATTTCACAGGTAAGTCAAAAAAATCATTAGTTACCCAAAAATAAAATATAAAAAGAGCTCGCGTCTTCTTGACACTTATGACATTTTAGTTTTTTGACATCCCTTTCTTTCGTAGATAAATTAACATAATATTATCTCGTTCTGTCATTAGCACGTGTCAACTAGTGATGAGACACATTGTAAACATAAAAATTACGTTTATCGACAAACATATATTAATATTTAATATGAAGAAGATGTGAAGTTACCATTCACATGAATGATTTAAAAAAACCTAAACCAAGATGCCGTCCTTTGATTTTTTTTTCAAAAACATTAAATTCTTTCGAACAATTATTTTCCGACTTACTGCAGTATCAGATTGATTATGAAAACGTAAATCATTTATTTAATTTAATAAAATTCGTGATTAATAAATATATTGATATCCGATTGGCTTATTTAGCAAAAAAAATCCGAATCAAAATCAATAAGAAGTCTTTATACAAAATTATTAGATTTTGAGGGTCAATAGTCGACATTGAAGTGAAAACTTCTAGAAGCAAGTTTGGATGGAGAGTAAATTCATGTAAGTCGTCATCGACATGGCCACTAACACTCAAGAGTGCCGATAGATGTCAAAACCAGGTAAATGTAAAAAGTTTTAATTCACAAATTTTAATTTAAGATAATATAACAATTCATGTGATTATCCAAAAATAACAACTGTTTATGTATAGTTTTAAGTTTTCACTTCTGTTGGCAGTCCTCATGACTGCTTTTAGTTTTTTTTTTTTAGTGAGATGTTTACTATTCTTACTATATAGTCCAGTTATTTTAGGATTTATCTGCGGAAAAATTCCTAGTGAGCTGAATTTTTGTACGTGCCTTTATTACGGCGTTGTAATGAAGATGTGAAAAATCGACATTAATATCGTGCCGGCTAAAAAAGTTATCAAGGTCAAAAGGTCGCGAAAATCAGTTTTTTGCAAATATCTCGTTCTCTCTCAAATTTGTATAACAATTAACATGTCTTTTTATTATACAATAATCGATTCGACTCAGTTATCGATATCGATAAATGAGTCTCGTCCATCACTAGTGAATTGTCACTAACATTGTTAAGTTTGACATGAGTTTGAACGAACCAATGAAAAATAGACAACCTCCCCTGCACCCCGCCACGTTTTGGCGATTTTGTTTTCGTACTAAAATTATTGAAAGCGGAGTCTATTATAGTAGAGTTAATACCTCGCTGCAGACTCGGCCATAAATCATCCGAGTGTTTCGCTCTCTTTCCCACTCACGGGCCTTATGGCACGGCATTGTGCATTACTACGCTGTGCATTACTGCAGTCGATGAGTGATATCGATAGTTCCTTTTTTTTGTATCTTTGTAAATGGGTGATAGAAATAAAAACACGTTTATTTGACACGTAATGGTCTAATTTATTTTTGTAGCGATTTAAATATACTTAATAGCACAGCACAACTAAAATAGTTATACTAAATAGGCTAAACATATTTGTTAATTGCCCTCTTTAGTTTTTAATAATTAGTTAGTTAATCACATTAGTACCCATTAGTTACCCTGCATACTTAATGAATGCAGTATGTTTACGTCGTAACCTTGATGATTCCGTTATCGATAGTGGCCTTGCGCGCGCGCAACTAGCGCACATCCCTAGTCCGATTATGATTTATGGCCGAGTCTGCAGCGAGGTATTAACTCTACTATAGGTTGAATTGTCTGTGACCTAAACTAACCTTTTTTATGGTAATCAAATTTGTTTTAAGATAATGCCTTATTTACGAAGGTGTTTAATAAACATGATATTGATCCTTATCCAAATAAATAAGTTACTCATCACAAGAATTAAATTTTAACATAATTGCTCTTGGCATAATTTGATTTCAATGAATATCTTATCAGATATCACAGTTTTAAATAACTTCGCAACAAAATCACCATCTGCAAGACGGGCGGACGGGTGGGACGAAAGAAATTGGTTTCCAGCTTTTAGAACGCGAGCGTAGCCGCGGGAAAGGCTAGTTAAATTATAAAGTACATTTTATATATACGAGTATGTAATTAGTTTCCCACTTTGCCCGCTCTAATGCAAAGTTAGGTCATATTTAAAATTTTAAAAAATGGAACGCACTCAAATGAAGAGCCGCAGACGGTACCTTGTATAGACAAGCATTTTTTTTGCCCTTGATAATACACAACAATCACGCGATCAGTATAAAAACTGTAACAACAAGTAAAATCATCATTAATAAACTAAACTAACAATAAATGGCGACTCCTACCTCGCGAGGTTTCAACATGGACTACCTATACGAGTATTTATACTTATACTCGTAGTTTCTTTGTTTACAAATGCCTAGTAATTCGCATGAAATGTAATCCTATACAAAAAAAAACGAGTGTTGATCATGAGGCATGTTTCTTACTAAGATATCCTTACATACATTTTATTAGAAATCATTACAATATTAGAAAATCAAAAGAGTGCATGCAAGCCGAAACAGTTAAATGACATTTTTATGGTATCATCTTCGGACAGAGAGTGGAAGAGTTTATTTTTTATTTTGATATATTATCATGTATTTTTAGTAAACGTGACATGTTTACTTATATTTTATACGAAAGATACGTTTTATTCGATTACATTTTATACGGAATATAATATCGCGAAAATGACCGCTGTGGCTTCGCTGGGCAACGCGTATCTGAGAGAACCAATTTGCTGTCATTGATCACATTATGTTGGCTACGACATGAATCGTTTGCAGTTCATTCGCATAACCCATAATTTATCATCACAATACTATTATAAATGTAAGTTCGTATGTGAGTGTGTGTATCTTTGAATACTCCTTATTACTGAAAGTCCTGGAAAGATTTGAAAACTTAGGATACAGCTATGTATATCTGAGAGGGAATGGTAGCCACTGGGCTACCATTCGGTAATGTCCTTGCTTAGAAAGCCGAGGTAGGCGTTTTCGACATTTTCAAATGCCAATCATTTTCTAATACGATTACCACTCACTACCATGGTTTTACCATGAAAACATCATGAGTAAACCTGCACTGCAACCTGCCGACCCGCACTTAACCAGAGTGGTGGTTTTATCGACTGATCCCTCGTATTGACTGAATAGGATATGAGAAATCGGCCATTTTCATTTTTATTATTTTGATATACCTAGTGTCACTCTTAGAGGTGAGACAAATCTCAAGACGCCTCTCAAGTTAAAATCCATCAAGCCGTTCCATCCATCAAAGCTACAGACCGCGTCAAAGAAGTATACATACATAATATGTATGTACACAATACACATACACATATATTCATATACTCGAAAAATATTGCCGTAAAATATCGGGTAAAAACAAAGTTACAATCCAATATATGCAGTCTCCTACTTTCTGAAATCAGGGATAAACATGTAAAATACCCTATTTTATCGAGGACAATGTTCGGTGTTATTCAGCGGTATTATCAATCAAATGCCCATAGGCATCACGCTAGATGTCCCTAAGCGTCGTATTTAAAGCCCCTATGGAGTACGGCATAATGCCATCAAGTCCGCCTGACTCAATACTTCAAAATTTTAATTATCTAATGTGCACGTGATACAAAATCAAACTCAAAGGTTGTTTTATATACAATAAATGAATTTATATTAGCTTAGTCTACTAGCTAGCCTGTAAGGCGGCAAATATAGAGGACCTGGGTTCAAGTACTGGCTCCCGATCAGGCAAATTTTAGTTTGTTGAGTCCTTCTGTTTAAGACCAAGACTTTTCTTAGTAGAAAAAATAAAGGTATTTGACTTGCTGCTTATAAAGTACTGGTTATGGGGAATTGTCGTCCAACCGGAGCATGAGACTGGATGTGCCTGTGTGATACTTGTGTAACTGAAGACAGCTCGTATAATTTAAGATTGCATTATTTAACTCCTTTAAGTTTACTTTTTAGAATAGAATTTATGTACAAATATAATGTTTTGGAATTTGGAATGATTTTATACAAAAAAATTAGATGTAAATCATTATACCTTTTTTTAACGTTGGGAAATGCATTTACATTAGATGGCTTGACATCCACCTACCGAAGTGGGCCACCTCCTCGTGCGTATCTTAGCTTTGCGCTTATCGTTATACCTATTCAACTCTAAGTACAACAGTTAGAGTATATATATTCAGTGTAAACTCTTTATAATGTCACTCTATTTCACGACAAACTCCTTAAAACGTCGAAATTGCTTGACTTTGGTTATGAATATTTTAAATCATTAAGCAATACTTTTTAAGTTTCCGAAATTGATAAGAACTGCAGATGTGTACAGTCTTTTGATTGCCGCTTTGTTGGTTTATGATCTAGCACATGTTTAATTCGTCTGACGTATCGAAGATTCTAAAAATGTTGTCTTTTGTTTTTAATGATGAACTAGCACTTTATTATTTCTTGATCACTATTATACTTGTCGAGTAAACGAAAATCTTTGTGTATTGACAAAAAAGTTTTATTAATATGCTCAATGGAGGTGGGAAAAAATATAAGTAATATTGGAAAACGCTTTGAATTCAGCCGCTCTCTCAAAGACAAAAAAAAATCTCTTCATTTAACAAGCACTCTCTATAACGCCGAAAAATGCTCAGTCCCTTAAGTATCATTCTATAGAGTTGACACTGTAATTAATAAGAGATCAAACCTGTGTGGAGCATTTCATCAACATTACGATGAGAATTATGCAAAGAATTCTGCTCCTGGGCCAAATAGTCCACAGTGATTGCTGTGTGGTCATGTCCAAAACGTCTATTCAATAACTGTTGTCTCTCCTCCTTCTCTTGTTCCCTTCTGCGTCTTTTACTTTTAGCATTATTCAGTGATGCCTGTAAATACAGAATGTTACATTATTTATATATTTATTATAATGTAGCTGAACTTTTTATAATGAAATCATGAATCTGCATCAATCATCATGAAAGTAAATTTCAATTTATATTGGTTATTTTCAGTTGTTAGTTGTTATATAGTAAACTGTGACCTCGCACATTTCATAATTTGCTCTAGTAAATATATTATGATTTTGCCTTTATTTAAAATTCATTGATGTAACAGTTGTCTTCAGCCCTTTTTAGCGCCCACTGCTGGCCACGGGGCTCCCTCAGTACGAAGGGGAATCAGACCATAGTCCACCGCGCTGGCCTAGTGCGAGTTGGCGGACTTCACACATTATCTTTCGAAAACTTGCTAGGTTTTCTCAGACATGCAGGTTTCCTCGCTGTTTTCCTTCACCGTAAGACAAGTGGTAATCATGATAGGATTAGAACCAGCATCACTCGGTTATCTAAGCGAGCGTGTTACCGCTGGGCTACCATTGATTGCCGATGAAACAGTTACAAATATTATATTATTTTGTGACACTTATAATTTCCATGGCATGGCTATTTATGGGAAATAAGATTAAAAAGAATATCATGTTTATTAGAGATATCAATATTTCAAATTTTGACTTCAGCATTTGTAAAAACAATGTTAGGCTTGGGGTTGGCTTTTTAGTAATATCTGAATTTAGAAATACTTAATGATAGTGATTATAAATATAAAAATATTACCTGAATATGTCTGTTGTCATATTTAAGTTGATCAACTCGCATTTTAGCCATAGGCCTTTGATTGATAGGGGTTTTAAAGACCAAAACATCTAACCGTTCACAATTTCTGAAATGATAGAAAGCAATAATGTGTTTATTTAAATATTCAATGCATAAATTACTTTATGTCTTGAGCATTTTAATTAATAACTTTCAAATATGTTACACGAAAATAGACGAAGCATAATACTTTCTTGCCAATTTAAAATTACTTATACAAATGCACATCTTTAAAGAAACTTTTTAAATATTTATATATGAAACTTACGCACTGATGGCGTTGATTTTAGTTTGAATTGCATCCTCAATTTTTTCTCCATCTGGATCCAGTTCTAACTTGTGAAACAAATTTGAAGCTTCCTGCACTAGTTGATTTGTCTGATGATACAAAGTCTCCATCGTTTGTATAACTTATACTAATTAATACCATACCAATAACAATAATGAACAATAAGTCTTCTAACGATATTCAGACATATATTTTATATTAAATATTTATTTGCACTCAAATCCTAATTCCTAATAAAAAATCACAATGTTTATCAAATTAAACTATGAATCTGACAGCTTTGTTCATACTTCATAGATGTCATTTTGACGTGGCATTAAGGTATTATCATAGAGATATAATATCTCTATGGGTATTATGTACATGAAACACGACTCGGCCATGTAAACTGTTTAAAAGGCACGCTTAGAAGCCACTGAGCAAAAGAATTGAATTACAAAAACTTATTAATAAACCATTTTAGAAACAATATAAGAATAATGAATAAACCAAAAATTAAAATTAAAAGGTATTTAATTTTAATTATTGCAGTGTGAGCCTTGCTTTAAATTCGTGTTTTTGAAAGTCATACCAAAATAATTAAAAGGAATGAGTTTTAAGCACTGACCTCTATAATATGGACTGGCTGTTCCAAGCGTTTGACAGCAATTTTTTTGTGTCCATTTGAAGCGCCACTAGCGAGAGTCTCGAGAACTAATTTTGACGTATATTGCAAATGACAGCGAGAAGTGTTTGTTTACTGTAAAGTAATTTTGCATTTTCGTTGTTAATATACATAAGTAGTAATTATGATGATACGGTTATTGATTAATAAAAATAAAAAAATAAAAATCTTTTATTTCGACATCATTAGTTTTAGTACCACGAACTCTCGCTACGTCCGACAGCGGCGGACAGCGCCAAAATGGCGAATATTAAGCAGCCACAAAAGCACGTTGACAACAGCCAGTCCAGTGGTATTATAGAGGTCAGTGGTTTTAAGGTAACGTAACGCAATGATTAAAATACAAAAATATTTTTGATAAATTAAAGCTTATTTTTAAATACATTACATTACTTATTTTTACATACATAAAAAAATATTATATATTGAGTAATATTATACGCATTACCATGAATAACAAAAAAAATGTATATAATATCTGTGCGTAACAGATAAATAAGAAAATTCAAATTCATTAAATGTCTGTTACTTCATACTTGTCTTATTTTTCATCTATGCTTGTCAAGCAGCAATCTGTTATCTGTGGCATAAGTTATGTTCCTGGTTCGGGGTTCCATAAATATTTGACTCATACGAAAGGCGTTAAAGAAAAAGTACGTGAAATATTTTTCGTTAGAACGTGAAAAGTGAAAAAGTGAAAATTCAGACATAATGGGGGACGCGTGTCAAGCGTGTCTTACTAGGGTGCCTCATGCCACACTCATAGCTACAATAATGTGTTGCTTGGGCGTGGGAGTATTTTGTGGTACCATGTATCGCGGATCTGCCCTTTCAATTTTGATGTTTGATGAAGTTTTCCACTTTCGATTAATATGGATAGAAGCTCTCCAAATGATATTCATTGTTGGCAGTGCTTGTATGGCAGCATTAGGTTTTATGTTGCTATGCTTAGGCTGCCTTACAACAGGTGCTACTAGACAAAAGGTATATAGAGCATGGAGGGCTCGAGTTGGTGGACGGATATCTTGCGCAGTGTTTATGATCATAACATATATATTAACTTTCCTTTGGCTGATACTACTAGGATTTTTAGTTATAACGACATTTTTATTTACCATATTTTGGAAACTCTGCTCTAAGCCAAAGAATATTGACCTGTCGACTTGCATTGATTTTACACAATTTGATTTTATGTTTCCATCATCTGTGAGACAAGAGGACATGAGGATTTGTGAAGCCCACAAAATCAAATTGTTTTGCAAAGACTATGTTGAGAAAGCAGAATTTATGTTTATTCTGGCTATGGTATCCTGTTTGCTTGTTATATTGAGTCTTGTCCATTATTTGATGTGTCTATCAGCAAATTATGCACATATTCGAGACCATGAGAAATTCCAGGAGTTGCAAGAGCTGCAATATTTGACCAACCCTGATCTTCATGCATCTAAGGATAGATTCTAGTATATGGCCCGTGCGCCTCTGCTGCGCTCACTTGAAGCCACAACTAAAATGTGACAAAGCAGAAAACTAAATACACAGTAGAATGGCAGAAGCATTTGTGTTCACAGATTACAAGAATGTAATGTCAAAAGACTGACTGTGGATGATTGATTATAGATTGATAATAAGATTTACATATCCTACATCCACTAATATATTTATTGATTTATTTGGGTAACTTAACATTCCTTTAGTTGAATTTTTAATTAAAAATGTTCAATTATTTTAACTGCATGAAGGGAAATTATTTTATATATAATGTAGGTAATCTGATTGTTTGTACATGCTAAAGCATGATAATTATTGTGATTTGTTTCTTTAGATAAGATCCCTCCTTTTTTGTTTTGTTATTATCATAAATATGTTAAGTGTATTTGATTAATCCGTATTACTCTATTCCATTTAATTTGGGTCTAAGATATTGCTGTCTGTATTTTATATAAACTTTGTATTATTTGTTTTTAAACAAATGGAATTTTTGTACACCTTGATACCACAGTTCACTTTTAAACTTATACTGTATTATTAAGCGAAATGATTACAAGTGATCGTTCAATGTTTAGTACAATAATTGTAGTTTAAGGCAGCACAATTATATAACATAGTTATAAGAGTAGTAAGGACACTATTTCTTATATGATAGACAGAAGTAGTTCATAAAATGTAATGGATACGGCTGCTATTAAGGGCAGAGTAATCTTAAAATTTTTTAATGTCTACTTATAGAGAATAAAATTTAAGACATTAGAGGTCAATTATGACATTTACTTGCTATTTTAGTGGTATTTTATAAAATATTTACAAAATATTAGCTTTTTATAGAGAGAAACTGTCGTAATTTTTTATACTAAACCCACCAAAACCATGAAACATTTTGATATTTAGAATTTTATTATTAACTATATACAACCAAGTTTTACAAAAATTACTTAATATATTGTAAACAACAAATGTGAAAATGAATCTGAATAAAAATTCAGAACATATTTCATCTATTGTTTCATAATGTTTTTTCTTTATTTTGTTTATTTATATTACAATCTATGAGAAGAAATAATGCATTTGTTTGAAATATTTACAATGATCAAGTCGAACTGACAATAAATAACAAAATTAAAATAAGATTCTGCACCTATAAATTAAAGAATATAATATTAGGTAAATTGACAAGAAAAAATATTTGGTATTTAAAAATAATGTAAGCACCTTTTATTTGACCTTTAAATTTTAAGGATGAGATAAAAAAGGACAGTGACAGCGGAAATAGAGTGTATAAATTTGTCGTGTATTCTCCATTCAACGCGACATTGGCGAAGTCAACTGTGCCCAACCGGCACGCCACACATTAAAGGAAATAATTGAATTGAATTATATAAGTTTGAATGATATCTTTTATCACCTACGTCTTAAGAACTTTATTATAGGTGTATGAATATGTACAGTTTTTTTGACTTGTTACATTATCCAGTATTTTAGAACATAAGTTCTCGGTGTTATTACTTGCTTACATTTTTGTAGATATGAAAATAGTATAAGTTTTATAAGAATAAATATTTCGTTTATATTAAATTCTATTGTCATTAAAAACAGATCCTTAAAAATTCAAATTGTTATTCAATAAATTATCTATAATAAAAATATCATATTGTGAATAATGATAAGTACTACTACAAATACACTGCATATTTTGCAAAGTAGGTCGCTCAGTTCCAAGTTCTCATCAACTTGTTCATTCAAGGGTCAATCCTTAATAGAGCTCATTAAAACTGCAACATTTGAGTGGCTGAGTTGGCCTGATTTTAACTTTTTATGGTTTCATTCCCACCACTTCATGTTTCACTACCTACAGGTAATTAGTCTAGCAACAGTTAATAAATGGCAGAGCAACATAATGGAAAACGAGATTGAATTATTTTTGTCACAAAATAATGGATTGTTAAAAAGGTACATCATTACAAAAAAACTAAATTCACCTTAACCCGTCAACGCGAACAAACGAGACACAATAGATTTTCAATTGTGATAAATCTTTATTGACCGCGCTCCCGTTGATAGGTTAAAGTATTTCTTGCTTAATCTAAGCGTAGTACATTATTCATTTATTTTAATATTGGTGATAAATACAAACAACCCTTTTTAAGCAAGTCCTTTTTGATGTTAGTTCATAATCGGTTATTAACATGCTCTAAATATTTTAAGATTCTAGTTTTATGGCTTACTAGCTAAACTGGCCCGCTTCACTGGGCGTAAGTTAAAATAAATTAAACGATTTTTATAATAAAATAAAAGTGGCCTAGGATACTCCTTGTAACATTAGCTATCGGCGAGTGAAAGTCTCGTCAATATCGGTCTAGCTGTTTCAGAGATTCGACGAAACAAACAGACAGACAAAAATTTTTAAATTTAATTTTTTGATGTAAGTACCGTATATAAAAGTAAAGAACATTATATACGCATTTAGTGGAAAGCTGTTAATTGGAAATTAAAAACGGACACTTCAATTTTATTGTCCCTACTGATTTCTTAGAAACCAAACAAGCAAAACACATGAAAACTCATAAAGAAATTATGCTCTACCAGCGAACCATAAAAATATTAAGCAGGTGTTCAAACTATTGCTCTTCGAAAAACAGAGTTCATTTGTTAGACCCAATTTTCTCCGAATATATTATGGATATTTGGCAACAACTACCTACTTACCTACTTAAAATTAGTTATTCATTAATGATAAATAGTAACCGTAATAGTATACTAACTAGGTTATCTTTTGTGGACACTGTCAGCGTGTGATCTCTATATAGGTACCTACATTTATTACTGCATTAGCGGATTAACTATAGTAGCAAGAGTAGCAATTGCTACGCCCCGCGCATAATGGGGCCTCGACATTTAAACCCGGACGTCTGTCTGAGCGTAATTTTTTGAGTGAAAATTATTGTCAGAAAACTTTGAGTTTATCGCGAACAGACAGTCAGACGTGGCGGAGGACTTTGTGTTATAATATGTAGTGAAACCCATTGCAGAGCAAGGGCCTTTGTAAATAATTTGCTACGGGCCCCGCGCTTGCTTCATCCGGCACTTGATTTATAATTACATTTTTGCACCAAACGTTTTAGTTAGGTGCATTTTTGATATAGAAATTATAGCAAACTTGCGGAACTCGCATGTACTAAAATGTACCAAAACGATTGATTCCCATTTAAAGTTCCACCCCTCTTTTTTGAGGACTACTCTATAGAACCAGTTACCATGTTTTCCTGCGAGAATAAAAGTTTTTCCTGTCGTAACGGGTAACCTAAATATTAAACCTAGTAATAAATCAAATTGGTTTAGTGCTTTTTGCGTGAAACGCGCGCATCGATTGATCGACTAAGTTACTGTTTTTTATACGTACCTAGTTATAAAAATAGGTATTGCGAGTATTAGGAGACAGATATTTTATATTGTAGACCTTTCTGTAGGCCTTTTTAACACCTATAATTTCCTACCAAGTACATTGTATCTTAAGATTTACCCACCGTTCGCTTTCTAAGGACTCGAATAAACCAATTATTATATTGTTCCTATGGAAATGAAATATTTTTCTGCAAGAAAACCGAGTAATAAGTTATATTGTGTGTGTTTCACGAAAAAAGCGTTATTATTGGAGTCATCATTTAAAATTTACCTTTATCGAAGTAAAAAGTTTCATTCTACGGGAAAATACTATATCTAACTAGTTCTATATTATAGTAGTCCTCAAAAAAGAGGGGTGGAACTTTAATGGGAATTAATCGTTGCATTTGTAGAATTTAACTTAACTTTGTGTAATGATAGATTATTACTAGGGTAAATAGTTAATATGATACCCAGTAACACCAAATTCTTTAATTTTCTATAATACTCACAGGAAAACACAATAACTGGTTCTGTATTTCTCATAAAAGAGGGGTGGAACTAAACGGAAAATCAACCGTTGGTTCAATATAACTAATACTTGTAGCAGTAATAAGGCCAAAGATATTTTTATACATTTAGCGCGAGGGAACCCGCGGGTTCCGCTAATGTATTATTGTTGTAACTAGGTATATTCTAAGCGAAGAGTAACGAAAGAATATGTGCCCGTAAATCAAAGCTGAATTTTACCAATGATATTGTATATAATATCATTGGATTTTAGGTACTGATTATTAAAATAGTAGATTTTATAAATCGCTTTTACATTTTATAAATTGTTTATTACGATTAAAAATTGCTTACATAGTTTTTCTATTCGTGTGCAAGATAAATTTTACAATATGTACCCTCAGATCAAGTAAAAAAACCTAGATAACGTATTTAGATTTTAGAGTAGAAAGTGTAACTATCAAAGAGTATAGATAATGTAACCATTTTTTATTAGGTATATATAACTTTTCTCTATGCCATTTTTTTCAAGTTTTTCTGCGTGACTGATATGTTGCCACTTTTTAAAAAAATGTCCCTTAAATAGGTAATATGCGAATACAATGAATATGTCATTGTATTAAAATAGGTGTAAATATAAATAATAATAAAATAAAGATGTTTTTATAACACTGAGATTATAAATACAAATGTAGGAGGCGTGTAGGTACACTTTATGAATCAGCTTCAATAGATATAACTCAGTGTCATCGTCAGTGTACGCATTTTACAAATATGATGTAGAATGTTCAATATAATATTTCAATTATTAATCGTATTAAATTGGAGGATGGCTGCCATTGTGGGTAATTTCGACTCAGTCTTATAGCAGCTACCCATTCATCTCTTATTAAAATATTCGTTAGTAATCTACAACCAAAACCATATATTTGATAGTACAAAAGTAGAAAGTAAGTATGTGAAATAATTATTTAAATTACGTGATTAAAAAAATATAACTATAATTATGTCCACTGTCCATTTAATTATTTTGCTATAAAACCTACAATTTACTGAACCACATTTTTGGACCAGTAGAAATACGAACTCCTGTCAACACTCTCCCGTACGTTATTTCCGGACATTGTCATTATTTATGTCAAACAACCTCAAAATTGTGTTAGAATAACAAAAAATATAGTATTGTGTGTAGTGTGTACATACATGTGAAACGATATTCCATCAGACTTTTTGTTCACTTTTGAATTGTTTAACGCCATTTAATTACACAGGACGGCATTTTTTAGACAAACTTACTGCACGACAACCCTTAAGATCAATGATATTTTGTTAGATTATCATTGCTTAAGACAGAGTGTTCCGCAAACTTTTTATGTTCAAGGTACATTTAGGAAAACGAAAATTTTTGGAGGTACACCACAATTTAAAAATCAGTTTTTAAGTAATATATTAATCAACATTTATTATTAATCCAAACGAATATTGGCCGAATATTAGCCCAGCGGTAACGCGTCGCTTGTATAACCGAGTGATGCGGGTTCAAATCCGGGTCTCACACCTCTGATATTTTCATGTGCGAATCATTTCTATCATGATTACCACTTGTCTTACGGTGAAGGAAAACATCATGAGGAAACACGTCAACGTCCGCCAAACACGCACTGGGCCAGCGCGGTGGACTATGGCCTGATCCCCCTCCTACCGAGGGAGGCCCGTGCCCAGACGTTAAAAAGGGCTGATGATGATGATTAGCCCTCACCAAACACGCAAAATAGGCGCACAGTAGTCGAGTTGTGGAAACCAGCCCGCTCATACCATACCAAACCCCTAACCAAACGAAACAAAACAAATCGCTTCGCTCGTGCGCTCGTGTTATTTACATAATTATATTATGTGGAATAATTTTTTTACCCTTACTTACTTACAAAAATTAAGTTTATAAGATAACCTTATTTTTCCGAGGCACACCAACTAGTGACCACGGTACACCAGTGTGCCGCGGTACACACTTTGCGGAACACAGGGCCCTTAAGATACTAACGAAAATGAGCATAGTTTGGTGCATAAGTGTGCTGTGTTCAATGATATGTTTACATGTTTACATGAGCAGACTTTTGTTGCTTCAGTAATAATGAAGGCGGTGCGTTATCTACCTTTTTTACTTGATCTGAGTATGACCATACATTAGTAACAAGTGCACATATATTTAATAAAATAAAACAGTTTAACATAATTCCTGCAGTACTATGTCATCTGTGGTTTACTATTGTCAATGAATCAACTACATCTATTATGTAATTCACGTAAACAAAAAGAATGTCCAATGTCTTTCATTTGTAATTATTGTAAGATTAAAATAGTTTTAATTAAAAGTTACAAGCTAATAATTTTGGATAACTGTTATTTCTACAAAGCAAAGTTCAACAACTTCACTTTGCTCTAGTTCAATATAAACTTACCGAAAATATATTTTTTTGAATCAAATTTTATGAAGAACTACTCTCTCTTGCATCTCTCGAACAGCAAAATTGTAGATTTTTCGGGACAAATTTTTTTGAAGATGACTAAACAGTACGTAAGCCATTAAATGGTTTATACGCATGGCACGCAAATATGGCTCTCCATTAGTGATCAGTAGAGTTCTCCACTCAGTAAGACCGAAAGTGTAGATAGATCCTCACTTTTCCCGTTTTAGCTAAAATTTTATAATATGGTATATATTATACGGTATAATCCTTAACGTAACTCCTTAACTCCTGAACGTTTTCATAAACATCCTCTGTGCTCCTACAGATATAAGTACTTAGCATACCGATGTGTCATAATGAGTATAGTATGTTAAAGAAAATAAATGTTGTATATTATATATAACATAAACTAAAGAAAGGTAAAATAATGAATTCAAGTCTCAGTTCTTAGTATTTAAATGTTGTGTTGATAAGTAATTGGGAATTCTCTAGTAGCGATTATTAAATAACACCAACATAATTTTTATCTTTATTTTATACTGAGGTATGTACATATTCATAGAGGCAGTAGTATCCTAGAGGCAACGCAGTCGCTTGGAAAATCGGGTATGCGCCTTCAAATCCCGGATTTGATATTTTCTGGCCATGGTCATAAGAGGAATATGTCTTCCAAATTTTTTCCGAAACCAATCGAGGAGGTATCAAAACGATTTATATAAATAGCTAACGAAAAATGAAAATACATAAAAATATATGTTTTAATTTAATGTCGAATGATACAATAATATTTAACAAGCTAAAAAAACTAAATATTTTATATAAAATATTTATTACAAAAATTAAAAACCGGACTACGAAAAAAGCGAACTAAAATGATGTAAACAATTTTTTGCAGTTTAGTACTACATATTTTGTTTGTCTCCAACTGCAAAATACTATGTTTCTTTATCAACTTGCTTTCATCTTTTTAGTTCACTTTTCACGCAGTAGGTAGGTAATATTAATAAATAAAGTAAATAAATATTTTGTCATAGCTTTTTTCTCGTTACGCTTGCGTGAACAAAAAAATACTATTAAAGCAACCCCTTTATGACCCATATACATATTATGACCACTTTTTAACCGGGTTATAAGGTAAGTACCTGGAGAACCCGCAAGGCATACGGTCCACCGAGGTGAGCCACCTTGAGCGTTTCTTAGCTGCTGTGCTCCTGGCCGGTTTGCCGGACGATAATAACGAGGAACACAACGGAAAACTACCTAAATTTTACGTTATAACATGATAAGTAATGTGATATAATATGTATTTAATTACAATTTCAAAGTTCAAGGCTCGAACGCCGATACAGGTTTCACTTGAGCGTCGACATACGGTGAACTAAGGATTAAATTTAGGTGTATAATGTATAGTTTGAAATACTTACTTCCTGGATAATGACAAATTCTTAAAATATGAATATTTGTAACTTATTTGGTTTTAAGTGATTTAACCCCCGACGCAAAAGTTCGGGAGTGTTCTTATTTATGTTTGATGAGAATCGGTCCAAAATGGCCGCTGCCACAAAATGGCGGATTACACATTTTTCACAACTCCCTCAATATGCGTATCAAATGAAAGGGCTGGTCTAGTAGAATACATTATATTACGTCGACTCTCGATAATTCGAAACTCTAGGGACTTTAAAAAAATTACGAATTATCGAGTGTTTGAAATATCGAATGGTTCAAAAATTGCGAGAGAAAATAAATAAAACTTCGAATTATTAAGTGTTGATCAATTATTATTTATTAAGTGCAATTCTATAACAATTGTCAAAAGTTTAGAGGTACATTCGTGTACATAATTACATTACATCGTACATTCATAATGTGAATTAATTAATCTTTCGAAAGAACTCTGTTATACTGGTTTGTTTTAAAGCACATTGCTGCTGCTCAGACTGCTCAATAGCTTTTTTTATTAGAAAAAGTGCCTGAAATGCTTTTTCATCATCATTTTTTAAGCTGTATACCAACGAAAGAGTAACAGTAACTAAATGACAACTTAACAAACTAATTCGTGAGAAGTATGTGTCAAATAGTCAAACTAATCATAACAAAAACAAAGGTTCGTGTACGTTGATACAAGTTTGAACTTGTCGCAAAATGCACTTACAATCTTTCAGCGTCTTTCTCTCTACAACTTTGAATTGTCGAGTGTTGGACGCCGATGAGTTCGAATTAACGCGTCGTTTTGTTCTATAGCAATCATTTTTTTCGTTCGAATTACCAAGTGCATAAAAATGTATTGATTAAATTCGAAATATAAAGAGATTTTGTAGGGAACTCGTGACAACTTTGAATTATAGAGAGGTTCGAATTATCGCAGGTTTGAATTAACGAGAGTCGACTATATTATTCAAATCCAAGATGGCCATTACCACAAAATAGCGAATTAGGTGTTTTTTTCACAAATCCTTCAATATCAGTATCAAATTATAGGGCTCGACTAGTAATACTATTTTTATTAATTATGTCGGAGTTTTTTTAAGTTTTATTTTAATTAAGTCTCCTTATTTCACGCAATATTAGAAAAAAATAACTGACGTCATTGAGCGCGCATCAAGTGCAGTGTCAATGACAGCTTAACATAACCGTTAAAGTACGAAAGGCTATTATAACATTTACGCAGACTGTAAGCCTCCCCACCTCATAGCGTGCCACTGACCTTTCAATACACTCGACTCGTTTTGTTCATGTACCGAAGTTTTCTTAAAAAATAATTACGGATCTTAGTTGTTTTCGTATTATGGTGATCGGTGGCCAACGGCCTGTACCCCGTATTGAAATAAGGTGGTGGTTGAATATATAGAAAAAAAGAATTTTAAAAAATGATATTAAAGAATTCAGAGTCCAAACTCATAAACTTTACCCCGTTTAGGTGTTCGTACCTCAAAATGTAAAAAAGGAACCCTGTCCGTGTGTCACCACCGATTTTCGCAGGAACGGGTGGGCCTAGCAAGTTAAAATTTATACCAGATACTAAGGCCTATAGTCGCTATTAGGTGTATAAAAATCAAGGTCCAGACTCCTGAGTCAACACGATAAAAAGATAGGGGCAAATTTAGATTTTCGCAAGAAATTGTAGGTACCAAAATTTACCTTCATTTCCAACTTTTCTTATTTTTCGGTACTTGTGCTGTATGACCTTTCTTTTAACTAAATTTGACATACTATAATATAATTTGACTAAATTTGATCTAGGTCAACCGGAAGTACCCTATATGTTTTGGATCGAAAACCTATATGGTACTTCCCGTTGACCTAGAATCACGAAATTTGGCACAAAGCAAGGTCTTATAGCACAAATAAAGAAACAATTCCAAAAATAAAACATGTTCAAAATTAAAGGCTGTACATACATAGCTGACGCCAATTACTATATATTTTGTAAATAATTAATAGTCCTCTGAGTTGTATGGGCGCTTATACCAATTAGAGGACTAGCTCAATTGTTACAGATAATGGGACGGAACCCTTCGTGCGGGAGTCAAACACGAATATGACAAGAATTTGTCTTATTTTTTCACATATATTAATTACTAGCTGTGCCCGCGACTTCGTTCGCGTGGATGTCGGAACTTAACAATGTATTTCTTAGTGCGAAGCGCTGTTGGAGGATACCGATACAAATCATTTTTTTTATTTATGCTAGTGCTTCTTTATAAACAACATTAGCTGTGGAACCATCAATTCAAATCATTATCAATCAAAATAACTTTTCCATCTTCTTGTACGGGGTATGTGCCATCGCCTATTTGTAACAATAAATTGGAAAACTCCTGTGCATTTTCACAGCCTCCTAACTGTGCACGCATATTTACATTCAGGTGTGTAGATGAGTGAGACCAAATTCACATAACCCTAATTTTACTTCTGGAATTTCTCTACTTCTTCACTTTAAACTCAAATATCTTTTGATAGACTGAACCGATTGCAATGAAACAAAAACTAAATGTTACTTCAAGTTACGTTCAATCGTTGTGTATAAATGTTATCTACATTGCTGTCGTACATTTTACGTGATACCCGGATAAATAAACAGACAAACCGACAAACCGACAAACAGACAAAAATTCTAAAAATGCTGGAAATGGGTTCTATTGGTTGTTCTTTAACACCCTGGCTATTTTTTTCTAATTTTTTTTGATGTACAAAAACGACTTTTCTACAGTTTTATTATATATGTATAGATTTATCAATATTAATTATTTATCAAGCCCGCGTGACAACGTGCGTTTACCTCGACAAATATTACAGATGTTTATTTCTGTGTACGACTGGGTGGCATAGTCGACCACGCTAGCAAAGCGCGGGTTGGCGGACTTCACTGTCGAAAACTTTATAGGTTCTCTCAGACAAGCAGGTTTCCTCACGATGTTTTCGTTCACTGTGGCAAGCGGTAATTATGCTAGAAATAATTCGCACTTGAAAATGTCAGAGGTACGAAACCCGGATTTGAACCCGCATCACTTGGTTATTTAAGCGAGCGCGGTACCACTGGGATGCCATTGTCTTAGAGATGTTTACTCCAGTATAATCGAGTATAACAGAGCTCAAGGTTTCAGGATAATGCAGAGAAGTTAGAACTGAAGTAGCCATAAGAGATGTGAAAAGCGAATAGGTTGAATTTTAGTATTGTAGATAGTTCACATGTAAAGACAAAAATGAATTTCTTATATAAATAGATACATTTTAATTTTTTTAAACAGACTACTAAGCCGAGTAAATCTGGTTAAACCTTTGCCCTAAAGCAAAGAGTGAAGTTAGCGTTATGGTTATTCAGATAGCTATGTAATTTGTGTGAATATGAAAATAAATAGCAGTAGTGAATTAAATTCTTTTGTAACTTATTTGTATAAACAATAATATTTTTTTTACCTTAATGGGTCGAACACATTTTAAAAATTGTTTTAAGTTGATGCCATATATTGCCATATAAAAAAATATTTTGTTATTGCGTTTTTCCGCCGCGCTGCTTACGTTTCACTGCCTTTTACATTGTAGGGGTTCCAAATGTCCTTTTATAAAGTATGTATACCTATAGGCCTTATAAAGTCGTGATAATTGAGTTCGAAAATTTTCTTACACTCAAAGACAATTATATTGTGTTTATAGTTTCTCAATTGATCGACTATGTTTAAAGTAAAAAATGAAACTTCGGCATATGAAGCTATAGAAGCTTTAGAATTAATATTTTCGTTCATTAAAAATACTTTCCTTAAAGAATATAATACAAATACCTACACAGGTTGTAGCTTTAATGCAGTAGATACAGGAATTGGTTAAACAAGACGAAGGCGAACTGGACTGGATTTTTGTAGCTTGTTTACGTAGTTTTTTGTGTCATATTAAAAGAATCAATACTTCTATATGTTATTTCTTCCTTAAACTTATTTTACTATGGCTTAATAATTAATATATTAACGCGGATACTGTATCAAAATATAGTAGGACCGTATCTTTTTACTGTGTGAATTGAGTTTGCGTATTTTTAAATAAGCTAATTTACATTTGTGTTATAATGTAAGTATTTATTATTTACATGCTATGATTCGGTATGACTATAAATAGCATGACTTATCCTTACTAATATCATAAATGCGTAAGTAACTCTGTCTGTTTGTCAGTCTGTCGCGCTTCCACACCAAAACTACTAAACCGATTTAAATGAAATTTGGTACACAGATAGTCTAGAGGCTGGGAAAGGACATAATATGCTACTATTCAAGGCGAAAAAAGGTGTAGCACCTTTTTGAGGGGGTTAAAATATGGTATGAAAGTTTGTATGGATATTACGTCGTTTTTAAAGCTAGAAGCTTAAAACTTATATTTTAGGCTTTGATTAGATATAAATAAGTAAGACATTCAAAGTTTGTACTAAATTTATACTATACCTAGGGACGAATCTGAGCGAAGCGAGAGTGAGTCACTACTGAAATATATTTGTAAAACAATTAAATTATTACTTAAAATATTAGATTATAATCAAGAGCGCAACATAACTTACGAATATAAGGCGTAATCGCGATGCCAATCACACATTTTTTGGCCTCCTTTTTTGTTCAATAACTTAACAAGCTGGTCAAACAAGTTTTTGCTACAGATAAAACTTTAGAAAAGATATTAAATTGATATATTTTTACAATTTACCCATTATTTGATATATAAATGTAACATAAGATTGTTTAATTTTAATCTAACAGAGATGAGCAGAAATTATAGAGGTTTTAAAATATGAGTCAAGAATTATAATAAGTACTTACTGTAGATTGGTTGGAAAATATAAAATCCTAAACTAACCAACCACTTCAACTAAGTTCAATTCAAGGAATAATAATATGATGAGATGAATCCTTTTACCCACATACATTTCAAATATTTTGAGATTTATTACTTTAAACCCTATAGTGCATGATTTTTCTTTTCGGCTTAAAAAATAAGTACGTTAGCCTGCAAATATGATGCCATTTCTCCAAAAAATAGAAACGCAAGTAATTATGTATGTTTTTTTTTGTATATATTTATATAGGATTACCAGCAATATACAAAAGTAAGCTTATTTAAAAATTCAATATATTTTTTTGCGAATATTATACGCCGCTTACGTTAACCATATTTCGCTTACTTTACTCTCAAAATATGTGGTACTAAATTTGACTCTTAGGTACATCGAAGTTAATATTTATTAGATGACGATACTTTGATCGATGTTTTAAGTATAGCTTTCTTTTGGTATATATCCCATATATGTGTGTACCATACGCTGTAGGGTTAATATATGAAGGGTACAGTGGCAAAACAAGGAATGTCACAAAAATATTATTATTTTAATTACCATTGCATTCTATAATACGTGGCTAAATCTTAATGTTCCCATACTTTTTAACTTTTTTGAATTTTATGTGACATTCTTTGTTTTGCCCCTGTACCCTTCATATACATAAAGGTTTTGTTAATCTCTTTGTAACTTTTTTACATATAGTATTTTAAACATAATGATAGGTGAAAGGTATTATTTTACTGATAATATAAGAGGTAATTGAAATTTTAATATCTTTTGTGTTTGGGTAAATGTCACGTAGGTTAAATGTTACGATAAATACTATCATGGACATGATGACATTATACTTATATCAGTATTACGTGAAAGTGCGAAGCTCAATTCAAGATATAAAATTGAATAAAACTCGCCTTACTCTATGTGACTCTACTTAATATTCAAGATTGACTTATTAAAAAAATATATAAGAAAAATATTATAATAAAAAGTTATACCTATTTTTAATTTATATTTTTTTTTTGCTTTTTAAATAAATATGAGAGTGATTCAGCCTAGTGAAATTCATGAATAATATTTTTCCCGCCCGTAAGTATATAGTCATAAGTCCCGCCTCTTTACAATACTCGTACAAAAACAAAAGTCATAAATAAAGGAATATTGATGATGACGATTGAATAGTAAATAATTTATACGCTTACCTACTTTATAAAGTCCAATTGAACGTGTCAGTACGAATGTCGAAGCAGCATGACGCGTGAATCTTTTTTTAAAAAAAATATTTGTTTGTTTTGAGTTACTCATTCAAAGGATGCGCGTCCATCAGTGTATAGTGTACAAAAAACCAATATGTTAAGAACCATAAAGTGGAATTCCCTTGGCCGTGCTGCGAGTTCTCGCTAACTCAGTCATTTGTGTACCTCCGAATCGATCGTGTCCACCTGACAGAGCTAAAGGTAAGTGCGCTCCACTCTACTCGAAATATAATCGATTTTTAATGATCAATTCTTTATTTTGTTAATTAAAGGGTCATCATTACACAATTAGTTATTGATAACTTATTATTTAGGTTAAAGTAGTTCCATGAGAGCGCTTATATCTCAATAAATTCAATTTATATAAAAATACTGACTGCTCTATTGGCACTGTGTTACAGTAATTTACTGTCATACAAAATGTAAACACAAGTAAAAATCTTTTGTTCGTTATTATTTTAAACAGAATGTAACATCTGCTTTAATTAACAACACATTTTGATTTGTGTCAAGTGAAATTAAGAATACTTTATTTTTAATGTGAGTTATTTTGAAGTTATGTCGTTAAGAATGGAATTATCGTGTAGAACAAAAACTCATCTAGAGTCAATGCCATCTCAAAGTGCTGTAAAGTGTACCGTCTGTAAACAGAATGAGGAAGTCGATATCGATGAATTATCTACGGTGTTACAAGATACTATTGTATTGTCAGATTGTGTTGCAATGAACGGACAGACTGACTTTGTCACAGTGTCGCAAGATTTGAAAAATACAGATGAAATTAAAAATTTAATGGACCATAAAACGGATTATCATCAAAAGACACTAAAAGATCCTGACATTGATTGCAAATCAGATGACGAGGAGTAAGTACCTGAAGGGTTCATTCTATAAAACTTTTATTCTACCTCAATACAAATTATTAACATTTAAACTTAAATCTAAGTGTTTTAATAGTCATTAGATAACTGTACCAATTACTAATCATTTTTTGCGTCCCGTCACGTTTTAGTGTCATGTTGATTCAAAGGAAACTATAAACAGGATATCGATAGTAAGGACTATTTTAAAAAAATATTTAGTGTCCAGGTTCTACTCAGAATTTTATTAAATGTATAAATATATATTAATACTTTAATCACCATTTTTTTTAATATTTATGCTTATACTTTACTTATAAAGTTTTGCTCATCATCACCTGCATATCTTTTATTATTACGAGGTGCCCATATCATCTTATGCACATTTCCGAGACTGCTGTAAAAAGTTAACAAAAAAGCACTTATTGACTAAACTATAGGTGCATGTAAGCCTTGTTTATATAGTATTGTCGTAATCAGATCCAATTGAAAAGTATAGGTCTTGCGTCCGCAATAAATAAATTAAATGTTTAACAACTCTTTGTCGATATATTCTTCAATTTCTGTCATGTGATTTATGATGTTTTGTATAGGAATATTGAAAAAAATCTCTTTAATAACAGTTATAAATGGTTTTATACCTAGGTAATAGGTATATAATATGTTGTACATTAGATTCTAACAAAGACAAAAGAGATCATTTGAGATACTTGAGTTCAAGTTGCATGTCAAGTTTACTTAAATTATTATACACGTCATTTATAGAACAAAGAATAGTGATTGCAATATGGAATACGAGTTCTGTTTATAAAACTACATATATAAAAAGTGTAAAAAGATGCACATGTTTACAGAGACATTTATAAGTTAAAGAAAAATTTCAACAATTTAAGAGAAAGGGCCTTGAGCAGGGCCGCTTAAAACTTGCTAGGCTCCCTCGAACATACTGTGGTATTTTTGTTAGAAAAGATTCGCACAAGATAATATCACCCGCTCTGCTAGACCCGGATTTGAACCCGCATCTTTTCGTTATCCAAGCGTTACCGCTGGGCTACCACTGTCTACTGGCCTAGTACTTAGTGCCTTATAGTTGCGGAACTCTAATGAAAATTATCTAGAGGGCATTTTAAAAACTTGCATCATACTAGGTAATTGTACACGGCCCTAGCTATGAGTCTATTACCAAGGACTCTACGTTTAAGTTTTCATTACTATCTCATCATCTTGATGATATAATAACTTAGGTTAATAATATGATTCTTATAACAGTTATAAATGCGTCTTACAGTAAATTCGAATAAGCAATTAAAATAAATTATATAATATATTCAAAAAATAAAGTGTAACATGTAAGACAAACAAACAAACAAACAAATAAACGATTAAGAAAAAAGGTTTTGCAGTAAAGTCTATAATATATTATATACTGTTTATGTAAAACTTAAGTTAACGAGTTAAGCTGGCAATAACTTATGAATAACACCGTAATAAAAAACAATTAGATGTATTAGATATTGAAGTTTAGTTTTTGCTAGCAATTTTTCTTGACAATATATAATTTATCTTGTATAGTAGATATCTACCTACATAGTACTCGTACATACCAGTCTATCATATTTCTTAGGTGATTTAATGAAATTTAAACAAGCATTTTTATTTAACAACCAAAATGCAGAACAAGTATTACGGTACGTACGCACTATGCGGTTAGCCGAAGTGCGGTCAGCCGAAGTGCGGTCAGCCGGACGGTTGTCCGCAATTAAAAATATATATGAGAAAGTAGTTTTTATACGTAACTTATTTTATAGTAGGATAACCGTCACCCGGCTAACCGCAAGTGCAACCGCATCCTGCGGTTAGCCGGATGGTTGACCGCATTCCGGTTAACCGCATAATGCGTAGAAAGCCTTATAGTACTATGCCCATTGATATACTAGGAAAAAAGGTGTAGATACGTCATACGCGCTCAAAAAGTGGCACACTAAAACTAGGTAAAATTGGCCTACCTGAACTTGTCACACTTGTCACTTGTCACTTGTCAAAAATGCCGTCGTGTGTGATGAGATTTTGCACCAACTATACTAAAAAAACTTCCGAAAGCCAAGGAATCACTTATCATTCGTAAGTATTACAATTCACATGGTTTATTTATTATTTTACAAATAATCAGTAACTATTCTCTAAAATTTTGTCTCTATTCGCGACGATACAAAGAGCTATATAGTTGTTTCTTTTTCGCACGTATGCTTAGACTTGCCGTCCTACTTTATCTGAACTATAAGTGATCATATTTTATTAGTGTGGCGTCTATTATACGTGTGTGCGTTTTGTGCCATTTTTAAACACCGTTTGCCTTGTAAGTGACCTATCTACACCTTTTTTCCTAGTATATCAATGACTATGCCTATGTATTCTCTCCCTTTTCATTAAGTTCTCTATCTCCTTCTCTCCATCTATCTCTCTCTTTATCTCTCTCTCTCTTTCTGTCTCCTTGTGTGATTTCTAAAAGGATATTTGGATAATTACCTGTAGAAAAAAAAACAATCAAAAACACAATTTTTATACTCGTGTATCAATTTATTGTGTATTTAGACATTAGTCATAATGACGTATGTATTATAGACGTAACTTGTCACCTTCATAAAACGCAGGTAGATATTGGCAGTATGGTTTTTCAATTTCCAAGATAGCAAGTGTAAGAGTGATTTTATTTATTTATTTATTTATTTATTTATTTATAACAGTTTAATTAATTTATATGAAACACGAAACAACGATTTTTTTTTTAGACTTCATACAATTTGAAATGAAGGTGTAACGATAGTGAGCCTCGCTGCAATTTGTCGAAGATCTACAAACCGTTATATCAGCCAAAAACTACGAATTTTAATATTTACTTAAAAAAGTTTTTATTGGTTAATTGGACTGATTCAAAGTTAAAATTATGTGTTTGTAACTACGGCATCTTTCTCTACTATTTGTGCTACTACTCGCATAGTTCCTTCAACCTTCTTTAAGTACGTGGCAAGTATATTTCTTAGAATTATATCTAATCTTTAAGTTTCCTAGATACATTATTTCTAACTTGCACCTATATATTTTATTAGCGACTCACCCTCGCGCTCCACTTTTGTACCACAAAAATGAAGGCCTTTCATACAAACTTGCGAAAGCTTTTAGACCTCCTTAATGTGACCCTGTCGTAAAATCCGTTCTTAGCGGAAGTCTACTAACTATAAACTACCTCCCTGCCAAATTTCATCTTTTTAAGTACGTACAGCGGATTACGATATTTCGTGATGAGTGAATTTTTCTTTTATATACCTATAATAGCAGAACCCGCGGCTTCGCCTGCGATCATGTTGTTTGTATTTATAAGTATTTATAATATTTATTTATAATATTTATAATTTGTATATACGTATTTAAAAGTTATATGTATAGTGTATCAACTATCTGGTATTCAGAGCACAAGCCTCGTAGCTTACCACGGAACTAGATGGTGCTGTTTATAATAATTTCTCAACAATCTAATATTTTCAATCGCTACTAAACTTCACACGATCACTCGCTAGGCCCACCTGAAGATTTCCTGAAAATTTAATCGAAATCGATCTAGCCGTTTCGGAGTCTATAGGAACATACATTTATTTTTTTGTTTATTAATTAAGGCATTTGACCATTTGTTTAATATTATAGTAGCTTGATATATTTCCCTAAGTTTACACAAAATAAATTTCTTTATGCACACAAATGTTTTTACAACCAATATACGAGTATAATGTCGATCCTTTTTCATAACTGATATAACTCTACATTTTTTTAATCTAAAATCCGATTATTGTGGATATCTCTTGTCGATTCAAAACCCTCATTTAAATACGTTCTTTTATTGAGGGAAGAGTCTACCGCATCGACTGGATGAACAATGATAGTCTCCGTCCCGAACAAATCAAAACCATGAAAACCGTTCTCAAATTTTAAGTGTTCTAAGAAACCCGACTTTGTTTTAATCTATCTTAATATATATTAATCAAAAAAAAGTAATGGATGCTCTAACATCAGACATACAAGGGCAGGCACCCTGGTGCATGATGTTCGCTGATGACATTGTACTTGTCGGAGAAGATTCGTCGGAGATCCAGAGCAGACTGGAAAAATGGCAAGAGAAATTGGAAAATGTTGAACTGAACATAAGCCGAACCAAAACAGAACATTTGTTCTGTAACTTTGGTGGCCCTGCATGTTTCTCTAGTATTGCCTTAGATAGTGTACCCCTACCAGTCTGCTCCGATTTCCGGTACCTTAGTTCAATCGTTCAAAACGACAGCAATATTGACCGAGACGTGAATAATAGAATGAATGCGAGATGGATGAAATGGCGACAGGTCTCAGGCGTTATATGCGACCCACGAGTGCCCCTTAAACTTAAGAAGAAAATCTATAAAAGAGTCGTTAGACCTGTTGCATTGTATGGTTCAGAATGTTGGGCGGTAAAAGGGTTGGACGAAAGAAAAGTGCATGTGAGTGAAATGCGAATGTTGAGATGGATGTGTGGTGTGACTAGAAGAGATAAGATAAGAAATGAGTATATAAGGGGATGTTTGAAAGTAGCGCCAGTTATAGAAAAGATGAGGGGTAATAGGTTGGCATGGTATGGACATGTGATGCGGAGTGAAGAAAATCATATTACGAGGAAAATGTTAAATATGCATGTAGAAGGAAAAAAGAGTAGACGAAGACCGAAAAAGAGATGGATGGATTGTGTAAAAGAGGATATGCGTGTGAAAGGGGTGGATGTTATGTTGACGAATGACAGAGGAGAGTGGAAGAAGAAGACATGTTGTGCCGACCCCACATAACGTGGGATAAAGGCAGGAAGAAGAAGAATATATATTAATCAAAAATCTGTCGTCACTCGTCAAACTACTATATCGACACCATATCTCGCAAGTCGGCTAACTCTGTATCAGTAAATTTCTCAAAGGCTACGAAAATTAGTAATTCAGTAATGTTTATTGTTTATTACAAATCTGGAACAATCATATTAAATTTTTAATAACGATTTATTATGTACATAATATAATACTATAGGTATTATACGTTTTCGGAATTGGTAATATTGGTAAAATAATACAGTATTAAGTGTCCCCCTGAGAAGTGCTCATAAACGGACTTAGCCAACTTGTAAATTAAGGTAACTATATGTAAACCGAGGAATCACTTACAAAACATAGTACGTATATATATAAATAAATAAATAAATATAAATATGTTGGGACATTATTACAACAGCGCCATCTAGTTCCGCAGTAAGCTACGTAACGTGCTTGTGTTGCGGATACCAGATAGTTGGTATACTACATATATAAATTTTTAAATACATACATATTATAAATATAAACACCCATGACTGGAGTACCAACATTCGTGATAAGCAAATGAATGCCCCCAGCGGGACTCAAACCCGCGACCGATGGCTCAGAAAGTAGGGTCACTACCAACTGAGCCAAACGAGTCGTCATTACTATGACGTACTCTAGTATACTACTAGTACTCTAGTAGTATCATAGTACTAGCACTCCTATGTATATATAGTATACTTCTACCCTCTCTTCGCTCGGGGTTGTCCCTGGATTTAGCGCGAGCAAAGCCGCAGGTTCCGCTAGTTTTTTTTTTATGGGACAAAGGGGGCAAACGGGCAGGGGGCTTACCTGATGGTAAGTGATCACCTCCGCCCATGGACATCTGCAACACCACAGGGCTTGCAGATGCGTTGCCGGCCTTTCAGGAAAGGGAGGGAGGGAGGAGGGAGGAGGGAGAAGGACGAGTGTAGGGATGGGGAGCGGGCCTCCCGGACTCTCACTTACCGGACGAAACGCGACAGCATAGCTGCCACTTCACGCCGGTCTCCTGTGAGAGAGTGGTACTATACGGGGCGTGCCGGCCCATTCGGCTGCTATCCGAAGGTAACAAGCATGGCACTACCACTTGAGAATATAACCTATGTGACCTACCTTTATAAATTATAACCTATGTGATATTCTTGTAAGCTATAATATTGAAAAGTTTTATCAAAATCCATTAACAAACATACATCCATACATATATATACATCCATAAATTCTTACAAACATTCGCGTTTATAATATTAATAGGAAGTAGGATAGGATATATAAATTTATAATTAATACTCATCATAAATTCAAGCAATAACTTGCAGTTCGATCAAATAATATGTATTAACATTATAGATAACTTACTAACCCCACTAACCTCACTGACTACTATAGATATTGAAAAGTGGGACACTGAACAGACAAGGTCAGGTTCACCGTTCAGATAGCTTGTCAATACCGTTCTAGTGTAAGTAGGTACTATTGAACAAAAACCATAAATACGAAAGTCTTATCAATATCAACATTATCATCACCATCACCTGAAAATTAATGTTACAATAATTACCTACACAACCAAATACTCCAGAATCTGAACTAAAATACGTCATTGCTATTATACAAATCAATGCGAAGGTCAAGTCTCCAGCGCTAATCATGATTGGCCGCCGCGCGCGCCGTGGCGAAATCGGTTGGGAATATATGTATTATTATTCTTAATTTTTTTCTATAATCATACTCTTCAAATCATCAAAGGATTTTTTCTTATCTATACATATCATAAAACAGTAACCTAGAAAATATCTATACATTAAATATTTTTTTAAAAAACCAAACTAAAAAATAGAAAATAAATTTTAATGAATTTATATTAATTATTTGATTTTAAAAAAGCGTGGGGTGCATGGTATGGTGGTAGGTATTAAAAATCCCTTAAGAAAAGTCTAACACATCAAATCAAATCTTCTAAGTTACACTCTCAATACCCATTTTTATTAGTACACATAAAAACAGTAACTTGATGAAACGATGTGCGCGTTTCACGCAAAAAGTACTGTATCGATTTGAACTAAAATTTGTGCAGTAATACGCTATTACATGAAGCAACATTTAAAATACCTATTATTGAAATAAAATGTTTAATTCCTACGGGAAAATACAATAACGGTTCTATGGAACGATAAGGATAAAGAGGACCTTACACAATATGGCTTAATAAAACTTAAGAGATATATATCGAAAACATGTATTAGAAATAGAAAATGATAGGTCCTTACAAGACCTACAGAGAACTTAAGACCTCAAAGAGGGTGGACCTTTGGATGGGGAATCATTCGTTGGTACATTATAAGTACTTAGTACTATAGCATAAAGCCAAAGATATTTTTTGTACTTTTAACGCGAGCGAAGCCGCGGGTGCCGCTATAATTAATAAATAATATACTTGACTGTATTCGAATATATGTATTTAACAGCTAATCATTAGTTTCGAAGTGTGAAAAAAATAACTTTACTAAATTTAATTATACAAAAAAGAGTAATATTTTGAAGATACAATTTTTTAATAACAGTCAATAAGTATTACTTTAAATATCTATTCCCTGGTAGGCTTAAAGTGTGATTACTGTTTATGTATAAATGGGCAATTCTCTGATTTCTCTGATTGCCAATCGCATGTTTTATAGTATAAAAAAATAAATATCTATTTTTCAAGCAATTTAATGACTGCAATACAATCTAATTACACTTTTCTAGCTAGTGCTCTAAAATACTGCAGTCAAAAGTAAGCCCCCTAAAAAGAAAAAGAAAAATTTAATGCTAAAATGTCAACACCTTCAATGTTTCAACATGACTACCAAAGTAAACTCTTTAAATTTCAAGGAAATAATAGTTTCATATATCTACAATTTATTTATTGCGTTCAACCAATGTTAAAGTTGTAATTATCAGCTTACATAAATATACAAACCGTTTAATTATTTTTAAAACAATATAATTATCTTTGTCACGAAAAAAGGGTCGTTTCCGAAAGCGGAGGGAAAATCCAAATATATTTTTTAAGTATACACCCTACTATATACTCGCTCACCGGGCTCGCTTCTGCACAGCTCAAGAGAAACCCATGTGTTTGAGTAAAAAATATATATTTACGTTAGTGTTGTTAGAAATTACGTTTTTTTTACAGTTTGGTGGTCATTGCCGTAACCGAAATCTTTCGGATGAGTAAATTTATTTATGTTTGTTTAAAACGTCTATAATGTTCGTCTTCAGTTGAACGAGTTTGTATTTGTACGAGTAATATTTATTTATTTTTTGTATTTATAACAACGGAGATAAAAATAAAAATGACCTTCGCATTCATTACCGTAAATTACCATCAGTTTTTAAAGTAAAGGTAAATGACTCAAAAGTAATGGTAATGAACCTTAATGATTATTTTCCATTTTGTATCTATAAATATGTATAATACATCAAATCAATACAGTATCTCAATATTTTAATCACCATTCCTACTAATATTTTAAGAAAGAGCATTGTACGTTTGTTGGTTTGCTTTTCGTTCATGCAGAAAGGATTACGAATTTCTTCTCCTTCGTAAAAAACACGTTTTTTACGAAGGGGTAAACTTGGGTCAAAAATATGGCTTAGAGTACTTTTATCTCGGGTAAAAGCTAGTCCAACATAACATGGACAACGCAAAATATTTACATATTGAAAAATATACTATAATCTCGACTTTCTTCCACGGTTATTAACATAAAATTATTGCTTAATATCTGACACTTTTTGTCGTCTTTAAGAAAAATTAGTTTAGTCTCGAATTAATAAGAGGCAGAAATAAAAAAAGATCCAAGATCCAAGAAAAATATGCAATGAAACAGAAAAAGGAAAGGTTGGGAATTTACGGCGGAAAGAACAAAAGAAAGTTTAAATTATTAGAGATTCAACTCCAAGGGAACAGCGTCAAAAAATAGAAATAGCCAGAGAGAGAGACAGTCACAAAAGCTATTTAGATAAAAGATTGACAATCCATGAAGGCAGTGGTAGCCCAGCAGTAAAGCGCTCGCTTATATAACCGAGTGATACGGGTTCAAATTTAGGTCTCTCACCTTTGATATTTTCATGTGCGAATCATTTCTATCATGATTAACACTTATCTTACGGTGAAGGAAAACACTGTGAGAAACCTGCATGTCTGAGAAAACCTAGCAAGCTTCCGAAAGAAATGTGAAGTCCGCCAACACGCAGTAGGCCAGCGCGGTGGACTATGGCCTGATCCCCCTCGTACTGAGGGAGGCCCGTGTCCAGCAGTGGGACGTTAAAAAGGGCTGATGATGATGATGATGATGATGATGATGATGATATAAAATTGGATAGCAAGTAATGTTATTGACATTGCTAGTACACAACAACTACGTAGTCATTACCGTAACCCTAAAAATCATTACCGTTACAAAAAAAAAATAATGCAAAACCCTATATATTCGCTATGTATCGGTGCAATTTTTTAAAAAAAGCGTACCTTAGTTGTTTAAAGCTTTTTATCGAAATATATCAAAATTTTGAAAATCTAATTTTTTCTCTCATTTTGGCCGAATTGGAACGAAATCGTAGAGTCAACAAAATAATAATTATTATTATATAATATGGTGTATCAGACGCTTAATATAATAAAAAGCTATTAAAAATATTTTTATTATAATATGGTGTAACTAAAAATTTGTCGTTACTTCGTAGCAAATTTTAAGAATCTGAGTTCACGGGAAGTATCCTGTAGGCTGTGATTCCCTTGCGAGTTTCGAAATTTGCAGCATAAACGGCTGTATCTTTGAATTGTGTTAGCTTAGAAGTTTGATTTTTTCACGGTTCCAAGGGACAGTAGACCTGAGTATTTGATATAAATTTATGCTTGATACCTCCACGCGTTCCTGATTAAAAGAGTCTTAACAGACAGACAGACGGATAACAAAGTGATCCTATAAGGGTTCTGTTATTTCCTTTTGAGGTACGGAACCTTAAAAATAAAAAAAATAAAGTATTGTTAACAGCAAAGATATCTGTTAACAATACCTTAAAATTCAATCACACATTTTTCTTAAAAAAAATCAAATCACCCTGACTTCGCTCGAGTTTTTCCATAGGTACGTTTTTTTAATCCGAACTTATATCCTTTCTCTTAAATCAAAGAAGCCTAAGTTACTCCCTTAAGCATCAGCTATCTGTTTGAGAAAATCCCGGCAATATCAGTCCAGCCGTTCTGAAGATTAGCCGGAACAAGCAGACAGACTGAGCCAAAACTTTAAAAACTGTGTTTTTCTTACAAGAACCGTATATAAGTACTTTTTATTTTGACAAAATAAACTGATAGAGATTTCAACTTGATTTTTCTAAATAATTGTCTAGCGAAAGATCGTAAGTATAAGTTTAGCCTACAATCCTTCACCTTCGAATTAAGGACATATAGCGGTTTTTATTTTAGCTAAGTTTTACCAGTTAGTTTATAAGTATGTGATCTGTGGTTTTAACTAACTTAACAGAATCACTATCATAGAGCCAAATTTATATAAATTAGTGATATTAATTAATAATAAACTTTAAAAGAAAATATTCTGTTTTTTTTTCATATTTTATGTACAAAGAAGAAAAGGAAAACCCTGAAATAATGTAATGTTGGCCTTTATAAAGGCCAACATTACATTACAATAAATAAATAAATAAAAATACATTTTATAGATAAATCATCAATGCGTAACCACGAATCACTTGATTTGTCATTCGTTTTGAAGGTTGTGAAATATAATAAACTAGCATTTCCCGCGGCTCCGCCCGCGTTTTAAAGACCGGAAACTAAATTCTTAGATTTCATACACCGTGTGACGTTTTATAGCCAGTTTTTACGGAAAATTTCTTAGAAATTAGATATTTGCCAGCAGTGAAAAGTATCCTATATATACTGATCCTGATAACCCGCTATCATTATACCAAATTTCATCAAAACCTGTCCAGCGGTTTTCTCGTGATGGAGTCACAGACAGACAGACAGAGAGACAGACAGACAATAATTCTAAAAACTATAGATTCGGCCTCTGTATCGATAATAATGGCTATTTCAATAAGAATTTCCAAAAAATATTCAATGTACAGATTTGACTAATTTAGAATTTTATTTAAATATATTAATCATTTTTAGCGTTCGTTTGTTGCATTCGAAATAAGTTTTAAAATTATAAAAGAAAATACTTTAAATATAACTATTATATTAACTATTACTACTAACACAAAATTTATAATCTAACGTTAAGTTATCCTGTTTCATAATTAAAAAATATTATCTAGGTACATATATTTAAAAATAGTGATAAATCTGTGACTAAATAAACCGTTATAAGTGACTGTCATGTACTAACAGGAATTTTCCACGCCTAAACTCTACCTTGTAACAATATGAAAATATATTTTCATTTTTTGTTTTTTGTGCTTATTTTTTGTCTTGTCCTTGTACTAAAAGTACTTGACAGCTCTATGAGTTATTGTATGTAAAATGCTCCAAATCATCAATAAACAACGACTATTGTTTATTCGAGACGACTTTATTTCCTTACTTGATGTTTTTTTTTAAATTTCAATCCGTCTGTCATTATAATATCCTTGACATTTGTTTGTGTAAGATTATACTTTATTGTGAAATACTTTAGCGTACCATTTCCGTCCATGTATAAGTCATCTCTTAATTATAAGTCATTAATTGTTATTAAAAGCGCTACCTTGAACCTCGTCCGTTTATGAGCACGATGTTAAACGAAAATAACAAGTTGAACGAAATTATTATTATAAGAAAATCTCACTAAAAGATTTCGTACTGACAACCTATTCTTATACCTTCATAAATAATCATTATTTTCTTATTAGCTTTCCATAACTGCGAATTAAGAAGGTTTTTAAAAAGTTCATGCGTAATGAGGTAAATTGCGATGACCGATGAAGGAAGGTCACAACTCACAAGTGACAAGAGACAGTATCCGTAAATCTCTTTAGAGGTCATGGTACCCGACAATCTTTGCATATTGAACGCTGAACCTTGAGTAGAAGATATGTTTTTATATCTACTACCTAATTTTTTTCTTACATTTCATTTATGATTTAGATCATAGATTGAATCTTCTGACATAAAAATGATAAAGTGTTAAAACAATTTCATAAATAACTAGATCATTTTACACAGATAGACCAATAAGAGTATCAGAAACTATGCATTAAGCTTTATTTTATAGCTATGTACGTCATTTTACTTTTCGTACTACCAATTGCCATGTAAGATAGAAGACACTTAAACACAATTTCAACGATCACTTTATATCACTGTTAAGTTAGAAACCATTAACCATTTCAAAATAACTATATAACGAATATTAGAAAATAGTTACCTTTATCAGATATGAATTGTATAACGTCACTTCACTTTCCGTATTTCTATATAAAATTGAAACCACACAACTTACCACTATTTTAACGATCACTGTCACTATTATTTTATTCATTTATTTGTGTGAGAGAGTGGTACCCGAAGGTAACAAGCAAGGCACTACCACTTATATATATAATATACTAACTATTATATCTATACATATAATATTTCTGAATTATTAATCAGTAATAACTGTAAAATTGTCCCATTCTTACAAAATTATTATTTTTTATACTTTTTTTATTATTTTATTACATACAATTTTAAGACTACGAAACAAAAGTTTAACAAAAGCATCACAATACCTGTGACTCGAATTAACGATCACGTTTTATTTATTAGAAGGATATCAAAACTATTTAAATTTAATTAAGTACTTACTCATTCATACATGAACGTGTTACATACTTTATTAAAAAAGTCAAAGTCTTATGGTGAAGGAAAACATTGTGAAGAAACCTGCATGTCCGAAAGAACTCATAAGTTTTTGAAAGACATGTGAAATCCGCCAACCAGCACTTGCTCAGCGAGGTGGACTATGGCCTCATTCCCTTCGTATTGTATAGGGAGGACTGTTCCAAACAGTGCGACGTTAAAAAGGGATGAATACATTCAGATCTTAAAACTAAGTCGCAATATTTACCTATTTTAAAAACTATATTCTTGTTTACCTACTTGCAAAAAACCTTAATATCATAAAAACTGTGTAACGTACGAGTATATAATAAACTTTTGACTATGATTTAAGTTAAAGTTAATTCTCTTGTTTTTAGAGCATTTAAATAGAAGGTTGATTTCTTGAAAAGTTTTTAGTTGTAATAATAATGCTGACATATTAGTTTATTGTAATCTATCAAGATACATATTATAAAACAAAGTCCTCCACTGCGTCTGTCTGTCTGTCTGTTCGCGCAAAACTCAAAAACTACTGCACCGATTTTCATGCTGTTTTCACCATTGGAAAGAGTGGTTCTCGAGGAAGGTTTTAGTATATGATTTTTCTTTTTATTTTGTAAACATTGGCTAATATGTCGCAAAAAAATACGGACGCGAGAATAAAACGCTGCTTCAAGCGCCGCTTCGCTTGATGCAACCCTCCCCCGCGCCGACCCTTCCCCGCACCTTCTTACCTACTGTTTAGCTAATAACAGCTCTTAGTACAACAAGCTAGCTCTTATAAGAAGCGAAGAATTTTTGAATACTCTGAAGAATTTTCAGCGTTCTACCGACAATATATATTTTTAATAGTGACAAGACCACGGGCGAAGCCGCGGTAATTGCTAGTTTCTGATAACGATTATTAAATTTATTATTTATTTATTTATTTATTTATTTATTTATTTATTTATTTATTTATTTATTTATTTATTTATTTATTTATTATAAGGGATGATACACAGCACAGAAAAAGTTGTTAAAAAAAGTTATATACAATTATGAAGGCCAATTATGAACATCCAACTTATTAAAATTAAAATTAAGAACGTCAAACAAATGTGCAAATAAAGAAAGGAAAAACAAATAATGTGATGAAACAAAAAAAAAAAGAAAGAACTCATTAATTGGGACAGGAAGTATAAATTAAGATTATAAATACTCGTAATATTGTCTCTATGTAAAATTAGACATAAATATTTAAAAAATGTATACAAATAATATTATATAAATATTTTATTATATGTTTTTTTGAATATGTATGTTAAAGAACTTGCGTTTGATTTTATTTATAAATATATTTTTAGATCCATTGAAAATATCTATGCTTTTAAATTTCAAGTTATAGGTGTTGGGTAATCTTATAAGAACAGAATTCTGCACATAGTTTGTGTGGCATTTCGGGACATAGAATAAGGGAGCGTGTCTCATTCGGCGTGAAGGGATATTCAGCACAATATGTTCAGCTAGCTCCGGACAGTCTAGACGGCCACGAATTATATCATACAATAATCCCATGTCTAACACCTCTCTGCGTTCCGTTAATGTCAAAAGGTTATATGCTCGGCAGATATCTATGTAATCATCACCAATGTCAGCTTTTCTGCATTTAAAATTTAGGTGATGAATAAATTTCTTCTGTACACTTTCGATGCGTTTAATATAAACATCGTACCGTGGGGACCAAACAGGAGCAGCATATTCTAGGATGCTTCGGACATATGCGTAATAAACTATTTTGAAGGTCAGAGGATTTTTAAATGGACTACATGTTCGCATTACAAAACCAAGATTTTTGAGTGCTTTGGATCTAATTATGTCAATATGAGAAGACATTAACATTTTGCTGTCAAAGTATACACCTAAATCACGGACCATTTCTGCTCTACCAATTTCAATATCATTAAAATTATATTTAAATACAATAGGATTTTTTTGCGAGTGAAACTAATACATTGACATTTATGAATACTAATATTTATATTATTCTTTATTATTAACTAATCCTTCTTTAAATAGGCTTTTAAAACTCTTAAATCTTAAATTGTACCTCGTTAATATAATAGACATGTAACATACCTTACCTACGTATTTAATTGATAATATTTTTACCAGGTCAATTCCGATACCGGACGGCTTGGTGATGGACCCAATGGCGCCCACAGCACTCGCAGTTCCAAATCAGCTGATGGGTCGCATTGGCAGTGGGCTCAGCATCCTTAGAGATCATAGCAAAAAATTTCAAAAGGTAAAAAAATACTTTATAATAATAACCATCATCATCAGCCCTTTTTAACGTCCCACTGCTGGGCACGGGCCTCCCTCAGTACGAGGGGGATCAGGCCATAGTCCACCGCGCTGGCCCAGTGCGTGTTGGCGGACTTCACATGTCTTACGAAAACTTGCTAGGTTCTCTCAGACATGCAGGTTTCCTCACGATGTTTTCCTTCACCGTAAGACAAGTGGTAATCATGATATAAATGATTCGCACATGAAAATATCAGAGGTGCGAGACCCGGATTTGAACCCGCATCACTCGGTTATACAAGCGACGCGTTACCGCTGGGCTACCACTGCCTCAATAAAATAATAATAATAATACTTTGCGTTTTTATTTTCTCACTTCCAGATTTGATGAACTGACTAATATATATATATTAGTCAGTTCATGATATAAGCACATAAGCTATATTATTCAAGGACTTTATTTAAAATAACATATTGTTAATAATAGCAATGTGCATAATGTAAAGTAATAATTTCATTGAAATATTTACAGTTGTTCACGTATGTACGTTATAACGGTTAACATTTCTCAGAGATGATATACTAAACTCTTTTTAATAACGTTATCAAGTAGTTATCTCGTCACAGACAGACAGAAAATAATTCTAAATCTAAATTCTCTAATAAATATATATTTAATCCACAAATTCAACTTAGTAATATTTATATTCGTCGGTTTACTGCAAGAACTCACTAATGGCAAAAAATCACTAAGTACGTTTATTACTCCTTGAACATCGTCTTGACGAGCTCTATGCTCGTATAATGCAAAAACCCACTCATTTCTGGCTGTTCTAATTTAGAGGTTATAACGTCAGTATAAAGTTGATAATTACAGTTTTGGCACTTTTGGTTTTATAAAAAATCATTACTTCACTTTGTAAAATTTAAAAAAAATAATCAAAGTAGTGAAATAATGTATAATTATTTTCGTTTTTACAAAATTCATTTATGTGATTTCGTGATTTTTTAAATATGACGATTACGAAAATCATCTTAGAATGAAACTTGTTAAAATTCATGAATGATACTATGTAAACTAAAGTCTTTCCCGTGACCATGATTGCTGTAAAGCATTCGAAACGTCGGGAACCAAAAATCAAAATAAATCCGAAAAGGTAGTTTCATTTATAAATAATTACTTGTTAATATTTAAAAAAAATACCTGATTTTAATAGTAAAAATATTCAGCTATATAATGGTGTAAATTACTACTTACTTATTAGCTATAAATTACTTTTTTTTAACATAATCGTATCTGAGATGATATAGGGAAAACAATATAACTAAAACTAAAAGTGGCTTTACTCAAAGTTTTGTATTTGTTGGTTAATGAGTTCTTGCAGTAAACCGACGTATGTATAATAATAATAATAATAAGGGGTGTAAGGGGATAATATTGTAAGTGTTTCAAATTATCTCAAATGCCAACCCCACCTGCACGTGGTGCACCCTGCCACTAACTAACGAGGCTCTGGCGACCGTTTGGTAGCGGGATATCTACCAATATAAGCTGTCTAAGGCTCAAAAAAAAACACCCACATGGTGTTTAAAAGAGGCGAAGACAGAACAATCGTCATTAGTGTAGGATGACGGTTTAAGGCGGCAGTGGAGGAGTATCTAGTATACCAACAGTGGCGCCTACGAGCTTAACAGCTCACTGCACACCCCCGTACCCGGGGACTCCGACAGGGATGCCAATGATGGTAGGCAGGTACCTGGAGGGGTCAGGGGAGAGAAGAATCTCCGGGTGGCGGTCTCAAACCATCAAACGACTTTTGCTATGCATATGGACGCTGATAAAGAAACTGATAGGAAGAACGACGAAGAGCAAATAAGAATTAATCAGGCTACACGATATAATCTAAGAAGAAGAAGAATAATAACCCCTCAGAATATAAAAAATAGTCCTAAAAGAACCTCAGGAAGCATGGAAGTATTGTCATCGCCCATATCATCCATTCAAACTATCCCTTCTCCTACATCATCAATATGTCTTTTTGATTTACATGATAGCCCGAGCTCTTCGTCAGCTATTTCTGATGGTCCAGAGGATGTTGTGCAGATGGCACCTGCTTTAAAATCTGCACCCACCACTGACCAAAATCGTACGCGAAAAAAGTGGAGTTCAGATATGAATAAATTCATATGGCGTACGTACCTTTTAGTTACAGAAATAGAAACGAAGATACGTGGACATTTAGATATACTACATAAAAAATTTATAGAGAAATATCCTAATTACGATGTCTCAAAACAAAGGATAGGGGATCAACGTAGGGCTATTGTTAGAAATAAGCTATTACCGCAAAATATTCTAGATGAAATAAGGCAAGATGTAGAAAAAACTCTTTTGTCACCCAGTTCCATGACATCTTCAATAACCGATAGTGCCACACCTACTACAAATTCATCGTCTACACGAATAAGATGGACAGAAGACATCAACGAGGCTATAATACGCACATATTTTAAAATAACTAACCTAGATTCAAATAGAACATTTTACCGAAAGCCCTTACATACTACAATAACTGAGCTATTTCCACAAATATCACATGTGTCTGAGCAACGAATTGCTGACCAGAGACGTGTGATTGTAAATAATCGACTTTTATCGCCAGCAAGGATAGAAGAAATTAGAAAAGAAGTAGAAAAGACGTTAGTTACACCAGCAGAACATGCAGCATTAACGTTCACTAGACAAAATAGCAGAGATAACAATCAGAGGCCTCAAACACCAAATAATAATGAACAAAACTCAAATATAAAGTATATTAAATCACATAATTCACATTTAAATTACCAGACTTCATCAGATTTTAATAATAAAATACAGGAAACATTTCAAACATCATTTAACAGTTATGAAAATACTGATCCGACTAAAAGACCATTTATTCCGAAACAAAAAACATCGAAAAAATTGACATATATAGTTCATTACCTAAATAATAAAATAATCCCACAATATATTAAAACAAACGATAATTTCAATACATTACACACAATAATCTACTGTGCAGCATACACTGCGGCAGTGTGCAATGGTTCTAAGATTAAAAATATTCAATTTTCTCTATTAAATGATAAACAAATAACAATACCATCTTGGAAAATAAGATTACAGAAGAAGATTAAAGAACTTAGGGCCGATATTGGAAGAATGACCCAGTATATTAGAGGAAATAGAAGTAACCGACTTATATCACAAGTAGCGTATATTAAAGAAAAATTTAAAATACATTCACGATATGAGGAACCGAATATTTCAAATGAACAATATCTTGACAGCTTAAAACAAAGACTTTCAGCTAAGACTAGTAGACTTAGAAGATATGACACTTGCACTTTAAGAAAAACACAAAATAGACAATTTGTTAATAACCAAAAAATTTTTTATAGGAACTTAAATAAAAACACTAACAATCTACAACAAAATACATCATCAAATCGACTTCCTACAAAAGAGCAATTCCAAAATTACTGGTCAGGTATTTGGACAAACCCAGCACAACATAATAATCAAGCTAACTGGATACAAACACTTTCAGACGTTGGAAACAAAATTCCACAAATGACATTTGATGCGGTGCCTCAACAAACATTTGATAAAGTTATTAAAAAAACACATAATTGGAAAACCCCTGGCTCAGATCACATACACAACTTCTGGTATAAAAAATTTTCGGCTTTACATCCACTATTACTAAATCACATAAATAAGTTCATCAAAAATCCAAATTCTATACCACATTTTATAACACAAGGTGTGACATTTATGATCGAAAAAGACAGTGGCGAAACCCAGAACCCAGCTAAGTACCGGCCTATAACTTGTTTACAAACATTTTATAAGCTTATGACAACATGTATTGCAGCTCTTTTCAATGAACACGTTACTAACAATAATATCCTTGCCAATGAACAGAAAGGCTGTCGTAAAAATAGCCAAGGCTGCAAAGAACAGCTTATAATAGACTCAGTTATAATGAGACAAGCCTACGCAAATAAACAGGACATATTTACTATGTATGTAGATTATCAAAAGGCCTTTGATTCCGTACCCCATAGCTGGCTTCTGGAAGTTCTCCACCTTTACCATATAAACCCAACACTAATCACTTTCTTATCACACGTAATGAAGCAATGGCGAACTAAACTTATAGTACGCAATGAAATTGAAACAGATGAAATATTAATTAGACGCGGTATATTCCAAGGAGACGCCTTAAGCCCTCTTTGGTTTTGCCTCGCTTTAAATCCTCTTTCAAATTTATTAAATAAAAATAATTTTGGCATCACAGCTGCAGCAAATCCATCACTTCCTAATCCTGTTTTAATTTCACATTTGCTTTACATGGATGACATAAAATTATATAGCCATAGCATAAATACCTTACATCAACTAGCAAATATAACTAAAGAATTTTCAAATGATATATGTATGGAATTCGGGATAGAGAAATGCAAAACCTATTCTTTTTATCAAGGTAGACTTCAGTTAAATGATTATGTATTAAATACAGAAGAAAAAATTGAGCCATTAGACCAAAACGATTCATACAAATGTTTAGGATTTCAACAAGATCGGCAGATTCTTCAAAAACATACGAAAACAGAACTTATCCGTAAATTTAAACATAGACTTTTTTCAGTATTAAAAACGAATCTAAACTCTGCGAACACTATAAAAGCTATTAATTCCTACGCTATCCCAATACTTACATATTCATTTGGAATAATCTCATGGACTAAAACTGATTTAATAAAGCTACAGCGTCTAATTAATACATCAATGACAAAACAACGTAAACATCATCCAAGATCTTGTACACAGCGTTTGACACTGCCTAGAGAAGAAGGAGGTAGAGGTTTAATCGACATTTCCAATTTACACAATAAACAAATAACTACATTACGACACTTTTTTCACGAGCAGGCCGAGCAATCAACATTACACAAAGCCATAGTAGAAGCAGACCAGCGCTTTACACCTCTTAATCTACAGGACAGAAAAAGTCAAACTTATCAAACCATAATTCAAAATAAAGATAAAATTGCAGCTTGGAATGAAAAGTCTCTGCATGGAAGACATCGCCACAACTTACAGCAGCCACATGTCGATTTAATAGCGTCGAACGCATGGCTTAAGCGAGGTGATCTCTTCCCTGAGACTGAAGGGTTCATGATCGCCATACAAGATCAAGTAATAGACACAAAAAATTATCAGAAATATATTATCAGAAGACCAAATATAACAGATATCTGTAGACATTGTCATAGTAGCTCTGAAACAATACAGCATATAACAGGTGCCTGCAAATCTATTGCACAAAATGACTACAAACATCGTCATGACCAAGTAGCAGCCATAATACACCAAAACCTAGCTTTTCAGAATAACTTACTCCCAAAACAAATACCCTATTATAAATATGAACCACAATCAGTATTAGAGAACAATAAATGTAAAATCTACTGGGATAGAACCATAGTCACAGACAAAACAATACATTTCAACAGACCAGACATAACAATTTTTGATAAGGAAAGTAATTCTGTATATTTTATCGATATTTCGATCTGCAATACACATAATTTAGCTTCAACTTATACTGAAAAACTAGCAAAGTACACAGATTTGGCGATCGAGATCAAAACCCAATGGAAAGTAAATTCAACAAAAATCATACCTATAGTTTTATCTAGCACGGGAGTTATTCCAAAAACATTACACCAAAGTCTTAAAATTCTTAACATTCATCCTTCTACATACATACTTCTTCAAAAAGCAGTTATCTTAAACACATGTCGATTAGTACGAAAGTTTTTGTCACAACCCTAGTTACCCTATTAAATTTTCTACTCCCTTACTTAACACTTGGCTAAGGCCCGTGTAAGTATAACTAACCTTCATAATTGAAGAGATTTAAAATAGTTTAAAAAGATAATAATAATTAACACTCTTAGTATATACATTATGTTAGTACCATAGATATGTTTAAATAATGGTACAAAATTACAAGGTAGGAATTGTAGGAGGTACAAAATTTTGGCTTTCATCGAAGTTTTAGTTAAATATACTTAAGATTAAATATCTATAAGTAAATGTAAATCTCTATAAAACATTTTAGTAGCAGTAGTAGTACAAGCATATAAGAACATTGCATATATCAACTATAAAGTTTTACTTATAGTTAAAAAACTGGTGCGAACCTAAACATCTTTTAGGTAACACTCGAAGCAAAGCTTTATGTAGAGCGACTGGCATTGTAGGGTTAAACGTTTAGTGACACTTGGAGCTACGAGTATAAGTATTCAGCCCTTTTTAACGTGGAACTAAAAGCTAGCTTTAAAATGCTAAACGCATGGTTCATGAATTTTTTTTTATAAAAACCTGTGCCAATACAGTTATTTTTCAAGTATAATTCAAATATTGTATGCAGAATATAAATTAGGCATGATTTTTTATTAATTTTATTTTAAATTTAAAATATTAAAGTGCCGTGCTCTTTTTATATCAAAATGACTCATTTGACGATAACTTCATATTAATAAATAAAACCTGCAAAAATCGGGTCAACCTTTTGTTTCATTGACATGTAAGATGAAAACAAACGATCAAGCAGATTTTGCATTAATAACATTAAAAATTAATAATAAAACATTAATGAAAATATAATAGCAATAAGTATTACAAAGGCTACATAGCAAATAATTTCATGTTCTAAATAAAAAATAATAATTTGTTAAACTATCCTTAAAAATAGAATAGGGCTTAATTAAAGAAACCTTCGTTCCATATTGGCAATTAAATAAAATTTAGTTTGTATGGGCGTTAATAAAAGCTATGGCATCGTAAACTTAGACCATTTTATTGTAATCAATGCTACAATGACCAATGCTCCCAAGTCGCCTCTCGCGTCTTTATTCGCTAACTCACAATTTATTGTAAACATAGCACCCAAGATGCACGTACATACATAATGTATCACAGCTCTTCGCACTTTATGTTTTTGCGGAAATAGTTACATATTTATTTATTTTTTTTAAATATATTATTTCTTATTCTTATTACTTATATTACTTATATAATATAGTTATTAGTTCATAATTTGTGATATAAGAAAGTGCGATACATCTATAGTGCGACAGATCATACTTATTAATGATCATAAACAGTATAATGTGGGATTCTTCGATAATGACTGAAGTTCATGAAGATTTTGCTGCAATCGTAACTGTAAGTATGCATGGTTATTTTGAAAGAACTTAAAGATTAAATTAAAAATAAGTTAGGTACTTAGATTTTGTAAGTTATAATTAAGCTTATTAATATTATATGAGATGTGCAGTCACTAAATTAATATAAATGTTATTAAATTATACAAGGCAAGTGACTAAATTAATAACAGCTAAGGAGGAAATTACTATTGTTATTAATAATTGTCCTTTTACAGTAATATATTTCAGTGGATATTATATTTCTTTGACTTATTATTTTATTATATTATTATAAAAATATTTGTTCACTAAGAATGCAATATAGAAATTAGAACTGAATCAAGTATACTTTGTCCTACAATAGAAGAGAATCTGTCAATTTATCACATCCTTCTATGATGTGCAGTGGCGTGTGACGATATCGTTGTAGTTTTGATTGATTTTAAGCATTTGATTTTGATTTTAAACAGCTCTACACGTATCTACTCTGCACAATGCAACCATCGCAATTAACGAAATTTAATATTCTTAAGCAATTCATTGATCTTACATCGATATAATCTTATAGTTATACCTGTAATGTTTTTCTTTACTTTATTTCTTTACTTTTATTAACAGATGTTTTAATTCATTAATTTATAGTATAGTGCTTTATTATTATAACTAGCAAACCCGGTCCGCTTCTCTGGGAGGTAGTTAAGATAAAGGGTTTTTAATTTTATAATTTTGACGGAACAAACAGACCGACAGAGAAATATTTTAAAAATTGATTTTTTGATGTACCTTATATACTTTCATATGCATTTAGTGAAAAGCTGGTAATTTGAAATTAAAAACAGACACTTCAATTTTATTTATTATGTACTGATGAGTTCCTTGATCTCTTCTGGTAGAAAGTACAAAATATAAACATGAGTTCACTGTACCGGCTTTAAAAAAAGGCAGACTCATCGATTCAGAGCCGTATTCGATGTAGGTACTCTTTACCTGTACCTGCATGAGGTAAAATAAAATTTATATCATGTGTGGAGGTCAATAATTTCAATAGGTACTTTACTTGTTACCCATCAAAATAAGCCAAAAGTGAAAAGAGATTTTATAAATTACATTTTGCTCAAAGTTTTCCTTTTTCCTATTCCTTTATGATCAGATGTGTCATAGTAAGCGGGACAGAAAATATCTTATGGGTAAAGATTGTATATATGATTGATGATTAATTAAAAAACTAATAATTATGTTTTTAATAAATCTTATATCTTTGCCAAACAACATCATGTTCATTTAAACGTAAACATGGGTGATATGAGATATCAGACGGTTCACTCGAATGATTATTCCCACGGGTTCACCCGCATTCATGCTTACTAAATTTTTCTTTCATTATCATCACATAGCTTAGACAGAATGATATATAATACATATTCATTTTTTCATTTCTTTTAATATGTAATCGAATCAAGTCGGCAACAGGACCCGAGACAAAATTACTGAACCCGAATGATCGTTCTCTCAGTGTTCAGACCGTTCACTTCTCGTTCATTCAGAGTGGAGTGAAAGATACCAGATGAAAATATCCAACACTGTTGGATATGTCCTAATGAATTCTTTTGGCACTAATGTTTTATTTTATGATCAGATGTGACTGAAAAATGAAAGACGAATATGAACAGAAATTACCCGTCTGATATCACCATAATAAACGGTTCGTCTGTTACTTGTAAAAAAAAATTTTAAATTCACTAATTTGCAGCACTGCAAATTAGTGAATTTAAAATGCTATAGCTGAAGTAATTATTTCTAATTCGTGCAAAGATGGAAATGTACTGATTTTTTAAGTATCTAATTATTCTCATATCTTACCTCAAAAATCATGTAAATATTATTTTGTCTATTTTTGTTTGTATTAATTTGGCCTTGAATGCTCTGATACAAAAGGTATCTACGCTTATAATCATCAAAAAATACCTCTCTTACAATTTCAACATAACTTTGTTGCCTTGATGGTTAAGATTACTTAGATAAGAATCTGATTTATGCTAATCGTTATCTGAGTAATTATAAGCTTCCGCAAAGTTCAATACTTATTTTTACATTATAGTACCAGCTATACATCCACCCTTGCCAACTAAGTTTATGGTTTATATTTTTTTCTGTATTTACTTTAATGTGCAATAAAGAATATAATAATACATGTGTTAATATTTAACACTAGTGGATTACCCGAGCTTTATTCTGGTAGGCTATCTCTCTATCCGGCAGGCTGTGTAACTTTGTACTTTTCATAATATTCTATCCAGCCGTTTCATTGCAAAAGTAACAAACATTAACACGTAAGAAATTTCGCATTTATATTACTAGGTAGTATTTTTCACAAGACGAAGAATTTTAGACAAAGTAGTTTTATAAAGTCAGCGTGCATTTACAGCCTCTTGGTATACAAAAGAGTTATTGCCTCAGGTGATTCAAAAAACTCAAAGTGCTCTATCCAAAATCAAGACTTAATTGGCTTTGTCACCACGATAATGCTCTTGCACATAGGTCGTATGAAACTGTAAGTTTTTTACAAGATGTTGGAGTAAAACTGCTTGAATAACGTTGTATATAAATAATAGTTGTAACGCATATTGTATAAATCAATAAAGATTTTTTTTAATTTTCATTTTCACCTCCTCCATACAGTCCTGTTCTTTCATCCTGTGACTTTGGCCTATTTCCAGTCATTAAGGTTCAGATCAAAGAAAGGAGGTTTGCCAGCGACACTGAGTTATTAGTTGCTTGAAGCCAGACTTGCTCCAATCTCCCAGAAGAAAAATGGAAGTAAATTTTCGATGATTGGTTTACACAAATGAATAAGTGTATAAGCTGCGGTGGAAATTATTTTAAAAGATTCTAATAAATAAAGCTGTATTGCAAAACTTATCTAGTGACCTTTGTATAACCCTAAATTTTCATCCTTCTATCAACAATTCTGATTTTTGATAGTGATTAGTATGCGGGCGGAGCCGCGAGAATTGCTAGTATATTATAAATAGCATAGTAGTCTTTAAACAGTTTTTTCAACATTATATTTTGTTTCAGTACCTATTGAAGAATAGAAAGTTTGAAGTTAACAGAAAAACTTGGTCGTCAATCGTAAATATAGTGTTGATTGAAGCCAAAGATTTGCCAGATGCGCCTGCTAACGGCTCCAGCGGTCTTTATTGCAAATTTAAGTTAGTATTAATATTTATATTCCTATTATAACTACTGCATTTTTTCAATTTTACTTTTGTTATTGATGATGATGTCCTCGCGACCGAAACCGGCTACGGCGGACAATCTCATTGAGTTAACTCGAACCCAGGACCTCCCGGTGTGCGACCGTACATGCTAGCCACTACACCACAGAGGCAGTTTTGTTAATAGACAGTCTATCAGTCACACTCAGTTTCGCATTCAATAGAACTGGGAAATGACCTATACTAATATACTAAGAGCCCGATCCCCAGACTTTAATAATTTTATAAGAGTTGAAACTGAGCGCATGCTTCCAACATAAAGTTAAGGATATTATACGAGTAGCTTTGGCAGGTAAACGGTACTAAAGTCGTGTAAAATACCAACCTAAATTCGTCAAATAATAAAATGTGCGTTTTTTTTAAATGTACTTCAATATTAAATATTACTTGAAATCACGCCATTCATTGCCACACATCGTCGTGGCAACCCCTTGCCAGACACGCTTAAAGTTCATAAAATTGTAATTACACTTACGTTATATTATAAAAACTTATTTTATATACATATACGAGTAATATTCACACTCTTAGAATAACTTTGCTGCTGCGCAGTGGAGTCTTAAACCAGTTTAAATTTCTTTAATAATAATAACAACATTGGCGACTTGAAATTTTGTATATGTAAAGGAGACATAATAAAACTAATTATTCAAATATTCAAAGGTCTTTTTTTCCGCAGTCGTTTAGCTTATGATTTTCTCAATCTTCTTACCATATTTAGGTAGGTACGATATCTATGTCTATTGTCTAAGTATGCGCGCTTTTTGTTCAATAGCACATATACATTACTTTATCATCTTCACATAAACAATTAGGTAACATTCATAATTATTAAAGTATTCTATATATAATAATTTATTTTGTATTTAAGACAACAGACAATTAACAGCATTTGACTTCAAAAGCCAAAAACTAAACAAATCTAAACTAAAAAGTAGAAAATGATACTTTTAAGAACTTCGTTAATTTTGAAGTCGGTGCCAGCCAAGACGGATAGACTTATCTTGCCTTTGCAAGGAACTTTCGAACGGTATTTTGATTATGTTTACAAATATTATAGATATAGATTAATCGAATATGTGTCTATTTAAGGTTATTTTGCTTTGGCTGGCACCGACTTCTAAATTAACGAAGTTCTTAAAAGTATTATTTTCTACTTTTTAGTTTAGATTTGTTTAGTTTTGAAGTCGGTTTTTGTTTTTTGTTAAAAATAATTTATTTTCAAATTTTTAACGGAAAGTAGATACTTATTTTGTTTATGTACAAAAAAGAATTTTCCAAATCGGTCCAGCCATCTTCGAGTAATAGGGAACATACATAAAAAAAGTCCCCAACAAATTGAGAACTAAGAACAGAACTCCTTTTTTTAGAGTCGGTTAATAAGAGCCTGAAAGAATTTAACTATCGGTCTATAATTACGTATAATATTGAAAGAATTTTCTTTTAACTCCTAACCGTTGAGGAGTTGTACCTTCCATCATTAGCTGAACCACAGGAGATGATGATTATCAGACGCAAATACTTGAACAGCTTTAGAAAATATATGAAAAACGTAATAAGTGCCTATAAAATTTGAGAGTTGTATTCGATTTCCCTGGGATCCCATCATCAGATCGTGACTTGGTGACTATGGGACCAACTAGAAACTATACCCTTTCAAACAAAAAAAGAATTTTCCAAATCGGTCCAGCCATCGTCGAGTAATCGGGGAACATACATAGAATAAAAAAAAAAAAAAAAAAAAAAAGTCCCCGACGAATTGAGAACCTCCTCCTTTTTTTGAAGTCGGTTAAAAAAGGCAGTTTTTGAATAAAACTGTTCATTATTTTCGAGTCGTATAGATCATTAAGGGTTTACAAATTACAATACGTTTGTTAAAACCTTAGGTTAGTATAGATTTCTCTGATATGAGATAATTAGTAAAAAGTAACCTTTATGTTGACCCGAATAACAAGCAGCAAAAAATTTCATTTTTCTTTTACAGTCAAAGGACAGATTCTTTGTTTATAAGTTGTTTAGCGGCACTTAAATTCAGCCAACGTTTTTTTCTTGTCACCGTGATATATATTATGTATAGATCGATTCTAAAACATTATTTTTTCTATTATTGAAAACAAAATGAACAAATTTAAAACTTCAAATTTTTTGCCCTCCAGTAGCCCACCTGTGACATGTTTTTGTATGACAATACTGATTTAAAATTTTTTAGACCAATGTTATTTAAGCATGAAAATATTAAATTAGGTACTAATGTTTCTTTTTCATATTTTAGACTAGGCAACGAATCTTACAAATCGAAACAAGTACACAGAACGAAAACAACATGGCGGGAACGCTTCAATCTGTATCTCTATGAAGATAATGCTCTGGAGGTCAACGTATGGCACAAAACAAAACAAAAAAACTTTGTGGGCAGGTAAGGATATTTGAATATATTTACTTACGGTTTAAAAAGAGTGTAATATTGAAGATAATACATATTGTTTATCGTAAATCGCATAATAATAACGCAATTATAGATTTTTTAGGCAGAACACAAATCACGGTGGCTAATCTTAATATAACTGCTACTTTAATTTGCGTAAACTGACAGTATAAGTATTTTCCTGGGAATTCACCAAAAGCTGACGTCATGCAAGCGAATTCTTTTTTTTAATTTTATTTTTAAGTACATAAGCGTTCCATGAATTGGAAATTACTTACAGCATTCAGCGATAATAATCAATAGGAAGCTTAAAAAAAGTACAATTTGTATTTTTACCCATAAGAGTAAAATTTTGCTTGAGACAGGACCGAATAAAAATGACTTTTCCTTTTATAAATTCATATTTCTTCCATTCAAAGTTTACTTTGATTCCAAAGTAACCAGTAATTACTGCTCTGTCTTTATTAAAAGTATAAATATAAATAAATATAAATATGTTGGGACATTATTACAACAGCGCCATCTCGTTCCGCAGTAAGCTACGTAACGTGCTTGTGTTGCGGATACCAGATAGTTGATATACTACACATATAAATTTTAAATACATACATAATATAAACATCAACACCCATGACTGGAGTACAAACATTCGTGATTAGCAAATGAATGCACCCAGCGGGACTCGAACCCGCGACCGCTGGCGCAGAAATTAGGGTCACTACCAACTGAGCCAAACGAGTCGTCAAATAATAATATAACTTATAAAGTAAAAAAAAAGAAATGAAACTCGAGGAAGAATCAGTTATTTTTATTTTTTTGGTAAGAAGGGAAGGAAAACTTCTAATAAATATTTCTAAATATTATAAAACAAAGATCTCCGCCGCGTCAGTCTGTTTGTTCGCGATAAACCCGAGCGAAGCGAGGGTGACTCGCTAGTATTCATTAAAATTAAATAAAAATTACAGTACCGGTAATTGTAAATAAAACAAATGATATAAACGAAGAATCATATATAGCGATTGTCATTTGTCAGTTACGAGTTTTATACTTACCTATATGTGTTCAAGTGATTACACATACTCGTAATATTTAGTTATAAATATTGTCTTTGTTGTTATAATGACTTACTTGTTATTTATATTTATTATAAGTTATTTTATTAGGCTATAAAGTTATATAAGAAATAGGTTACCATTAAATAAAATAGAGTCATCACACTTATCGTACACTATGCAAAATATATTAAATAAATTGACCTTTTATAGGATTTTTCCTGCTTTGTAAAGAGAAGTCGCATTTAGGAATGCAAAGACCTAAACTCTCGAATTATCAACAGTATACAACTCTACTTCTACTCTACTACTACTTTTCTAATTTTTTTTATTTGTTGAAAGATGCGTAATCGACCTCTCTCGACTAGAGAAGGAGAGGACACACGATTTATGGCAGAAGTTAGAATGTGGGTTTGGCTCAGTACACCTACTAGTCACTCTCAGTGGATCAGATAGATGTGTACCTACCGACAACGTTCTGACTACAACGAATGGCATCCACAAAGACGCATCTACAGATGACAAATTCGTAAGTGGACTTTTATCCTCTTTAAAAATGACTAACTAATTAACAACAATTTGCCAGTATAGTTCAGTCAATAAGCATATTAATACTAACAAAATGTGAGAATTCTGAAGAGAAGTAGAAAGATATAGTTTTGAGATCTCTTCATATTTTTGACTTTAACAATAAGAGCTAATTGAGAAATATGAGATAAAAACACTCTCGAAAAAGTGGTTTTAGATACCATTTTCAAACATAATAACTCGAGAGGTGATTGCAGATATCGCATATAATTTGTACGTCAAAAAAAATGAAGAATCTTTATACAAGCTTTCGTCGCCCTTTCATTCCCAATGATTTTAAAATATTATAAATGTATGATTTAAGATGTTTGTTACTCAATTGTGACAAAAAGTCTGATCGAATATGGATGAAATTTGACATAGGCTATTTCGATCGTACGCTTTCCTTTGGATAGAATTGTTTTTGATTTTCACACTGCTGAAGCGTGGGTGAGTAAGTTGTGTTATCACAAGATAGAAAATGATATTTTAGCTAATTTTAACCGTAAATCATAATTTTTATAACTTATTTGACTTCATGCGCATTACGTTTTATATATTCAATTTAAAAAATTAAACTTCTTGTAAACAGTACCGAACGTTCATAGAGTTATTGTAATGACGCACATTTTCATGTACATTACTCATATCTCGTAAAGGAAACATGAACATATCAGTAAAAAATATGCATAAAAAACAATACACCTTTTCTAATAATATAAATGATATCTATGTGTTATTTTTTGTAATATACACTCAGTACGCAGTCAAATAGTGTGTAGGTACTGTAGAAATACATATAAACGATCAAGAAAATTTAAAATTTTCATCTAATATTACATGGTAGAAGGTTATCGCGTTTAATTAAGCATCTGTCAAAACTAATTAAAATAATCGATTGACAAACTTGTTATCTCTTAAAGCAAAAAATATAATACCTATCTCTCTCCATTTCAGAAATATATAAGGAAAGAACTAGCTTTTATTGGATTTTTTTACTTCAATAATATGAAACTTAGCTAAGAGTATGTTTCCAAATCAGAATATAAAAAGTTATAGAGTCTGATTGAAAATCTTCCAGTCGATGACACTCAGTTCTACCCGGTAGAACTGAGTGTCTTGCATAAAATAATTCTAAGAATAATTAATTAGGTATTTTTACTAAAAACCTAAAGGGACTAGTAAACCTCCCTACATATATTCTTTATCTATAACGTATTTCACCTTAAGTTTCGGATTTAACAGGACAGAACAAATCTTTTTAAAAAAACATTTAATCTAATTGAGTACTTCCTCCTTTTTTGAACAATTTGATTTCTTTATCTCCCAAATCCATGTCACATATTCCTTGTATGATTTGTAAGTTACAGCAATTTTATTTGTGTACTAAAATGGATAAAGTTTCGATGTACCTATAATAAAAAAATTCTTCATGAATCCCACAATTATTATTTTAGTAAACTTAATAAGGTAAATTATAAAATTATTGCTTCGATAGGACACTTAATACAAAGCTTGTAATGAAATTGAAAAAGCCTGATACCATATTTTACTACAACATTAACCGATTAACAAGTAATACCTATTGTGATTTAACGTAAGCATTTTTATTAGAACATATGTTGTTTTATTACTAATCTTTTATTATTGACCTATTACTTGATGTTTGAAGTAATTTGAAATTTTCAGCTATGGTACAGACTAAATAACATAAGCGAAGTTGGCCAACTGTCAGTCACAGTGCACGGTGCAAGAGGCTTAAGTGCTTTGAACATTAGTGGAAATGTTAACGCATTTTGCATATTAGAGCTTGACAATGCGAGAATACAAACGCATACCATACGAGGTACTTCAGAACCTAACTGGAATAAAAACTTTACGTTGTAAGTATTCTTGTCTGTATTTTACTGATAGAATTTATTCTCATTGATTTATGATTTGAAGATAGAGATCAGTTACATAATGAAATAGAAATATAAAACAGCCTTATATATCTTTGTATATCATGATTTAAAATGTGTAAACAAATCATTATCATGGTTCGAAGTAGTAAGGTCAATGTAAAAAATTGCCTTGAATGGAATTCGAATCGACGACCAGCCGCCGAGCTGTGACCTCTATTTACGACTTACACAAAAACAGTTAATGAAACAAACCTAAATAAACAAAATTAAAATCAATTTACATTAAGATTTAAGACGGAATCTTAGCGGTACTTAGGGTTTTGACTTTTAAATGAATGTATAATGTAAATGTAGGTGCATATAGATTCCTATGTATTTATCTACACAGGTAAATATAAATATTATTAGTCCTGTTTTCAGTTAGTTATAATCTGCTTATGGAATAATTCATCTCTTTTAATCCGTGAAGACTTTCACTTAAATCTTTTAAAAATTAGATTCTTTCTATGTTTAGGTTTGTTGACGATGTTTTGCTTTATGGTATCTACCTGAGGCGTATAGTAATTAAACTGCCACGGTGGTGTAGTGGCTAGCGTCCTGGGTTCTAACCCTGGGTCGAGCCAAGTTTAGTTATTGAGTCTTACTCTTTAGTAAGCCTCAATAACAGCCCGGAATTGGGAAGTTGGCGGTGAGTCACCCCCGTTCCTCGTAGAGCAAGTCAAGTCGGTCCTGCTGAAGCGAGCTGGCTACTAATAGTATAAATAGTATGCTACATAATATAAATTTAACATTTTTGTTAATTTTATATATCAGTAAATTAAAATTGAAACAAAAGAATATTTTATTTTTCTTTTTTACTTACGTCACCTTATGGCAAAGATCAGTTTGCAAAATCACAACAGCATTTAATTGTACTTATTACCTTTAATATCCGAAAGCACTGTTCGAGGTCGCTTAATAATTGCTAAAGGCAAAAAAATTATCTATACATATAATAAAACTGTAGAAAAGTAGTTTTTGTACATCAAAAAAAAATTACAAAAAAATAGCCAGAGTGTGCAAGGACAACCAATAGAACCCATTTCCAGTATTTTTAGAATTTTTGTCTGTTTGTCTGTTTGTCGGTTTGTCGGTTTGTCTGTTTATTTATCCGGGCATCACGTAAAATATACGAAAGCATTGTAGATAACTTTTATACACAACGATTAAACGTAACTTGAAGTAACATTTAGTTTTTGTTTCATTGCAATCGGTTCAATCTATCAAAAGATATTTGAGTTTAAAGTGAAGAAGTAGAGAAATTCCAGAAGTAAAATTAGGGTTATGTGAATTTGGTCTCACTCATCTACACACCTGAGTGTAAATATGCGTGCACAGTTAGGAGGCTGCGAAAATGCACAGGAGTATTCCAATTTATTGTTACAAAAATAGGCGATGGCACATACCCCGTACAAGAAGATGGAAAAGTTCTTTTGATTGATAATGATTTGAATTGATGGTTCCACAGCTAATGTTGTTTATAAAGAAGCACTAGCATAAATAAAAAAAAATGATTTGTATCGGTATCCTCCAACAGCGCTTCGCACTAAAAAATACATTGTAAAGTTCCGACATCCACGCGAACGAAGTCGCGGGCACAGCTAGTAATATTATACTTCTATGAATAAAAATAATAAATATATTTTTTGCACGAATCCTCGGGCATTAAAATTTTAAATTATATATTTTAAAAGAAATCAAACGCTGTATACGTTAAGCTTTTTATTGGACAATTATATATGGGTCCAGAAAAAGTATTTACACATTAAAACATAATATTATATTTTTATTTTTTATTAAATACGACATCTGTTATATTAACGCTGCTTCTAATTCCAGTAAATCTCATTTTTCTAGTGTATCATAAAATAAGTACTTCATCTATAAATTATTGCCTTTACCTTTCTGTGAATATAATATTGAAGGGAAGTATTGAGTAAACAACTGATTTATTTTTATATAGCTTTACTTACAAGCTAACTTTCCACTCCCACGTAAATTATTTTTTAAAAAAAAATTAAACCGACTTCAAAAAAATCTGCACTAAAAAGAGAAAAATCTAAACTAAAAAGTAGAAAATAATACTTTTAAGAACTTTGTTAATTTTGGAGTCGGTGCCAGCCAAAGCAAAATAACCCTAAATAGATACATATTCGATTAATCTATCAATTTGTAAACATAATCAAAATACCTGGCTGGCACCGACTCCAAAATTAACAAAGTTCTTAAAAGTATTATTTTCTACTTTTTAGTTTAGATTTTTCTCTTTTTAGTGCAGATTTTTTTGAAGTCGGTTTAATTTTTTTTTAAAAATAACTTATTTTTCCATTTTTAGTGTGGCTTTTATTTAGCTGATTTAATTATAGTGACTTACTATATGTCACTAATTTAAAATCTGTTTAAGCTTTATATTAAACAACGAGCATACATATTAACGTATGTAACGTAATAGTAATTAATTATCGGGTCTACCGAAAGGGGGGGGGGGGGAGTGTTGGTGTCCAAAGAGTACTCGATCTACGACTACTGTAGCTGTAACTAAACTACGAGCTCATCTTTATGTTTACATTCCCCATACGAAATAGTTTAAATAAACCACGTCCATTATTCCACCTAACTCCTAGAGGTTAATGAGATTTACCTTCTATTATCATATTAACGTAATAGCCTGGAAGAACACAACTATCAGTCTATATGTATGTATAATTTTAAAGGAATTTCCTTTCAACTCCTAGCCGTTGAGGAGTTGTACCTTCCATCATCAGCTTATCCACATGAGATGGTAATTATCAGATGCAAATCCTTAAAAAACTTTAGAAAATATATGAAAAATGTACTAAGTGCCTATAAAATTTAAGAGTTGCCATCGATTTCCCTAGGATCCCATTATCAGATCCTAACTTGGTGACAATGGGAACATCTTGGGAGTATACCCTACCAAACAAAAAATAAATTCTTGAAATCGGCCCACAATTGACGCATAAATCGGTGAACAGAGATAAACAATAACATTTGAAGAATTCTACCTTCCATCATCAGCTCATCACATGAGATTACGATTTTCAGACGCAAATGCTTGAACAGCATTAGAAAATATATAAAAAACATAATAGGTAGGTATAAATTTTGAAAGTTGCCCTGGATTTCCCTGGGATCCCATCATCAGATCCTGATTTGGTGATAATGGGACCCCCTCAGAACTATGCCCTACCGAACAAAAGAAAAATTTTTGAAATCGGCCCACAGTTGGCGGAGAAATCGGTGAACATACATAAAAAAAAAAATACATACATCGGAACATATAACCTCCTTCTTTTTTGAAGGCGGTTAATGAAAATAAATGAAAACTAGTTTCTTTGTTTAGCCTACTTAATGGTAAAACCCAATAGTCAGCGTTTCTATGTAACGCATTAAAATTTATAACATTTAATGTTATTAAAGCTCTTTCATATTAAAAGGCGTCATCGACCAGTCTATACTATGAAATACTTCAGACTTCCTTAGATTTACGCGACTATTTGACATATTTGACATTTTAAATAAAACTTTGTTTCGGATTTTGTCGCGGATTTATTTTGATTTTTGGTTCCCGATATAAATATATACTTAATATAAACATAGACTCTCTTTATTACAATATAAAACTTGTAAACCTTATAAAAATGTTTATATAATTAAAATTTACGATTGTTGTAAATATACTTTTTGGTGCCATTTTGGTATTTTTGTGGGTAGACTGTCTGTAACCACTATATAACGACTGTGAGAACTCTCTCTCTCTAAAACATTATTCTCTTCACTGCTTACAAAACTAAAAATCGCGGGTTCGATTTAAATTGTACATACAAACTCAGAACCACTATTGCAACACTTTTGATTACGAGGGCAAGATTGTTATTTATTTTTTATTAAATTTTAGCAGTATAGTAACAACTAACAACGCTTTTCTGATTTATCAAGCACCGTTTAAAAGAAATGAAAATACGCGTTTCTCATATTGATAACCTCTATCTAGTATCATCTCTACCAACCTATATATCTCGTTATTGTAATGCTTTAATTTACTACCAAATACATAATTAAAATGATTGATCATTTAAATATAGTAATTTTAAATAATATTGTGTAACTTCTTTCAGCGGCGTAAATGATGTCACTACCACTCTAGATATTACGGTCTACGATGAGTCAATATTACAGTCCATGAAGGGTGAGAATATTGGTAAAATATCGATACCACTTTTAAGGATATGTAACAATGAAAAGAAATGGTATGCTCTTAAAGACAGATCGCAACGTCACGGCGCTAGAGGAAACTGCCCGAGGATTTTATTGGAGATGTCACTTGTATGGAATCCCGTAAGTAAACTTACTTAAGTCGGACTTTAAACACTTATAGGAAAAATATAACATAAATAATATAATGTTTTATCTCGATTCATTAATAGAAAGGCTATATCCGGCGAATAGACAGACAGACATTTTAAATATAAGATAGAAGTCTTATAAAGAATTACAAAATCCATTTTTTATAGAATGTAAGGAACTTGAACTGGAATACACATTTTGGATTAAATTTTAATAACAATTATAATCTTACAGATAAAAGCATCATTGCGAGTATTAAGTCCAAGGGAAACGAAATACTTCCAAAAGCCAGCGAAATTTGATATACCACTTATATACAGCAATCTCGTGTTTATTAAGGATATATTTAAAGTGTTTCAAATCGGAAATGAGCATTTGAAGTAAGTTTACTATTCTATTGTTTTCTCTGTTGCATATTTATGAATACTTATCAATTATCATATTTCTGTTTACAATGGGGGCGATGAACTGAAAATGTAGTTCGTAGGTATTACTTTCCCGAGACTAGAAAACACTGTAGCTTCCTCAATAATAATAAAAGTAACGGCTGCTATTTACGTGTGTGCTTTTCCAATTTTATGACGTAAATGAGCATATACGTCATACCTACGCTTAACACCAATTCACGAACCCGCATTCTTAACGAGCGTTAATAATAATGAATTCATTAAAGTGAAAGAAAAAAACGTAACAAAAAACCTTTTCAAAATAATATTACGAAAAACCTGTTTAATCTAGGTAGGTATTCGCATCACCGGATTGGTTCAAGTTAGATTAGAGTTACTCGTATGAATCGTGTACGCATGATTCCGAACACAGAGTACATTATATTATATACTGTCCAAAACTAGAATTGATGTAAGACAGACCTCTGTTCATCAATAAAGATATTACGCGCTTATATTAATTGCTGCCCTGTGATTTCATTATTCTGTATCACATAACATCAACCACTCGATACTACATTTTCGATTCCGACCATCAAATGCATACCTACGTTCTTAAAAATAAGACCTTAAATCACGTGTGGTGAGTATGTCACTCTTTAAATCTCTATAAAACTTTATAAAAATAATCCTTTTATTACAATATTTATATACAAATTACTTAGAGTTTTATATCTCGTTTATTTCTAATTAATTAATTGATTACCACATTAAAGTGTCCTGTAATGATTACATTTTTAATAATGACCCTATTACGAGTTTACCTATTGTAAATACAAACATTTATTACAATAATAAACTTGGCTATCGTAAAGTGTCGTAATATTCCGCTCATTAGCTTTATCAAGCTTTAATAGTGTTTTTAATCATACTCTGATACCTACGGTTTATTTTAAAAAATATTTTTGTATTATTCTACGAGTTTTTACTCCTATATCCAATTAGTAATATAAAAAGACTTGTATATCGTAGAATTTAATTAGGTGAACCAATAAAATTCAATGAATAAAAATACATATACATAGGTAAAAGATCATGATCTGCTCTACTTTTTGTGCGCGTGGTAGTTACCTACGTCGGGAATGTGCCTGTAAAGTACAAAATACATACTTATGTGCTGTTGAAGTGAAACTCATGAAACAAACTCATGAAACGGAAAAGCCACCGCAAAATGAGACAAACAAAAATAAATAGATAGGATTAACCTGCGAGAGAAAGAGATACAAGTCTATGCGCCTGCATGTAGCCTTCAGAAAATGCGTCATAGTTAACGTGATGTACTTATTCACGTGTATTAATAAATAATATATGAAACGTAATATTTTACATTAAAATATGTATTCAGCACTTTTTTCAAACCGCGCCGACTTCCAAATTAACTAAGTTCTTAAAAGTATTATTTTCTACTTTTTAGTTTAGATTTGTTTAGTTTTGAAGTCGGTTTTTGTTTTTTTGTTAAAAATAATTTATTTTCAATTTTTTTGCGGAAAGTAGATACGTATTTTGTTTATATAATTTAATATAAAATGGGTGTAGGGTAGGCCAACTAAACCACTGCTTTAATGAGTCATCGAGGTTTCGGAATAAACGTTATTAGGCAATCGAGATTTGTCCACGTCCAGTTTTCCGCCTAACTTCCAGACGTTAATGGTTATACAATTATACCTTCTATTATAAGGTAAACCTAATAGCCTGAAAGTATACAACTATCGGTCCATAAGTGCGTATAATATTGAAAGAATTTTCTTTAAACTGCTAACCGTTGAGGAGTTGTACCTTCCATCATCAGTTATGGTACGTGACTTAAATAAACGGATAGTCTATAAAAGATTCGGCCAAGTATCGTTAATTTGCTCCTAAGGATTGAAGAGTTCCGTTACTTCTTCATGGATCCCATAATCAGAACCTTACCAAACTCTCATGAAACTACCCTTGATTTCCAATAAAAAAAGAATCATTGAAATCGGTTGGCGTGATATTGAGTTATTCGTCCATTTTTCGCGCACACACTTCATGCATTTAAGACTTTTATGAATTTCTTATTGATGCCATTGTCAGAACTGAACTAAATTAAAATTGGACCACGCGGGAATCACCACCTTTCAAATATAAAAAAAGAATTATCAAAATCTGTTCACCCAGTTCAAAGTAATGAGCTAACAATCAAACAAGTTTGGAAGTCGGTTGAAAATAATTTAAACATGGTAAAAATATTTAAAAAAAACAAACCTTTTATAACCATCCTGATATTCTATATTTAGCTCGTTCTCTTGTTAGGCTACTTTTCTGAAGTTTCTCTTCTGCTGTGTTGCACACACCCACTTTTTTTTCTAATCCATTTTATTATCAGTTTCAGCTTATAGTTGAAACAAAGACATAAACAAGTTGTTTCGATAACTTTTCACATCCGCTGCACTTTCTAATTTTTCGCATGTTTAATATTGAAAATAACTAAATTTTATGCACTGTAGGAGGCTATTCGAATGGGAAAATCAGGAAATATCTGCCGCGGCGCTGGTCGGGTGGCTCATCTTTTGGTATTACTTCCGAATGTGGATGACCCCTCTTCTGCTGGTCCTACCCTTTGCACACTACTGGCTCTTACAGAGAAGTATGTTAATGACACGTAAAAAATCTTTTTTTAACATAAATGATATTATTATTAAAATTAAAAAATACATTTGTAAATTACACTATTTTAATTCAATTTGCTTGTTATTGGTTGCTTCAAAGCTTACCAGTTTATCAGTTAATGATTACTTTGCCAATGTCTCGTAGAATGTAGATAGAGGTGATATTTTATAATATGTTAAAAATAAAGTAAATCCTTTGTAAATTTTGGACCTAATTACAAAACACAATGGCACAATGATCCTGGGACATATTTGACTGAGATTATTTATTTTTTTGTTGTATTATTTTAATCATGTATACAAAGACATAATTTTAAAACATAATTAATTTTTAAGCAATATTGTTGCAGGCAACAATAGCCCAGTTCTAATACAGCAAATAGACGAGGTAGACAATGCAGAGGAGGAACCGGAAACAAAGGTAAATAAGTAAATTAATTATTAGTTGTTATAATTTGGATAAATAAATTTAGTACATGCCATTTAAGTGAACATACATATTTTCTTTTTTCCTTATATTGACTCTTTTCTTATCCACAACACCCTAAACAAACTCTGAAAACCAACCCAAAATGCTGCTATCAAAATGAGCAGTGTTTAAAATTATGAAGGTAAGGTTGAATTTACGGAAATAGCACAAAAATGCGGATATAACCATTTAGAGATTTAGCTATTTTTAATATATGAACAATATTTATAGAGTAGGACAAAAACGCCTAATATATACGCCTATAATTATCCAAGTCCAAGGATTTTCCTTGGCACTAAATATGACGATGGCGAATTTTTTACATTTTAATACTTAAATTTATCTTTAAAAATACTTAATACCTATGTATATGTCTACGAAATATTATCTAAATAAGGTATTATAAGTAATATACTTAGTTGATTGGGAAGTTTTTAAAACTTCTAAAAATAGACAATAGACCAATAGATGTCTTTATTTTCTCGCCAATAGTAATTAATCTTCCACTTTTGAAGAAAAGGCACTATTCATTGTTGATGGAAATATTTCTCAGTTACGTTACGAAAAAAGATTTTTCGTTTGTTATAGTTATTATAATAATAATATGTTTAATAAACTTTGTAGGATTTCATCAAGTATTATTTCATGTATTCAGGCCATACTACTGGTAAAATGCGGGTTGACGAACTACACGTCTTTCGTAAAGTTGCTTGTTTTTTCCTCTGCCGTTACTCAAATGCTAATCGTGTTAGAAATGATTCTCACATAAAATATTAGAGTTCATACTCAGATTTGAACCCGCTTCACTTGGCTTCCCATGCGAGCGCATTACAACTGGGCTGCCACTGGCTCCTATTGCCTTAATGTTACAGTATAGTATTATGTTATCTGTGATGTTACTAACCTCACTGTTTGTTGTTCCAGGACGATAAAACGATTAAAACTCGTCTCAACGAGCTCCAAGATCTCACTTTAACAATTAAGAATGGAATCGATTATGTGGTCTCATTACTAGAAAGGATAAACAAGTTAGTTACAATATATTTTTTATGAATGTAAAAGTTGGTTTTGCTTTTGTGGTTCCAGATCTAACAAGTAATTTTTATTTAATAATATCAATATCAAGAAGTAAAAGAGAATGAAGAAGGACTGCAGATGCTTTTTAACTATCCGCTTTTACTTTTTCTTTCTTCTGTCGCACCTCCACTAATTGAATTTTACTGGTATTATAAAAAAATCCTTATTTATTCTGTTACTTTAAATATATACTGGACTTACTCTTCTCTTTTTTAAATAATACCTACCTATATGAAGATCGACACGTAGATCGACACGAGTTAACCATATCAATTAAAAAAATATAATAAACTCAGTTTATCAGTGTTGCAGTAGTAATAAATATATGTACAACATTGTGTTCACTTACAAATAGAATACAGGCCATTGTAAGTATAATTAAAAGAGTTTTTATTGTAATGTGTAATGAGTAATGACTAATGATTTAAATTTAGTTCATTAGAGTAATCGCATATTTAATATGCATTAAGAAAGATAGGCAAAGAGATCGAAATCCCAAATGCTATGTTCTCTACATTTGATTGGCCCCAAGAGTAGGCCAAAAATACAATCGTCCAAAAAAGTCTTCAAAAATCTTCTGAGGTCTGTCCCTATTTCACCTTCCATTCACTCTTTCACTGTATATAGCCTTGCTCATTATTTTATCATTTATTCGGTTTAAGTAAAAAAACTATTACCTATGATACCAAATTTCTACTACGAAGAATATTGAACGACTCCTACGTAGTTATAAAGTCTTAAACTTTAAAGCCAGTTTAAAACGTGCCAATTTGCTTATACATTCAAAGTTGAATACAAAATATACTATTTGTGGCCGGTGTAACCATTGATTTATTATAAAAAACATTATAAGGCTATACTTAATAGCTATGTTTATAAGAACCGATGGATTTTTTTCATATAATGATGATGACATTACAATATTCAATATAACAAAAACTAAGTACGTACTCATAATGAGCCCTCTTACAAAAAAGTCAAAGGATAATAGATTCCGTCACTTCAAGTTTTATCTACGACTAAGTATCTATGTAATGTATGTAATACGTATATAAGTAGTAGGTATAAAATAAAATTGAGTAGTGTCCGTAGAATTGAAGCAACTGGTGGCTATTCAAAATCAAATTAACTTATAACAAACATATTTAAAAAATATATTTATGAATAACTGATTTATTCTGGATATTTTCAACTAACATCAAAAAGGAGAGAAGAAAAGACTCTTAATTTGGTTGTACTTTTTTACGTTTGTTACCTCAGAACTCTTTCGTTTATAAACAGATTTTTGAATTTTTTTTTCTTAAAAGCATATACTTCCAATTTAAATTAAAAAATCTAACAGTATTGTATTTAGCCCTTTTTAATCTGGGAACGGGTCTCAATACGAGATGGATCAGCCCATAGTCCACCTCGCTGACCAAATGCGGGTTGCTAGGTTCTCTACATGCAGGTTGCATCACGATGTTTTCCTTCACCATAAGACAAGTTATCATATTAAAAATGATTCACACATGAAAATGTCAGATGTTCAAGACGCGGACTTTAACCTTTTCTTAAAAAACTTACTTAGGTACTTCTTGCTTTGCATACGATAAAAATAGAAAATAATAACTTTAAAAAAGTATCAGATTAATCGATTAGGCACCTATAGAAATTAAAACTATCAATTAATTATTTTTTAGGTGTTTTTAAAAGTTTTTATGTTTTATACTGCACTTATTTGGGGCTTTAAGTTTTTATAACAAACGTATATAGACGAAGAGAGAGAGATTACTAATTATAATAGATTAAAATAATTGTAATGTTACGAACGATATAAAATAGTTAAGATTAGATGACCTTAAGTGCTGTAATAACTTGAAATGTTTAAATTTTTTGCAGTTTGGTGAACTTCAGTGTGCCCTATTTGAGTTACTTGGCTATTATAGCTCTCGTAGCTGCCTCATTTGCCTTCTACTTTATCCCTGTAAATTATTTATTCATGGCATTTGGTAAGTACTATTGTTTTTAAATGAAAATCATTACTTAAAATGTATAAAAAAATGTAGTTCGTTTGTCTTAATGATATCTCATTTCTCTAGGTATTGTTAAGTTTACACGTAAGTTCTTGAACCCGAAGAGAGTGCCGAACAACGACCTGCTAGATTTCATATCTAGAGTTCCAGATAATGAGATTTTGGTAAGATACTTATAATAAGTTAATACTCCACACAGTCGACTGATCTGTAGAGTCATCTAAATAGAGCAATATTGGGGAAAGTGCGAAGTGAGACGTAAGAAAGCTGACGCTCACGATTATCGTATAATTACTTTATAATAAGTATTTAGTTTGCAAATAATATACCAACTGTCTAAATTTTTGTCAATTTTTATCAAGATCAAAGGCGATAACCTACTGTATATTTTTATACTGTGAATAACATTATTTAGTGCTTGATCGTTGTGCGAATAGTGCTGTTTTGTTCATTTGACTTTAGAATGTCATGTATTTTTATTATTTTGTTTGTTAAAACATTTCAATTTGAATGTAAAAAATGTATCGTATTTGCATATGATTATCAGTTTTGTACATTGCCTTCACTAAGGACGTAGGTAATAAAATGTCAAATGTATTAATTAAAACGATTTCGAAAACACACCTAAGATTATGCTCTATTAACTAAACATAAAAATTTTGCAATAATAACGTTACATTCTGTTTTTAATAATATCAATTTTTTTCAGCCTACTTGTACGATTTTTAATAGGTTTATGAATTCATTTCACAAATAAAAAAACAGCGAACTTAAGGGTGCTATCACATTTTTTTCTCGTATTTGACTCTCTTTAACTCGATTTTTGATGCGTGATCATGGTTTAGATATGGTCATAAAATTTAAAAAAATATATGGACGACAAATTTCGATTATTTATGTCGGAAGCGCTCTAAACAAATATTTCAATTTGTTTTCATAAATCAGTAAAAACCTTGTTTCTGTAAAGGATGTTTCAGAAAATTCTACTTTTGGGCTTCTTTTGATGCTTTTTTACCTTCCTTTAGTTCCTTTTAGTTTTTAATGATACCTGTGACTTAAAAATGAAAAATCGGTTAAACTATTTAGTAAAATTCCAAGGTTCGCCGCAAACAGTTAAAAAGAGACATTACCATGACATTATTATCATTTATTCTTTTCCAGAAACAATGGCGAGAGCTCAAAGTTCCTGAACCGACTACGAACCATCCGATCGATCCAGCAAAAAGTAGATAGCAAACAAGATAATATGTTATAGGTACCTACTGTAATTAGCTCTTCGGACTAGTGCCATACGGGAGAAGCAGGGTGAAAAAAGTATGTTAGCTAAACAACTGAGTGGTGAACTAATTAACTATTATTATTTATTTTATAAACATTGAAAAAATAATTTAAGTATTACATAATTTTGCATATTATGAATAAAATATTAAAAGACGAAGTATTTTTAAAAACTTACAAACTATAGGTATATTTCAAATGACCAAATGAATATACATAGAAGTTTTTTAAAATACTTAAATTAACAGAAATAAAATACTGAAATATAACATTTAACAGATGTAATTCTGTATATAAATTGTTATAAGCTCAATTTATGCTTGCCTTTAGTACTTATGTACGTGATTTTATTAAACCTAAGTACTATATTTATTTACTTATTTTTAAGTCGATATTATAATTATTGTACTTCAATATGATTCCTCATAATGAGACACTTATGGATGTTGTGACATTAGATTTAGTTTCTTTGTACTCTTGATTGGGTTCCGGTACGCCTAATTCCTTCCAATCTTTCTGTAAATGATAAGAAATATTAAACGTACTTTTAACTTTGTACACGTAGAAAGTTAGTACACTTATACTGTGATATAATGTCTCATGGTCATGCTCATCTCTTAATGGTCGTCAATAGACGATTAACCATATAGAGTTCGTTATATTGCCTATTAATGTTAGATTATAGTAATGTGTTTTTTAAATATCATATTAAATTAAAAAGCGACTAGAGTGTTATTATGATAAGAATTGTAGATAATATTATGTTTTGTTAACTACTTTCCATATTAAATATTCATAATTATGCCAGTAGAAATAGACGAATTTTGGTAACCTCTCACTAAATTTCCGATTGAATTATCGTTATTTAAGGCTTAGAGGATCACTTACTGATCATGAAGTCACAAAATGCTGACAGATTCCGGTGGAGCTTCAGGCGCCATCTTGAAAAATGTTTTCGGCCGTTACCTCAGAAGCACTTAGGGCAAAATTTATTTTTTTCAAAGTCAAAGTCAACCATTATTGTATAGAATAAAAATTCTCATAGTTTGTGTCCTGTAAACTTTTTTTATAAAACATTTTGTGATTTTATGATCAGTTTTTACTGGCCGAAATATGTTAATCACTTGGCGAACTATTCAATTAAATCAAAATCAGAACCCCGCTGATATGCCGACATTCTTGCTTAGAATATAACTTAACTAAGAGTTTCTCTGAAGTCAATGAAATCCAATACCTATTTGATTGGGTGATGGTTACTAACAAAATTTGTATTACATTGATAGTAACAGAATAGCATGTAAAAAAACCATAAGAAAGCGAACTGTGGTATAACCTTAATGCATTTTTTATGTATTTCATAATGTAAATAGTCTGAATAAGATACAAAATGATACGTTATATTTTTTATAAGTATTAAGTGATACTTTACCAATATTTCGCTGTCCGGCACTCTAGAGAGGAAATCTATCAAATCATTATTCAGTACTCTGTCTGGATTTAAAATTTTTCTCGTGAATTTATATACTCCTGTAACAACATTATTAAATAAACATATTTTTATTCTACTGTACTACTCTTTTATTTTAATATCTCAAAGGTTATACTTGTTATAAAAATAAAATTTTAAACTAAATAGAATGACACTTACCTAAGCCCATTAAAAGGTAATTAAAGGGAATTAAGTACAGAACCGCAGCGGCCATGATTAAAATTATCATGGATACGTAACTCAGAAATGGAACTTTAAATGTTATTAAGCTGGAAACAAAAAAAAATAATTTGTATGTTATGTGCATAATTATAATTGATTCATATATTACTTATGTATTTACTATTTAGTAAGTATATGTTATTAAATCATACTACGGATTATATTGGATTACCAAGACAATATGCCAGCGACAAACTGAGCGCGAACGAGTTTATAAGTATTATTAAAGCAATTACCTTTGTAGCCTTTCAATGTATGATACAATAAATTCTATTCCATTTTTTATTGTAAATGTCATTATTTTAAGGTCATGTATTTTTCCGCTGAACGATTTTTCATCCTAAAATATGATAACAAAAACATTGTTGAATATATACCTGTTTACAGTAAAAATCTAAATAATTAGTAATAATGCGTAACTGTGCTGTAAACAATGTGAAAAATATTACAAAATTGAAAATTGTATTGCAATACCATGCGACTCACCGTCGCGTCGCTTCGCATTGAATAGTTAAACCTTATACTTATTATTTGTCTATACATAGGTATAGAAATGTAGGTATTTAAAAAAGACCCTAAAATCATCCCCTTGATTGGTCATAAACCCCGAAATACTCTTAACAAAAGTACTCGTAGATATAATTGATGAGATTTATATCGCTGACTTGAGAAATTATTGAATCTATTCTAATAGAGAAATCTCTATTCGAACTTTCGCAAATAATCCCCTTTTAAAACAATCCTAGAGTTGAGGGGCTCAAACTATCTCCATTTTTAATGATTTTTATTTTTAGGTATATTCATTATTCATACTTAAACCAATTAACACTTTTTAATAAAACAAAGGAACATACTGTTTCTTAAAAGCAAATTGGATACAATTGGTAATTTGGCCTTATTGTGAAAAACTCGAAGAAAAAGGATTTAAGGCAAGAAAAAGAACACAATACATATAAAAACAACAAAACACATGTAAAATATATGGGAAATGAGAAAGCAACGGACATATTATTATAAAGCACATATCACTAATAAAGTTTGAGAGTTAGAAGATCAAATTCGAACGAATCGTTACGCTTTAGCTGAGCAGATTTCCAGAAATTCAATTACTACTGGACTTCGAGGGAGGGCGCTGAAACTCAATTAATCGCGTAACGAGCGGGATAAAATTGTTTTCCTATAATTGTGTTTTCCATGATAAATTAAAAGTAAATTTTAAATGTATTCATTTCTTTTTATTAGACACGAAAATAAGTTTTTTTTAATTAATAAAACCAAAAATATGTTAACATAGGAATTAGTGCTATGCAGTTCACCATCGTCAAACAAAATAAAATAAAACATATTCATATATTATATATTATATTAATCTAATCAGATGTTCTATAATATCTAATCCTCATAAATAATAGTGTATATAAATAATTGACCTACCTTAATATCCATTTCCTTATTCGCATTGTCTAGAGTTTTATACGTAGTATCTGAAAAAAATTAGTATATTACTTATAAGAGTAGATAATTAAATAATCGTTTATATATTATATGAACATCGAGAGGAGGGTAAAAGGGTGTGCACTTGCACCGCCCTACTGTTAAAGGAAATATATGAAATTAAAAGATACAGAAATAAAATTATATGCGTAAAATCCCTGTTTAAAGTAAGATATCTTCAAAAATTATAAAGTTTATCATTTAAAGATAAGTTACCGAATTCTATAATACTATTAATTATTTTTATTAGTTATAATAATATCAATATTTCAATAACTATTGTGGTAGTTAATCACTTTGTAGTTTGTCACCTATCTCCTCACTCGTTTCGCTCAAATGCGTCCCTTAGGAACCTAAAAGTAGTCTACGTATTACTCCAGGGGATAGTCTATCTGTATACTAAATTTCATCCAAATCCGTCCAGCTACTTCAGTGTGAACAAAACAAAATGATTATTTTATAAAATTTGTCGGCGGCCGGCTACTTTATCTACAAATCCGACTACTAGTCGGATTATAGCACATATTATAATTCACTTAACATTTTATTCGCTAATGAAGTACTCGACGATATAAACGATAATATTTACAAGCGTCAAATACGGTGTGGTCATTAACCATAAAGTAATGTATAACTAATACTTATAGAGTGCAAGATGTAATCGCACTTAGGATGTAATGGATTTTAAACAAATATTATTATTACAGTGTTTATATACAAATCCTTATCTTTCCTCGAGTGACGAAATTTAATAAACATCTTTAATCCAAATGTCTATTCAATAACATTTAGATTTGAAGGAAAGGTGTGAGGAAGTTTCCCGACCGCACACCTTTTTTATTTTCGTAAATATCTATAGGTCCTTATATTATAAAATGTTTACTGTATGTTCGTTTGTAGCAGCTAAACTAAAAGACTGCTAAAACAATTTTGAAAATTCTTACACATATCAGCGAGGAGCACGAGCCATATATTATTTTCAAAAAATTCGGTATCCACGAAAATTACACAAAGGTAACCTAGGGTTTCAAAAATGTTGCATCTACTCTTCTTACATAAGTATATAGATAAATATTCACGAACGAGGATAGGGTGAAAGGCTAGAATGTAATATAAAGGGTAGCTACTCACCTCGCTGTCGGTTAAAGATTAAATTGTATATGTACGGTGTCAATAATAAGAGAGGCGTATTCCATAAACGGAGGTAATTACAGAATATTAACCAGCCAAGCAACATGAAAAAAGAAAATTCTCTGTCTTCCCACTCAAATAAACGCCTGAAAATGAAATAAATATTTAGTTTATAATATATATTTATTTATAATATAGTGTTTATCCTTTTTTTGTAAATCATTAATATATTTTTCCCCATTTAGGTATTTTATTAATTATTATGAGAGTTTTATGTATGTGTTTAGTATTATATAGATATACCTACACAATCCAATCTTTAAAGTAAATATATATTAGTATTTTATTTAATTAAGTAGATAATAATTAAACTATATATTTTACAAATTACATATCCAACAACTTACTTATAATACTCATTAATTTCCTGGAGTAAAGCCAGAAGGTCTGATATATATTTCATGTTACTGTATATAAGCGGAATGTCGAACTTTTCTGGTCTCCTTATGTATTTTACTTCTTTGGATTGGAATAATCTTAATGTAGCTTTGACCTATGGAATAAATGATAAATAATGTTTTACATGAATTACCAAAATTAAATGAGCAATAAAAAATAATTCACCTTGTCGTGGGGGAGAGGGCGTCTCAGTAGCGTCCGACAAGCCAGCCGGGCGCGAATCAAAAAACGCTTACGGAGGTAGCCCACTTCAGTGGGTGGTGTGTCATATGGGTCGTTTCTGGTACTTCTCTGATAGCAGAGTGGATTGTGTAGCTACCCCTTAGCTGTGTGGTCTGCTTCGGCAGACCTGTCGTTGGTACTTCGTGGTTAAATGCGTAAACGATAAACGATCCTGCGCCGTATCACTAAGATAACTAAGATAAGTATGTTGGGTTTTAATAGGTAGTACTGTTTTATTAAGCCAGTGAGTCCCAAATAATCACCAGTGGTATGCGTAAATGCAATGCCCAACAATAAAAAAAGTTATCCTTGTCGTGGTGGTTACGCCAGTTCATAGTCTTATCTGTACCGTAAACTCGATGGTTCTAGTCCTGGCTCAGGCCATAAAATTGGCCATTAAGTTAAGTTAGAGTTAAGTTACAGTTTCTTATTACGGAATTTTCAATAACAAAACAACCCATAGTTTGGTAGTTATCGGCGTTACCCCTCGTGTATCGAAGACTACGTAAAGCCGAAGCATTAATTTTCACCGGCCGTTTTAAAGTGACACTATCCGACAGGAATAGAGAGTGCACTTGTGTTTGCGCGTACACTTATGCTCTCCTATCTCCTGCGCAGTTGGCTAGTCTACGTGAGATTGCCAAATCGGTAAGAAAGGCATTATTATAGAATACTACTAATATACTACTTACTGGATTCCAGACTAAAGTCATCTGCAGCAATATCCGCGGGCAATTCCCCTTGGCGCTATTTCGTTTCGTTCTATCTTTCAACGCATACCACCGCGTTACACCATTAGATATTTTGAGTAAAGGAATAGATACTTTGCCTATAGATTCGTTTAGAATAGCATTTGTTATTGACTTGTCGTATACTTTAAGATCTAATGTAGATGAAACGTCATATACTTTACTGTAAAAATACACACACACATACACATCTTATCATTTTATTTCAGGCAGATCCGCCCGCGTTCTTAAAAGACCTTAAACCGAGATCTGATATTTTATACCTATATTACTATATACTAATACTTTTAATCTAAAACCTTCACCAAAACAAGCTGCATGCTAAGAAATAAGTTCCATGTCTATCCGTTGTGTAATTTTTGTAGTTAGAGCAAACAAAAAAAACGTCTCGCCATTTCATAGTAGGTATAGAGAAGAAATATGCATACTCTATGGAAAAGAAGATCATAACAGCATAAGCCCCATACGAATTTATATAAACTATAGGGGGGACATAAGTTTAAAAAGCATGTAAGCCAAACACCCGAATGAATTAAACAATATTATGTACATGAAATTCATTTAAAAATCTACACCATTGATATACTAGGAAAAAAGGTGTAGATAAGTCATACGCGCTCAAAAAGCGGCACACGAAAACTAGGCTGATTGGCCCACCTGAACTTAGTCACGCGTTGACGACGCACTGTCGCGAATTATATTTGTCTCTTTTTCACTGGCGATACTTGAATCATGCCATCCTATTTTGACAACTAATCGTAATGTAGTGTGTTCAGTGTTATTGCAATATTTTTAGTTATTCATGTGTGCGTTAGTGTGCCATTTTTGAAGGTAGAATGTCGTTTAGGTAACGTATCTACACCTTTTTACTTATAATATCATTGCTCTGCACATATTTAACATTAATTTAAATTAATTGAACAATTTGCAAATTTCGATCAGTAAACGATACAAAATTACTTAGAAAATCCCAATAAGTAAATTAATTAAGTATAAATTAATATCCTCATAATTACAAGATATAGCACTTATTCCAGCGTGGCTCAGCGCTGGGCCCGGCTCTGTGGGTTTCAACCCTTTCATTGTCAATTTCCAGGGTGCAATAAGCGTTTGGTTTGCTCGTGAATCCTCTCGCACAAATAACCTTTATATGTAATAAGCCAACAATATTCCAATCTGGTGGAAGCTCTTGAATTCTCTAAAATAATTAAAAGTATTCCTAAATGTAGAGTCATTGGATTTCTATTTTATGTTCTTAATTTTATATTCCTCTTTTTATAGTTAGGTACTACCTATTAAGTCCAATATGGATTAATTGATTTTTTTTTAATTTAAGTTAAATTACTTACTGAATTATATATTTTTATATTTAAACTGCCTCGTTGGTGTAGTGGCTAGCAAGCACGGCCACTCATCGAGAGGTCCTGGGTTCGAGTCCCGGGTCGGGCCAAGTTTAGTTTTTGAGTCTTGCTGTTTAGTAAGTCTCAGTAACAGTAACAGTGTGTCACCCCCGTGCCTCGGAGAGCACGTAAAACCGTCGGGCCTGCGCCTCTACTCTCACTGGTCGTGTGGAGTAGTCGTCCCACCGTAGTAAGAGAGTTACAGGAACAGAGAGTGCACTGTGCGCGTACACTTGTGCACTATATTACCTCCTGCGCCGTTGGCTCGTCTCATTGAGAATGGCCGCCATGGTCGAAGTCGGTCGGAGAACATTATATTTAAACATATAGTAAAGATACACATTTCACTGATATATGAATTCAATTAAAACTATTAAACATATTTTTAAGGGTTAGTATAAACAGTATTACATGTCTGTCATCACAGTCGTTTGACACTAAAGCGTTGCTAGGTGCTGCGGCGGGACGAATTGCGCACATTGTTAAGGAGATATGTATGACTCCATAGCCATCACCTAGTTCTTGCCAAATTTCATGCGTGCGCTCCTTCTCGTACAAAGATAAATCTATAACACAGCTTCAGTACACAAAACATTAATAATTTAATAAATAAGGTATTATAATGATAAATTACTCAAATATTAAAAAAACTTACCTTCCCATAGCGTTTTTCATTTTTCCCTTATCATGTAATGTCAAATGAAGACAATGCTCTTCAAAAAGGTGTAATTGAAATCGCTCCCTCCATTCTGCCCTTTGGCAATTTGGAACACTTTTAGATGTAAAGGTCTCCGATCCCAACCTTAGGATAAGTTATAAGGATAAGTTTAAGTACCTACATGTTTACGAGTATTGTACAATCATCAGACGTTATTTATAAAACGAAATGATAAATAAATTAATATTTAAAAACTTAACAAACAAGCTTTTATACATAGTATATTGTAATAGGTGAGTTTAATTAAAAGTTTTTTTTTACGTATTTATTCATCCATATCACTGTAAACAATCTTCTATTTAGAATGACGTCATTTAGCTAACCATATAATATTGTCTAAACTAAATGCATGCAAATTTTCAGCTTAATCGAATGAGTACAACTGTTTTTAATCAATGCAAGATTTGACTCGAACAAACACTTGTACTCGTACAAACATTGCAAGTTAAATAAAAGTTAGTAAAAATGTATACCTGAGTGTTTTTCAGAAAAAATGACCCTGTGACGATCAGGAAATATAATTTTGGCATTACATTAATTTGTTTATATTTACTCTGGTATTAAAGAATAGATTATTAACTAGCTAAATATGCTATTTAAATTAAAATTAAACCATTATAATAAGAAATATTCAAGTTTTTCTGTCAGCATATGATGCAAAGTATTCCTGTAAGTCACAAAATATAATCGATCAGAAATAAAACAACCAGGTATTGAAACAAAATTAACTTATATTAGCATAAAGATATACCTAAAATCTATCCAAAAATAAAAAAAAGGTAGTTTAATTCTTTCAAATTAAAAAATAATCTGCGAAATAGTTTCATGTTCGTCACTCCTCGGACACGTCGCACTTGAAAAGTTGTCATTACTAATGATACATGTTACAAATTCAAAAATCAAGCAAAGTGAGAAGTTTTTGGCAATAACAATATACTGATAATGACAACATAAATACTATAAAACGAAAAATAAATATTTTAAAACCATTTTTATACCATTCAGGATATGGGACAGTGACTATTACGAAAATTGCGTGACGAATAGGAATATTTGAGCAGCGTCCACAATGCTGGTTCAAACACAATCACATAGGAAAAAGCGTAAACTTAATATTATTAATGAGACCTTTTAGATTTATCATGCCTATTTTATACATATAAGTATTAAAAAATATAAAGTTAGATCTGTAATCTTTTTTCGATTCTTTTTTAGTCTTGCCAACTGTTTTTGGAGCTCAACTTCAAATTTTTCAGGATTTTGCCTAAATTTTTCGCGACATTTCTTTGCCCTTTCTGCTGCGGTAAGCGCCATTTTCTTCTACGACGAAACGAACAAAATAATTACTATTTCCAATAACTACTTCCTCCCACGTAGATCTCACACTCATCCTGGAGAAAAAGTTCGTAAATCCAACGCATGCAAAGAGAACCAAAATAAGGAGCACTGCAGTAATTTTCTGATATCGCTTTTAACATTAATTTAAATCAAAATATGTTAAAATCTTGTCAACATCCCAATAGACTACCATAGCTGCTAGCAGAGTGATCATTCATACGAGTAAGTATGCATAATTCGAACTTTGACCTGAAGGCTGAAACAAAAAAGGTATCATAGCTATATCTTATTAAATGGAAAACGGAATTTTAATATATGCAGTCGGAAACATACACACCACGCAGGTATTAGAAAACAATTGTGTACAACACTCTTTTTTTTTTTAAATCCAATGATGATAGTTCGGATAAAGCATCTTCCTGCTCCCTGGTTGAACGACGAAATCAAAATACTACAACATAAGAAAAATTTAGCTAAAATTAAATTTAGTGCCAACGCGAACGATGAAAACCTTCGTAGGTATAAAAAAGCTCGTAATCTATGCAATAGAGTGTGTAGAGATAATCAACGACGCCATATCCATAAATCCGTGGTTGAGGAAAAGGACTCATCCAAAGTCTGGAAATTTCTTAAATCCATAGGAGTAGGAAAAGCTCGTCATTTTGCAAATCCTCAAAATATTAATCTTAATGAGCTTAATAAGCATTTCTCTTCCTCTGTTGCCATTAATGAGGCTACCAAATTAAGAACTATTAATCAAATTTCAGCTTCATCCTCTCCTAATAATGATCAGTGTTTTTTCTTTAGTCAAATTACAGATAGTGATGTTAAGAAGAATATCCTTGCGATAAACTCTGATGCAGTCGGTGCTGATTGCATTAGTCGTAAAATGATCATTCCCATCCTTGACATCATATCTCCTGTTTTAACTTACATATTTAATTATTCTATTAATAACGGTGCTTTTCCTTCATCTTGGAAAGACGCGCACATCATTCCTCTTCCGAAAAAAATTAATCCTACTAGATACAATGACTACCGTCCTATTTCAATCCTTCCATTACTATCCAAAGTCCTTGAGCGTCTAATTCAACATCAACTAACTCAATTTCTTTGTAAACATAACCTCCATAATCCCCTACAATCCGGCTTTCGTCCAGGTCATAGTACGACTACTGCACTAGCTAAGATTACTGATGATATTCGCATGGGCATGGATAATCAGCAAGTCACCGTACTTGCATTGTTAGACTTTAGCAATGCGTTTGGTACTATAGATTTTGATATCTTGCTGGCGTCCTTAGGTTCTTTTAACATATCTCCTAATGTAATTAACTGGTTTCGTAATTACCTGTGTGAACGTCGTCAACGTATACGAATCCACGATTCGTACTCAGATTGGCTTCCAGTCAAAGCTGGCGTTCCACAGGGTGGCGTGTTGTCTCCTCTATTATTTTCACTTTTCATTAGTAATATTTGTCAACATATCTCTTCTCTCTACCACCTCTATGCTGATGATTTACAAATTTATAGCCAAGCAAGAATTACTGACCTACCTACAGCAGTTAACGATATAAATAACAATTTATTAAATATTACCACTTGGAGTGAGTCATTTGGGCTACAATTAAATCCTTCAAAGACTCAAGTCATTATTATTGGCAGCCCTAAACTTATATCCAAAATCGATTTCAACTCTCTGCCTAGTGTCGTTTTAAACGGTGTAAGTATACCATTCAGTAAATCTGCTAAAAATCTTGGAATTATTATAGACCAAAACATGTCGTGGGTATCTCAAGTAAGTGAAGTGAGTAGGAAGATGTTTGCTTCGGTTGCATCTCTTAGGCGTTTGCGTAACTTTCTCCCTATTTCCACCAAAATTTCGTTAGCACAATCCCTCCTATTACCAATTCTTGATTATGCTGATATTTGCTATCTCGATATTACCGAGGAGCAATTAAATAAACTTGAGCGTCTCCAAAATCTTTGTATACGGTTCATATTTGGTTTACGTAAATATGACCATGTTTCAGAATTTCGTAAACAGCTCAAGTGGCTCCCTATCCGCCTTCGCAGAAATACTCATATCCTTCATCTTCTTTACTGTATTTTGTTTGATCCATGCACTCCTCCTTACCTCAAGGAACGTTTCTCATTCCTTGGAGACACCCATTCCCGTTTTCTTCGCTCTGACCACAACCTAACCCTAAAAATTCCTTCTCACTCTTCTGCCTATTACAGTAACTCCTTCACCATTACAGCTCCTCGTCTCTGGAACTCTCTTCCTCAAACTGTCAGGCATGCGAAATCGCTAAAAATTTTCAAAAAACGTTTAAAAGATCACTTTTTACACTTTGAATCCTGAATAAACTCTTACTAAAATGTTATTGTCTGTATTAAATCAACTATAGTTATTAATAAATCTTGCCTTCTTATATTTTATATATATATATATATATATATTTGTATATATATTTTTTTATATATTTATTTATATATGTACATTATAAGTATATTAATTGTTTAAGTAGTATTTTATCTAGTTATTGGTTAATTATATTTATTTTCTATTTATTGATATTTGTATGTTAAGTATCTATAAATTTATACTCTATCTTTCTCTTTATTTATTTTTTCGCACCCCCTCTTTCTTATAACATTTTCCTACACCTAAAGGTTGCCTGGAAGAAATCGCTTCTTTAGCGATAAGGCCGCCTCTTGTACTTTTTCCTATTTTGTTCTCTGTTTCTGTTTATTTTCTTGTTTTTGGGTGTACAATAAAGAGTTATTATTATAGTTGCGGAGATTATCTACTTACAAACAAACAATACACATTTTACCTCTTTACAATACCAAATTAACACAATTAGTTTAACAAAATTAAAATAAAATTTTAATATATTTCGTTATACGTTAAGCTTTACAATTCAAGTTCGTCACGATTTTGTTCCGGTAGTATGTCACATGACGCACAGGACGTGACGTTTTCATCCCAGGGAACTTTTAAAATTAAAAATAACGAATATTTAGTTAAAATACCTTGTGTTTAGCTTTACTAATCTAATATAGGTTAGTATATGTTTTAAATATAATATTATACGTAACGAAAACGAGTTTATTTACCTTTTAAATACTGTCACTATCCAGAAAACTTTTTTTGTACGCCGAAGACACCAACACTTTCGTCTCAATTATTGTCGCAATTGACGTTAAAAACAACAATGGCGGTATCGTATAACGATGATAATGTTGCCAGGAAGGCAAAAAAAATACAAATTGTAGATTTTGTCTTCTGTAAGATATCAAATTTACCGTGACGCAACTGGATTTTCCGGTACTGTGATTTTCGTAGGACAACATTAAAATAATGATATTTTTCAAAATAACTATATATATATCATATAAAGACTGAAAAGACACTTTTAGATATACAGAGACTATGTTCAAGCACTTATGCATACTCAAAGACTAATATTTATCAAATGAGATGTATTTGAAAACTCCGAGAGCACCATGGGACACACGAAATCTTCACCTCCTATTTTGCTTTTTTTTTAATATAAAAATAACTGTCTGCTTTTTACAGACATTTTTAGTTTAATTCGATTTTAAAACATTTACCTAATTCATATAAAATTTCATTTTTCACATGTGGTATATAAAAATATAAATAAAAATATTTGAAGTTGTGGGACAGGCCGATTTCTTTATGGTCATTTTTTGTGAAAAACACTCACCTATACTTATTTTATGAAATATTAGCATCCGTTTAAAATACTATTTTTGTTTATTTATTTAGCAAATGTTATGGAAGAAACGTACCTAAATTTACAATAAATATTGTGCGATACGCCATCCTCAGGGACTGGGGGCAAACACTTTGCTTCAACTAGAACAATCGTTACGATCGTATCCCAAGACCGATTGATTTTTTTCAACTGCAACAATATTTTTAAGTAGAAGGAATTCACTTTATTTTAATCGAAATCTTTTAACAAACGCAGATTGCAGAGTATTTATTCTTAGGAGTTAGATACAGCAAATTTATGTTATCCAAAGTTTTCACGAGTTGGTCTGCAATGGACTACGAAACTAAAAATTCGATCTTAGCATGTTTTTGTCAAATATGTGATGTGTTACAAATTAATAGTTAGGATAGTTCTTATCCCGATAACTTCTTGTATTAAATTAAAAATAACGATTTTCATATTCAGAGAAAGAACCTGCGCAACGGCTACCCATAGCTACATTATCATCTTGAGGGTACAGATTCCAAAGAAAAAATATAAATAGTCTAAGTCCTACCACAGCAAGGCGTTGCTGTGGTAGGACTTAGACTAATCTAGCAGGCAGTAGTCTAGCAGGCATATATGGCAAGAAAAACGGAAACAGCTCATGATTGTTCATTTTCTAATGTTTAGCTTGGAGTCTGTACTAAGTACTAAGATAGTATTGTCATTATCATAATACATGAAACTTATCAAGATCAGTTGTAGTTGATTTAGCTATCGGAGAGTTCAACGTACGTTCACCTTGTCGTAGTGAGGAGGAGGGGGGCTCCTCAGTACCAGCCGGCAATTTTGCCGGGCGCTGATAATTAAACAAAATATTTTGAAAACCAGGTAATTAGCATTATAAATTAGCATACGAAAAGAATTAGACAGTGGTAAATATAAGTATTGGGTTAGGTTAGGCTTAATATTAAAAAAATAAATAATTTTTTCTTAGCTTACTCTATTTCCTGAACTTTTTACTAGCGCAGTTTCATTATTCCCTTTTAATTTCGGCACATTAGATAATGAATTGGAGCGCCACCTGTTGGAGTAAAATCACTTCAGTAAAACTACACATTCAAACAAATCAAGACTACGTGCGACGTGAAATAATTAAGGTCCATGTTTGTATTTTATATTTATTTTTATAATTATACATTATTATAAACGAAGGGTACAGGGGCAAAACAAGGAATGTCACAAAATTATTATTTTTTAATTAACATTACAATCTATAATTCGTAGCAAAATCTTAATGTTCCCATACTTTTCAACTTTTTTAATTATATGTGACATTCCTTGTTTTGGCCCTGTACCCTTCAAATTAAGATGAACCAGGTAGGTCACTGAAAGTACGGACACTAAAACTAAAAATATTGTATTTTATTCAGGCCTTTGTAACGACTCCTCGCTGGACACTTTGTCCAATCATATTTTACTTTTAACACCAACCAAACTATGCTATAAAAGATACAGAGTAGGTATGAGATAGAATACAAAGTTCAAGAAATAAAAATTAATTACTCTATAAAATACAAAATTTAAATATAATAATTAAACTTAGATTAAAGATCGAAAGGAAAATTCTCTCCTATTTTAACGTCACTCAAATCGGTTATCACTTATTGTCGCAAATAACTTACAGATTCACATTGCCTCGTCTTCTCCGAAAGGAAAATGTATCCTTTATTTTCAAAAAATCCATCCAGTATTAAAATTAAAACGTCTCGTTATACCGAGCCACTTATTGATATACCTATCAATAATTCTTTGTATAAAGATACTAATATATTTACATTTACGTCCTTCTTACGACACACTATAATCTTATCAATGTTAATTTATGATAAAAAAAATTATAATCCGAGATTTAAATAGAGATATTGATCAATGAACATGTTTTAATATTATTGTATTACATGTAAACAATTTCTATACACATATAATAAAAGCAATAATATAACTAGCATCCTACTTAGGTATGTAATGAAATATATAGATTTCATAGAACACATACATTCACGTATATACATACCACATAAGTACCTAAAAATATTTGAGTTTTATACTGAAGCGAAGCGTACGAGTAAGCATGTAGCAATCCCTAGATTAAGCGCGAGCGAAGCCGCGGGTTCCGCTAGTAAATGAATACAAAATCTTGACAAATATAATATATACTAAAACCTTCCTCGAGAACTAATATATCCATTGGTAAAACAGCATGACAATAATAGATACTTGAAATGTAAGATCCATAATACTGAAATTAAATTAAAATATCAGGCGTCCGAGCTTCGCTCGGTTTTTTTTTTTGGAAAAAATTAAAAAAAGAAAAAAATAATAATCGGACTGGAAACACCTGGAAACCGAGGACTTCTGGTTAGAGACCGGTTTCCGCTGTCAATCAATCTGAGCTATTATAATCTTGTGGATGACAGCGAAACTTACCTTCGTACCTATTCTAATGGTATTGTAGCTTTTTTTTCATTGCCTGAAAATATTGATTAAATAAAATAGAAGAAATAACACCTTTATACTAAAAGGAGCCTGTATATTCCATTTGTCTTTCGGTCTATTTGTCCGGCTAATCTCTGAAACATTTTTAACAGAAAAACAAAAACCGACTTCAAAACTATACAAACCTGAACTCAAAAGTAAAAAATAATACTTTTAATTACCCACTTAGTTAATTTTAAAGTCGATGCCAGCCAGGACGGACAGTTTTGACAGACAGACATCTTGTTTGCCTTTGCAATGAACTTTCGAACGGTATTTTGATTGTTTACAAATTGAGAAATTAACCGAAACCGAAAAGGTACATATTTAAGGTTATTTTGCTTTGCAATCAGTTCGTAACTATTTTAACAAAAATACATATTAAAATAAAGTGTAATATTAATATTTATTAAACAGTGGCTACTGTCTTCGTCCTCGATATCCTCGAGATTACAAATTTTGTATTACAACGATTTTACGTTTTTTTTTTCAAATAAGATTAGGATTTAGCTGTAGCCGAATACCTAATTCGGAAAGTTGTTTTTTCGGTTGTTCACTTTTTTAACGATATTTTTGTATATAAACAATATTATATTTTAATTCTATTTAAAAGCTGAGATTTCAACAAAAAAAATAAGGTCTGATACAGGTCATTTATCTAAAATTTGCTAATCAAATTTCTCGCCAGAAAATAAGGTAATTTTTTTGTTTTTTCTTCATAAAACATAGAATCATAAATATTTCGGTTTGAAAAAAATTGGGCTTGTTTGAAACACAAAAAAGAACATTTTCACCAATTTTCATGAAAACGAAAAAGTTTTTGCCAAAGTTACAAATTAAAATCTGAAAAAATGGTTTTTTGAGTTTATCTTGATAATTTTTAGGTTATGAGTAATAATGTGTGAAAAGGAAGTTTTAGATTTCTTATCTACAACTTTTACATTAACTCTTTTCGATAGGATGCATAGTTTAGCCGCAAATCACAAAAAACGAGTACAAAGTACAAACCCCTAAAAAGCACATATTGACATCCCCACCCCCTTCCAGAACTTTTTTCGAGTCTCTACTATTTTTCCTTAGTTATTTACATCATCAGCAAAATTTTCCGACCACTCGTATACTGCTAAGATTTTTTTGGTTTTTACGATATTTTAAGCGGTTTGGCACTAGTCTAATAAAATGGCACTGTGTAGATTTTATGAAAAAACGGCAAAGTTTTTTAAATATAAAATTGTATTTCAATATCATCTATTGTATATTATATTATATCAATACGAGTAGATATAAATAAAATTGAAGTATCTGTTTTCCACTTCAAATTAACAGCTTTTCACTAAATGCATATGAAAGTATATACGGTACTAACTCCAAAAACTCAATTTTGAAAATTTTTGTTTGTCTCTCTGTTTGTTCGGACTAATCTCTGAAACGGCTTGACCGATTTTGACGGAACTTTTAGCAGATAGCTTATGTTATAAGGAGTAAATTAAGGCTACTTTTATTTTATTAAAAAATGTTAAAAACCGTTTAATATATTTTAGAATAAGTGTTATTATTCTAAGCTGTTACATAGTACCTACTACCTATATGATATAATAATTATAGGTACTCGTAATTTGGAAAAAAAGTATCAAAAATAATCATTAATTCGGAATGTATTTACGTATGTATTCAAAACGTGCCACTGCAGCTGGGCATGGGCCTCTTAACATAACGAGGATTTTATTGAATAATACATATGTTTATTAAATAGAATTATTTGCATTATACAATTTATTTTGCCATCTATTGTCGAGGAAAATCAATAATTTATTTTTTCGCGCATTCTCACTATACAATTATACATAAAGTACCACTATTCTCCGGTAGAGGCGCTGCTTGTTAGCGTCTGCCGTCGCGTCCTCACTCCGCGAACTACCGAAATCCCATGGTGGCGCTAATGTCACATAATAATAGTGGGCTGTTTTTATGGTAGTCAGTAGTGTTATGAGAGAGGTTATGTAGAAAATATATGTAATAAGAAGTATCAATAATAATTCCACAAAATGGAGAAGAGAAAAGATTCCTTGAACATAGTGACAATGTGCCGATTTTGCCTTTCTCAAAGTGAATCATTAGAAAGTTTGTATGACAGGAATCGATCAGGAAAGAATTCTCCTAATCTACATTTAAAAATTTTGTCTTGTGTCGCTATTGAGGTAAATGTATAAAACAATATTTTTTCTTTACCAGTTTTTCAAAATTTGTGAGAATATCATCTGAAAATTGAAAATAGACGCCACCTATGGCTATAGGTTTTGTCTACATGGCGTAATGGCGCCTAACGTCTAAATGTTTATATATTTTTAATTTAAACAATGATTTAGTAAACCAAAATTATAATGACGTTGTAATAGGTTACAAAAAATTGTATTATAAATATTATCAAACACTATTTTTGGTAGATAGTTAACTTCTGTCACAATTAGTGTAATTATTAACGCCACCTAGTGAGTTCCAGAACTTAATTATTTAGTTAAATATATTATATTTTATACTGAAAGTAAAATTCTTTCATTTAGATATATCCATCAGACAAAATGCCAACATTTATTTGTGAACGCTGTAAATTCTTTATGAACCTTTTCTATGAATATAAACAAATTGTTCGCCAAGCTGATGAAACAATCCTACAATATATACAACATAATACTCCAATGGAAATTGTTACATGGCCCTCAACCCTTTCTAAAGTGAGTTTTTATTATTTTAATATTTAATTTTTTTCAATAATATAAATATGCTTGCATTAAACTACTATAAAAATGATTAGAAAATATTTTTCATTACAATTTGTCTGTAATTTTTTAATAACACACTGATAAGCAATATATAATTATATATTTTAAATAGTAAGTGCAAAGCCTTTGAAACATATAATCGACTCACGGATGTGACAGCCAGCCCAAAGACGCCGTACACTCTCTTGGAACATTAGAGCTTGGGCTGTCATGTCCATTGGTCGACTATATGTTTCTTTGGTAGGTGTTAATCAAACAAGTAATGTTTGCCTATAGAAAAGTAAGTTATTGTGTTACATTTTAAAAATGAATATTTATTTTAGGTATATCGAAAAATGAATGAAATTGATATTGTCAAAACGCTAGAGGGTGGTGCTACTGTGCAAGTCTCCTCTCATGATAACTCTGATACTGATGAAGAAGATGGCAATATTTATAATATAAAGGTGATAACACACCAATGCTAAAAAATGCCTTTTTTATAAACCTCAAAAATAGCAATGTGCTTAAAAACTGTTTAGGCTTAAAGAGCTATAATAAAATATTCTATTTTAAGATTGGAGATGGTCCTGATAATGAAACGAAAACTGCTTGCGTCAAAATTATAACAAGTAAAGATGGCAAAGAAATGAAAGAAGTTATTGAAGATACTAACATAAGGGGTAAAGGTAAACTATTAAAGTGCTACTTTATTTTTGTTTTTAAATGTATTTTAATTTGCATTGTTTTAAAATAAGTAGTAAATGCGTGTGTTCATAGCTATTCGATGAATGTTTTACTTTTATATTTTTACCCAACTTCACCAGAAGGAGGGTTATGTTTTTTGAGAGAATGTATGTATTTATAATTTGATTTGTATTATAGTAGCACAAGCTACTCCTTCAAAGCCTTTCAATGTTACGAAATATAAAGGGGAAGTTACCTTAAATAAAATGCTTCATGGGTATCATTTAATTTATTGTATTCATTATTATAATAATAAGCATGTTCATTTTTTTTTATTTGCTATACTTGAACTCAAGTATTCTGCATGTGACCGTATAATTTATGTTTTATTACATAGAGTCTGCAGTTTGAACAGGTAAGCGATATTTCTATTACTTTTTTCTATCATAATTTTTGATTTTTTTCTACTTTATTATTTATATTATATATTTTTATTGCTATTATACCATAATACAGAAGAGCACGAGAAAGACACATCTGAAAAAGGCTTGGAAGACGGTTGTTGGGCCTGTGACGAATGTGACTGCACCTATCCTTTACAGCAGTTGCTAGAACTACATAAATCACAAAAACATAGGGAGCGAACAGTGGAATGTGAGCATTGTGAAGCGTAAGTAGTATAACTGTCACTTTCATATATGCTATATGTATTTAACTTTTATTAGAAAGAATAACATGTATAATTAATGTATTTTTGCATTTTTATTCACTTTATCTTTTCATTTTAGCAAATTTTTCACAAAATATGATTTAGCAGCACATCTGCTGCGTCACACAGATGAGATGCCATTCCAGTGTGTTGCTTGTGACAAAAAGTTTAAGCGACATATCCTACTAAAAAGACATGAAAAAGTAAGTATTAGTCATCAACAAAGTACAAATATTTCTGATATATTGTCTTTAGAATAGTCTAAAATAAGAATCTATACATTTAACAAAATTGTAACTTAGTTGTATCTGTACATTATATTTTTTGGAAAATCTAATTGAAATATAAGTTTTAACAAAACAGGCTATATCATTAGTTTTTAGAATTTTTGTCTGTCTGTCTATTTGTCTGTTTCACATTTATTTTTTATGAGAAAGTATTACAAAAGATATTATTATTACAAATTATTTGTAAAAATATGTATAATTTCTAAATAATGAATGGATCTTACAGCAATAACTAAACTGTCTTTTCAGCTCATTCATTCAGATTTACCGCAACAAGTTTGTCCCAATTGTCCCGCTTCATTCCTATCTATAGAAGAGTTGGAGGCTCATAAAAAGAAGCATGTTCGCGTTCTTCGACCATTCATTTGCAACATGTGTGACAAAAAGTGAGCTTACTGATTTAAATTTGAATTTTATAAGTAATTATATTTGGTTTAATTACAATTATTCATTTGAAATTCTTTGAAAAGAGGTGTTAGGCGTTAACATTCAGCAAAGATGTACATAAAAAGTAAATTCCAAGGCAGTGACTTGTGATAATTTAACTATAACCTATATCCAAGCTATTAGGTAACTTGGAACGTGTGTATGTAGAGTGTGTGTGCGTGTGTGTGCGTGTGTGCGTGTGTGTGTGTGTGTGTGTGTGTGTGAAGTGAAGTACATACTCTCATGCAAAGCGAAGGTATATATAAAAAAGTGCGTGCGTACAAAGTACACATGTCAGAAGTGAAACTTCTTTATTTATAAATTTAACTCACTGTTTACACACTGTATACATACTAATGATATTGTAATTTCACGTCATAATTTAGGCTATATATTTTAATACTTTTGCTACACATAACGTCACATTAAAAATCACCGAATTGCGGTGGGCGAGATCCCCGACCTGCGCATCTTCACTGTCTGAGGGGTGGTGGCGCTAACTCTTCCCCGTCTCTGACTCATGACTGCCTGGTACTTGTACTGGTACTCGTTTATATTTCATACTAATCTAAAGCTTTAGATTTCCGAGACTAAAAACCCCAAGGTTGCGTTAAACGTTTAACGCAACCTTGTTGGAAGTCGCATAAGAAGTTTCACTTCAATAATATTTAGATGCTGCTAGTGTATTTATGTAAAATAATATTTAGATACAAAAAACGATGACAATTTAAAACATAATTATCATATTTATTGTACTTCAATAGATTTTTTTTAAAAAATGATTCTTTTTTAACAGATTCCACGAAAAGTCGACACTGCAAAGACATATAGATGTCGTACACAACAAAGCAGCCACTCACTGTTGCGAGTACTGTCCCGAGCGTGAGTCGTGAAACTAAACACACCCTTACACTAGCTATGAACATGCGCAAATATTTTTACTAACAACGTCCACAATATCACATATAATAAAATACATTATATGCGGTATTCTAGAATATTATAAGGTGTTTAATATATTTGTGTTTTTAGGGTTTGTGTCTGTGTCCAAGTTGACAAGACACGTGCGGTCTCATGCCGGTGAACGACCCTACCCATGCAAGTTTTGTGATAAGACTTTTACAAAGTCACACCATTACACGAGGTAAGCTAGTAATAACTCCTATACTATAGCAGTCAGAATAATGTTGTTATCCTTTCAGGCTAAAACTGCTGGATAATTTTGCATGAATACACTTTAAATATAAAAAAACTACATACTAAATACTATTATTACTCAGTCTGTCTGTGAGACAAATTTTGATAAAATTTGGTTCAATGATAGCAGGTTTTCGGCTCAATATATGCTGTATAATAGTGCAATATTTTTGCTGTTGTCCACAATTATAGGCATTTGCGTCAAACACACCGCGAGACGATACGATCTGGACGAGGGCCGTTCGGTGAGAGCGAGCAGTACCGCTGCGAGCAGTGCGACGACACCTTCTCCACGCAGGACGAGCTCATCTACCACTCCGCCATACACGCCACCCAGAACCTCACGTGCCCGCTCTGCCAGGAGAAGTTCCAGGATGTGGATGCTGTCACTGCACATATTAAGTCGCATGTTAATGGTATGATAGCGTTTATTTTATAGGCCTTTTTTTAATGTTGGGAAATGCATTTACGCATACCACCCGTAGATAACAGTTGTGCCTTTTGAAGCGCAAAAGTCGCGCCTAGCTGTGTTTCCGGTCTGTAATAAGCCTACATTATACTGTGTTCTTTCACCCCAGAACATTATACACAATGCTATCAAGAGACATTAATGTAATATAACAAGAACAGCCATGTTAACCTTATTTTATTCATTATTTTTTTCTTTCTTTTATCCATCTGCAATCAGTCCTTGGACTATAAGCAGATCTGTGGTCCTTCTGCACTTAATAGTTTGGGCTTACACACCAATGATGCTATAATCCTTTAATGTTACCAGTATAAGTAATTAATTTTTATTATTAGTTATACTATTTGTGGCCAATCTTGCTCTTTTAAGGCAGAACACGCTGTCACTGACATCCTTAAGTTGGACTGCTATATAATTTTTATGACACTCAAATCTTTGTTTATAGGTTAACCTTAAATTAAAATGTATAATTTCGCAGGTGTAGAGTTCATGTGTGACTACTGTGAACTAGTCTTTACTACAAAAGAAAAACTTGACAACCATCAAACAATGGCCCACGAAGAAGAAATGCAATGTGTCAGTAAATATATTGGTTTAACATTTAGAATACTTCTATTACGAATGCAACGCAAAATGCTCAGACAGTTTTTTTATACAAAAAAAAAATACTGAAAAATAAATTTAAATTTTTAGCAACGTTTTGTTTTTTTTCATTTGAAGTCCATTTTACCCACTAATTTTTTTCTTATTACTGTAATATTGACTTTTCTACAGGATACATGTCCAGACGAGACATCTATAGAGATTATAGGTGAAGATGAAGAGGATGATAATGGAATTAAAGGTACTAGTCTTTTATTCATAACATTGATAATTATTGCTTAATGAGTGTAACATCAGTGCTTTTGTCACAGAAATTTGTACATTCTTTATACTTGTAGCAAATTTGTGTGGCAAAAACTATCATATCTTTGGTATAAATAAAAAATAATATTGTAGTATTAAAGAAATTCTCTAATTATTATTTTTTGTAACTGTATTTATTTTTATTGCAGTAAAAGAAGTTGGTGGTCATATGATAATTGAGATTAAAAAAGCAGATGAGTTTATGGTACGCAAACTTTTTTATTTTTTGTAAATGTAAATATTGAAATACTTATGAAGTAAGTTTCTTTTTTGCAGATTAACAACACAAAAGAAGTACCTGAAGAAAAATCAGATGCTATAAATTCTGAAGGTAAAAAGTATTCATAATAATAGTATATACTTATATAAATTATAAAAATAATTATAATTAAAATTATTTATTTTATATAAAAAACAATTATTATAGAAAGCGAGGCTGAAACTACGTATACAGAGTTTTCGGCGGTCGATACGCTACCAATACTGAATAAAAGTCCTGTGAAAGTTCTAGAAAAACCTGCACCGGCACCTGTAGTAGCACAAAAAGAACCAGTTAAACCTTTGACAGCCAAAGTAAAAGATAACCAGGTATTTTTTTTTCTTTTGTGTCCAAACAAAAGTTGTATATTTTACAATATATAATTTTGAGCATTTTCACTATTTTTACAGACTGCCAGTATACTTAGAAAAGCTGAAGAAGTAAAACGCAAAGTAGTATTACAACAAACAAATGAAGCAAATAATGAAAATAATAGTGCAGGTAACTTAATTAAAGTACCTTTCTTTTCCACTTGGAAAGTATAAAGATGTCTTCAATACTATTTTTTTTTGTCTTAATTACTAATGCCTTTTCGTAAAATAAATAAGGTAAACCTTTAATAAAACATTTAATAAAACCGTCAAATTCGAACTAACGTTCAATACATTTTAAACGTCTTTTCTAGTTGTAGTAAAAAAGAAAGTTGTGGAAGAAAAAAAAGTAGTCCAAGAGAATAAAGTTGTGGAGGAGAAGAAAATTATAGAAGAGAAAAAAGTTGCAGAAGACAAAAAAGTGTCAGAAGAGAAGGAAGTTCCTGAAGAGAAAAAAGTACCAGAAGAGAAGAAAACACAAGAGGAGAAGAAAGTTCCAGAGGAAAAGAGAGCTCCAGATGAGAAGAAAGTTATAGAAGAGAAATCAGCCAGTAAGGTAGAAACTACAACTAGTGTTGGAGCTAGCGATAAATCGCTACGTTTGCTAGAAAAGGAACTACAAGATCTCAAAAGAGTAAGTTTTAAATATTCATTCATGAAGTTCTGACTGAACAAATTACTCCCTTGGTGCAATACATATAAAATGCAGCAGGATACAATTTTATAATTATGACACTGAGTTGCTACTGGAAATTTCTTTGATAAAATAACATCTACATGAGCGTAGTTAGCAAAGTATTCTTTTTTCAAACTATATTAATCAGTATGCAATACAATTAAATCTATATATTTTCAGACCAATAGCCGTATTGAAGCAACTAAAACTCCAATAAAAGCGACTGAAACTCTTAGAAGTAAACGCCTACAACTTCACACATCTACGCCAAAGTTAAAGTATGTATTAAATCTACGCTTTTGTTTTACCGGATTCATTTTATTCTTTTGTGATTTTTTGAATGCCTTACGATGATAATGGCAATTTTTGTAAGTGATGTGTTATACAACTGAGAAAATTCTTCAATGAAATATTTTAATTTACAGACCCGTCGAAGAAAAAAAAACGCCTGTTTTAAACAGGTCACAGTCACACACAGTCGACAAGAAGCTAGAAAAACGCGTTATAACCAAAGAGAATAAAGAACCAAAAGAAGTCAAGGAATCTAAGAGTAATGTTAGTAATAAAGAAGAGAAAGAAAAAGACACACCAAAGGTTTGAATGAATTCATTTATGTTACAGTTCCAATCTTTTAATCAATTCTGGTTTTTACTAAGGCGTTTCTTCTTCTAGTTTTGACTAGTTAAAACGCGTTGTAACTGAGAACGGGTTTTAACTGTAACTATTTATTTCTATGGCTATAATAATATGTATTTAGCTCTTTTTAACGTCCCACTGCTGAGCACGGGCATCCGACAGTTGCTTATATACTTATAATTATATAATATAATTATAGTACTTGGCGATAAATATTGCACATCAACCTTTGGAAAGAAACCATCGGCTAATTTCAATTTCGTAAAGCTCTGTCTCATGCATATTTATTGCCGGGTACTATTATAATAGTAGTCTTACCGCCGCACTCAGAGATTCTCTAGAGATTCTCTACTAAAGAACGACTTAATGGTTCATTCAGTGACTATGAGTGTGGCGGTTTTTTAACTCGCTTAATAAAAATTACAGAGTGTTATCAAAAACGGTTCAAGTAGTGATAAGAACAACTCCGATGAAGTTGTTCGTCGATCAACGCGACCGTCTAAAATAAAGAACTACGCAAAAATGATACGTGAGAGATCGCAGATGGACTCCGATGAGGAGACCAGCAGTGAAGATGATGAAGAGTATAAAGCTATAGAAGTATGAATATTTTGTTAAGTATTATTGTATTTTGCAAAGTGTTTTGTTTTCATAATAGCCATTATCGATATTATCCTTGAGATTTTTATATTTTTGCGCGGAACTTTTTTTTTTCTAAAATAAAGTCTAAGATGCATTTTATAACATCAGCTTTGACCCAGCCGTCTTATCTAAGAAATTCTATTAGCCGGAAAAACGGACAAATATTTTTGTTAAGTAGCGTATGTATATACGTGTACCGTACCGTAGTTAAAAACAGAGAGTTTATATTGAATTTTATAGATAATATAACGTATATTGGAAATGTTATATTTTGTAATTTTTACACCGAAAATCCACTTAAGAATACCATATTATAATCTTTTGTAGACTCGTCGAATCCAAGTTCGTCGCGTGAGTGTAACAAAACCGGCGCCTGCGCCAGCGCCTGCAACTACAACTACCCCTACGCCGAGGAAACGAGGACGGCCAAGGAAAGGACCCCCTAAGGAAGTGTGAGTGAAAAATAAATTAAATTGGTAACATAATTTAAGCAACTATAATACCAAAGCTGTTAAAAACAGTTAAGAGGCTTACATAATGCTCACGTTTTACCAATATATTATTCTGCTCTGACTTCTTTTTTTAAATGCATCTTCAATTCTCTGCTGAATTAACATGCATAGCTCGGGTGCCTATTACAATGTAAAATCCTAAATGGTACACATATATTATGTATATAAATACTCTATATAAAAAAGATACTGACATAAATATCAATTTTATGTTCTTTACAGCCCCGCAAAAGTTAGGAAAGAAGACAATGAAGAAGTCGAAGGTGAGAAAGAAGAGAACACAACACAAGAATCTAGTATCACTCAAGAAGATAAATTAGAACAAGAAGAAAGCGCTCCTGACAATATTGAGGTATGACATACACCAGCTAAGAAACTCTACAAGTTAACTAAATTAATAATGTAATAAATATATTGTACATTTGGTTCATGCAATAAATATCCGTCTTTAAAGTACCTGAGCGACCGAGCTTTATCGGACGTTTTTCAGGAAACGTATAAATTGCTTTTGTCGGAAAAGACGCATGGGAAGAGGTTATACCTGTGAACATTAACCAGTTTCTTTTTTAATATTATTAAACAAAAATATAAATCTTGCATTTGCAAGTCTTCTTGCAGTTACACTTACACACGACTAAAATACTGTACAGATTCGTTCAGTTCGTTGTCGTCTTGTTTTTATTTTTTAAGATATCAATTGTATCCACAAGTAAGACCGACCATGAATACCACACTTCTCAATAATATATAAATAAAAAATATATATAAAAAGTGAGATTCTCATTTCAGAGTACTAATAAAACTCCAGAACCAAACAGTCCGGCATCTGACGTTCTTGTATCACCGACAGGGCAAACGTTGAAAAAGGTAACTTTTATCCATGCTTTGAAATTAGATGTTTTTTCTATTTAGTTTCTTGTTTTTTTTGTAAACCACACCACATCGATATAGCAAGATTTAATTTGAGTCACTTGAGTTTATCAAAAAAAACATCTTGCAATTCTAGTTCTACAACTTCATATAAAAAGGGGTCATACTTGACACCTAGTAAATAGAATTCTAAATGCGTGCAAAGCATTGTCAGTATTTACTAGTTAGTTAACTAAACGTTAGTATACTCATAAAGTAATATGGTAAATCATAAGCAGTATTTTTTGTTTACATTTGTAATTGATCCTATTAAGAAATGCTTACAGGTACCTATAAAAGCTCTGCCGCCCGGCATAAAGCCTTTACCTCTACCAATAATTCCTAGACGTAAGTAAACCATTTATGTATTTGCTATATACAATTATAGGAATTCACATTATTTTATAAATAAATCTATTTGTATTACAGCTATTACGACGGGAGAACTATGTGAAATGCAAATCGGCAAGAAAGTAGTGAAAGTGCAAAAAATTGTTATGACAAAAGCTGAAGTTGAAGCCATGGCTAAAAAGGGTCTTCTGGAAATGAAGGTAGGATTACAAAAGTATGACAGAAAATAATAATTATTGTAAAGATCTAGTATAATTGTACATGTTAATCAATTAATTTTTTTTTCTCGTTTTAGGATGGCACGATGGTTTTAAAGCAAGGTATCAAGCTTCCTACTGTCGAATCATCCTCTAATAAATCGAGTTTAGTTGGAGAAGGTAAAATACTGCTTAAATTTTATTATTAAAGATTTTTTTATAAATCATTTATAAAATCTATAATTTTTGTTTTTAAATTTCAGAAGTTGGAAAAGAATCTCCTAATAAAAAAGACAAAGGAGCGCCGACACGATGTGATCTTGGAGAAGAGTCATAATAAAGTTCTGTAATGTTTATTTATACCTTAAAATTATGTTATATTATATTTAAGTGTAAACATGAAGATGAAAATGACAAGTGTGAGGCATTTTAATATCAGTTTTGTTAATTGTACTGTGGTAAATGCACTTTTACCTTACATATTTTCTCTACTGTAGAGTATGAAATATCTAATGTTTTTGACACAAAATTATGTATAAGTATTTAAGTGAGTATTTAGTTGAATATAATTTTTATTAGTAGATAAACTCAAACTAACTTGAATTCAATTCGTATAGTAAAATGTTTAGACTTAAGCTAACTTTAAACATAAAACATATTATGATATATTTTTATGTTCACTATTAAGCAAATAGATGTATTAAATAAAACAACTGTTTTTTTTGTATAATCCCATATTTATTTTAACCCAACATTTTTACAATATATCTAAGTTAAAGCTGTCTCACTACCAGTTGAAAATAATTTTTCATTTGCGGCCGAGTTTAATAATGTACGATGTCATCGTTAAATGTATCATTCATATACATATAATATATTTAAACCCTCATAAGAAAACACTTAATTAAGAAAAAAATTAATATTTACTTTATCAAATGGCGCGAAAATAGAATTTATTATTGATAAAGATATCATTGTTTACATTATCATAAATAAATGTAAACGGTGAATAAATGCTTAGATTAAAAATATACGAATATAGCCGCTATTCCATACTAGATGGCGCTTAATGTCACGATTGCCTATTAATTATAACAGATGTCGCTACTATAGTTTCCCGCCATTTATCGTGTCATAATTTACAATGTGAGGCGGCTTGTTCAAATTATATTCAGAATAATCAAACGACATCAAAAGCGCGCATCAGTCGGGTGTGAGTGAAAATAACATTTTTTTAACTTGCATATTTTAAATCGTAGTGTTTGTTGGGGACTTACAAAAAAGAACTGGGCTTTTAATAAATGTGAGTTTGTTTTCTGAATATTTTTACTAGATTTATTTATTTTTTGATGTATGCAGTTGTTTTCGATGTTAAAATAATATTAACAAAATATTGAAATGAATAATAATGATATAATTAATTATATCATTAAATATTTTACTATTCTATTAATTAAGTATAATTTACATACTTACAAATGTTTTGTCCCATAAAAAACCCACTAGATAATTTTAAGTTTTTAAAGTTAAAAATACAATAATAGTTGATTACATTATTATTATACTTTATGGAAAAATAATAATTGATTGTTATTACTATTATATTTTTTGTTGCTAAAATTATGATGTACGTAACTTATACAATACTCATAAAGCTTTAAGTCTAAATGTTATATACTTACCTATAAATTAGTTTTTTTTTTCAAATTCTAAAACTATAATATCTGACCGCTAATATTGTCTTCGTAAATGTTAATTATGTTTTTCATCAGGGCTATAGAGATTTTCTGAAGCAATTGATAAGATCGAAATGATAAGATTACAATTTCTACCATAATAGATCAAGGTTTTAATAACAGCAATTATAAGCGATAGATTTAGTAGATATAAAAGTTTCGAATTCTTCTATTTTTCAGTATGTGTATTACTAGCGATTCGTTTAGTCTCTTTACAGGTATATTTAACTAGTGACTTGCCGTCGTTTCGCTTGGGTTTGTGGCTAATAATGCGTATATATACATCACGATGAGTTAAAATTTAACTCCCTTTAAATTTTCGGGATTAAAATATATACTATACGACTCTACTCTACTATATACTATTTCCATCCCAGAGTCTCGAACTATCTTCATAGCAACCCACACTTTTTTCTCTTTTAGTTTTTACATAATAATCATTGCCGTAAGCGTGAAAATGAACATTTCCTCTAGTTAAGTCATTTGTTAATATAACATTGAGAAGTATAAATCAAAAAAGCATACAATGTGAACAATAGTGAACAAATCTGTCAACTTAGGTCGTTAGCTGAAAATGTGACACTAACGTGCTAATTATACGGAAGTGCCTACCATACCACGTCTAAAAATTCTTAACCAAAAAAAATAGATTATAAAACGTACATTTGTACATTCAACCCTTTTTACCGCCCACTGCTGGGCAAGCGCTTTCCTTCAATACGAGGGGACCAGGCTCCTGTCCACCGCGCTGGCTAATTGCTGTTTGGTGAACTTACTTGGTACTAGGTTCTATCAGACATACGTGTTTCCTTACAATATTTTCCTTTCCCGTCCCGTTTATCGTCTTCCCATTCGTCCTTTTCGAACGTTCCGGCGCAAAAAAGACTTTGGACGTTTGTCTTTCCTTTTAAAACTATTCAAGCTTTCGGGCTTTTTTTACTCTTAAATGAATATTCATTGCAAAAATAAATAAATATATGTAGGTTCTGTAGTCTGTCCCTGGTCTATACTTTTATTGTAAATTCTTCTTAAAACTATAAACAGTTATTTTCTGTTTTTCACGCATACTGCCTAGTTTTCAGAATATCTCATATAGCTACAAAAGTTATACCACATAATTTATACATGTGTTTATCAGAAAAATCCTGTAAATGAATAGCAATATCCAATTTTACATAATGTCTCTACAATTTGTAATTAACAGCATCTGTCTCCAATACTAACAGAACTGTCCTGAAAAGACATCATAAAATCATGATCTACAGCATATTGTGATGCTCGGCCGTGGCACACAGCTACTCGTAAGTCGTAACGTGACAAAATTGACGGCGGTACAATGATAGTGGAATTTGTTAACGTCATATTACCTACTGCGGAACGAATCTACTCACACGCAGCAATAGCTTGCTGCTAACCCACTGTATAATTTCATCTACTACAATTTGTCTTACTATGCAACTACAATCGTCGATTCTACTACATTTGCTCATTTGCTTTTATATAACCTTCTAGCAACTTACTCGTTTCGTATAGCGAAACCCTGACACTTTTTTAAAATTAAAATGGCCTAAATTACTGCTTATAATAACATTTATCTGCCAGTGAAAGTCCCGTGAAAAGTCCAGCTGTTTCGGAGGTTAGTTAGAATAAACAGACAAAAAGACAATAATCTAAAAAACGGTGTTTTTCTTATAACTATGTGCACACTTCAAAATATTACAAAAAATAAACTATAGAGAAAAACTCAATAGTCTCGCCATTCAAATTACTAACACGTTTTGTTTTTTTTTGTCAATATACTGTGCTGTAAGCGCAAGTCTCGGAACCGGTTTAAAAAAAGGGTAAATTTCAATAACACAAAACTTGATTCATCGCTCGTTCAATAAGGGGTCATTCAAGTATTACATAAGCACTAAAGGGGTGCAAAGCAAGGTCAAAGCGAATACCCTCCGCTTCTGGTTTTTTTAACATTGGCAAAGATTTGCCAAATATAAACGCACAAAAACTTATATTAACCGATTAAATTTCAATTATAGAACGTACATTCTTCCAAAACCGTTTCCCAGGGTTGAACCTGTTTACATAACGAAACCTTAGACCGAAGAAAGCCTTTTAGGGTCAATGACAAAAACCGGTTTTAAATGGGTTACAGAGCCCTGCGTAAACAGACTGATTTTCAGACTTCTCTATCAAATAAGCATTGAAAACTAAAACTAAAAATTATTAAATTATAATACTGTTAAAGTTAATTAATATGTAATTTCTTATAATTTTTCATATTATGTAGGTACCTACGTTATATCCAAAATAGTATAATATATTATACTACAACGATGGTTGCATGGCCTGATTTTTATCGTTGCTATCATATTTCTAATAGATTTCGTAGTGTCCATCAATCAATCCAATTATACAGTAAGTATATATATTTTGTTACGTTACGCTCTTTGTTGGCACAAAATATTATTTAATCCTAGGCAAAATGTTTACATAGCAAGATTGTCCATCTCGCTTTGTAAACATCAAACAGAATGAGACGGTTAAGACCTTGAAATGCCAGAAGTCATCTTACTATAGATATTTAATTCATATAGAATAAAAATAATTAATAAATAATCTACCTTTACCAAAAAACATACTTCCTTAAATAAACTGAACAATGAACATCGTTTGTTTTCGTTTATAGGTTGATACCTTAATCTTTATGCATATACACACTCATCATACTACCTATCTGAACGTTAGTCATGTAGTTTTTCTAATATACTACTTGTTTTGTATGAACAACAGCACTTCAATTTGCTGGTTAGATCAGCGTTAGTGCTCGTTCATCCCAATATAGTCAATCGATTTCTGACTTTGATGATACCATACACTATGATATAGTCGAATGTAATAGATATTTAAAGATAAAGTATGAAGCTTTTTATAATTATTTGTGGGATTTAATAAAAAATATTTACCAAACCACCACGAAACATAAAAAAATATCTAAAAAGATTTTTTCACTTACCAGTGTTAAAAGTTTCCTTCTAAATTACAGATGACATAATTGTAAAAAATATGAAACTTTAATTTTTTTTTCCTTACATATAATGTATCATGTCATCAGCATTCCCTAACATTCCATAAACTATAACCTTCTATCATAAACTACTGTATGATTTTTCATTTCAACTATAAGAGCTTCTAAATAATACCAAAATCTATATCTCATAATAAAACACAATGTTTACTATACGATATGATGAAAGCTTGTTATAGATAAGCACGTATGGCACATATGTATAATAATTAATATGGATATATAATACATAATATGTAAGTCCTATACCTATATATATATATATATATATATATATATATATATATATATATATATATATATATATATATATATATATATATATATATATATATATATATATATATATATATATATATATATATATATATAGTATCTATTGTACAACAAAAGTTGCATAGTGTCAGTTGTACCCTTTGACCTTTTCAAAGAAAAAAGTTGGAAGTATAAATTACTTATAATAAATTAAACCATTACCTCATCGTAGGGCGGCGCCCTGAACGCGATATGGAAATGCGGACCGGAAACTCTGCGATACACTATAGCCTTCATTATTTACGGTTCACCTTGAAATTTGCATTCGTAAAGAAATAGGGAAATGCGTGGATTTCATTTCACTAGTGTAAGCGAAAATATTGAGTTGATATCTCTAAATGTTACTAAGTATTTATATTTTAGGCACATGAAGCGAATGTAAAATATTAACTGTTAACTATCATAATAATTAAATATATTAATGTTTCGAAGCTTACGACTACTAGTTAATTCATAATATTATGAACAGTTGAGCCGATTATGTAAAACTTGACACACAGAAGAGAAAGATATAGTGTATTCTTAACATTAGTTTTTTAATTTTCAATTCTAATCTTTTCAATAGATAACGATGTCCAAGGTTTAAATAAGGGAAGATAATTATGTATAATACGAGGGGAATTGTGGTCGTAATTCTGTATAACAATGTCGACGACCCAAAAATAGGTCTACTTAAAAATTGCAAGCAACATCAAATGTAGAGATAACTACTCAACTGCATGAATGCCACTCTTTAATTATAATCTTACAATATGCATATAACAATACAGAATACTCGTATACCATGTACCTATCATTGGTAACAACAAATACAAACATTGCATAAAACTTCGCATACTACAAAGAGTGTCCAGTAAATATTAAAACTATATTTATTCAATTAGCATTTACTGATAATATACATTTATGATTCCTACGAAATTTTAAGTATAAATGTCTGTACAAATTTAAATTTTATTTATCTTGAGATAGCTCTGTACATAAGAGATTTTATAACCCTATTTAAATTACTCGCCAGCGTAATGTAGGTACGTAGTTTCATACTAAGCATTGTTTTGACTGTCGTTATCTATGTGCCATTTTAAGAATGTTTGCATATACCTAATACAAGGAAATAAAGTAATTGGACTGGAACGAGCACCAAATAAAAAAGATATATTGCTTTAAAAATCTTTATCAAAATAAAATCAGTCCGAAGACAATTCTCTACAATACCTGGAGCTGCAATTGATAACAATTACATTATAATTATTAGTTAAAGTAGACTTCTAAGTTCTAACTACAAATACTTAAGAGATGGATCGCAATAAATTGCCAGCTGCGTGTGGGTTCACGGAAAAATGATGGTATTATTATAATATTCCATGTAGGCGGAACTATACCATCATTTTAGATCATATTCATATATACCTACTTGAACTGTGACTTGACCTTTGTTTATGACATTTAAAACTATTTAAAATTTTACAGTCTATACCTACTCATAAGTCATAACGTAGATAAGAAAAAGCCTGTGTCTGTACATCCTATAATAAATAACCGGTTGAATAAAAAAATATATTGTAGTCCGAATATTATCGCCAGTGACTATTTTCATGTTTTTACAAGATTTTATTTAACATGCAGTGTATCATGGTATGAAGCAGATATTTTTTTTTTCAAAAAATATTTAATGTACCTAATACAAATTCGACTCAGAATTTTGTTTTATGTAGCTGTAGATTTATCTTAATATTATAGGACAAATAGCAACAGTCTACCTGGCAACAGCCTTGTATATTTTTTGATAATTTTCGGACACTTCTTTTTTAAATTATTTACTAACCTGTTATTATCTAGAGTTGTTTAAAACTTTATGGTAAACACCAATTCGCTGTGTATAAAAAAATACATTACTAGTAAATATTATATAAGCAACATAAATTATGATAGAAACTATAACAATATATAGATAAAGTCTATCCTTTCAAGTTAGGGTTTTTGTGACTTTAATTCCAATAGGTATGCGTCACGTTCATTACAGGAAAGCTCTTTGAAATCTAATACGTAACCACAATTAAGTGATCAATATCAAGGGGAATTTTATCTTAGTCAGCGAAGTCATTGCTTTGACCTTTAATTACGAAAAGAAAAATTTTCCACTCTTCTTGTAATAAAATTATAATAATTTCGTAAATTAGAAAGTCTCTTATGACGTACTTTTTTGCTGTTTCTATTAATTCCGCAAAGACTTAACTGATTATTATTAAATATTATTCTGAAGTTTGTATATGTGTTAATAATAATACTACTTAAATCTGGACGGATTTGGATGAAATGAAATATGTTGTTGATCTGCGAGGAGTTGAGATGAGTGGATATTGGTAGTAGTTGAAGAGTATATCTTTTATTAAATTATTTAAGTAAGAGTTCTAGAGGAATGTAACCTCGATATTGTCATAGAGGAGGAATTTGTCATGCTTATTATTATTTTATTTTATTTTTATTTTTATTTTCTGTTACTTGAAGTACAACACATTTATTATTTGAATCATCAAACATCGAAAAACTACACATTTTTATTTATTTTACTTATATTAAAAATAACTATAAGCTTAATTTTTTTTATTTTCATTCAAAGTATTCTTTAATTTATTCTTTATTTCATAAAGGTATAATAATAATCTTAAGGTACTATTGAAAATATTAAAGATTTTTTAACCGACCCTTTTTCTTTGCGGTCCAGTTTACATTTTTAGGTTTACGCGAATATTTGACATTATAAAATATTTACTATCTTTTCGGATTTTGTCACGAAAATCCGAAACGATCTTTCCATTTATAAATTATAATATATGCAATATTTAAATAGCTCTTGGAAACCAGTTCCTTCTCTCTACATAATGCGCCTCTACCTTCTTTGTCAATTACCTACATCAAAATCTAACTCCTATTAGCATTCCTTATTGAATATCATAGGTATATCCACTATGATACAAACTAAAATAATTTATATTATATATAAATAACAAGAGTCAAATATACGAGTAAGTCACATTGTGAAATTTATTTTATGTGTTATTAAATTAATAAATAAGAACTACTCGTAGTTTCAATGTCTGAATGAAACTTATTTCAAAATGTGTTGAGTGTACACTCGACATATTAAACCAATAAATAAGCAAACAAGAGCACAATGCACGTCTGCTCAGCCAATATGCACTCGCGACACTACTTGTAAGTTGTAACATGAATATTTGTACGACTAAACTAGTAACAGACAACTTTTATCAAAAAGTATAGCAATTAGCAAGCTCAATATTATAAACAACTAGCGAAATTTAAGGTTATAAGTATTTTTTGATGCTAACTCATAAAAAAATAAAAATTTGGTCCAAAAAGAAAAAAACAAAATATCCGGAGAGGGCTACCCTTATCACCTAGGGAAATAAAAAATAGCCTACGCCAATGATATTTTAACTATAGATATGTTATGAGCGCGCAATCGTGAAAACTCGAAAACATCCTAATTAGGACGTATTGCCTTTAGTCTGTGTCACCGCATGGCGACGAGTGGTACGCTGCTACAAAATTAAAAAAATGCCATCCTGTGTATTTAGGAAATGCACCAATTATGATACCAAAGTTAATAAAACACAAGGGATCTCATACGACATGTAAGAACGCAGTATACTTCGATTTATTAATATATTTCAATTATTTGCCTAATATTCTGATATGTCATCGGTCGCTAGGCTAATGTTTGTTTACATTGACGCGCAAGTGACAACATTAGCTGTCTCTTTTTTTCTTATTGATTTTATCGACTATCCCCTTTCTATCATTTTGACATGTACCTTGAATGAAAAGTGTGTATGTGTGCAGCGCGGAACACTTTTTTCGGTTGTTTAGTGAGCGTATAACATAGATCTATAGTTAAAATATCATTGGCCTACGCCCTATTATCAGACCTACCAAGTACACAAAAACTTTCATAAAAATCGGTCAAGCCATTTCGGAGGAGTTCGATAACAAACAGTGTGACACGAGATTTTTATATTTTCGACAATATACTAACTTCATACATAAGTTTTTTATTGTAAGTTATTAAAATTGTTAATTAAATTAAATGTTAAAAAATAGTTTGCTCTACTTCATTTGTTAATAAATTACTTAGTAAAAATGTTATACAACGCTTTCCAGTATAGTGGAAGAAATAACCTTGACGTGAATGAAAAGTGTATTATATCAACTGTATAGCAGCCAGACCCTGTGCAAAAAACTGATACATTAAATTACTAAGTTCGAGTCTCCAGCTTGACGACATGACTTCTAAGAACTAAATGGTTCCTCGAGAATTGGCTTACATTATGATACTGATATTATACCTAATGATCCCCAACTCTTTAATGTTAGAATATTGTTAAAAAATTAAGTTTTAAAATGTACTTAATAGAAATTTAAAAGTATTTATATTTTTTAAAGTACGTCTTCCGGTCATATAAACATAATTAAGTATACAAACATTTATTTTAAGCCGTGAAGTAATCCAGCAGGCGGACTACTGAAATAATGTAAAAAATCATTTTATCGTTATGTATGTTCTACACAAACACAGATATGTATGTCATGATAACCCGTTTAATGTAATTATTTGCCTTTTTTAGACATACAATGTGTGATAAAATGTGTATACTACAGAAAAAAAGATCGTATCTAAATAGGATTGTTCACTTAAGCTTATTTTGACACATGGCATATGTGTAAAAATAAGTTGTATATTTACATTACCTACATATATTATGTTGTATATACTGCATTATACATATACAAAATATGTGTAGATATATGTATATTGTAATTACCTGTAGTTACTACCTATTATTTAAATTACATTTAATCTTCTAAATCCAGTTTAATAAAACAATACTTTTATGTATATTATATGTATTATTATGTTAGTATATTTACAATAATTTAGTATTTTTTACTCAGATATAAAAACACCATACTTGTTAGTACCTCAATTACAATAAGAGTTCAATGAACAAAAAAACCCACGAAACTACTTGTTCCAAGCCCTACTTTTTCCGGTCCCGCTGTTAATAAGAAATGATTTAATTTTTTTTATTCCAAAATTACCGCGTCATGGGGATTCGTAGAGCGTAACCCAAACGATTTACCTTCTCAATTCTTGGTATACAATTACATAATATAATTTTCGACGTCAAGCGCGCGTGATGGGAGACTATATTCGATCCTCCATTATCACAGTGAAGACCAAAAAAATAAATAATTACACTTTGCCTTAGTACCTTTTCTCGTCGGAACGCACGAAGTTTAGTAGCTATCTATTATTTTCAAAGCAATCACGTTGAAACGCTACGTTACACTTTTAAGTAATTATTATGATATATTATGTACAATTATATGCACGCATTAAAAATGGGCGATTCCTTCACTCTGTTTGTTTAGTTTGGTTTCATTTACGAACAATATTTATGTTTCAACAAAACTATAAGATTATGAATGATTTATAATGAGTGTAAAAAGCAGCTAGTGGAAACTATAGACCATTCATGTTTTTAGTACGCTAGAATTTTTCATTCAAAAGGACACAAACGATGCATAAACGACAATGTCATCTAAAATTATTTGACCGTTCAAGACATTAGTTACGCTTACGTTAAATATTTTATTACAATAAAATATAGTAGTTTTAAAAGTTTATCGTTTTATGTACAATTAGATACAGTCAATGAGTTTAGCAATTTTAATATACTTATTAGGATAGTAGGTAGGTATGGTAGACCAATATTAAGTTTCATGTATACAGATAAATAAAATTGAAGTCTTGTTGTAATGTCGAAATAACACCTTTTTAATAATCAATTTTTGTTAATATTTTTGGTAAATATAGAATTTTATATACTTACGGTACTTACAAAAGAACACAATATATAATTTTTTGTCTGTCTGTCTGTCTTTTTGTTACGGCTAATCTCCGAAAGGGCTGAACCAGTTTTAGGTTTTTTAACTTTGGTAGTAACTTTTGCTACTTTTATTTTAGGAAAAGAACTAGCATTAGCATTCTGGACTCCTTCTCTGTGTAAACTATAAGTGTGCGAAACTCCTCATACTCCTCCGTCGCGACCGCGTAATGGTACAAAGTTTTTGCTTCACCGCTTTACGTATTAATATATAGATAATTCAGATTTGATGATTTAATTCTTTAAGAATATTATAGAAGAAAAAGTACATTGATATTGCTGGTTAATCTCATCTATCTTTTATTAATGTATTCATCACATCAAACATGCAGAAATTTCTTTATAATTTCGTATTTTACCTTGGATATCCTTAAAAATAAGTTGTATTATGGCATTTTCCGTAACATTCAGTACCGGTTCCGTGCCAGGGAGCAAATCGACAAACGTTTCTAATCAAGCCATTGGTAACTATGACTCGAATTTAAAGAAATGCTTATTTTATTTTGTTATAAGTAAATGGTAATTTATTGTAGGTACTTGTCTATTGTACGTATCACTTAATATATTTGTAGACTTTCAAGTAAGTAATTTACCTTTATTAATAAATTATTAAAAAAACCTACTTCAAAGTATACAATTACAAACCTAAACTGAAAAGTAAGAAAAATTTATTTAATTACATACTTTGTCATTTTTGGAGTCGACTTAGGTGGAACTCTGAGACGGTAATGACATTTACCTACATTCTATTATCAGGTGAACATAATAGCGTGCAATAATACAAAATATATCGGTCCATAAGTACGTATAAAAGATTTTCTATTTCCACTCATAACCGTTGAAGAGCTGTAACTTTTGCCGTCGATTTGTCTGGGATTCCATCATCAGATCCTGACTTGGTGACATTGAGACCACCTTGGAAGTATGCCGGTGAACATACATAAAAAACATACCATTAGAATTGAGAATCTTCTCCTTTTTAAAGTCGGTTATTACTTATTAGTAACGATTCACCCTCGCTCCGCTCAGATTCGCCCTACATGGATTTTAACGGTTAGTTTTCATTCTCAGAAAATATTATGTTCCCGCAGAAAAATATCCTAAAAGTTGACCCGGATAAACAGCTACCTTCATATCAAATTTCATCCATTCACTTTGGTGTTTCTGTCCTGTTCTTCCATTCCATCTGTCCATAGGTTTTTCGTGATATTTATAGATTATAACAATATGCACTTTTAACTTTCTTGCCAGATCTCACACAGTTTTATCTTATATCTTATATATAAAATTCTCGTGTCACAATGTTCGTTCCCGTACTCCTCCGAAACGGCTTGACCGAATCTCATGAAATTTTGTGAGCATATTGAGTAGGTCTGAGAATCGGCCAACATCTATTTTCATACCCCTAAGTACCTAATAAAAAATTATTTATATGGCAAAACAACGTTTGCCGGGTCAGCTTAGTATACTACTAAAAATGTATTTAATCCTAAGTAAGTAGTTAAAATATAATCTTTCAAACGCTTCAAAATTTTCTTACACTTTTATTATCTGACCTTTAAGTTTTTTATATATTTGCCTCTATTAAACAGGTTTATATTTTCTAACGTTTACACACAATTTATGTAAATTACCTGAAAATGAAGTAAATCTTCATGTTAAAAACTATAAAATGCCTTCAAAGAAAATAAATAATAATTTAACCTTCTACGAACAGACGTTTATACACAATCTATTAAGTGAAATGGGTGCGGTAAATGTCATTAAGGGTGTTCCCGGTATATTTATTACTTTTCCAACTGCTACTGTATTGATTTGCAAAACACAAAGGTGAAATACTTATTACAATATTGTTGCAAACGGGCGCGCCTTGCCCGAGGGAAGTGCTCTATTACTTCATTGCCATTTGTGTCCATTACTTACGGCCCAAATTGACACTCGAGAATTACCTACAGCGTGGTGGTCTGTTAAATTGTTAACAGGATCTTCGTCCTGCAACTTGCAATTGATTCAACTTTGATAAAAACATTTAACATTTACATTATATACAAAGTAAATATTTTCAATATTTTATCAATATACACAACATATTTAGAATTTAATAGATTTTTATTTCTCCATTACATGCCTCGTATTAAGTAATTGTGAACAAAACTGGTTAACTTAATAAAAACAGAACATCTGTAGCTGTACTTAAAAATTATATTGGATCTATTTATTCTATACACTTAGATACCTACTTTACACTAGATAATGTCATATTATGATATGCAATACCTTATTACTTCGAATATCGAAGAATATCGAATGCTTCTCTCGTCTTTGCAATTAATCCACTATATATTTGCATGACACGAACGCAAAACACCTATAGACTTATTTTCCATTAATAAATATGTAATTATCGCGTGCCGTAGTTGCCTGTCATTGTCTAAGTACGTCCTATTTTTCTAAAAGGATACTAATTAAAATAGAATTTTCTGCATACATGTATATGAAAGGTGAGAACAGGTAATGATGTAGTAATCATGTAATGTTTCCAATTAAAGTTAGGTTGCGTTGGCGCGTTATGGAATAATGAAGGTTGAAAGCTATACTATAGCATACCTACGTATTCAGTTATCTTTCAGTTTCCTTTTTTACTTCCCACTGCTGGACACGGACCTCCCTTAAATACGAGTATACGGATAGGGGATCAAACACAGTCCACCACACTGGCTAAGTGCGAGTTGGCGGACTTTACAAGTCTTTCGAAAACTTGTTAGGTTTTCTCAGACGTGCAGATTTCCGCACCATGTATCATTATCTAGTATATTCATGTTAAATATGATTCGCACATAAAAATATTAGAGGCGCGAGTACAATTTTCTAGTTATATAATCATACAAAATAAAATTATCATTGTAATGTTGAAAAAAAATTGGCACTTTGACTATAAAATATAACTATTACAATATAAAAATAATAAATATGTTATGACCTACTATCCAAACACAGTTGTTTAAATTTATTTATAATATGTATGTATTTAAAAATTTATATGTGTAGTATATCAACTATCTGGTATCCGCAACACAAGCACGTTAAGTAGCTTAGTGCGGAACTAGATGGCGCTGTTGTAATAATGTCCCAACATATATTTAAAAATAATTATTGTGACCAGATTATATAAATAGAATATTTCTGATTTAAATTTACTTCTAAAAATAATCAAAAATTCTTTTATAATATTAATACATCACTATCTGTATACATAATTTAATCCGCACATATTTGGCCAGCGCAAGCATGACGCTGACGCTCTTTACTTCAAAGAGAATAATTTTCTTTAAGATAAGTTGAATAAACTCATACATCATACTGATATAAAAAACTTACGACAGATTCATTAATAAGGAAATCATTAAATAATGATTTTTATCTGTAAAATTAATCCTTTGAAATAATCTATTTTTAATTTTTGTTATGTTTTCTAATCTGTATTATATTTATAGAACACAATAAGAATTAGAAGCATTGATTCAATAATGAATATGTTTTACAAATGTATATTTTTACTAGCGACTCACGCACGCTTCGCTTGGGTTCGTCCTTAGTTCTTACCTACGTTAAGAGTCAGCCTTCATCATACCGAATTTCATCAAAATCTGGCCAGTGGTTTTCTCGTAATGCCGTTACAGACAGACAGAGAGACAAAAATTCTAAAAAACGTTAAATTCAGCCTCTACATCTTCAATAATGACTATTGAATTACATTTTCCTAAATAGTATTTAGTGTACAGATTCCACTAAGTTAGGATTTTATCATATTATTAATTAAATAAATATTAAATATGTTGGGACATTATTATAACACGGCCATCTATTTCCTTGCTAAGCTAAGTTTGTGTTACGGATACCAGATAGTTGATATACTACACATATACATTTTAAATACATACATATTATAAATAAAAACACCCATGACTGGAGTAGTGTTTAACAAATAAATGCCCCCAGCGGGACTCGAACCCGCGACCGCTGGCACAGAAAGTAGGGTCTCTACCGTATAATTAAGGTACAAATACTCAACATAAACGCTTAACTTCGCTGTATTTGCTTAGATTTATGATAATAATAAATCATGTAAATTGTAAGGTATTACTGAGTGTCCCCAACGCCATTGAGAGTGCCCTTGATGTCCTTCATTTTATGATTATTGGTTTTTTATATAAATTTATAATATAAATGTAACATACAAGGTCATTTGAAAACAAATTTGCTTTCGTCATATCCTAAAAATTAATTGTTGTTGTGTTTTGCAAAAAAAATCGAATCCAATAACCAAATACGAGCAGTATCACTCTGGTAGAGCGCCAAAACACTATTCATTAACGGTCAGAAATAAAGATTTTTGTAGCATACTATAGTGAATAATGTAAATTCTTTTGTATCAGCCATTATCACATGGGTAAAACCAAACTACATAAGTAAACTTCCTTACCTTTACACCACCACCATGACACAAATGAACATCTGGCATAGTTTTAGCGTTACTAAATTCATTCATTTTCAACAGGAAGCAGATGCTCATGAAACAAACATGCTATACTTTAAGATCTAGCAATATTTTCATAATAAATTCCTTATTAAATACTTTTATATAGGTATATATAGTGAATACCTCCGGCCTACATTGAGAAGTTTCATAAAATGTATTTTTTAATCTAACATTAAGCTTATTTTTAAAATATACAAGTACCAGTGGAAACAAATTTTAATTGAATAGTTCGGTATTTAGAATTGGCACCGTCCGACTAGCGAAATGTTTTTCACGTTATGGTTACGACCAGTCCAAGGCTTCACTGCAACGATACACAAATCGTAAAGATCTGCATTACAAGCTTGTTTGTTGCCGGTAAACTATTGGAACATTTTGTATTTATTTAAAGTCTCAAATATTCTCCTCGCATGTTTTATATAATGTTATTTTTAGGTAGCAGTTTAAACTTACATTATTTTAACTTACAATAAAAAAATGTTCGTTAACTTATTTATAAATTCGAATCTACCCAAAATTAAAGGTGCTTTACCTTACCACGTTAATTCTCTATGTATAGACATAATATACAAATGCATTGTACTTTAAAAGGTATTAGTGTTTATGCACGAACTGATATGACTAATCTGTTGTTAGAATTTAAGCTATTTTTTTTAAATGGACAATGGACACTCCAAAAATATCAAGTGTTGAATTTCAAAAACATATTTCGTAGCGGTTACTTATAAATTATACCATTTTATGAATAAGCGACAGTTAATCGTTCTTACGGATAAGGTACCGAGTTCCTGTATATATTAATTATATTGGAACTAACGGCATTAGCAAGTAGGTACTATTGCACCCTACGTGACTAAGGAATAAAACACATTAGATAAATTAGAATCAGGAAACTCCTTACGCTTGGCGAATAAGTAAATAGCATTCAAATATATTTTACTTAAAAAAAAGAGTGTGTGTACTGCGTACTTATCATTTTAGTCGCCTTTGTTTGTTATAAAGAGCATTTAAATAAAAGCTTGTTTTTTTAAACGTTTAAACTTTTTTATGTTTTTGTATTCTTCTCAGGCAACCCTTTCATTTCACATCCATATCATGGGGTGCATAAACAATAGTCCGCCATTTTGGTTTTACAACAAGGTCACTGAAGCTACGTTTCACTCGTGAGCGAACCTACGTGCTTTTCGCGACTGCCTGACACTGACTTTTGTTTCAACATAATAACAGTTATTAAATAACTAATGAAAATCAAAGCAACAGCTTTTTACTAAATATTCCAATATAAAATTATATATAGGTACGTTTCTTATTACGTTTATGTCTGTCTGCCTTTGTCTGCCTGCTCGTTCCAGCTAATTCCGAAACGGTTGGACCGTATTCAACCGGACTTTCACTTCCAGTTGTTGATGTTATAAGGAGAATCTTAGCAACTATTATTTTAGAAAAAGATTTAGAGTTCCTCTCAAAAAAAACATATCACAGACACACATAACAGAGACACACTTAAGGGAAACGCTAGTTCTTAAAAAGAAAGCATGTTATATTTTGGTTGGCATATTTATGTCTATGTTTCACGCAATGCAGCTACGAATCGACCGGTTTTGTGCATAAATAAAGTTTACGAGTTGAAGAATGAGATGCTACTTTGTCTGGTAAATCAAGTTTCTTTAGTAAGATTTTATGTTTAAAATGATATTTAAAATTAATTTGGGTAAGGAGCGCGCGGGCTGTTTCTCCTACGTACTTTATAAGAGTAGGTACAAACTTTTGCTTGTTCTGTTTTTTAAAAATGAAATAATTTTAATTAATTATAAAAATATTGAAGGGATAATTATTCATACAAAAGTCAATTTATGTAACACAATGTTTTAGCAGTACATCACTACATATAAATAAAATTGAAGTGTGTTTTTAATTTCAAATAAACAACTTTTCACTTAATGCATGTGAAAATATGTACTTATATCAAAAAAACATTTTTTTACATTTTTGTCTGTCTGTCTGTTTATTTGTTGCAGCTTATCTCTGAAACGGCTAGACCGATATTGATGGGACTGGCAGACAGCTAATGTCTACTTTTATTATTAAATTATAGAAACCGTTACTATTTAATCGAAAACTTATTTTAACTTACGCAGACCGAAGTGGGCCGGATTTGCTAGTATTACCATAAACTTATGAGGTATATTTAATATTTACTGCTTTCATATCGTAGGTAATTAGTTTTTAAAAGGATAGCAAATATTTTTATCATATTTTTTAAATAATTTATTACGCCATATCTGGCTACAAATAATAAAATTAATTTCAATCATATCTTAGTTCGGTATAGTATAGTCCGGAAATCTAAATTTGGAATTATGATTGTTACGAAATAAAAGCTCTGCGAAGCGCGGGAAGTCTCGTACGTGTAAAATATTTTACGAGATAAATTATTTTTAACAAAAAACCGACTTCAAAATAAATAAACCTAAACTAAAAAGTAAAAAATAATACTTTTAATTACATCGTTATTCTTGAGTCGGTGCTAGCCAAGAAGACAATTATATCCTGTCTTTGCAATGAACTTTCGAACGGAATTTTTATTATATTTAAACAAATTGATAGATTAATCGATTATCTATTAAGGTATAAAGCCTTGGCTCATGGCTGGCACCGACTCCAAAAATAACGAAGTAATTTAAAGTATTATTTTTTACTTTTTAGAATAGATTTTTTCAGTTTTCGTTTTTTTTGTTAAAAATAGTTTATTTTAAATTTTTTATCGGAAAGAAATTACGTATTGTATTTAAACATAATATAAAACCTAGCAAGTTTTTGTAAGACATGTGAAGTCCGCCAACACGCACTGGGCCAGCGCGGTGGACTATGGCCTGATCCCCCTCGTACTGAGGGAGGCCCGTGCCCAGCAGTGGGACGTTAAAAAAGGGCTGGTGAAGAAGTAGGTATTAGGTAGGCCAACTAAACCACTGCTCTGATGAGTCAGCGAGGTTACGGAGTAAACGTTTTTAGGCAATCGAGATTCATCCAAGTCCATTTTTCCACCTAACTCCCAGACGTTAATGATTATAAAAAATTACCTTCTATTATTCGGTAAACCTAATAGCCGGAGGTATACAACTATCGGTCCATAAATGCGTATTATATTGAAAGTATTTTCTTTAAACTCCTAACCGTTGAGGAGATGTAACTTGTACCTTCCATCATAAATTACGGTACGTGACACAAATATCCGGATAGCCTATAAAATATTCGGCCAAGTATCGCTAACTTTCTCCTAAGAATTGAAGAGTTCGCTCACAAATACGAGAATTTATATAAATAGACGCTTGAATGAAAAAAACTGTTATACCTAGTCGAAAAAATGTCGGCCTCATGACGGCAGCTTTCGAAGAAAATAAGCTTGGGCCTGGATTTATCAATCAATCGCTCGATATTTACTATAGTAAATAACAATTTTCTAACCCTATTTACAAACTTTATACGCTAGATAATGTAAACATCTCCCACTCGTTTTGAGAAGATTTTTACTAATTAATAAAACGGTATTGATATTCTAAAGCAATTGCTATTTAACCGCCTACCTTACAGTACTTAGTTATTTTTTTCGAAAATAATAAGAAATATATTTTTTTTAATATAAAACGTTATCGTTAACGTAAACGTTAACGTTCGGATTTTTTAATTGTTGTAAAGAATTAATATATCACAATGGCCCTCTCCGTCTCATCAACTATGTCCATAACGACATCATCCAAAATCGTTCCTACATTGGAATATCAACTGAAACAAGGTCATACGTAAAAACCAATATACCAAACACTTTGTAATAAATATAATATTTAAGTAAGAATTAATTTATAACTGATTAAATTATTCTGTAAGTCCATATAAAAATCAATAATATATTTTATCATATATCTAATAATCCTTAATGGTAGATTTCTAATGCTGATGGAAGAGTAGGTACTTTGATTGATTAATGTCAAAAAATAAACGTAGGAGGTGTCATATATAGGGTTATAATCATAAAACACTTTGGTTACATAATATTAGACAAAATATTTTTTTTAAAATAAATATTAAATGCATATACTCGTATGTTTTAGATTTTACTTTTTTATTGTAGTTTTTGAATATTATTTGTTTGGATGTTTGTAACCTAGTCACATTTAAAACAGTTCTTTAAACAGTTTTAGATATTACGTAATATTTAGGACAAGATACATGTATTTACCCAGGTATCTCGTTTACTGTAAAATAAACAAGGGTTGGTACAAAAAAACCACCATCTAAACATAAAAGATACTTTTTTGATTTTTTTGTCACAAATATATTAATAACGCTATCTCTCGATAGTAATAACATATCTATTTAATACAAGAAATTATAAAAGAAAATGTAAGTATGTATAATGTATATGTATGTATGAATGAAAATGTAAAACTTAGTTGTCAAAAATTTACCTTATCAAAACACCGCACTAAACATTTTCAATTTCATATCGACTGTTTTAAAAAGTAGGCATATCCTGAATTTACGGCTATAGAAACTGTACCTTGAACTTTTCTAATGGTGTCCTACACGAGTCACGACTGTAATCAACGGTCCTAGTCAATGTTAACATGACAAACTTTGTTATAATCATAGTTTTCACAGCTTACTCGTACACCTTCGACTTTAACATATAGTTGCTCTAAATCCTGAATATTTCATTACATTTATATCCATTAAAGCATTTCTAGAAAATATTTATACATTTTGGTATTATTTATCACAATCTACCATCTAAATATCTATAAACAGTAGTTGTTCATCGATTAAAATCTAATTTAGTATTTCTAATACATACTATTAATTATCAGCTAACTTGCTTTCAGTTTGTCTTCAAAACTTTACCATTAAAGCACTAACATTTTATACATACTAGGAAATTTAAATTTTAAATATTAAACCTTAGTTCATAATTATTTTTAGATTACAATAAATAAAGGTATGTTCTTTGTTTATCAATGTCTTAAATGTTTTTGTCTTTATTCCCATATTAAAAATGCTAAACGGATTATGAGGTCACTTTAACAACAAGACGAGTAAGTTTCTAGAAGAAGCCATCCAGTATGTACCTCGCATATGATTCATATTTATATATAGTTAGATTAAGTACAAGTTAAATCAATTCACACCACATTTAAATTCTCACATACCTTCTTGAAGTTTCAGAGGAAATATAGAGCTTAATAAGAGAGCTTGAAATTAATACAGAGAAAAATAAAATTAATATACCTATACTTGTTATATTTTGTTTTCAATGTGTGTAAGAATATATGACATGAAATGACTAAATACGGAGTTTAAATTAACTGAATCAAAGTTTCAATTTGTAATAATTGACACTACGTCACTTAGCACAATCGCCAGACAAGATAATGTCGTGAAATACCTTCACGTATATTCCTTTGTTGTCCCAAGTTATTATCATAAAGGCGACTAACTAATTCTAAATCAAAAATAAATACCGTGAACATGACATAACTTTAGGTGTTGTATTATGACGTTATTTAGACATTCAAAATATATTAAACGAGCCACTTATACTTATATCACATTTCACTTCCAACCTTTGAAAAGTATTTAAGGTCTTAGGTACATTTTTAATACGCACTTTCCGTGAATCGATGTGTAAGAGGAAAATGCATATAAATGTAGAGGCCAATAGTGCATAATTATCATTTTGGAAAGGCATAATGTCGACGTTTAAGTCCAATGGTGTAGGTCACTTAAGGCTCGGTCACGGCAAACCACGCAAGCCTTGTAATGCTCCTGATGCACTCAAATATGGACCGCTGCCAACATCTGCAACGCTCACATGCCATTTGCATCGTTTTGTGACTGTTTTTAAATACATAAACTCGTACACATTACATGTTACGACGCAGTTTATTATACGTACATATGTATATGTTCGTATCTCTCCTTCCGTAGTATAAGTTTGGTAACGAAATTTGGTTTTGAAACCCTTATAGTCAGATAATGTATACCCGGAATCACACAAAATTAAATAGACGCTTACGAATTGTATTTAAACGTAAGTATACCTTTATAGCAACCGAACCATACTTTTACAACAATTTTATCATTGCAGGCTTTCTAATTACTATAATTTATTTCCGACATAAATTCCATGCTCATTTCCCTATCCCTCGTTAATAACTTCACGAATGTACTCGTATTGTTCAGACTCGGCCCTTTGTTACCACTATTGTGTAAGCCCTCCGGCTTTCCGTGAAAAAATGTTAATCAGGGAAAAACTAATGTTATCTGATTTAACGAAGCAGCGACCCGCATGGTTTTCAAGATTCAAATGCCATCATCAAATGGAACTAAATTATGGCTTTCGGTTCGGTAACATGCATAAATAAATAGGACACTTGTAATTCACATTCCATATTAAATGGTGCATTAGCATAACTACACGTTGGTTTGATCAACAGACCGTAGTGATAATAACTATTATTGTACTACTACTCGCTGTAATAATCTACTACATAAGCGAAGAGGAAGTGGCTTTTAAAAGTTTTAAGCAAATCTATCTAGAATTTACCATTATTCGCAACATGCACTTCTGCACTTTTGTCTATGGCGTCCTAATAATAGAAATTGTACATTACCTACATGAACATTTTATTTTTAAAATGATGATATCAGTTATAAGTACTTATATCAAAATACAAAAAAATTTTTTTGATATTAGTTTACAGTTTAGTACATACTCATATTTGTATTTTCGGTATGCTAAAGTCACATTTAGTACAGTACATACGGTATATCGCGCATAACATTCGCATAATATGCAGCTGGCCGCTATAATACAGTAATATCGCCAGGAGAGACTTTAATTTTCCAAGAATTTAACGGCTTTGAGAGTAAAATCTTGATAAAATTAAAGATTTTGCTCACCTTTAAACGTGTTCAAGTGCGGAATAATAAAGACAAGATATAAAAAAATTAAATGAATATTACAAACACGTACCTATATCAAATATTTTATGCTAGACTATAAAACCAAAAAAATTACTTGTTTCGTAGGACTTTATAATTTACTTTTTCCAGTAGTAAGTACCTACATACCTATTTAATTGGTTAATGGGTATTTATAACATATATAATATAGTACGTGTGTATGTATAACTTAGGTAGCAACATATTACATAGGCTTATTTTTCATAAACCCGGCTCGATCTCCAATATAAAAATGATTTCTATACGCTGTCTACGCAAAAAATCCAAAATTGGCAGATCAGTAATTTTTTGTGTTATTTGTTTCAGAAAAATGGGTGAACTTTCTTCAAAACTCGGCTTAGATGAGTTGTCGGGAGGTGCGGCTGGTATCAGCAAAGCATTGCTCGCGGAATTTGTTGGTAAATAGAATTATCTAATTTATAAATTACTTTCACGCTTGGTAAAACAACTACTATAACAATATGCAATTTTAAGTAACGTAAACAAAAAACATACATCCAATTTGAAAACCTTCTTGTTTTTTAGGAGGTTAATAATTTAATAAAACTGCATAAAAAACTTACTTGAAATAAGTTTAGGTATATTAATATTATTTAAGTGTTGTTTAAGCAGATAATAATAGGTAGTAACTAATTTTAAATACTTAATTAAGCTCGTGTTTAAGGTTCCGTACCCAAAGGGTAAAACAAGGTCCCGTACTACTAAAACTCCGCTGTCCTTCGGTCTGTCTGTCTGTCTGTCTGAATGTCTGTCACCAGGCTGTATCTCATGAAACGTCATAGTTAGACAGTTAAAATTTTCACTTTTACACATTTTTCGATGATGTATTTCTGTTGACGCTATAACAACAAATAATAAGAAACAGAATGAGACAAATATTTAAGGGTGCTCTCATACAACAGACTTTCATTTTTTTGCCGTTTTTACAGATAATAGTACGGAACCCTTCAGTCCAACTCGCACATGACCGGTTTTTTTTAAATATATTTAGACAATACACTAAAGGTTAAGGAAAATTAGTTGTTTAAATTATTATCAAGAGTTAATTAGGTACTTTTATACGTATCAAAGTTTACTAAATAGTTAATACATTGGCATATGGCCACTTGTATAATATAACTTATTTTTATTGTTTATTTAGGTAACCTGCTGTTGAACTTATTTGGCTGTGGAGCGGTGGTCAACATCGCGCACGGCACTGAAGCTGTCGCTGACATTGTTCTTATTGCACTCGCCTTCGGACTTGCTGTCTTTGCTATAGTTTCCGTAAGAAAATCAAATACGTCTATTTCTCAAATTCGTGTACACTTAATACTATTTATGTATGGATTATTATATAACCTCTTTACTCATGTTACGATTTTATGGCTTAATGAGATATGGCAAAAATTTACTGCACTATTATAAGATGCCATACCCATAATAAAGATTACGTTAACGTTTTATCTCCCTGTCATGGCGTATGATACGATATTTTAACAGATATTTACTGCATGTAATTACTTTGCAGATACTTTACGTAGATAATACTTTTTGCCAAATGCTTAGAATTAGAATTTAATTAAAATAAATTTGAATAATTCATATACCTTGCTTGCAAACAGATTTAAAGATAAGATTAATATATTAGGTGATTCTGCAACTCATTAAAATTAATTGTTTGTAAATGATTTTCTATCAATGATGTGGGTTTAATTTCATCTTTATAAATTTTAATATTCAGGATTATGTGATATTTACACACATAAATTGGAAGCAAACCCCTTTTAAAATTCGTTCGTCTCTCTCGATTTGAACATTATAGATAGTATTCTCTAATTCTTCTGTATCATTAATTATTAACACATCGCAATTTTTGGTGATAATAATGAGAAAGTCGAAGATTTATCCTACATCGTCTGACATGAAATGGCAATACAGCTTTATACTTTTTTGTAGGCTATCGGTCACGTATCAGGTGGTCATGTAAACCCTGCCGTGACCGCTGGTATGGCGGCAACCGGGAAGGTAAAGCCTGTCCGCGGCATCCTGTACGTGATCGCGCAGTGCGCGGGCGCCGCCGCCGGCTCGGGGCTCCTCAAGGCGTTCACTCCGGAACAAGTGGCCGGCACTCTCGGCACTACGGGACTTGGCAAGAATGTGACGCAATTGCAAGGCTTTGGAATCGAGTTCTTCTTAGGATTCATCCTCGTTTTTGTTGTTTGCGGGGTGAGATTTGCTTTAATTTTTTTTATAAGAGTGAGGTTTGTCGAGGGCAGTAAGGTACTACATCGACGTGCGGGAAATTAATGGGTAATAGTTGTCGTTGAATTGTCCTAAATTTGGGACTTAAAGATATTTCATAAAATACGAACAACTATATTTACATATTGGTGGGGAAAGCCAACTTAATCCTTTTATCTAAAAGTACCATTTATTGAATCACTTTTACTATCTGGAAACATATAAAAATAAAATATTTAAAAGATTTTTTGTACACAAATAATGTATCATATACCGGTACAGGGTACCTGTATCATATACATATTATACCTATATAATACCTACGTTGGCCCGCACAATGCCGTTCATCAATTCTCCGAATACGATCTCAGTCTAAGTTTTTTTATGTAAATGGAATTTAAATAAAGCAGGTTTTCGTAGGTTATTTTATAAAAGTAAGGACCTTTTACTTATATTATAATACGTTGCATTTACTGCGAAGCTTACATCAGCTTTTGATTTACAATGTTCCTCGTAATTTATAAGGAAATAGATTTATGCATTACAGTAACAAGTAAGTTTTTAGCATATTTATGAACTCAGTCAGCTTTGCGAGTAAAGACATCACATTTATTTACGTTAAATCATTTAATGACAGTGCTTGAATAGTAATAAAGCATTAGCTTCCGTGACCGGTGTCATTAGTGCGCCGATATAATCTGCGCTAATCTCCACTCATTGAAATATTCAAGCTTGCTTTGTTAGTTTCATAGTATTTAAGTACAGAATCAAATCAATTTTTGTAATATTAACAAAGATGCGGATTTACCGCCATTTTCGTTGAATCAATTATTCATGGTTTTTGTTGTCTGAATCCTTAGTACTATTCATGTTCATTTCAATTATTTTTTGTAAATGATTTGATTCATAGATAATAATTAATCAGATTTTGTCTTTAACAAGTACAAACTTCGTGCAACTTAATGCATCATACATAATAAATTATTTGCTTTAATCTAAATACAGAACTTGTTATGCATCAACCACGACCCTGAGATGTATCCTGCACATTGAATTAGATAACCTATGACAGGATTTATAAAGTAGAAATATCCAAGTGAATAAGCAAATGTTAAGTACATATATAATAAAAATCTTCTTCGAGTCTGTACATTAATGTTTTTTTTCATTATTGATACAGATGTCGAATCTAAAACTATTAGGTTTTTTTTCTGTTTGACTGTCTGTCTGTGACCGCATCACGAAAAAACCAATGGACAGATTTTTGTGAAATGTGTACTACATATCAGGTCAACATATTATAGGATACTTTTACTCTAGAAAAATAGCACATCTCTGAAAAGTCTATACTAACCTTAGAAAGTACGAACGGGACGAACAAGAGTGGAGCGAGGGTAAATCGCTAGTTAATTTAATATAATTCACGGAAGTATCGAGACCTCACTGCCCAATCTTACTGCGCCCTCCTTATACCGTACCTACTAATGGTTTTTGTGAACAAAACCAGTTCTTAGTATGCTTTTTATACGAAGATTGGATCCACGCTTACGAGGCCTTTGACCTGATACTAAATGTGGATACTGGATAGTGAATTGAGAATCGCGTGACAACTCTGGTTAACCTCATTTCAATTGCTCGAGTTATTAGCAGCATTTAACTTATCATATTAAAAAATATATATTGTATTACATAAGAAAACAAAAACCTACATTACAATTACAACTTTAATTAATTATATAAACTGACGATTTTACCACGTAAAAAGCTTAACATTAAGCACTGTGAACTTAAGTTATCTAAAGTTAGTTTTTTTAATTAACTTCAAAATAAAGATTTAGTTATTTATTTAAGTATATGGAAGTGTTCTAGAAGGATACAAATGATGAATTATAACTAGAGACGTTACCTCTCTTCGCTCGGGTGCGCCCCAACATAAGTTCGTACTTACACATTTAATGTAATTACCTCGCAGACTTTTTTGTGCACTCACTCATTAGTACTTTGAATGTGCTGTAGGTACATAGTTTTATGTGTCATGGATAATTTTAACAGCGTCCCCCAAATAATTATAGTATTTTGGTTGGTTATTACTTGGGACATTATTGAAATTCTCGTTGTTAAACTTTTTTGAAAATAAATACAGTCCATGCCTTGCTAACGATTGCCTATAAATGAAATATTTTTTTTAATTTTTTGACTTAGTCATTTTTGTGTTTATCAATTAAAACAAACATACAAAAATCAAAGCTTTAAGTATAGATAAGGTTTTAACCGATTACCTATTCTTCTATACATACGTATATAATAAAACTGGCAGTACCCGCGGCTTCGCTTGCGTTAATTTTTTAAATATTAGGAGTCAATCCCGCGGGAACTCCGGGCTAAAAAGTAGCCTATATGTTATTCTGGGTCTTCAGCTACCTACATACCAAATTTCATCGTAATCGGTTCAGTAGTATTTGCGTGAAAGAGTAACAAACATCCATACTCACAAACTTTCGCATTTATAATATTAGTAGGATTCTACCTTAGTTGAATCTGTAAATTGAATATATCTTGGTAATTCTTATTGAAATAGTAATTATTATCGATACAGAGGCCGAATCTAAATTTTAGAATTTATGTCTGTCTGTCTGTGACAGCATCACGAGAAAACCACAGGACATATTTTGATAAAATTTGGTACGACGATAGCTGGTTATCCGGGTCAGTATAAAGGATACTTTTGCTGCTGGAAAATATCTAATTTCTGAGAAATCTTAATTAACCGTTAAAAACTGGCTGTAAAACATCACACGGTATGTGAAACCTAAGAATGAGGATCCGTAACGTTTTTAGCTGAGAATGCAGATTTATAGAGCTATGAAATCCTTATCTTACAGTGCAAACATTTTTGTTCTACGACAAAAATTGACGAAGTTATGAGGAAATTACTAGCGAAGTTACTGCGCGACTGCCGCTGTAGCTGTGACGTCATAGTGACTGTCGCCGCTAGTTAGCCGTTGGGAATGATAAGGCGCGCAGTGTTTTAGTGACTTTGAAACTAATTAAGTGTCCGATTTGTGTATAATTTAACTTTCTTAACTGTGTATAAATATTTGACAGTACCGAAATATACAAATACTTCATTAAAAACGCCAGAAAAACTATTTTTTTAGGCTCAAAACTTCGTAGTAAATGGTTTTCTGTTATAAAAAGAGATGATTAAACTCCACCAGGTCAGGCTACAAGACATTGATGTGAAGATCATTCTGTTGTACTTACCTACATAACTAAACACATTAAATGATAGGTATAGTTTTGTAGGTACTTAACTCAAGAAAATAGTTGATATAAGTTGGTACCTATTGTTACGTGTAGTGTAAGTGAACCTATGTATTCTCTTATTTTAACGCAACTGTATTGATTATATATTTATGTATTTACCTACTTTTAACTTTTTAATTAGTTTTGTGGATAAACCTATATACCTACACAGTGGCGAATACAAGATTTATTATCTTTTGGAAGGGGCTTGACCTAACCTAGACTGGTTTTTCTATCGTTGGAAATGCATTAACGCATACCATCAGGTGGTTATGTGGGACTCACCAGCTTAAAAGAATCCAGTACTACCCAATAAAGTCTTAATGAGGTAAAGCAGTACCGCCTAAGTATTTAACTACGACGCCCCGATGGCCCGGCAGTTCTGCCGAAGCAAACCAAGACACAACACAGTCAAGAGATTGCTCTGCGCGTTTCTTCGCGTCACGCCTAGTCGGATTGCCGGACGCTACTGAGCGCACGTTTTGACCTTTTTTTTGTATCGCTGAGGAAACCCTCATATGGTCCTGTAGGTTCGTCAACTTTTCGCCGCAGTGTCAGGATGCCGTGTGGTCTCTTGACCCAGTGAGATGGGTACGGAAGAACCGCACCCATCGTCACTAGGCCAGCCACCGAAGTCCCTAAAGTCTTCCTCCCATGGCCAGAGCAGAGCCTCATCAGCGAGGTGCCTGATATGAGCGATACCCTCCCTCACTGAACGATTTCTACGCGCACGCTCACTCGCCCGAATTTGAAACACCTCGGCGAGCATTGAGTTTTGCGCAGAACTGGGAGAAGTGGACACGAAACGTTCAGTGACGTATGAAATCAAGTCTCCACAATAATCCTTCCCTGGACGCACAGGTAGACGTTGCGGGGTGGTGGTGGTGGTTGCGTTGTGGGTGTGGTCCGTGGAAGAGGAGGGTCTCCGTTTTCTTCCTTTCGTTGGAAACCCTCAGGCCCAGCATTCCGATCCGATCGACAACTTATTGGTGCCGACTGGGCCCGGGAAGAAATGGACACCACAGGAGCCAGTCATAGCCGAGATTCCTCAGGATCGGACCTAGAATTGCTCCATGTGGAACGCCGCAGTAGCCGCGTCGTCCACCAACCACACTGTTGATCCCCTTTCACACGATCAGCCTGTCGCGGAGGAACGCGTCCAACACCCTGAGAGGCACCTCATGATAATAAAATGGCTCTCGTAACGTCTCGAAGGCAGGGTGTTGAAAAATGCGACAGTTAAAAGCACGCTTGCCTCCTCCACTGCTGCCAAGGACCCAACCTTCAGAGCGTTCAAGGCGTTCAACGGTCGACCCATCTGCCATTAACCCAAACTGAGTCTCTGAAAGGGCCGGCCCCAAGAATGCGCTAAAAGAGCTTGCCCATCTTACTCAGCATCACGATTGGCATGTAAGAAAAAGGAGAGAACATAGAACGACCCTCCTGGAGCAACATGCACAATTTCCCTTTCTTTTAAATCTTCAGGAACTACCCAGCACGAAGACATGGCGCGTTGAACAGGTATTTCAGGGTGATGCCCAGAACTCGCCCTGGAATACCATTCAGTCCCAGAGCCCAAAGTCCTGGTCTGGATATTATCTAGGGAATATCCTGCATTACCTCAGCGGAAGTTGGAGAAGCCATCTGCACTGGGGGGACGTGTTCAGATGACTCCGGAAACGGTCCGACCTAACCTAACCTGGCCTTTTTGACTGGTGGGCCCTACATAACCAGCTGTCACTTACAGGCGGTATGCGTTTTCCAGCATAAAAAAAAAGTCAAAACGGCCCCTAAACAATTTCGTTGCACTATGTTAAATGATAAGAACGAACGATAAGAAATGTTAAAATTCAGTCCTTCCATATTATTATTATTTTTATGTTCCTGTTTTCATTTTAGTCCGAAATTATAGTATTTTAGGCACTCTTCAAGATCTTCAAAATTACTTGCCTTGATTTTAAATTTTATATCTGATGAATATAGATGTAACGCATTTTACTAAATAGTTTAAAGACAATTTTTGTGGGACATTTAATATTCTACAGGTTTTAAATTAAAGTTTTTATCGTGTCTACAGTCGTTTCTTTTATAAGTAAATATGTTAATTTTTGTAAAAATCGTAAAAAAAATGTTTACTAATCTATACATATTATAAAACAAAAGTCCTCCACCGCGGCTGTCTGCCTGTCTGTCTGTCTGTTCGCGATAAACTCAAAAACTACTGCACCGATTTTCATGCAGTTTTCACCAATGGGTAGAATAACTCTCCAGGACGATTTTCGTATATCATTTGTCAAGTTTTTGTGTACATTGGCTAAAATATAATAATATCTGTTGGAGGTGTCGGAAAAAAATAAGCCGTCTGGAAGCTTTCAACGAAAACGCTGCCTAAACCCTTTGACATAATATAACAAAATTATGTATGGTGGAATTGTGAACTTATATAGGTCTATAAAAAAGTACGCGATGGCATATGTCTATCTCTTAAGGATAACGTACTATATCCACTTTAATAGTAAAAAATGGGCAATTATAAAGCGGTAATTGGAAAGCTATTTACACAAATACGGTATTAATTCTTATCATTTGAAATAAGTTAGAGGCTTTAAGCATTTCATGCACATTATTTTACTCTTTTACACCATTTAATTTAAACGAATATCTTAGGAGTAATCGCAAAAAAAAACAGGAGTAATGGCAAATAAATACCGGCTGTGTTCGTTCCGTCATCGTGACGTCACACGCACTCGCGTTGCCGGAAAAACTACGCAAAGTTTATTACTTAACATCTTCGTAAGTTATGGTCCGATTTGGATAATTCAAAAAGATATATCATTCTTATGTCAAAATAAATAACATGCATACTAGTTCTATGTAATTTGCTATAACTGTACTGATCCTCATTTAGTTTCTTTAAAACGCGAGCGGAGCCGCGAAATATGATAGTTTTATTATATAATTATTACGCTTTTAATAGTAATACTGTGATGTCAGATAAGCTTATACTATACGTAATACTTATAGAAAAAGTTTTTTTTTCAAGGCGGACTGCCCAAACAAATTAATTTTAACAGCTTTAGATATTAGTACATATTCATAGAGATTGAAGTAGTAGAGTCCACAATGAGTGTAACCATGTGCCACCAGGTTTGCGACCCGAACAAACCTGACAGCAAGGCCACGGCGCCCCTCGCCATCGGGCTGACGGTCACGCTGGGCCACCTGCTGGCCGTGGACTACACCGGCTCCGCCATGAACCCGGCCAGGTCCTTCGGCTCGGCCCTCGTCGCCAGCCACTGGGACGATCATTGGGTAAGAAACGCTACTTCTTAATAGTGATAAATATTTTCTTTCAGATATTTTCGCGGTTCTTGTTTTCATCTCTTATTCACGATACGACATTTAGAATATTTCACGACAAGGCTAAAGAGAGAGGGGGAAATTGTAGTTTTTAGTGTAAAATATTCGCGTAAGTTCAGAAATAGTAAACATGATTTTAAACGTTTTTTTTTTAAAAATTTGGCACTTCTAACGGCACCATATTTACGCGGATTCAAACGTTGATTTGATGATGAAAGAATGAGAAGATCAGTATTGTTACTTCTATGCAAAATTATGATTTAGCAAAGTGTCTGATGCTTTACAGCAAACTTAATCACAAGAGATACTGACAGAGATAGTGAAAAAGTTTAATTTAAAAGCTATCTTATAGGTACCTACAAAATATAATAGAATTGTAACTGAATAGAATCTGTAGATTAAATTTATTTTAGAAAACCTTATTGAAATAGTCAATATTATCGATATAGAGGTCGAATCTAAAGTTTTTATAATTTTTGTATCTTTGGTAATTTAAATAAATAAATAATTGTATAGTGAAAGTGAAAGTAATATCCAGAACTTCCAGATCTAGGTATATATAAATTTTTATTTATATTCTATTGGTGTTTTGACATTGGTAACTGTTTTAAAGTTGAAATGAATTACATTACTGTTATTGTAAAAATTATAATATAATCAGGCATGTTATTTAAAAATTCTAACAAACAACATAATATACTTATTAATCATGTCGGCGGAGCGCCAGAACTTTCCACTATGGCGGGGTTAAAAGTTACATGAGCGCGCGACGTAAATATTTACATTGATCGACGGCCGTACAGATGTACTTACTCATGTTTATTTAGGAACGATAGCCAAAACTTTGTTTCAATATACATAATGCACAATGAGATACCACTATCTTATCTCTACATTCCCCATGTACGAAAGTGAAAGTGTAGAGGGATAGAGCTTTTAAATTTGCTTTATTATTTACAAGCATCGCGCTTTATTTTTATGATTAAATATTCATGGTTTCCTTCTGCCATATTATAAAATGTTCCATATCCTGATTTTTTTAAATAAAATTCCAGTGCGTTTGTAATATCAAAATTATATACGGTACATACTCGTATAAGAAAATAAGTTAAAAATATTAGTCTGTCTATCTGTATGTTTCGACTAATTTCTGAAACGGATGGACTGATTTTGACAGAACTTTAACTGGCTGATTTTACAGCCAGTTTTTACTTTTATTTTAGAAAAAAAAATTAGTATTAGAACCTGAACTAAGCGAGTTCCCTAGTATAGACATAATTTTTATTAACTTATATTGAAATTATACATGAGGTCATCAACGAGATTAAAATAGAGGCATTTAATTGTTTCCAATAAGTGTACGAGTGCCAGAAGTATACCTAAGTACAACAAATATGCGCAGGACCTATTCGGTACAAACTGCATCTGTTATATACATAAGTCATTATCTCTTTACGATAATTGCATTCTTACGTGTTGCATACCAGTTAAATCAAATTTACCTTATACATATTATAATAACTTCAATAATTATGATGCACTTATAATATACTTTTATTACTTTTAGTTTGTTACGTATGATTCACATTAGGAATCAGTCTTACCTATGCCTCGCGTCTTTCAATGAACTTTCGTAATGTTCCCTAAGGACCATGATTGACTTACTACTTTTTAGGTTAAAAAGTAGTCCAGGCCTAGTAATAAAAATATTTTTATTAAAATGTACTTACAAGTACCTATCTTGTAACACATAGAAAAACGAACAACTAGATTGAATGACTTTTTTTTACCACCTAGAGAATATTCAGCATTATTTACTTCGAATGTTATATCCGAATTCACAAACTACATTATACTTATCTTATATTACTTTTGATGTCACACAACTGGCCTTGACATATTCGAGAATTCAATTCGTAAATTAGGATCGTTTGTATTGTAATCATACATATATTTTGTTCTTAGAAGCGCCGGGCGCCGACAACCTACTTAGTCCAATCTATTTGCATCAATAAAAATAAGAAATCATAAAATAAAATTCGTCATTTTATGATTTATTGGTAATGATACAATTTATGTTTATTAAGTTATACCCATATAAATATTATCTTCTAAAGAATAAAGATATATTGTTGTTAGTAAACACGGATGATAACTTTAAGCTCAGGCTTAACCAGTTTACTTAAATTAAAAAACGAACCTATTATGTACTTTCAAATTCTTGTAAGTTTGGATTATCTTATCTATGTCCACAGTGTTACTTAAAATATACTTAGAATACAACACTGAAACTGAAATTTTAACTAAAATATAACTTAAATTGGCTATTATTATCTTCTATTTCTACCGTTTAGCATTTACATATTTAAATATTATCCAATTTATTTTTAGTCATATTTCATATACATACCTACCGAATTCTACTATAAGTATGATTATTGTTCATCTAATCTTATAAAATTGAGAAGAAAAGAATTTATTTTATTTTTTGCAAATTCGTGATACCGCAATGGCATTCGATCCGATCGTGACGTTTATAAGCACTTAGTGCTAACACCACTCGTATCATTGGCTCGCTCTATTTTGATGTCTTAGAACCGGTTTTTATCAAATGATGATAAGTCATGATAATATTTATCCATGATAGTTTTTATCCTTGAAATAATTACCTATCTATCCTCCACGGTCATTCACCAACATCACACGAGGCGCGGTGTACCTACTTAGATGTGATGAGAATTTCTTGAACACTCAGTTACTATTAATTAGATCCAATTCAAGACTCAAACTGAGGACCTAAAAGTACAACAGCTGTATACGAAATTTTATAGTAGTGATTCACCCACCCATAAGTTATAAGTACCCTTTACTCAGTCTTTATTTAGACCCGGAGTTTTTATTATTAGGAGTGTCCGGTGGCCTCATTCAGATAATGTGCAAATATTTTGAACGGTCTCTTACCTAAGGTTAAATTAAGATGGACATTTTAAATTGCCATAATATTTTAAAGTAAGCGACATTATATACATAGTACGATGGAACTTTTATTATGAATGAGAAAGCTCGTATCGTTCGCTCGAGGAAGAACGGGCCATATTCCACTACTGGATATTTGCGGTTTGACGGACTTCATGTCGTTCTTACTGAGTTCTCTCAGATGTACGGGCTACCTTCCAATGTTTGTTTTCACCGAATTATTCGCACCTAAAAACAGCAGAGATGCCAGTCCCAGGATTTGAACCCGGTACATTCTGGTAATTTTTTTTTTTTTGTGTAAGGTGTACTGGGCGGGCCCCATAGCGGGTGGCGTGGCGGCGGCTCTGCTCTACGTGCACGGCTTCTCCGCGCCGCCGCCTGACTCCAACTCGCTGCCCCCGAGGTACCGCCCGGTGGCCGCTGATGAAAAAGAGGTGAATACTTAATTGTTTAGTTAAAAATATTTTTAATAAAAACATGTAATTTCCAGGTTAGTATGTAAAAAATAGTTATAATTGAGCTCATGTAGTAAACATCTATCAACAGCAGAACTGTTTAAACGTACACTAATGTGTATGGATCTCCAAAGAAAATTACGCCTGCGCTTAAGAAATTCCTTCGAAAATATTATCAACACAATTAAATACAGAATACTTAAAATTTGAAACATTTCCTTAATTTAATGTAGCATATTATTAGGGAACTTATACTTGATATTCTTATTTTTAGACATTATAAATATTTTTAATCAAAATAATATATTTATTTACAAGCGCTCTGGACGCCTTGCGCCTACAGCATGGACCGTTGAACAAAGCGTAAGCCTAAACTAAAAAGATAGAGTTTGCCTACATACTATTTTATGTTCTTAAAAATTTTGCAAATATATCATTAAAATAAACTCAAAACTGTATGTGTGTGAGTGCGTCTTGTGTATCATACACATGTGCGTATGCGTATGTTACTTAGGTTACTTTAGCTCTGAAACGGCTGAATGGATTGGAATAAAATTTATCGCACAGATCACGTCTACTGTTATTTGTTAGGCACATAGATACGTATTTTATTTGAAGAAAACAAGGAATGTTACATTAAATTAAAAAAAGTTGAAAAGTATGGGAAATTTTAGATTTTGCCACGTATTATAGATTGCAATGTAAATTAAAAAAAAATTGTGACATTCCTTGTTTTGCCATTCATTTATGCAAATGTAGGCCGCTAGTAAAGCATAATTATAAAACTAATCATAAATTGTATTTTTAATTTATCTTTAGTTTTATATAAAAAATAATTTAGAAGCTAAATGTGTCTGTATTCCAGCTGAAGCGCCTGGACGGTAAGGCCGAGGACATGGCGTGAGAGCGCGCCCCGCGCCCGCGCGCGCCGCTGTCCGTGCCGCGCGACACGCGCCCGTACAACGAACTGTTCATATACAAATAATAGATTTTTTAATGAAATGGTACACCGACTTTAACACCGACCGACAGAATTAATTTTAAACTAATTAATAAGTAAGGCTATTTTTTTTAATTTATATTACGAGTCATGAAAATTTGTATTTTTTTAGCTTTAATAAGCTAAGTTTGGCGTTCTGAATGCAAATAATAATAATTAATAGTAGCTGAAATTTTTATTTTTTCAAGTCGGTTAAGATTTTTTATTTTATTTTAGCATTTAAATAAATTGAACCAAATCCACAGAACAACATGTACCCAGTGAAATCTTAGGTGATGGTTCACGTACAAAAGGTACCTACTTACAACATACTCGTAGGTACATTTTAATTTTAAATCAACAAACCACCGCCATTTGGCTTAATTTATTTAAATTACTGACTAACTTTATTACTCATATTTAATAAGTACAATAAAAAATGAGGTTTAAACTTCCCAATACAATACGATGACGTCATGACGACACTTACGTCACGTCACGACTTTAAAATATCAGATTGCTTATATCATATCTTTTTAGTAAAAACAATCCTAGCACAATTTTAATTTTATAAACAAAAACCACGATGACATAATACTAACTTTGTATACTACCTGCGACACAGCTATTGTTCATTTTATGCATTTGATGCCATTGACCTTTATTTCTATAGTAAATATAAAAAGTTATAACAAATGATGCGATTTGAATATATTATTTCGATTTTGGATTATTTATGGAGCCATCAGTTGCTAAATGACTTTTGCAGCTCTACATTTTTTATGATTTTATAAGATTCTAGAGTTTCAAAACACAAAAAATACATATACCTACGTATATAAATACCTAAGTGTACTTCTTCTAGTATAGTTATAGTTAAAAACACAATTTTTTTCGCTTTTCTCTTTATAAAAAATATATTTAAGATTATAACTTTCTATGGTATTAAAATTTCTTTTACTTATTATATTATATACAATATTGTCTATTTACCTTTCTTACCCTATTGAGAAACGTTAAGACTTATTGCGCCTTAACGCAGTCGCTAGCGAGTGTCTTTCATAGTAGAGGACGCACTGAGTGGTCAACAAGAAATCTCCAATACTTTAGACTTTTGAATGGAAAAGATATTTTTATATAAGCTTGTTGATGTAAAACATCTATTAGCGTGCCTTGTTTATAAACAAGGTATTCGGTATTTCGACAGTAGTATACTTGACATGTTTACTTCTTATGCACGCTTTGTTTCTATATTTAACGCCGTATTTCATTACATTTTTTTATTTATTATGAATTCGGGAATCAACACTGATGTTTCACATCTGCTGCTGGGCGTCCAAATTTTTATATAAAAATATTTTTATACGACGTGTTTGAAGTTTGTGAACATATAACTGCCATTTTTACCGCGTAAGTTACATTTAAAATGACTTAGTTCATATTGAAATTTTAAATGTTTCATATTCACATATAATTATGTAATTTAGAATGTTAACAAATATTCTTTTACTTTTTAGATTTACCTTATATAGAGAATACGTGGCTTAAATGTGAAATAAAATGCTGAAATTTAGAACATTTTCTTGCGATTTCCTTATAAACTTCTAGATTCGTAGCCCCCTTGGGCCCTTGGAGTCTGGGGCCTGATGCAACCGCATTGGTTGTATTGGCATAACTACTCCGCTGTTCTAAAATATATTTTCTAACTTTATAATATATTATAATTTAAAGTATAATTTTCGCCATTTATTGTAATTGTTACAAACAATGATATTTTAACTACAGATATGTTATACGCTCACTAAACAACAGAAAAAAGTGTTCCGCGCAGCACACATACACACTTTTCATTCAAGGTACATTTCACTACAAGTCAAAATGATAGAAGAATAGTCGATAAAATCAATAAGAAAAAAAGAGACAGCTAGTGTTGTCAATTGCGCGTCAATGTAAACAAACGTTAGTCTAGCGACCGATGACATATCAGAATATTAGGCAAATAATTGAAATATATTAATAAATCGAAGTATACTGCGTTCTTACATGTGGTATGAGATCCCTTGTGTTTTATTAACTTTGGTATCATAATTGGTGAATTTCCTAAATACACAGGATGGCATTTTTTTAAATTTTGTAGCAGCGTACCACTCGTCGCCATGCTGTGACACAGACTAAAGGCAATACGTCCTAATTAGGACGTTTTCGAGTTTTCACGATTGCGCGCTCATAACATATCTATAGTTAAAATATCATTGGTTACAAAGTAACAAAATCGTCTGAATGTCTATTTCATATTGATGCTTTTTTACATTTTAAATATTTCCAATTATATTTAATAATAATGTAAATATTAAGTATTATTGATGTATACTTGCTTTTAAAAGTGTGAAAGGAAAGTTTGTTCATTATAAAATTTATTCATATTGATTGATTGTTTCTAAATTGCTATTTGTCAAATAAAAACATTTTACTTTCTATAATATATTATCTTTGAATTGCTGTGTAGTTATGAAAATGGTAAATGCGTATCGAATTAGAATAAGTTTTGAGTATATTTAATAAATATATTTTTCTTCACCACTTTATACTTTTTATTACCTATTGCCCTCTCCTCACTTACATAGTATATACATAATATGGTAGAATATTATTCTAAAGGCTTCTCGCGAATCTACGTATGTATGAGTCTATATATCTTTGCAATATAATAAAATTGTAACGGCGTCGAATCTGTACATTAAAAATCTTTTTTGGAAAATACTGAATATGATACTGAAGCATAAATTATAGTTCTTAAAGTTTGTGTCTGTCTGTAACAGCATTACGAGAAAACCACCGCACAGATTTGATGAAATTAGCTATGATAATAGCTGATCAATATATAGGATACTTTTTACTGCTGGACAATATCTCATTTCTAAGAAATCTATACTAACAGTTAAAACACATTTAGAGAATTTCTAATAAATTGGAATACTAAACGAAATTTTTATGTTTTTATTAATTACATATTTTTATACTTCTTTTCGCCAAAAGGACCGGGCGGATATTAAAAGTATGCAGATAGAGTATATGAATCTAACTCTGAGATATTTATAGGTTTTGGAATGCGAAAATAATACACTTCATTTTAATATTTCATGTTTTATATTCAAATCAAGGCATTACAAAGTATTACGTTATTAAACAAATAAATCTCTTTGGAATTGGAAATATAATATAAAAAAACCGAGTTTATGGAAAATTAAGGAAACAAACAAGCATTACATAATATTATACAAACAATATCAGTTGACGTTCACACTCGCACGAAAATTAAATGTACACACTTGAAATATTCGTCATTTATTTTTCTAATAAAATATTATGATTTTTACGTATAAGCCCCGAGCTGCGCTGACATATGACCTTGCGTTCATAACACGCATGAAATTGTTAAAAAAATGTTTTTTAATTACAATTTAAACTAACTAATTTAAATTGTGCTCGATTTAGCCACGAAATATTTTTAACAAAAAGAAAAATACTTGAAATCGGCCAACAGTTGGCGGAGAAATCAATGAACATACATAAAAAAAAATATACAATATACATATAACCTTTTCCTTTTTTGAAGTCGGATAAAAAATAAGGATAAATCAATATTTTTGACGATGACAAAAAAGGCAAATGAATTTAAGAACAAGTATTTTGGCAATAACAAATATTTAAGAGCACTCAATATTTACCTCACTCTAGTACCAACATAACAAACTACTAGTTATATATATTTATGTTATTATACAGTAAGCAAATTAGCCAGTAATAAAAAATGCAGATACAATTATTATAATATGTACATAAGGAATATTCCTCGATACTAACTGACCTTAGTTTTCGTCCTATAATGGAATTATAAATGCATTTGCGTCATGTGAAAATAATTATAAAGATGAGAAAAAAACGTGAGACCTTTTGTATTGATACATAAAACGTACAATATTTTTACGCAATATTTCTTTGTTACAGCATTTACATAATCTATGTAGAACACATGTAATAAACCTATACATATTTGATCGATAAAATGTTAGTCAGTCTTAGAAAAATTACTAGAACAATGCATATTATATTGCCTCAATGATTTTAAATTAAAATATTTAAATAATATAAAATAAATAACTAATTAAGCACCATTAAGAAAAAAAAATTAAAAAATCATGAATACTAATAAGATTGCATAATCTATATAATTTATTGTAATTTAGTGAGAAATGAAAGATAATAAATATACAAAAATGTTTAACCTTGTATATTATGTTAAGATCATATTTAGCCGTCAATTATATAGAATTATACTTTATCGATACATATTGGACAGTTTTTAATGTCAGTTGGTATACTGATTCTCATCATCCAGGTTCACATATCATATACTTTTGCTGAGGGAAAATATGTCACGTCTGAAAAATCTACGCTAACTAAAAGCCGAGCGGAGCGAGTGAAATCGTTGGTAATGTAAAAAAATGTGTTTTATTAAAATAAGAATTTTAATAATAAGTAGATAATATCATGAACCATTTTTAGAAACAACATCACAAATCTCCGAAAATTCTTCATCGATCGTTTCGATAATGTGTTTTTACATGAAAAAGATTTTAATGCTAACTATTATCGTATAACTTTCCATTAGATGGCGATAATCACGAAAATGGTAACACGTGGGTAGTTATAAATGAAACTACTTTTTCAGATTTTGTAGCGGATTTTTGATTTTTAGTACCCGACGTTTCGAATGCTTTACAGTAATCATTCGAAGCGTCGGATACAAAACATCAAAATAAATCCGCGACAAAATCCAAAAAAGTACTTTCATTTATAATGTCGAATATTCGCGTAGAACTAAGAAAGTACTACGTGGGTAGTTGTTATTGGAATATTTTCACGTCCACGGGTATAACGGGGTTAAACGGATACAGACGCGGGCAAAGACTAGTTAAATAAATATGGTTTCACAATTGACTTTAATTGAATGCTAACCTAACAATTAATAGCTCTAACAACATTGATCAAATATCAATACGAATAATAATTAAAAACAATTTAAGCAAGCTGAAACTATTTTTATTAACGAACCACGCATAGGGAACCGCGGGAGGAAAGTAGTCTTTCACAAAGTATATGAGGACACTGAATTCATATTGCTAATGCACTAGTTGTCTTACACTTAAAGATAAAGCTGTACAATATTTACATAGGACACGATCAGTTAAGATACCGATTACTATCAAAGAGTTTTTTGTTCACCACTATCCGGCTATTATTTTTTAATGCAAGATGAAAATATTAATGATATACGTAGTAACTTTTTCAAAGTTATTTTGAAATTATCATAGAAGACTTATAATATGAGAAAATGTCATTTTTGGTATTTAATTTAAGAAAATAGGTAAAGATGTGTTGAACAAATTAAAAAAGTCTATTGACGAAACAATCGGCTCCCACTTTCGTATCAATCGATACCGGCAATGTTCATATAAATTATAATGTATTACGTATATTCATCTTCAAATTAACTATAGGTCAATATAAAAACCGCCTTCTCTTTCACTGGGGATAAATTAAATTTGTAAAAAATGCTTTTTCTAGCTTTAATACTATGTATTACGATTTATTTATATATCGATATTATATGTCAATAAATTCAATGATACCCAGTTTTTTTACAAAGGTCACATTGTAAAAGACAATAGAAAGTGTTACCAGCACAAATCCATATGTGGATGATCAGTAATATGAAAATTTTATATCTTAATAAAGTTTAAACTGTCAGTCTGAATTGTTTAGTTTTGCAAATCTTAGCACAAAAAAGTCAAAATAATTTAAAGTCGTCATCGCACGTACATGTAAAAACTCACAAATCAATAATTTATAATAATTTAAATCAATCAAAATAGAAAAAAGTAATAAAACATTTTAAAATACTGAACTTATTTGACTTAGTTACACATATAGAACAAATATTCATATAAACTTGAAGCACTTCTGTTTATCGTGAGGTATCCTGGTCTTGAACAGCACAGAGTCAGCTCGGTACTGCGTGGACAGCAGCGGCGTGTAGCCCATCACCTAAAACCATTTATTATTTTAAACTAAACTGTTCCTTGATTTTAGCCTTGGTTTCTTAATTTTTTTAAATAAACGAGATTAGAATTTGAGATGTCTCAAATTTTCAATTAATTCAATTTTTATATAAATAGTTTGACATAAATTAAAGCATTCGAAACGTCAGGAAAAACCACAGAATCGGATCGAATCGGACAGAATCCGAAGAGACAGCCTTGTTTAAAACGTTTAATAATCGAGAAAATCTCATTTATTATAAATAAAAAAAAGTGTGAAGCGAACTCGCGCACGAAGGGTTCCGTGCCATTATCTATAACAATAAGCTAGTCCTCTAAATTGTATGAGCGCCCATACAACTCGGTCAACTATGTATGTATGGGGACACCTTTTAATTTTCAACTTTTTTATTTTTTGAAATTTTTCCTTTATATGTGCTTTAAAACGTTGTTTAATGCCAAATTTCAAGATTCTAAGTCAACTGGAAGTATCCTTTAGCTTTTGATTCCCTTGCGAGTCGTTAGGACCTTTAAAATATGCGCTTAAATTGCTCTTTCTTTTGATTGCGTTGGCTTAGAAGTTAGATTTTTTCACAGCTCTATTGGACAGTAGACCTGAGTATTTGAAATGAATTTCAGCTTGATACCTCCACGCGTTTCTGAGAAAAAGGGTCTCGGCAGACAGACAGACGGACAAAAGTGATCCTATAAAGATTCCGTTTTTTCCTTTTGAGGTACGGAACCCTAATAATTCATTTAATAATTTATTTAAACCAATTATAATAATTATTGTTATATCATAACATTAAACAATTGCAATATGTACAACTTTATATAATTATCTATGAATTCAAATTGTATTTTTTAATTAATTTCAATTAATCTTTATAACATCATCCTAATCCTAACTAATGTTACAAATGCTAAAGTAACTCTGTATGTCTGTCTTTCTGTCGCGCTTTCACGCCGCGATAAATTGGTATAGCTTATACTTATAGTATCTTTGATATTTCCCGTGGCATATATTATCTATATATATAAAAGAAAGTCGTGTTAGTTATACTATTTATAACTCAACAACGGCTGTACCGATTTGGCTGAAAATTGGTGGTAGCTTAGAGCCAGGAGACGTACATAGGCTTACTTTTTAAGGCGAAAAAGGGCAGTAAAGGGCTGAAATAGGGGGTGAAACTTTGTATGGAAATTACGTCATTTTTAAAGCTAGAAGCTTGATTTGACTTATCAGTTATAACCGATGCCATGGTGCGTGCAATGGTAATTAAATCAGCAAATATATTCCGGGTGGTGCGAAGTAAATATATACAACACATACCTAGGGACGAACCCGAGCGAAGCGAGCGTGAGCCCCTAGTATATAATATACTGTAAGTGTGCGTCACCTGCGAGAAGAACTGTATGCACTTGTGTCGCTCGTGGAAGTGCGTCTCGTCGGCCGACAGCGTGACGGGGCAGCCGGGGCAGCGGAACGTCCAGCGTGACGTCACCTGCACACACACACACACACACACACATCGTGAAGGTAAGTAGCTATTTTATATTCCCATTGGGAAAACCCATCATAGGCCCTGCGTGCAGTGAGTGGAAAGGGTACTGTGAGACTAAGGGCCGGTCCTCACTTTAATGCCGTTCACAGATCATTCTTGGTCTGGTAAATTTGTATCATGTTCACATTATACAACAGACCAATCAGTTTTAAAGTAATGGTGTCACGCGGAAAGATCCTTTTTCCGTCCCATTGCTGACCCGGACCTCACCTTAATACAATGAGACCGAGCCATAACCCACCACACTGGTCAAGTGTGGTTTAACAAACTCACCATGACTTTTGTAAACTTGCTGGGTTCTTGGCTTTGTCTTCAGCTCTTTTTATCATCCCACTGCTTGGCACAGGCCTTCCTCAGTACAAGGGGGATTAGGCCATAGTCCACCGCGCTGGCCTAGTGCGTGTTGGCGGACTTCACATATATTTATAAAACTTGCTAGATTTTTTTGGACATGCAGGTTCCCTCACGATGTTTTCCTTCACCGTAAGACAAGTGATAATCATGATAGTAATGATTCGCACGTGAAAATATCAGAGGTGCTACACCCGGATTTGAAATCGCGTTACTGAACTCAATTATCCAAGCGAGCTCATTACCGCTGTATAGGTCCTGTATGGCTTCAGTCCACATAAGCAAGCTAGTCAAATACCTTAACAGGTGGTTTCCTGGTAATGTGAGCCACGAGGAAGTTCATGGCGATGTCCTCGCAGTTCATGTACTGGTCGACGTAGTCGCGCACGGCGGCGGGCAGCGCGCGCCAGTACGCCCACAGGTAGTAGCGGTGCACGAACGCCGCGCCCGTCAGCACCATGCTCAGCTCGCAGCTGGAATATTGTTTAATTATATGGACACACAGCGCCATCTAGTTCCGTGGTAGGCTTTGAAGCTTGTGCTACGGATACCATATTATAATATAATATAGGATAGTTGATAAAATACAAATAAATAACTGCAAAAACATACATCTTATTAATATGAACACCCATGACTGGAGTACAAACATTCGTGCTCAACAACTGAACCCGCGACCGCTGGCACTGGCAAAGCGAGTACAGTGTAAGGTCACTACATACTGAGCCAATCGTGCCGTCAAATTGGCTATTAATCAACTCAAACATAATATTTACTTTAATCTTTTTTATTGTGTAATATTTGTTCACGCACTTACAGAGCGTATCGGGCACATCGATAATAAACAATAATACTGGCTGAAATTAACATAATATTATCGATTAATACTTCATTAATTTCAGGGTCATACAGGGTTTTCGACAGGGGACCCGCTATACCTTAAAGAGTCCTGACTGCAGCCAAAAAAACCCATATGTAGATCTGCCTTGGACCATCTAAAGCACAGATGTGGCGATACACCCACGGGGAGGGTCGGACCCCGGCAGCCATTACTTACGATTATTACGCCGGCGCACGCGCAAGTTATCTTTGTCATCGTCCGCAACCAATATAAATGTTTTTATTGTGATAAGCAGCTATATTTAACATGTTCATTTAACAAAACTCCGAAATATACTGGTATATTATTCCAGTATGAATGGTATATTCTTAGAATAGAATGCAGCTATTAGTCATATATAAAATTAATGAATATGTATGTATAAGAATGCGATGTTACGAATGATCTACAGCAATTATAGTCACGCGAAAGAGTTAAATTTTATTCATTATACACAATCAACACTGCGTTTCACACAAATTGAAAATTGTACTGGGTTAAACATGCGACTTTGTAATAAATAACAAAATTGAAAGCAAATATTACCTATAGTTGGAATTGTATAAGAAACCATTGTTGAAATTTAGATCCCAGGCGTGGTATCTTCCAGGAAAGCCCACTATTCGGTCGCGGTGTTCGCGCCATACTCTGAAATAAAAGAGCTTGTTAACCGAATTGTATTTTATCCTAAATGTTGTCTGTCGATAAGAAAATCTGAAAATTAGCATAGAAAATGGCAAAAAAATATACGAAATTAATCCTCTGTTACCCTACTTGGTAATGAGGTCGATTACACTATAGTTCTTATGACGTTAACTATATTTGAGTATTTTTATCATTTTTAACGATTTAATACAATATATCCTATTTAATGAAGAGGTTTTTATAGTTATGCCTAGTTTCCCACTCTTGTTTCACACGGGAATACCCTTAAAAAATTTTGCCCGACTTAAATGAAATATCATCACACCAGTGAATTACTTTGCTAATTGCTTGAATATATTACAACTTTTCCATATCCCTCTTTCTATCGTTAAAACCTTTTAATAGCAGAGTAACTTTTAAAGAAAGAGACCAGCACAAACTATATTTTAATACCTTATAGTAGTGTCAAACAAACCTAAAAGCGAACACAATCTCATCGTGCCGCAGATGCGCGTCGTCGTCCACGCAGAGCACGGCCTCGGTCTCGATGACGTTGTAGGGCAGGAAGCGGTTGTTGAGGGAGTTCCGCGCCGCGCGCACCACCGCCACCGGCGCGCCCGACTCCGGCCACGCCTGCGACAGCGACGGCGGGGACACGCCGTTCCATACCACTACTACCTGTAACCCGGCGTGCAATGCTTTTTAGGGTTCCGCACCCAAAGGGTAAAACGACAACCTATTACTAAGACACGGAGTCTTAGTAATAGGGTCTAGCTTGCAAACTTTTGTAATTATAATATTATTTAATTATTATACTAATTATCTAAATGTTTACAAAATAAAAGTCACAAAAAACATTATTACCTTATTTAAATATGGAAGACCGCGTAGCCTCGCCAAAGCCGCTGCCAAAACTGCTTCTCTTTCATACGTCAAGATGACTATTGTGAACTGTTCTCTTGGTCGGTCCCCGCCGAGAGCCTCGCTGAACTCTTTCCCAGAACCACCGGCACCTGCTCCAATCGGCCTAAACCCAGCCGCAGATCCCATAAAACGTGCCTCTGACGTGACCGGCGGATCCCATGGCAGCTGTGGATATAAGGCAAATGGCTCTCCCCAATCATTCCACATTTCATATCCATGTAACAGGGCTAATGAGTAATTTCTTTTATACCCTGGACTAGGATAAGGGGCCTCTAGAGGCCCTAGGGTCTCTTCGGGCTCTGTATCCACTGCAGGAGGTTCCAATTTCGGTGGATAATACGATTCGTTAAACGCTGGCGACCCAACTGTCGCTGTCGCCGGGCGAGCCGGTATATTCAAACGCATACGAATAATAGCGAGCAAAGAATCCATACTCGATTGTACAGAACTTAAGTACCGCTCCCACAGTACTCGACCCTGTCTTCGAAACATTAGCAAATCAGCATCTGACAAAGCTCTAAGTAGGAAATGTAACTCAGTAACGCGAGCCTTCGGCAACAGTATGGCTGCTCGTCGCCAGTCGAGTACTTCATCGTAAGGCAGCCTTACTCGATCCCCACCAAGAACAACCGGTATAGCTCCTGACCGTAAAGCTTCATACAATCTCGCTTGTAATAAGGCTGTGGATACATAATTGTTGTCTGCAGGAGCAAGTATGAGTCCAAATGTTGAATCTCGTAATATTGCTCGACGTGAACGATCAGTCCCGCAAAGTGCCCAGTCACCAAGAGGTAATACTTCACGTCTTTCTATCGGCGGATCGCATTCAAACTGCAAAAAGAACACATCCGAGGTAGGAGCTGACTTTGCAGTATTCTGAAGAGACTCTATGAGAAACTTATCATCGTCTATGTTCTGTTCTACTGGAGTCGGCGTCTGCGATCCCTGAAAACTGAATATTGCTTATCAATGGATACAAAAACATGTTTGTCAAGACAGTTATATGTAGATTCACCAACCTTAATATATATTTACGACGTGCGGGTGCCATCGGTGCACAATCCGCCCATACATCTCCTCCAGGTGGACCCAAAGCCGGTGGAGTGATAAGGTCGAAACCTGGTCTAAACTTTTGTAATGTGAATGTTGACTGGGCAATCATAGCTCGTCCCGTCGAAGCAGAGTGAAAAGCGTCACCAGATCCTACCGATAGTTCCCGACGAGCCAAGTTAAGCAAGACATGATTACGGCCATCACCACCCCAATATGGTAAGGACTTAATTGCTGTCTCATTCAATAACAGCTTGTAAGTATCTGTTGTTGAACTGCAAGAAATATTACAAATAAAATAAAAATACTAGATTTATTTATTATTTATAATCAATAGCAACATCAAAAATAACTCACGAGGGGCTTTTGTCTATTGGAAATCCTTCGCCGACTAACACGAGGTAAACACAGGCTTCGTTGGGGTTGTGTGTTAGATGAGAATTATAGCTAAGTGTTTGTCTTAGAGTCGTTTTTAGAAATCCATCGATTTCGGCGCCAGCTAGTGGAGAGTGCAAATCGGGATCGTATAGATATATTGGGAAGCCTGATGTTAGAGAGCACCTTGAGTGATCGAAGCATGAATGCATACGACAGTGAACTTCGGAATTAGAACTAATAGGTGGCAATAGTGGCGGTGGTAGAGACGGTAGAATTTGTGCTGGGGGTGCAAGTTCTGGTGAATCCCTTCGGATAGCTTCCAACTGAGCGAGCCTAGCTTGGTCGGCTGACACTCGAAGCCTTTGCAACTCGGCAGTAGCGCGCACATATTCAGCTTTGACATTATCGGCTTTAGCACTAGCGGCAGCAGCTTCTCGTTGTAACTTTCCACGTCGCTCTTCCAGCTCTCGTAACTCAGTTGATACAGAAGCCTATTATATATATATATATATATATTATAACTGATGTCAATCTGTACATTGCATTTTTTTTTAAATCTAATTGAAACAGTCACTACTATCAAGACAGAGGTTGAATCTATAATTTTTTAGTTTTCTTTCTGTCCATCACCACATAATGAGAAAACCACTGGTCAGATTTTGATGAAATTTGATATAATGAGTGATTATCAGGGTCAACATGTAGTATACTTTAAGGAAAATATCTCTTAGTAATTTAGACTTAAGTACACAGGAGTGCCAGAGTGGAGGGAGGTGAGACTTTAGTTATATAATTCAAAGTATACATAAGAATGATAATTTTATTTTCATATTTCAACTCATAAAATATATGTATTAAATCATACCTTTATTCTAAGCATTTCTTCTATTCTAAGTTTCAGATCTACTATATTCATTGTTGATAAATCCCCAAGGGCCTCCAAGGTGTGCCGCATATTGCTATTTCCCAATGACATTGATGAAGATTCATACTGTAATAGTGAATACTTGATTAGTAAGGGAATTTTTACATACATACTTCATTAGGTACATATTTTTCTTAAATAAAGGCTTCAAATACATTATTATAAAAGCACATAACCCTTGTTTTTTGCTTTGCAGAAGTCAGGTAAACAGTACATTTAGCTTGTAAGATGTTAAAATCTTAAAACATTAAATAAAAGATGAGTTAACTAGCCAACACAATCAAATGACAGGCAAAGCATCATTTCCATATATTTATAGAGAGAAAGCAGATTTACTGAAAAGTTCATTAATATCAAGTATTCTGCAAATTATTCAATATTTATTTTACATATCATCATAAAGGGAATATATTACTTACAAAATGGACAAATTATATAGAACTAAAATTGATTTACGCTTATCCTTTTTTAAAACCTTCAAAAAAAATTTTTTTATACAATAACTATTTCTTTGGCAAAATTAATAGACAAAAATAAGAAATTCGATGAAATTTAACAAATCGCGGCATTGATGACATTAGTGTAAAGCAGAAACTATTTGAACTTCACATTTTTTTGTGAAAATTCGACTTCTTAATCGCGCCTATAACATTCACGCTACCAGAAGCATAAAATTTACAAAATATATTTTACCTTAGATAAATAGTAGTGGGTAACAAGAGGTACTACAAATAATATCACGGATACCGTAAGAATTACTCGAGAGAGTTTTAAATGACCTATCCATTGGCAAATTCTTTCGTGCAGTAACATTTTTAGAATAATTAGTTACACTTCACTTATAAATACTCATCGTTCTATAACATTTTACAGTACAAAAGGACTTTTTTATTTAAGAATTATGAAAAATATTTAAGCTTGATTTATTTATTTTTCATGCGGCACAAACTGCTTACTGCAATAAATCTAAAATCACTGTTGTCTTACAGATGTCAGATACCACCGGTCAGATACACCTGTCAAATCCACTCAAATCTTTTTTTTTTTTTTTTTTGGGATTTTTTGACCTGGTAATTACAACCTTTAGGTCAACTCTTATTTATTCGTATACGTAATAATATGTCTATGAGCACATTCCATTAAATTGTTTTAATTGTATTCTTTATGTATTTGTAGATGTGCTTATAAGTAAGTTCGTCTTGTAACAATTGTTTTAATGGCGGCGGGCGGGACAATAAATCACACTTATTTTCAACATCACTGAGTTCACTGGCCAACACTAGTCTGTCAATCAAAAATTTTTGACAATCAAAGATAACATGCTCCACACTCCACAGTTCCATCACTTGAATTACAATGAGAACAGGTTCCATTCGCAATAATGCCGAGTCGAGCAAGGTGTGACGGTGTAGTATTATGACCGAAACGCAGTCTATTTATGATAGTAATAAAGTCTCGAGAAGCATCTGGCATACGATGATACCAAGGTCTTGCAGGTAAGCTTTCTTGTATGCTTCCATACCATTTTCCTTTCGTATCTTGATCTTTCTTCCACATTTCTAACCACAACTTTTGAATATTTTGGTCAATACATTGCAAGTAATCGGACATAGGAACATTCATTGTATTTCTAACGTCAACAGCATTAACTCCTTCATATGCAGTTTTATCAGCCATTTCATTGCCAGAGATACCTTTGTGGGAAGGCACCCATAGAAAGAAAATTTGGATATTTTTACTGTGGTATTGGTGAATTATTTGCTTAATGAAGTAAAGGATATAATTAGACTTGTATTTGACAATCTCTAGGTTGTAATTACTGCTGTATAATACAATGTCATCAGCAAATTGTAAGATATTTACATTCCTATTATTTACATATTTACAAATTTCACTTGTGTATATATTGTACAGCAATGGAGATAGTGTGGCACCCTGCATTGTGCCTCTTGAGGCATATTTGGGTCCATATAAAATATTGTTATGTCTAGCATAGATTGTTCTATTGTTCAAAAAATTAAAAATCCACTTACATAAGTGCCCGGGCACACCTAACCTAGACATGATTTGAACTAGTATACCAGGATCAACACTGTCAAAAGCACTTTGGACATCTAGGAATACGCAAACAGTGTTTAATTTTCTATGTTTTGCATTTTTTAGGTCAGAGATTAAAGAGGTGAAACTGTCTGCACTACTACGCCCTCTACAGAAGCCATATTGTATATGTGGAATGAAACACTTTGATTCAACATACCAGTCAAGACGAACTTTCACCATATTTTCGAATATTTTACCAAGACATGATGACAAGGAAATTGGTCTATAAGAACTAGCAAACTCAGGAGATTTGTCGGGCTTAAGTATTGGGACAACACACTGTGTTTTCCATGACTGTGGAATACATTTATTAAGCCAAAGCAAATTGAGAATGTTAAGAAACAACTTTTGGGCAGATACATCTAAGTTTTTAATTACGATGTAAGGATAATCATCTAAGCCAGGAGTTGTATTTCGTCTAGAGTGCAAGCTTGTTAAAAATTCAGACCATGAAAAAGGATCCAGTAAAAATTTAGAATTTGGGTTATCATTGTTGGTTTCAAAAAGAATGTTCAGTTGATCTACTTCAATTAAGTTGCTATTATCTGATAATTTATTTAAGAGTGGAGATATAAACTCATTTGTATATGATTTATTCTTAGGTCTTAATAAATTGTCTTAACAATCTTTTAATAAATTCCAAATTTTACTTATGTGAGTATTTCTATTAAAAGTGTTACACAAATTATTCTATCCTATTTTTTTCTGTTCTGAAATTGTTCTCTTTTTCTGGGCATCTTTTCTTTTGTAATTAATATAATTTTCAATAGTAGACTCTTTTCTATATAGTTTTAGTGCATTATATGAAGCAATAACACTTTGTTCACATATACTATTCCACCAGGGAGCTGGTGGTCTGCTTATGAAAGTGTTTGTTTTAGTGAGCTTTGGAATTGACATTTCTTTAAGAGTATCTAAATGAAAACAGAAATTATTATAGGTTGAAATAGGATCATGTGGTTGAAGTATCAAATCATTAAACATTGTTTTTGAAAGAGCTGTATATGTTTTCCAGTCAGCTTTTTTATATATGAACTTATCTACAGGGGAATTGAGATGATATTTATCTATATGTAATGAAATCTCTGTTATTGTTGGATAATGGTAACTTCCCATTGTATCATCATGTACAGACCATTCACATAGTGGTGCGAGGCTGCCACTTATAAAGCTTACATCTATGGCAGAAGCAGTTTGTCTAGGGCGATTTATAGTTGTAGGTCTACCATCATTTAAAATACACAAATCTAAGTCATCAATTAAATTAAATAAATCCTGACCTCTACTTTTCGTTGACAAACAACCAAATGCAATATGATGAGCATTAAAGTCACCACTCATAAATATGGGTTTTGGTAGATCATTAATAATGTAACGGAGTCTATTAATTCGTATCCGTCCACTTGAAGGTGGACAGTATACACAGAGAATTGTTAAACTACTATGTCCTGTTGATACAGATACAGCAACTGTTTGAATGTCTTCATAAAATCTGGTATTTAATATATTATACTTAAGGTGTGGTTTTATTAGTATTGCAACTCCATTATGTGTATTGTTTGAATTTTTATTGTATATATTATATCCTGGTATTTTAAAATTATTATCTTTGAACCATGTCTCATTAAGAAGGCAAATATCAATATTTTGTTGTTTTAAAAATTGGATTAATAAAGGTTTTTTACTATTTGCACTTTGAATGTTATACTGCGCAATACGTAACTTGGATTGTGTAGAACTAGGCCCTACACAATCCATTATGTTAAGTTTTTTAATAATGTATCTTTAATAGTTTTAATATTAGTCGGTGTACTATCATCTTTATTGCCTAATTCCACCAACGTCTGCACTAGGGCCATAAGTACATCGTTATTGGAAATTATTTGAGTTTTAAGGTCTTTAGAATTAACTATTTTAGCTTTATTTACATCTTGTACAGACTTATTTACAGGAATATTTATAGATTTATTTACAATAACATTACTATTTACAAGTTGTGATTTTGGTGGTGAGAGTGGAGGAAAATCTGTTTCATTGGTGATGACTTGTTTTGTAGAGGTGACACCTGCATAAGATATGTTGTTTTTCTTTTCAATGATCTTTTTTGCTTTAATAGGACATAATCTAGATATCGCAAGGTGAGGCCCACTGCAATTTATGCAGCTGATTTCTGTTGGTTTATCACATTCCTTATACATGTCTTCACCTCCGCAAATACTACATCTTTGTTTACCATTACAAATCCTTGCTGAATGATTAAATTTAAAACACCTATAGCACTGTAATAATGGTGGAATGTATTCAAAAACTCTATACGAGAATAGATCATATTGAACATTATCAGGTAGTACATTAGATAAAAAAGTAACGCTTACAGTCTGTAATGGAATGCGCTCTTGTCCTATTTTCTTTGTAAACCTTCTTATTGCCACTATTTCATAAATTGAAGAAAGTCTTGTATAGAGTTCTTTGTTAGATATATTCGTTGGAACAAATCTAATGATGCCGGTTTTTTCAATTTGCGCTGCCGGTATGAATGCCTTCATGTTATATTTTGTGAGGAAAGCAGTGTTATTAATAAAGTTATTGGCCGTATTATATTGCTTGAAAATAACTGCTATTTTATTGGCATTCACCCTCTGAATACCCGTCACACCTTTTATGTCCATTGAGAAAAGATGATTTAAGTATATAGGGCTCTTGTTACCCAATCTATCATCGTTTATGGATTCTACATACACTTTAAAGTCTGTGTTGGTTGAGTTTTCCGGATATAGTCTTTTATAATTCGGTTTGTAATAGGGCAGATACGCATCTCGCTCACCGCCGGAGTCCGATTGTCCTTCATCCTTAGGCTGTGTCCGTTTTATTTTTTTTGAGGTGGGCGGGTTAGACCCGCCCCCCTCGTTTATCTCCATTGATATTGTGCTTTTCAGCCGCTAATAGCAATATTTAAATTCACTTTAACAAAATCACTTTATAGGAAAAATTTAAAATTAATTTTCTAAAGTCAACCGCGCTTTTTCAAGGTTCCCGCCAGAATCCCCACTCAAATCTCCCTATACACCATAGATATAATAAACCTATCACCTCAAAGCTATACACTGACCTCTATAATACCAATAGGGAATATGCATAAAATTTAAATTTGCTTCAAATATCTTTTTTTCCAATCTTTATTATCGTCACATTATGATTAAAAGGTATTTTTTTTATTTAGTTATTATTTAAACCCTTAAAATATTGTATAAAAAGTGAATATTAACGGCGGGAAATCGAAACTTCCTAAACGCGCCACCATTGGTTGAAAGCAAAATGACGTCAGTTGTCAAAACATTGGGTTTATCGGCGTCGATATTCATACTAGACCAGGTTTAGGCAGCTTTTCTGAGAAAATTTACTATGATAATGTATATATATTTTTACACCATCATAAAGTAGAGATTTTAACAAACAAAAAGCCCACAAATTTTTTTAAGAAAGCAAATATATTGACGTGAGAACTTTCGATGGAAAACTAGGGTGCTTTTTCGATATTAAGTCAAAATAAGGTGTAAAAAATAAATATTTTAAATCAATAAAAATACAGTGTATTTAGAACATAAAAAGGTAAGTTTTCACAAAATTTCATGAAAAAAATTTTATCTTTGTAAAAGATAAAAATAAAAAACCAAAACCTTGTTTTTTTTTAATTTCTTACATAAATTTTGAGGTTATGTGAAAAAACTGTGAATACAAAAGTTTTAGATCTTTTTATTACCTACAACATTGCCATATAACTTTTTTCCATAGGACTTGTAGTTTTGCCGGAAATCGAGATAAACAGTTTTTTACCCTTAAAACGCTCCCCTTCCCCCTTCCCGACCTCAGATCGCCCGTAATTTATTTTTCCTTTAATTTTTATAACATTAGTGGGTTTTATTCTACTATAATTTTTTTGGTTTCAAAAATTATCGACACTGGTCTATACTACTAAAAAGTAGTAAATGTTAGAAAAATTTTAAAACTGTGTTCCTGTGGTGTTTTCTAGTGAATCAATATTAATAGTAAATCAAGGACGTTGACTTAAACTGGTTTTATCAAAGCTTTGAACGAACGAAAAACATCTTATCATCTTTCTTCCTTTTACTTTCGCATCGCTTGGAATACGAAAAAACACTATCGGGTGTATTTCTAATAATGTTTTTGTACTTACAATACTTGTAAGAAGGTTTTTTAATTTCCTCAATGTTGTGTATAGCAATTAAAACGGAAGATATATACGAAGTAACTGAAAAGCTTAAAGTAAAAAAGACATTCGTGTGACAAATGACGTCATCGACGTGGCGGCGCTACTGGTGGCGTTTGAACGGCTTAAATTTAGTCAATGTTTTAAATTTCACTTTGCATAAAAAATTATATATTTTCAAGACTATTTATATATTTTTCTACTTTATAATGATGTAAAGAATGGATTTAAGTCATAAAAAAAAATCATGCATATTCCCTATTACCACTGGACTGGCTGTTCCAAGCGTTTGACAGCAATTTTATTGTGTCCATTTGAAGCGCCACTAGCGAGAGTCCCGAGAACTAATTTTTACGTATATTGCAAATGACAGCGAGAAGTGTTTGTTTACTGTTAAGTAATTTTGCATTTTCGTTGTTAATATAACATAAGTAGTAATTATGATGATACGGTTATTGATTAATAAAAATAAAAAAATAAAAATCTTTATATCGACATCATTAGTTTTAGTACCACGAACTCTCGCTACGTCCGACAGCGGCGGACAGCGCCAAAATGGCGAATATCAAGCAGCCACAAAAGCACGTTGACAACAGCCAGTCCAGTGGTATTATAGGTAGGTCAGTGCCCTATATACACTGTAGTCTTTGGTCAAATCATAGATGAATAATATGTCAAATGTCACTTGTCGACTGTCGTACTCTTTGTTTTCGGCCATGGAGATTAGAGACCAGGAGAACCAAGGCCCTAGAATGTAGTGTCTCAGAAATATTGTCAAACCAAGGAGGCGCTGCGATCGCTATGTTGTCTCAATGCCTAACTTCACGTTGTCACAATAGTGACAGTACTCATAAATAGCTAACTTCACAGATACTACTTATTGATGGCAGCGCGCTATAAATTCTACAAATTTTCAGAGACAGGCGTGTAATGCTACTTGTTCTCTTGGTAGTCTGTGGTAATGCTTTAGTATGAAGCGATGGTTCTCCTGTATCTAACCTCCATGGTTTTCGGCTTTCCAACATAGCTGCACAAATTTAGCACCCCATCGAAGGATTTTTGAAATCAAAATGACCTTAATCGATAGGTCTGCCTTCGGTCTTTATCGGTCCACTATCATTTTTGTTAGGTCACCTGTAGTTCTTTAATAAATATTTTTTTAAATTTTGCAAAAAAAAATTGTAACTTAGCACCTCATTTAAACGGAAACTGATTAATCTTTATATTTCTACATTCTTTATCGTTAGATCAGTATTGGTCTCTATAGTTTTTGCTTTTATATTATCCATTTAGTTTTTTTTATCAACAATTATAAATAATTCATCACTGGCGCATGCGCTCGACGCACCTAGTCATAGCATGTCGCGAAATTCAAAGCTTTCCCGTTCCGTTTTTATTGTGTCAATAAAAAAAATAATTAAAATACAAACTGCTCTCATAGCGTATAATTCCTAGCTATTTTACCTAAAATCTGAATAATTGGTATGTTACTGGCCACCACTAATATGACCATTTAAAAAAAAAAGTTCTTATGAACTTTTTTTTTAAACATAACTATTGCAGGAATTACAGAATTATAGAAATTTAAATTAAAAAAAAACAATAACTATGTAAATAATTTATTATTTTGCAAGTTTCAAGAAATTCAAACATCTCCTTTAAATGGATTTCGGAAAGTGGATACCAAACGAATGGAGATGTCGGATAAACAATGAACAGTACCTTAACCTACCGACGAAAAGTGAAAGTTCGACAAAAGACCAGAAAAAAACGAAGGAACAGTTGTTGGTATTTCCAATAAAGAACCAACAGCTTATTAAGTTGAATTTAGTGAAAAACACATTTTATATTAACGTTTAAGTTGTTGTTGTTAAGAAAAATAACAATATTAATTAGAAAAAAATCTACTTAAACGGCTTAACCTAAACCCTTCGTCGATCCTTATTTGAAATTCGAATTAGAACGACTCTTAAAATCTCATAAGCCTGACTTATTTTGGTAACTATAAGCTACTTTTCAATCTACGATATGACACGTAGCGATAATTAAATTTCAACGATATCATATTCAAACGACACGTTCTTCCCCTTATGATGTTTCAACAAGTGTTGAAATAAAATATCGTTACTAAATGTCAGTCCGCATTTTAAGCAATTTTGCTTACTTTGTTTTATTTTTATTTTACCGGAGCATCCTTTTGAGTGTTCTCTTATTGTTGTTTTATTCAAAAAATGGAGACCACACAAGCATTTAAATATCTTCACAGTGTTCAAAGTGGAACTATTACTGTACAATTTAGTTGAGGATGATGCCATACCTTCTTTACCCTTAGCGTCTTTAAAATCTAAATTATTCTGCTCTTGAGTATTTGCTATTATAGAATTTATATTATCTTTAATTTCATCTTCTCCAAAAGTCTTAACCATTATTGTATCTTTTGTGAAGTATGGATCAGTCTCGTGTAATCTTAAATGTCCTTTAAGTTTTCCTTCGTCAAATACCAAGTCACATTTAGGGCATTCCGATTTAGCAGCATTTATTAAACAAAAATGTTCAACAGTACTCCGGTGGTCTCTTACACATATCTCGCATTTTGCACATTTAAAAAAAGTATAATCACTTATCATTCCACTGAATGAGTGCACAACGTTACTTCTTACGTTATTACTTTTATTTTTATTGTCACTACCAAGTAAATTCACGTACATATAGTCTTTATTAAAACTATTCATACTATTGTGGTTGCTTACATGCAAATTATATTCAGACTCGTGTATTATCAAGCCACATTTACTACACTTTTTCAATTCACCTGCAGCACTAAAGCATTTATGTTTATCGTAAATTCTCTTATCCACAACTACGTTACAAAATCTACATTGATAGAGAACATAATATTTCTTTATATTTGCTATTTGAATATTTAGTACTTTGTCTTCTTCTCGATTAAATGTGACTATTCTGTACGATTTGGGATCAATAATACAATTACTATGAATGACTTCATGTTGATTTCTAGAAACTCTATTCATAAATGGCAAGTCACAAAATTTACAGAAAAACTTTTCTGGATTTGTACGACAACTTGCCATATGTTTGTAAATGGAATGGGAATCAACGAAGCTCTTACATTTATCACATTTATATATAGTCAAATGTGCAAGACCTTGTTGGGTAACTTCTAATTTCATTCTACACTCATCCTTATATATTGAACTTTTAATAAATCTTTCAATAGAACCAGTTGGTAATGAACCAAATAAATGTTTAATCCAGGTATCATTTTTAGATCCAAAATAAAGAACATCAAAGGTAAATTGTTTAAATTGATCTTTACTGCAGGAAACATGGAGGTCTTGATGAGCATTATAACTTGCCATAACAAAATTCAATTTGCATATTGCGCATTCAATCGAATCCAAATGTAAATTATTAAGATCGTTGTGCATATGACAATGGCCTATTACTTCATCATATACATTCATTGATACATTACAATTTATACAAGTATATATTGAGGTCTTTTCTAAATGCGTAATGTCGTTATCGTGTGTGGCTGTGTCCATTTTTTGATCACCTTCTGCTATATTACGACCAACAACTGTATTGTCTTCAAAATTCAAATCCATATTTTTAACCTTTCTTTTTTTATTTGATCGCGGATTTTTTTTTATATTACTTTTCAACTTATAAGTATGAAATGGTATATGTAATTTAAAAGCTACTGCGGATAATTTTATATGACAAATGAAGCATTCGAAGTTATTTTCTTCCTTACATAGGTGATTTATTATTTCCGAATGATTAATAAAATGCTTTTCACAGTTATTACATTTAGGAAGTGTTTGACGAGGTTTCATGGCTCGATTTGTTTGGAGATCATAAAAAGCAAAATCTTGTAATTTCAAATTGGGATATTTTTTGTGGAATCTTCTATGTGCAATAATAGCTTTAGCTGAGAAAGCCAGTCCGCAATATTCACAAATATTTTTAGTTAATTTCGTACATTTTACTTTTAGGTGGTAAACTTTCCTCCACTGCGGAATATTACATTTACATACATTGCAAAAAAAGAAATCCCTAAAATAATGTTTTTTCATTAAAATTCTGGAAACTGATTGTGTTTTGCTTTTCATATCTTTCTCTCTTACAATATGATCATTAGTAAGTTTTGGTTGAGAATTTGTAATATTTACAAATTCATGGCTGTTCTTATGAGATATATAAATATCTTGTTCAATCAAAATATCACAAATCTCACAGTAAGATGAACTTGATGTTGTGGAATCACAAATATTTTGATGATTGAAAATATCTTTTTTTTTATAGTACACTGTACATTCTTGGCATTTATACAAATCATTACAATTCTTATTAAAAACTGCTGATTCAATAAAATAATTATCTAAGTGATGTTGTTCCTCATGTTTATTTGAATCTTTTGCTTTGAAAATTCTCAGACATTTTAAACATTCCCAATTAATTAAAAACTGACAATGTTTAATATGATTTGTAGCCTCTTTTAAAGTTAAAAAGAATATTTTACATTTCATGCATTTGAAAAGAGTTGTCCAAATAATGTTATCTTCCAGACTTGTGTTTTTTACTTCTGAATTATTGTTTGTTTCCATTTGGTCCTTTTTAGTATTAGTTATATCTTTGACTTCACTTTCAGAATATTTGTCCATTATGGTTGTGACATTTGAAAGATATTCTTCTAAATTTTGTTTTTTATTTATTTCCTCTTTATGACTTAAATGCAAATGAATATTATATGATACCTTATTGGAACACCTGATGTAGCAGAATTTACAAATTGGGCTAAACCTTAATGTGCTGCTTGGTATTTTAATACAAACATGATGATTTACTAACAAGTGCTGACTATAAATATTTCTGCTTTCAAAGTAATAAGAACAAATTGGGCAACAATAAAAGGATTTCTTAAGCATCACATTTTTCTTACACTGCTTGTTCTTGACATTTGCACAAGGTTTATTTAGCCTTTCAACATCTTGTATTTTTTTCTTAGCATTAAGTACATCATACAAATGATCTATTAACTCTTCACTAGAAAACAACACATCACAATGCACACATAATTTTAGAGAATTGTTCATTACTTCTGAGTCTGTTGAGTCACTTTTTATGATTACACCATTTTTTAAATTGTCTTTAAAAACATTTGTATTGTAATGAAAGAAATTGTTGTGAGCACCGAGAGAACAATTATCTGGGAAAAGGATTAAGCATATTTGGCAAAATCTATTACTTTTTTTAAGAAATGGACTTATGTTGTCTAAAATAACAATTGCATTTTTGATATTTTTTTTCTTCTTAATACTTCCGCTAAGATTATTTTTTTTACCACAGGAGGAATTAGTATTTGAAGCTGTTATTGTATTCAAATCACCTTCTGAATTTATTGTACCAAAATTGAACTCTGTGAATAAAATTTGTTTCTATTAAGTGTAATAATAAGCAATCTTAATGCAATTATGTACTAAACAGATATTAGCAATAGCATCAAAGTAAATAGCATAGTGTATGACAAACAATATAACACAAACCTTCTGTAAAGTCAATAATCTCTTTTTTCAGTATTGAAAGATCTGGAAAAATTCTTTTTATAACTGGATTTTCTAATAAATCATGCTCTTCAATGTCTATATCTGCCATTTTCATCAAATAAATACAAATGAGAGAAAAGATACCTGCAAAGAACCGAAGGTGTATATATAAATAAATTAAGAAAAAACGAAGTCTATGTGATTACACATTTTAAATTAGTTTACCTAAATGAATTACTAAAATATTACATTAAAATTTAAAATTATACTTCAACTCTCACACTAGCTTAAAATAATAAATATTAATATAACTATGTACTAAAAACTATAAATAATAATATAACAATATTTACGTCTTTATTTCGACAATATATGTGTATTGTGTATTACAATTCACAAGTTCATCGCTTTTGAGTTTTGAGTTTTGACCTAATAATACTGTAAACCATGGAGATTAGAGACCAGGAGGACCATCCCAGTATATTATCTATACTCTTTGGGACCATCGCTTCATACTAAAGCATTACCCGCCTGTCTCTGAAAATGTATAGAATTTACAACGCGCTGCCGGCGGCGGTAAGTAGTATCTGTGAAGTTAGCTATTTATGAGTACTGTCACTGTTGTGACAACGTGAAGTTAGCCATTGAGACAACATAGCGATCGCAGCGCCTCCTTGGTTTGACAATATTTCTGAGACACTACATTGTAGGGCCTTGGTTCTCCTGGTTTCTAATCTCCATGCTGTAAACAGTAAAGTGTAAGAAAACAATTTAAAGTTAAATATGTAGTGACCACTGCTCTATAATACCATTGGACTGGTTGTTGTCAACGTGCTTTTGTGGCTGCTTGATATTCGCCATTTTGGCGCTGTCCGCCGCTGTCGGACGTAGCGAGAGTTTGTGGTACTAAAACTAATGATGTCGATCCCCTATCCCCTAGTCCAGGGTTTCCCAACCTTCATTTCGCCAAGCCTCCCCGAGCTAAAAACAATATTTTCATGCCCCCCTTTAAGGTAAGTATCAACAAAAATAAGGAACGCACATTTTATTTATTAATTAAATTATTTATTTTTAGGTATTTTAAATAGGTTAAATATCGTTGTTAATTGTATCTGACAATATATTAATTAAGGATAATGAACGAAAGAATGAATATTTGAATCATTAAGTACTTTTACAAGAATCTAAATAACCGACATTTTGGGTTTTTTATTTTTCTCTCACACAAAACAAATCGGGTTTTCATGAAACTTTGTGAAAATTCGTTTTTATGTCACAAATGCACTGTAATTGGCACATTGGATTTTTTGCAGAATCGTGATAAACCCGTTTTAAACTTACAAAGCCCACATCCTCCCACTTCCCGACCTCAAATCACCCGTAATTATTTTTTTCTGTTATTTTAATTATATTTTCTTCTTTTTTAGATAGGTCTGATAGGTCTGAGATCTGTACTGGCCTACCATGCATTATTACTTGCTAGAATAGTTTTTTTTATCTTTCACGTTCTTTTATATTTTAAATTATATTTTTATAATTATATGATTTTTAAACAACTTTTGATATAAAGTAATATTAAAACAAATAAATAAAATCTAAAGTACTAGCTAATGAGATACTTAAGCTTGCATGCTCTGTACCAGTTGGTCGATTCTGGGTTCAGTCTTTGCTAAAGCTATGGTTAAATCGCTATCGACGGCAAGGCGATTTCGCTGCTTAGTTTTTATTAAAACGAGAGCTGAAAAACCTGCCTCGCATAAATAAGTGGACGAAAATGGAATAAGTATTTTTAAAGCAAGAGAAGCAACTTTCGGATTAACAACGAATCGTTTGATCCAAAATTTTTCTAATGTCAAGAGATGAAAGTCATCTTTCATGGTCGAATCAGCCTTCATTTCTCGAAATTCTTCTTGAACTTCTTCAGGTAGTTGTAAGACATCGACAACAAATGGGTTTCTGGTCATGTGCCATATTGGTGACTCGGAATTGATATCTCGATAGTATCGATTAAATTCATTTTCCAACGCTTTTTAAATATAATATATTAATATAATACATTAAAAAATATATTGTACACAGAAAAGTCAATATTTATTTTAAACTAGATATTAAAAACTGTAATGACTGTTTTTTTTGGCAATGTAATCTTACATATTACGTACTTACGACGCCCCCCCTAACATTTCTCTACGCCTCCCTAGTGGGGCGTGCCCCCCTGGTTGGGAAGTCCTGCCCTAGTCCGATCCCCTATTTGGTCACCAGCTATGTGTCTTGTAATTTTGGATTGAATCATTAAAATTTAAATACAAATAACTATTATTACCATAACGTAACTTGAACCAGGAGAAAAATGAATGAATTTAAATATTTAACTATCGGACTTTTTTTAACATCTTTCTTTTTTATATAAAAAGCTTTTTCATATTAATTTTAATATTAATAGCCCAAAAATGATCAGAGATTACTTTAATTTAGGTACAATAAAATCTTATCATATAAAATGGCTTATAGAATTGAATTGGTAGCAACTCCAAAAAACCCCCCTTACACTACCTCACCGCACAGCTGATCAAATGTCAATTGTCAAGAAAATGGAGTTTTGTTACGCATAATAAATTATGATAAAATGTTCCAATATGAATTCTAATAAAATAATGTTTATAAACAGTCTGGGTTAGAATGGAAAGTACCACTCCATTTCAACCTTGGGCAACAGATGATAATAATTCGAAAAATGTTAAATCTGAAAGAGAATTAGTGGATGACGCGAAACTTCATCGGGAAAATGTCAATCATCCAAAACATAGGCAAACTGCGTCTTACGATAAAGATAGTGTCGTCGTTCCTGCTGCTGTTCCTGGACCGTCAAGTGATACTACCAGTGGTATCAATCCAGTCGGCAGTAAAGTCTCCAAGATGGACTCTAACAAAATAGCTTCTATGCAGCAAATCGTTGAGAACACTCTCAGGTACAAATACCTAAATATACTCAATTGGTGCAGGTATAGCTGGTCAGTTGTTCGCTCTGTAGCAAAGTCATATTCAAATTTACCATAAAATAATAACAATGTATGGAGAGTTATTGATCAAACAGAAAGTAAACAGTATAATAAACTTTTTCATTGTTTAGTTTCACAAAACCTATTGAGTATTGGCTATTACAGCAAATTACATTTTTAATTTATTAATATTTAATTGCATAAACAGTAAACACTGATCAATTTATCTATGGTCATGAAAAATACTTCATTCATTTTAAAAATAAAATACAATTTAATAATTTTATATTAAAACAAGCCCTATTTTACTTTCTTTCGTATCATTTTTACAAAAAAAAATTGTAAACATTTCATCATCAGCCCTTTTTAACGTCCCACTGCTGGGCACCTGTCTCCCTCAGTAGGAGGGGGATCAGGCCAGAGTCTGCCGCGCTGGCCCAGTGCGTGTTTTATTAAAACTTAATTTAAAATGTACATATTTCTGTAGTAAGTTAGGAATAAAATTTAAAAATATTAGTAATAAAGTGTCTCACCATTGCATTGTTAGGGAATAAATTTAGTAAACATTGAAAGATGTGTTTCATATCTGTGATAGGTATTACTTTCCAACCAACTGTGCCATTTATCAGTTATTTCTAGTTGAATGTAAAAAGTCAAGAGAGCTCATTAGCCCCCAGCAACCAAACTGGGTGTAACACCAAAAAATCACACAAGGAGTGGCTCCACTTTGATGGGTGGGGTACACCACCCACCAAAGTTGTTGTGCTGGTTGCTTAAGGTACTTCTCTGATAGCAGAGTGAACTGTTGGAGTAATTCTTTGTGTTAAAAATAGTTATTTTGATAGATAGATGATTGCATAGACTTATATGAGGGCCCCCCAATTTAGCATTAACTATATAATCATATGAACTGGTTTTTTAAAAAAAACATAGGTCAGCATGGGTGTGTACAAAGTATTTACAAATTGTATACAATATGCATTTACATGAAATATACACAGATATACAGACAAAGACATCATATAGATCTGGCTTTGTTACTATTTTACTATAAGTACCTATAGTATTGTCCAAAAACCACAACTGAAAAAAAAATAGATATTACACTAATCACCTTTTCAAATACTTGTATACTATTTCTTACCTTTTTGTTTTTATGTAAAATATAAAAAATAACAGGTATGCTCATGAACATTTTAATTTTATTTTAGTCAAGAAGGGCGACAAAGAGTGTCACAACTTTTGGAGGCTGTGGAGGCTCTAAGTGGAGCAGAGAGACTTCTATTGTATCTCCGACTACCAACTGGTGTACCTCCACATGACCCACTTAAACAACCAATAAACCCTTTGGGTTCTAGGTAATTTATTTTCTAGAATTTTATAACAAAATATTATTTTAAAATTCTAGGATGAAAAAAATTTATACGCACACTTATTTGTTATTATTTTATTTTTATTTTAGAGCTGAACTGCAACAAACTGTGACATGGATACAAACACACTTAGAAGTTGATCCCGATGTCTCACTACCAAAGCAGGATGTTTATGATGAATATATGTGAGTATAGTTAAATTGATATATAAATTATTTTAAAAAAGTTAGAATTTTTAACATGCTGTATATGTATTTGATTTCTTACCTACTACTACAAGTGATTATGTTATATCATGTGTCTATCTTAAGTGAATTCTTTAATTCTTAATAGTTAATAGCACCATTAGATTTATATATTACTAGCGGTGCCCGCGGCTTCGCTCGCGCTAAGAGTGAATAAAATAAACAATTTTGCTTATATACTGTTACTTATAATGTACCAAGGACTGATGCCCCATTTAAAGTTCTGGCCCTCTTTTCTGAAAACTACTGTGTAGCATCCTGCCTTGCCGCCACTGCTGCGCTTTCTAAAACTTATTTCCTATTTTTAACCAATTTTGCTACTATGTGTATCATAATTTCTTTGTGTTTTTCGTTAATGATAAACTGATGTACGTGGTTCATTGTTATGGACTTATGGTAAAAATTACTGTTAAATATTTTTCCTACGCAAATTGTGCCACCCCCGTTAACCCCCATAGGGGTTGATTTTCAAAAAACGCTTAGATATGTATCTCATAATTTGTATTGCAGAGCATTATTTTAGTGTCACGCAAAATATTTCAATAGAATTAAATTTCCCATACAAACTTAGCCACCCCCTTTAACCCCCAATGGGGGTGAATTTCGAAAAACCCTGAAATACGTGTTTCATCATTTGTACTAAAAAGCATTAATTCAAAGTTTCATGCAAAAATGTACAATAAAAATATTTTTCTCATACAAACTTTGCCACCACTTTTAACCCTTTTAGGGGTTGAATTTCCAAAAAATAATATGCCTATTTCCTTCTCATGAATGCAAACTATCTACATACCAAATTTCAGCAAAATCGGTTGGGTGGTTTAGGCGTGAAAAGGTAACAGACCGACAGACAGACAGACAGACAGAGTTACTTTCGCATTTATAATATTAGTATGGAAGTATGGATTAATAGTGATGAAAAACCAATATTTTATAAATACCTTTTTTGTCTTGTACTTAAGAGAAGAAAAGGTAGAAAAAGAAAGTTTCCTTTTACCTTTTCAAGTTTTTTTTTGTAAATATTTATAATAATTTAAATATTTTTTTTATAAAATACTAGCCACTCACCCTCGGTTCGCTCTGGGTTCGTCCCTTGGTACACCCTTTAGTATAAAATATTTACAAACTTTGAATGTCTTACTTATTTTAAATATCTAATCAAAAGCCTAAAGCATTTTCAAGCTTCTTGCTTTAAAAATGACGTTATTTCCATACAAACTTTCATTCCCTTTTTTAATGTTGGGAAATGTATTGACGCTTACCAATAGTGGTAATGCGGGGCTTACCGGCCAGAAAGGCCAGTAATACTCACTAAAACCCAACAGCTCTCACCCGACGTAATGGAACGAAGCAGGATCGCTTGCGTATTCAACTACGACGCCCCAACGGCCCAACAGGTCTGCCAAGGCAGACCACACAGCTAATAGGTTTGCTCCACAGTCCACTCGGCTATCCAGAGAAGTACCAGCAACCCGCCTGACACAACGCCCACCGAAGTGGGCCCTCTCTGACCGCCCACTGAAGTGGGTCCTCCCTGCGCGTTTTTTGGCTTCGCGCCCGGGCGGATTGCCGGACGCTACTGAGCACATTTTTCATCCCCTATTTCAACCTTTTAAAGCCTTGTTTCCTCCTTGAAAAGTAGTTTATGTTCTTCCTCAGGATCTAGACTATCTGTGTACTAAATTTTATTTTAATCGGTTCAGTAGTTTTGGCGTGAAAGCTCGACAGACAGACAGACAGAGTTACTTTCGCATTTAGAATATTAAAGTAAGGGAAATAAAATTGGAGTGACCGTATTTAATTTTAAATAAACAGCTTTTCACTAAATGCATATGAAAGTATATACTGTAGTAACGTCAAAAAAAACATTTTTTAATATTTTTGTCTGTCTGTCTGTTTGTTTCGGCTAATCTCTGGAACAGCTGAACCGATTTGGACGGGACTTTCACTCGCAAAAAGCTAATGTTATAAAGAGTAACTTAGGCGATTATTTTTTTTGAAATGTTAATTTATTTTTACTAGCGGAACTCTTCGTTCGCTCTATATCTAGGGACGAAAGCAAGCGAAGCGCGGGTGATATTTATAGGCGATTACAAATATTAAAAAAAATTAAAAATAATATATCTCTGTACAAAGAACCAGATCTTTAATATTTTGATATTAGTGCAATCTGACAAACTCAATGTCATAACGTTTTTATCTTTATTATCTGCTTTACTTTAGGCTGACTTCGACAAATTAAAAAAATCAAACATTCGTTATCATTGCTATTTTATAACAAAACTGATTGATTAGATAATATTAATTACCAAATATATATTTAAAACATAGTAGCTATATCATTATATTTTAATAATTAGAGAGGAAAATGTTTTATGATACATGTTTACGTCTTTGCTTTACGGGACGATATTATACAGTAGTACCTACTCGTAATACCTACCTTAGTAGTTGTTGGTCGAACTTACGAAAGCAGTTTAATGTAGAACTTACGTAACAATAACAGTCCTAATTAATTTAAAGCCAACGTGTACTTGTAGTTTGATCTATATAGGTTTTTTATTACATAATATGTTTATCATAGACTAGAATTTTCACACGTATTTGGATTTATAAAGATTTTAATATATCTGAGAATACCCACGTAAGATGTCCTGAGTTATATTGTACCATATAGGTACTAAGTTGTTCGATGAAATGATGATGATATCCAATGCGTAATTTCTTCCATATTATCTACTTAACTTTACATTTTAAGTACAAATGAAAAGGAGAAATTAACATATTTTTTTTTACAAAATTTGCAAACTGAATTAGCCAAAATTAAACCTAAACGGCACGATTCGCATATGGTTAAGCTCTCTGTTTTCTAGATAATAAAAAGAAGCAAGATGTTAATTATCTTCTTGAATTCTCACTTTCAAACAACTTTTACTAAAAATATATATTAAATCAAAATAAACGAAAATTAACTATAGTACTAGTTGTGAGTGCGTAATCTTGCTTTATCGATACGAATATTAAAATAGTTTTTTTTTCAGTGCTCATTGTATGAGTACCAACATGAAGCCTTTATCAACAGCAGATTTCGGTAAAGTGATGAAGCAAGTGTACCCAAGTGTGCGTCCTCGTCGGCTGGGGACGCGAGGCAATTCAAGGTACTGAAATATTATCGTACTATTACATATTATTATAACTTTGTACTTTTTATGTATGTTTGTTTTTGCTGGATGGGTTTGGATGATTTTTTAAGACTGAATAGATAAAAAAATTATTTTTATGTTATAGTCTTGCAGATATAGTAACACAAAGGCTACTACTGTTTGAGCAAAGTGAGGGTAGGGCGCTAGTTAATGTATGTGCTCATTTTAAATATATTCTGTATGTTATGACAATTAAACAAGTTTTGTTTTGTTTTTGGAACGAAGTTCCTTACGGCAGGCTTGGAGGGGATAGGGATTTTGCTGCGCGACCGAACTGAAAAAAATGTGATAGTAAAACCGTAAGAAAAAATGCGTGGAATAAAACCGTTAAATGAGACGTGCGCAGGCGCGACAGTCGCATACACAAGCGAGTAGTGTATAATACCTTTCTCTTTCTCCCTCTTTTTTTTTTTGCAATTTGTGTCGATTCTACATTAGCCGAAGGAACTTCGTTTTGTTTATTTTTTGGTATCTATCACTGAAGTATAAAAACAATACGTTTTTCCCAGCTTGTAGTCCCGCTGGGAGCATTATTTTGTGTACGAAAAAAAACACATTTATGTTTCTTTCGTTCATACTCCAGTCATGGGTGCTTATTTATTTATAACACGTTTGGCTCAGTTTATAGTGTCCCTACTTGTTTCGCCTGCGGTCGTGGGTTCGAGTCCCGCTGGAGGCATTCATTTGTTATACACGGATATTTGTACTTCAGTCATGAGTGTTTTATATTTAAAATATTTATCTATTTAACGTTTAATATGACGTGTATATTAACTATCAGGTATCCGTAACACAAGCTTCGTAGCTTACCACGGAACTGTGTGTAAAAATGTCCCAATATATTTATAAAAAAAAAATATGGAACTAGATGGCGCTGTGTGTTAGTTTTCCAACGTATTTATTATTATTTATTTATTAATAATAAGATTCAAACTGTTGTTAGCAGAGGTAATATATTATATAACATTTTTTTTGTTTATAGGTATTGTTATGCTGGTCTTCGTAAAAAAGTCAAACTTGAAGTACCGCAGTTACCTGATTTGGGCGAAACATCGAAGGTAAATTATTTTTATGTAAAGAAGCTGTAATTGAGATATTACATACTTGCTTTTCTTTATATATTATTGTGCAAGCCTCGAAATTGACACTAAGTTTATTATAAGTAGGTAATGTTATCTTTTGAGGTGTCAAAATATATTCCAGTGAAGTAAAAAATCTACAGTAACTATTTACACAACGAAATTTAATATTTTTTTATAGACATAACTTTCGTAAATGCAAAAAATGGACATCATGGCGATTTCCGGTGAATGAATTATTTTTTAAATATTTCTGATTTTAATATTTTATTTTGGAAATGGACCTTTTTGCTGATGTAGATAGAGATATAGTTTCGAATTTCGTGATTCTGTTATACTCTACAAACTATAATAGAATGGCATCAATAAGCTTATAAAAGGAAAACGTATGGTTTATTTGTTATAAAGTAATTTTATTATATTAATTATATTTTTTCAATACTTATTTCAGGAGCCAAGCGTAATGCCAAAAGACCGGGAAAGGATAGTTTGCGATTGGGCCGAAACAAAATTTGGTAAGACTTCTATTTTAACATTTTTGCTCACGAGACATGATCACTAAGCTAACGATTCATCTTAGATTACGATAACATACATCGACCTAAAACTTTAGAAGAGCCCTGACCTTGAAAAACGTGACAAAACTGCGATTACACAACCGTACCGACAAATACATGTTGTCTCTTTTACTCCCGAGTAAAACTAAATATTCGTTCTCTTTCACCCAAAATGACAGAATACTCACGAAAAATGCAAATTGTGTTGAAAAATCTTGTACTTACCTATGGAATGTTACTGCGTTAGCTTTATTGGTGTTCCTTGAATTATTAGTACACATTTTGAATGCGCAAGACGGCATTTTATGACCTTTTTTTACAGAAATTCTTCCGATGCACAACTATCCGCGTCTACTAGTCGACTGATTTGAATGGCGTGCGCTCACTCCTTTCAATGTGAATTCAATTTAGAGCGATCGGAGTACTGTAGGGCCCTTCTAACGTTTTAGTTCGGTGATATTATATAATTTTATAAAAGTATGCGAGAACGAGGAGCATAAACTGCATTAATAGAACCAATTTTATAAGTACAATTAGTAACAGTGTCAGACTACTATATGAAATGATTATGGTGTATTAAATTTCAGCCTTTTTAAGGTGACTTAATCGTGCCATAGTCAAAGACCTGGTTGAGTGTTGGTTTGCAGACTTAATATGTGTATAGTAGAGATGAAATGGATAATGGTTTGGCCGGGTACTGGATATTCACTATCCGGTATCCGGCGCGGGCCGGTTACTGACTTACTATCCGGTATCCGGCCGGATATTAAAAACAGGGCCGGATATCCGTTTCATCTCTAGTGTATAGTTCTCGACGAACTTTTTGGCTGTCCTAAATTAGCCGATGCGCTCACTAGTATCGGGTGAATCGCCCATGGGGACAAGAATTACAACAGATACATATTTTTTGCAATTTACCTAGTTAGGTCCTATCATCTATTATCTACTCGCGATATTTCCTTAATTGTTTTGATTGTAAGTTATAATTTAAGTGTATTCATGAAATAGTAATATTTTTTTCAAATAAATGTTTTTTTTAATAAAGTACTTATTTATTCAAGGTATAAAATTCGCGAATATAGCCGAGCTGTCGCGCCACGTGATGGCGAGCGCGACGCGCGCGCCGCTCGGCCCCGCCAGCGCCTCGCCGCCTCTCATGCCTACACATGGTATTTATAAACAATGTTAAAAATAGTTTTCCAAATTTCTTATACTACATAGTTGTGATCTTATATATTTTTTACATTTTTTTTTTCATTGAGGTTATATACATTTTTCTATCGAGATATCTACATCATACCTATATTCTTTTTTAATTGCACTGTATTTTTTTTAAGCATCACCAGAAGTCGTGCCGGGACCCCAAATAATGAAACAACAGCTCAAACGAAAAATTATTGTGAGTATATTACATTACATATAATATTTGTGAATATGAATAAATGAATAAAACACTATTTTTCAAGTATAAATATGAAAAACAGGGTACTACACCGGGAACACCGGGACGTCCAAAGAAAAACAAGTGTCCGGAAGTCGCCGGCGAGTCCCCGCCGTCCACCTCGTACGCAAGCCAGCACCCCGTCAAGCACGAGAGCGAGCTCCTGCCGGAGCCCGCTTACACGTACCAGCCTCCGTACGTGTACGACGTGCGCCCCTCCTACCCCTACACGCCGCCGCGCGCGCACCCCCCGCACGGCCCGCACCCCCCGCACGCGCCGCCCGCGCCGCACCCCGCGCTGCCCGTCGACTACCGCCCCGACCCCTACGTGTTCGAGCCGCCCTACGCGCACCGCGACCTCGTCGCGACCGACGCCACGCACAACCTGCCCATCAACCTGAGCAACGACGCGTCGCTCGACTTGTCCACCGAGCGCACGGAGTGGCAACGCCGCCGCCCGCCGGACCCGCCCGCCGCGACCGCCGCGACCGCCGCCCCGGCGCCGCCAACCGCGCGCCTGCCGCTGCCTGGCAAGAAGCTCATCCTGGAGACGTATCAAAGCGAGACGCGCGCCGGCTCGCCGCGGCCGCCGCCCGAAGCGCGCCCCGCCGAGTACTTGCCCAAGAAAATGCGCGCCGCCGAAATCATGGGTGGCAAGCTTGCGTCCGCGCGTTTCTCCCTCGCCGAGACCTCCTCGTCCGCCCCCGCACACGCCCCTGCCCACACCGCCGCCACCGCCGCCACCGCCGAGCCTTCCGTCCGTTCCGAGGTTGCTTTTTTAGAGGATCCAAAAAACTTAACGAGCCGGTCCAAAAGCACCGCCGCGGCGCTGGCCCGGGAGGAACAGGAGGCGGCGAGCCCGACGCGCGCGGCGAAGGCCCCGCCGCCTAGGGGCGAGTGCGCCAGGCCGCGGCGGCCGCGCGCCTCGCCGGACTCGTGCTGCGGCATCGACGGCATCAACATCAAGACCGGCATGATCTGCCAGGAGGGCCACTCGGAGATACTCAACCGCGAGCGCGTCATCAGCATCTGCAACATCGACAAGCACGACCTCGACGATTACCTCAACGAGGGCAACAGCCAGGAGCATGAGGAGGAGCTGCTGCAGTACTTCCCGGCGCTGCAGCGCGAGGCCGGGCGCGACGCGCCGCACGCCCAGCACGCGGACGAACAATCCGCTTTTTTAGAAGCAGGTCCGGACTCACACGACGAACATAGTCAAGGTAATAGTGAGAAAATTTCGCAGCTGCGCGCACTGTTAGCAAAAAATCTTAAAAATCAAAGTGGGTCCACTGCTCAGAATGCGTTAATCGATCAAGAGTCGGGAGCTCCTATTGACAATGACCCAGAGCTCCAGGTCACTAAAAATATAATATCAGAAGGAGCGTTCAAGCCTGTTGGTAATGTCTTAGACATAGTGAACGGCACCAGTATATCCAATGAAAATGAAGTTATTATAAATAAAAACTGTGATACTATAGCGAATGAAAACGGAATTTCAGGAACGTGCCCTACAGAAAATAACCACAGTCAGCTATTATCGTCTGTGGGATCACATATATATAACGGCAATTGTCACAATGAGCCTCAAAGTCCAACGACTAGAACTCAGCAATATGATTTCGTGCCTATTTCCGATGGGTGTCAATCACCGGGCAATTTCAACTCGAAATCTCCTCTTGGATTTGGGCATAGAGGCCATAGTCCGACGACGAAAACGAGTAAACCAATAATTATGGGAGGATCTTTGCAAACATCACCTATATCACACAGTACGGCTGCTAGTCCTTTTGTTAGTCCTAGAAATACTCCAGTACCGCGCTCACGATACTGTTCCCGCCCTATACCAAAACACAACGGTAGAAAACGACGCAACCCCCTAACTCTCGGAGTTAACGACTCTTGTCCTAAACAGTTCGCAATACCAAATGATCAAAAATTTATGCCTTCGAAAACATCTGCGAGTGGAACTAATGTTAAATATTACCAGCCGATGTCAGCACCTCCTTCACCCAACATCCTTTCACATTACAAACAAACATTGATACAACATTCAGGCATGCAAAACGGTAATAACGCTTGCCTAAACTTCGTGCCAAATACATGTCGAGATAATATGAACGGTGAGGTTGCTCAGCCGCTATCGGCAGATCCATTATCGAGTGAAATAAGCAGATTTTTTCAAGAACCCATGGTTAATTACAGGTTAGGCCACGACGCATCGTTCAGATCGCAATCCGTTCCACTAAAACAAGCGCCGATGAGTCTTGGCTTGTTGAGTTACAACACGACCCCCGTGGGCTCCGTACCGCCGACGCCTGTGCCTAACGAATTTTGTGACTTCGGTCCATTGGCTGAAACTTGTGATATTTCTAAAGCGGGGCTCAATTCTGAAACTTTAGATAAAATATACGATGCTATCGACAGTAGCAACGATGTACTTAATTCTGGGGCGTCGGCAGGCATTTTGAATACTGGCGACGCTCTGACTAACGGTTGTGACTCTTTGGCCGATCCTCTCACGGACGAACAGTTAAGTTCCCTTATTCCAAGCGGTGGTGAACTGCTCGATAGGAGTGCTCAGTTCAGCGAGTCTTTTCCCAACGACGCTTGCAGTAACGTTGAAGACTTTTTAAAGCGAACGAATAGAATAGATTATATCGAGATACCAGATCCAGGAATAGAAAAGAATAAATATTACACTTCGCGCTCAGTACCAAGTACTCCTTTACCGTTTAAACGTGCGGCCCCAAACCTACAAATTAACCCGCGTCGTTCCAGAGAATTATTTGCAACTGATACATACTCCAACATTTCAAATGGTATATCTTCCAAGTCGGTACCCTCGACGCCTCAAATGGTCGAAGACAGGAGCGTTTTTAGTTACAGTAATAGGGACTTTCTCATTAATGGCAATTCCGTAGAGCTCTGTAGTTCGAATCAAATTCGGTCAGTTGACCCGCTGACATCTCCCCTGGACATATTGCGCGAAGACATATTAGATCCTCTACCGCCCGCGGCGGACTTACTGGCCGACCTGGACAAAATCGACGGAACCCCGTATGTTGACCTCTAGTCGGCAACTCATCTTTCAACAATTAGTTATAAGATTATATTCAATATTTTGTACAGTCAGATATCGAGTATTGGATATCTTATAGAGTACAAGTGTATTTCATGCCTTCAGTGAAGGCAAATATTATTACAGCAAGTAGCTTAAAACGTTAATCGCACACTCCCAAAAACATGAGTCAATACAATGCACCACAATATTGTGATAAGAGTGTTATAAGAATTTATAGCTCCATTTTGTTAGTGATAAGTAATAGTCAATGAGATTCTGTTTTGTTTCTATGTTATTACATAAACGATAACCAAACGATCACTCCAGACATTTCATCAAACATTAAAAAGGCCTATAGTCAAGAGTGTGACATGAACAGTATAGTTTCGTTTATTTACAAGTAAAATGTAGATTTGATAGTTGCTATTTCAAACTGGAATGGTCAACGTCGTGATATTTATTTATTTCTCGGGGCCAAATTTAGTATCCGACCTAAAACTATAATAGATATGCTTCATGACAATATGTAAGCTCTTTGTCAAGGAAAAGAAAACATCGAAGTTTTAATATTTATCTGTATGTAATAGATGAAAACATAATTAAATAATATGCTGGATAATGGATTCCTTTGGAACGGGAAATCTAGCTGCAAATAGGTAAGCAGACCAAACTGCGCGCCAAGCGTGCGATTTAAACTATTATTAATTGGTTTTTCTTAAGGAGAACGTATATATTAGAATATAGTTTATAAAAATGAATTTATTATAAGCCAGCACAAAGATTTTAATATATTTTATTATTGCATAGGAGTTATTCTCTTATATACAAAATTTACAAAGTCGCATGAAATGCGGTATTGAATTTTAAACAGGCCCTATACGGCTTCAGTGAGCTTATGTGAGAAACCAAATTGAAAAAATGTTGTTAGGCATCGGAGGTCTGCCGTCATACTTTTATAGATGTTTTAAATTTTAACTTTATTGTATTTTATGTATTGACGTGTTAGTTCACTGATTTACCTCAGTCCTCTACAGGGGGCGCTGGCTGACCTCGGTTGCTTCGGTCGAGATAGACCTTAAAGTATCGGTGTTTTTTTCGATGTCATTGTTGAATATTTCGTTAAAGCTTCTTACATTAGTATTAATTCTAATAATCAGTTATTCGTGCCGTACATACTGCTGGATGATCACATCGATAGCATGTACAGCATCGCACCGTAGATGTTTATATTTATTTCCTGATATTGTGCCTAAATTATAAAGAAAATATAATTAACCCACAAGCTTACTAGATCGATTGTTAAACGCTAGTACAAATGACACACTGACTCGACAGGGATATACATTAAAGTAAGTGAAATGGAAGACTGTTTAAAGAATATAATAAATATTTTGAACGTGAAGTTACTGATTATCAAAAGATATTGTCTCGAAGTATAGACAATGCATGAATGAATGAACAGCGGTATATTCCAATTTGGTACACTTACCAAAATAGTCTTGTACCTTATTACTCTTAACTTACTGTCACGTTTCGTGTGTTATCGTTATACGTTAGGTTAAGCTTCAAAGAGATCTTCATGAAGGTCACCGATACAATTACTATATGTAATGTAGTAGAAACTAAATTTGTACCTTTGCCGAAAGCGATTCGGTGCCTTTAATAGGATCTCTAAAGAGATTTTTGTACATATATAAAATTATTTTATATTTTATTACTTTTAGTTATTAAGCTGATATTCATTATATTGACTGTAACTTCCATCATATGTCTAATTTTGTCTCCAACTCTGATTAGAACCGAAAATTCATTTAAAACGGCACTTAAATTTCTACATTTTCGACTACTTTATAAATAATATTGAAAATTGTAAGTAATATGTGTAAAATTGATGTTACTTATATAATATTTAATAGATACATTGTTGTATTATATTATGTACGAATCTATTATTCATAATTATAAATTATTAATTGATATAATGAATGTCTTCTATGTATTATTCATCATGTGTTTCAATGGATCAATTATTACCATATTTGTATATTATCAAAGATTTTTAAAAGAAAAATACCATTCCTTAATGTTACATGTATAAACTTAATGTTTTAACTTCATGAGATCTTTATAAGAATATTATGATGTCTGTATGTAGAGGAAGTTTTAATTTTTAATTAGTCAAGGTCATTTATGTATTATCTATGGAATTAACGTATTCCAGTTTTATTAAATTCGTAGTTAAATTTGTAAAAGTTTATATATCAATTGAGTTGAAGTTAAATGTTATATAAAAAGTTTAATATACTTCAGACTAACGGCTAACCCGTAGAAGTAAGTGGAACAACAAATCTAAAATAACTTAAAAATATGTCAGTATAGAAAATAAAAAAAAATTAAATATTGTCTATAAATGTATACGTGACAACCGCTGACTACGTCTTAAAACTTATTCGATTAAAAACTCAATCTCAAAATTAAAGTAATACTTTGTAAATCATAAATATTGCCGAGTAAAATAATAGGAATGTATGCATATATGTATTTGGATATGAATCATAAAAGATGAAAATTAAATTAATAAAAAAAAAATAAGTTGCTATAATAATCGGGATACAACTATCAGTCTTATGATGGAAACTTGTTACTTGGTATTGTTATGTACATATAACATAATTTTTCTAGACGTATAACACATGACACTGTTTATTTTTATTACAATAATTATGTTGTTCTGTTAATATTATTGTTTTTATTTCTTAATATTTTTAAATTGTAATATACTAAGTAAGGTTTTAAATGTATATTTTAAGTAAAAATATCCATGTTGTTGATTAGTCTTATGGATGTTGATTTACACCACATGCAATGCAGTGATAATAAAATATGGTATGATAGAAATTATTTTATTATATTAGTTATCCTCCAAAATTTTTTAAATATTTTTCATAAATACTTTATTTTGTAACAATTATTCAAATTTGCAACATATTTAAATATAAATAAAACTACTAAAAATTTATAATAATAATGTCCTCCCGGCCGATTACGGCCACGGCGGCCAATCTTATTGTGACTAGCCAAGGGCGCCGTAGATATAGTGCACAAGTGTACGCGCAAGTGCACGCTCTGTTCCTTATCATTCCAGAGTTAAGGTGCAGGACTGACGGCTTTACGTGCTCTCCGAGGCACGGGGGTGTAACACCGCCAACTTCCCAATTCCAGGCTTTTACTGAGGCTTATGAAACAGAAAGACTTAATAACTAAACTTGGCCTGACCCGGGACTCGAACCCAGGACCTCCCGTTGTACGACCGTACATGCTAGCCACTACTGGTGTAGTGGCAGTCATTAAAAAAAAAAGTGAAAGCATCACAAAATTAAATATATACAATATAGGTACATATTTATATATTTTCAAATATCATTAAATATGATTCTCTTCATCCCTACATCTAAAGTTACGCAAAAACCAATCATGCAATATGGGGTCATCTTCATGACGATAGTCATCTGACACATAGATAGATGATCTGGGTTCCCATTCAAATAATAAACTCACTAATGGCAATTTCTGAATATTGTTAATAGCTTCAGAACCATATTCTGCTCTTATTTTTCTCGCCAGACTTCGTTTAACAAAAGTGAAAAATGTATCTAAAAAGTTGAAACAAACATTTGGATCCCAAAATTTCTGAAAATAAAAATAACATAATAATTCCTTACTGTTTTTTACTATCTTTATAACTTAGATAATATGTATAAGACTAAATACTAAGAAGGACATTTCTCATTCACTATACCTTAGACATTTTTGGTAAGTCTTTGACTTGGAATAACTTTAAATTTTCAACAATTCCTGAATCATTTCTGAATCCACACAGTATTGTATCTATTCCAACAAGAAATGACTGACACCACCATTTTTTTGTTTTGAATCTCCTGAAAATTATTATTTTTTTTTGTTTAAAATTAAAACTAACATATTTTCAAAAGAAAAGCATTAACTCTATTTAAACATACTTAAAATTTTCTTCCTGTCTGAAGGAATCAATATGCCTGTTTGTCTTAAGCTCTAAAAAATCATAGGAAGCTAAATAATTAATAATGTTTTGAACATCTTCCTTTGAGTTAGGCAAAGGTGTAACTGTCTTGTTATCACAACGGATACCATCCATTTCTGCACCGTACACAATGCGGTGTTTATTTAAATTAGTGGTAAAAACCAATGAAAATTCTTCAGTCTCATCTACAGGTACATTTGGATCGGGATATGAAGAAGGATTATCTGAAAGATCAAACAATTTTGAAAAATGTCTATGTTAAATAATTCTTTATTCTTGATTCTCTTAGATACTCACCAGATAATATATATTGTTCAAATTTATAACCCCAAGACGTAAACAGTTTATCTTTTTCTGTCATTGACATTTTATGTCTACGTTTTTCTTCTGTATCTCGAGCACATAAGTAGATGTTACCTTTATATAATAATGCAACAATTTTCCAAGGCTCCCTATTTTCATACGGGGTACACGCCACACATGTCATCAAGCCACGGTAACAATAAAATGAAGCATCGTCTAACTTACTTGATAAGGGAAAGTTTAATCTCACTTGGTGTTCAAGTAAAAACTTAAGTAGTTCCGTTAATTTTACATCTAAATCTATTGGTTTTCGTTTTGCTTTGTCTATATGTAAATTTAAATCAAATTTAACATTACCTTCGCGAACATCACGAGCATACTTAAGATTATCAATTTCGATGTATCCTATAATCGTAGGTTTCCCGAAACGTGGAAATGACTTTGAATAAATATGCTTATCAACAACTAATTCTGATTGAGCCATTTCCAATTTACTGAAATATAATAACTACCTTGAGTACCTACTTATCAGAAACAATATTAACAAATATTTTTTGAATTTTGTGATGATAAAAACTTGTTAGTATTTATTATTTTCATTACTACCTATTTATTATATTGTGATACTTATCATAAATGTAAGGAATTAATTTAGTAAATAATAGTAAAGTTTGATAGATCTTTGTTAAAGAGCGGGCTTCTTCGTATTTAATTAATTATTTATCTTCCACGCGTGCCTGCCTAAATTCATTTCAATTTATTAAATTCAATTCAATTCTCTTGTTTAATGGCTTAAAAGCGTGCCAGTTGAGCACAGATTACTGCCTAAATAAACAACAAGAACAACTATATGACGTTGTCATCTGTCAGTACCATATGACTAGGGATGTGACGTTATGCAATTCATTTTTATCGCTAACGATACTCTCAGCATAAATCTAATTCTCATTAAAAGTGTTATGACAATTACTGTGTTATTCAGTTGCGCAGTGTAACTACGTGTATAAACTTCAATAAATATATTTTATGGCTACATAATAATATCTTTGTTCTTATATAAAACTAGCAGTACCCGCAGTTTCTCCAATGTTCAAGTTATTTCTTGCTTTATTTGCTAAAGTTTGTTGATTTTGTTGTTATTACGATGCCTAAGCATACAAAAAAAACTGTTTTTGGTAGTCAGGCCAGGGAGCTTGATATGAGTTTAGACGAATAAAATCATTTTTTGATATATGTTCTGTTGTTTCATTAATATAAGTATAGACTATAATTGAAATACTCCCAATATACGTTTTTTATTATAAAAAAACATCGACTATTCATCGTAGCAGTACATCCCATTACTAGCTTACGTCTATGGCGTTACGTTATACGCATAGCACTTTGCTTAATTTTTCTTTTCATTTGATTTTATTTGCAGACTAGAACATTCTGGTTGGGTTTAATTTAATTTACTACAGTAAATAATGATTAAATATATTACGAATGAGAAACAGCTGAAATACTAAGTCATAATTTGTAAATCGCGGCAACTTTCAAGAGTGAAATGAAACGTTACTGAAACTGTCACCCGCACCATGCTACAGCGCAAATAGTATAAGTAAAGCTAACCACAGAGTACATTATTATATACAAGCTAACTATGCATGGAGAATATGTTATATATTTTCCATGCTACGATGCTCCAACTCTTAAGCTGAAAGCTTGCTTATGGGTCCACAATAATTATACAATATGTTTTTTGCATTAAAATAAATTGTAAATATTTAATTTTTGAAAAATAAATTTGAGTTTTTTCATCTGTGGATTACAAGAAACCATGGAGGTTAGAGACCAGGAGGACCATCGCCCTAGAATGTAGTGTCACAGAAATATTGTCAAACTACGGAGGCGCTGCGATCGCTATGTTGTCTCAATGCCTAACTTCACGTTGTCACAATAGTGACAATACTCATAAACAGCTAACTTCACAAATACTACTAACCGACGACAGTGCGTTGTAAATTCTACAAATTTTCAGGGACAGGCGGGTAATGCTTTAGTATGAAGCGATGGTCCTCCTGGTCTCTAATCTCCATGCAGTTGTTACTTTAACACATTATCAACTCCATAGAGTATAATTTTTAAATACTGTTAATGTATTAATTTATTACATAACATAAAGTCCCTGCTATTAGCTTAGCACTAACAGTATTGGGTCTGTCTGTATTGCAACAGCGAACTAAAGAGATAAATAAAAACCCGTTAAAGTTAAAATAGTTTAAAAATCGGGAGAAGTCAGAATAGAACAAAATTAATTTGTGACAATGTAATACAATCATTTTCTTTTATTTATTAGAACCATTTATTCATTTCATAGGATTTATTACAGTCCAATCAAATAGCAATCAACTTCGAAAATTGGAATGAGAGATAATCAACTGAATTTTTTATATACCTTTATTTTAACATTCTCAAAGTTATCTCAAAAGCACATGAAAAAATATTTCTTTTTCAACTTTATAATAGACCAATTTGTATAATAAACATAATTGGAGCAATAAAAATTAATAGATAGATAGATAGATAGAAAAGATAATCACGAAAAACAGTTTTTTTTTTACCTTTGACTTTAAATAACTTACGACGCAAACACGGTATTTTATGAGAATTTTGAGGCAACATTTAGAACGCCAAAATAAAGGTCGAGACTTTTTGATACAGAAGTGACTGGATTATTATTTATTTCCGTCTTCATACTCTAACATTTGTGTGAACATTTCTATACATCTTTTACACCTAACATCTTTTTGAGAAAAGGATGAAGATGAGGATTCATCTATTGAATCGATTGAAAGTTTATTCCTTTATTTAGTTTTCATCAAATTGATGATGAAATTATTCTTTCCAAATTTACACAAAAAAAAGTCTTTTTTCCAGTACAATTAGTGCGAGCAATTTTGGAAAGTCCCGGTCCAATAAATTTGTCTTATAGGTTTTAGCCAGTATTTCCGTATTAAGAATATTATTTTCCAATTTAATTTATGAGCAATATTTCAACTTGTTGAAAATACAAAAAAAAAAAAACGAATGAGACGTTCGCTAAACCGGTATATCGGAAGACAATAACCAAAATCAGTAAATTTCATCGATGTATCAGGAACGATTGCAACCACGGTCAGCGCTTGCAAAGGTGCTAATTAATCATATATTTATATTATGGTAATCATATATTTGACTTAGCAAGTACTGCCACTCATCGAGAGGTCCTGGGTTCGATTCAAGTTTAGTTATTGAGTCTTGCTATTTAGTAAGCCTCAGTAACAGCCCGGAGTTCTTATGTTAATTCATTTGTCAAATTCATAAAATACATAGTTAACAATTTAAAGCAATATAACAAACATAAACAAATATAAAAACGTATATAATAACATAATAAAACGTATAAAATATAATAAAATAAATTAAAAAAAAGTGTGTAAAATAAATTTAAAACCACTAACAAAATATTAAAAAAATGTATATAATATTATAATAATCATTCAATCAACCAACTAACCATCTGTAAATAATTTGTATTATAATTAAAGTAATATATAAATTAATGAAAATCCAACAGCTTTCTACCACTCAATTCACCTGCAAAAAAAAAGAACCTGTAAATAATAATTGTAATAATCTGTAAATAAATGAAAATCCAACGACCTTCTCCCACTTAATCACTTATAAATAATTGTTACACTAAAAATGAATAACAATGAAAATCCAATAACTTACAATATTTTTCCACCTGTAAATAAATCCAAAATACCGTCGATGAGGCTACACAACATCATAGCCAAATATTCACATCCGTCCGTATACAATAGCGAGGTTTGTGAACAGTGAATGTAATCGACTGGTAATTCTCAAAAAAAAACAGCCCGGAGTTAGGAAGTTGGCGGTTAGTAACCCCTGTGCGCCACCACAATTTGTCATTTTATGACGGACACTTTTTTATTAACAGATGATACTCCTTACCTGCAGAATGTATATTCAAGAGGAAGTTGGCGGTTAGTAACCCCTGTGCGCCACCACAATTTGTCATTTTATGACGGACACTTTTTTATTAACAGATGGTACTCCTTACCTGCAGAATGTATATTGTATATTTTGTCAATGTCATTTCAATCCAAACTTTAGTTCCGTTAGGAGTATTAGTATTCTGTGCTTTAGTTAGTCGTTGTATTTTTGAATTTAAAAAGTGGATTAACTAGTTTAACATTAACAAGTGTCAAGAAGGCAGAAGCATCAATAATGCTATAAATGTTTTGGTATAAGAACGAAAGGAAGAAATGGAAATATCTAGTTTTCATAAATGTAGATTGTGCTTAAAGATTGGAGATTTTTGTTCTATTTTTGAGAAAGATGACACAATTAAATTATCAGAAATGGTTATGTCTTTTGCTAATGTTCAGGTAAAGTCTTGTAACAATATAATGTTGTTACTTTTAATTATTTATGATTAATTTTCAAAATTTAGTATTCAATCATAGTAAATTTCATCATAAAATTTTAGATTCATGAAGGAGACGGTTTATCAGACCGCGTATGCACGTCTTGCATTGAAAACTTAAGTACAGCTTACTTATTTAAACTTCAATGTGAACGTATTGATGTGTTATTAAGAAAGTTCCCTGGTAAATATAAATATATTTCATCTATTAAGAAAATAGTTAGAAATTATTGTTAAAAGAATTCGGTACTTACATTTTAATATCATGTTTCCAGATATTCAAGTTGATAAACCAGCTATTTCTGATTACAATGACTTATATAAACAAGAACTTCAAATGCACACAGTATTTGTTAATGAAGAAAATGATGAAAATTTAGTAAAAGCAGCTTGTCAATTAGACAGGCAACTGAGCCCTTGCTATGAAACAAGTGATGAGACTGATAGTGACATTGATTCAGTCAAATGTGTGTACTGCAATCAATCATACAGTAACTATGGAGCCCATACTTGCCATGTTACTTGTACAATTGAGCATAATCAGCTACAGCAATCTAGTAGTAATGAAACTCTAGTTGCTGCAGATGCCACATCTTCGTCTCCAGCCAAGTCTTCCAAACCAACATCACCTATAACAAGTGTTTCTGACTATGTTAATGTTTCATGTGTTCTTTGCGATGAAAAATATGATAGATATGATGATTATAAGATACATTTAAACAAGTGTACAAATAATGTAAAACTTCATTACTTTGTATGTCCAGTTTGTCATGAAATGTTTACAGATAAATTAACTTATCTTGACCATTTAAGAATGTTTCATTTTAAAGTAAATGATGATACACTAAGTGACCCTGGTGTGGATTGTGTAGATTTTGCCCCAATTATAGTAAAAACAAGGAAGCCCAAAGCTGTAAGACGCCAGATAGGTTGGTCCATTGAAGATATTTATCAGGAGATAGAATGTCAAAAAATTGAACAGAAGCCAACTCCAACATCCAGTCCTTTAAAAAATTTCTTTTCTAAATTAGGGAATGAGTGAGTTACATATGTGGCATTTTGGCATGTCTGGGTGCTACATCAGAGCTTTAAAGGGAATGCACTAACATACTGCTTGAGTAAATATTAAAACTTCTTATTTCTATTTCTTGGGCTTAATTTTAAAATCTATGTCTTAAAAATAACCTTTAATCTCAATATTTAATTTTAATTCTTTTCTGGGAATTAATATGTTACACTAAACTTTTGTTTAATTTTATCATGGTTTTTGTAGATCATTCAGCAGTAAACAAAGTACACCTAAGAAGGTGAGCTTTCGTAAATTTATTGAAAATGGGAAAGCAAAAACAGCCGTGTATTTACCATTCCGAAAATATATTCAAAACTATAAGCTCAAAAAGAAAGTGACTAACTATGACCCAATAGACTCCAAGACTCAACAAGTCACAAGTAGAATACAAGCATGTCTTCCTGAAGATGTATCTGGTAATGTGTGATATAGATTTTTGAAAAATTCATTATATAATGCATTTATTTAAAATAGAGTATTTTAATAAATTTGTAAAATTACAACTTAATTTTTATAATAGATAGTGACTATCACTCACCAAGTGGCACATCGGAAGAATCATGGAAGATGAAGCAAAATTTGATCTGTGCATGTGATAAAAAAATATTTATGCTTTCAGAACAAATTCATGTAAGAAATTCTAATTCAATGATATATTTTGCTTTAATGAAACTGCATTCAATAACTGACTGTTTATTTAAATTTGAAGGATCGTGAAAGAATTGTTGCAATGATCAATGAACTAGGTGGAGTAGTGGCAGAGAATACAAAAATGGAAATGCTTGCAACACATTTTATATCAGTACTGCCTAAAGATACTTTGACTGGTATGATGGTTTGTTCTTTAGCAACCGGAAAGTGGCTTCTTCATATTAGTTTCATATATGATAGTTTTCGTTGCAAGAAATTTTTACAGGTGGGTTTAATGTACTTGTGTCTATGAGTATTTTATATAAATAACATAGATATCATCTTTTGAATTTAATGTATTTATTAATGCTTTATAAATTTTAAGGAAAGTATGGTTTCAACTAGAGATCAAACGGATATCCGACAACTATCCGGTATTGGCCGGATAGGCCAGATATAGTAAGTCAGTATCCGGCCCGGGCCGAATACGGGATAGTGAAATTAAAAAAAAAATCACATTATTTTATACAAGGCAAATCATACCACAATAGCTTATGGACACCGTTTATATTTAAAATCGCATGTCAAAAATGTTTGTTTCATCTTTGCGATCAATTCGAGATGTTTTTAATAAAAAGTCGGTCTCGTTAGCAATAGGATTTTATTTTTCTTAATCGCGACAATCACTACGATCGTTCCTGGGACGCCTCATTAAGACGGGTTAGGTCTTTTGGGTTTTAGTGGGTAGTACTGGCTTTTCTGGCCAGTGAGTCCCACATAAAAACTTGTAGTATGCGGTAATGTATTTTTTTATTTTTTACTGCCAGAAGATTTGTCGAAAGAGTTTTTTATATTCTCTATAATCACTGCGTTAATATGCAAATCAAACTCATCGCGTCATGTATTGCGATATAAATAAATGACCGGATATTCGGCGGCCGGATATCCAGCGCTCCGGCCTCGTAGTTAGCCGAATATCCGGTTGCCGGATGCCAAACCACTATCTGTTTCATCTCGTTTCAACCATTTTGGATCAATTTTGTAAATTTGCTTAGTTGTCTAAGATATCATTATATTATAAAAAAATGAAATATAATTTTGTATTTTTTTGTAGGAAGAAATGTATGAATGGATGAGACACCCAAAAATAGTAGAAATTGATAATACAAGTGTTGATGTAGCAAAAGCAGCTGTATACTGGCATTCTGAGCTTCAAACAAAACAAGCTACATTTCCATTTGAAGGAAAGCAGGTTATACTTATAATGAAGAAAAAATATAGGCAGTATTATCAAATGATATTTAAAACCCTAAAGGCAAAACCACTGACTTATGATCCCAGGTATATAATTTTTGACTTATTGTTTTGTTTAATGATAATGTTAATGACATTGGCAAGCTATTAAATGCAATTAAATCTTCTTGTTATTTGTTAATTGCCATTTTTAACAACACAGAGGCCAGATCTATACTTCTTAGATTTTATGTTTGTCTGTCTGTGAAACCACGCTGAGCTACTGGCGTCCCTCACCCTGGTCACACCCGTCTTGCACGCGGTGATCATTATTTTGTTGCGAAGTAATGTTAAAACTATGACATTTCGTAAGATATTTATTGTAATCAAATAACGCCAAGGCCAATTTTGTTCAAAATTAATATCGTGTTTATAAACCATCTTTGCAAATAATGCATTATTGTAAAACAAATTTGACTACCATGAAAAGGTTATAGCTATTCAACTTAAAAGATAGACATATGCCATCGCGCACTTTTTTTTGATATGATTGATTTTTGCATAACTTTAACACATTCAACGCCACTACTATTTTCTAAGAGTTCGTAGGGATGCCGCCCAAAAATTACTCAAGCACGCTGGGCGTGACCGCGGCACCGCTAAAGAAAATCTTAAATATTGACATTTGGTAATAGATTGTCAACATTTTATTCATTTGTATATACAGCTGTGATATAAAAATGATTATTTTTATAAGAATGATTCTTTTTTAAAAAAAACGTTTGTATACTGTTGGTAAACCTATATAAAAAAAAGTACGTGCGTACAAAGTACACATGTCAGAAACTTCTTTATTTATAAATTTAACTCACTGTTTACACACTGTATAAATATTAAATACTAATGATATTGTAATTTCACTTCAAAAACAATCCCTCACGATTACCAGCATTAGCAGCCACGTCATAAGTTAGGCTGTATATTGTAATACTTTTACTACACATAACGTCACATAAAAAAATCATCGACTTGCGGTGGGCAAGATCCCCGACCTGCGCATCTTGACCGTCTGTGGGGTGGTGGCTCTAACTCTTCTCCGTCTCTGAGTGCCTGGTACTTGATTTACGTGCACGTTGAACAGTGCTTTCATACCCCCTCCATGGTAGCGTTAAACGTTTAACGAAACCTTGTTGGAAGTCGCATAAGAAGTTTCACTTCAATAAATAAATAAACAGTATTTTTTTTTCTGATTTGGATTTGGAGGCAACTAAAAAGTTAAAGAAATCTGGCTGTTATTTCAAATTCAATACAATATTCTTATCCTATTTCAATAAGATTTTCCAATAAATATTGATCGGTTAGCGATGTACAAAAATAATTTACCGACTTGGACAGTTATGAATATGCCGATAAAACGAATATTCATCAAGTAAGGTAAATCGGCAATCGGTAAATCATGTGATCTCTAACAAATCCCGACATCGGTACAATGTCGGGATGGCCAATAAAAGTGAGAATTGATACATATATATTATATTATATTGCTTTTTTACAATGTTAAACGAACAACTCAAACTGACATAATCCAAGACAAATTCATAACTAAAAAAAAGGTTTTACATATTCATAAAAATAAAAATAACATTGACCAGTATCAACTAATAAATACTTATTCATACTACCTTTTTGTAACTACAAAATAATAAATCTGATTTTAGCCACATTAGCCCCGTTATTGTAACTATCACTCTTAGTTTCTAAACTTAAAGAGATATTGTGCTCAAAATCACTTATTGAAGAAAATGATTTGAACATTATATCTATGTAGGAAGGCTAGTTTCTGTTAAAAAATACTTTTTTTGTAAAAGAGTAGCTTTTTTTAAAAATATTGTGTTGTGTTGGGATTATACCTGCTTAGTATGTTACGTCGATTGTCGATAATTTCTATACATATAATAAAACAGTAACTTAAAAAATCTGTACATGAAATATTTTTAAAAACATGACAAACCTAATGTGTATTGAATGTAGACTCGAAAACAACAATTATTAAAATTTTTGTCTGTTTATGTGTTATCGTTAAACACGAAAAGTACTGGACTGATTTAAATCAAATTTTGTGTAGCGATAACTTATTACTCGGGGTGATGGCTTAGGATACTTTTTATTGCAGAAAATGCTAACTTTTTACTCGAAAATAAAATAATTGGTTTTATTGAGTCGTTCCTGGAAAGCTAGCATTGGCTAAATCTTAAGAGATACGTCAAAATAAAGTAGAAGGAAATGTTCAGTCTTTAACAGACTTAAAAAAAGCCTACAATATCAAATATCTATCTCCTAAGTTACACATGCAATACCTATTTTTATCTGTAAGTATAAAAAACAGTACCTTAGCGAATCGATGTACGCGTTTACACAAAAAGTACTTAATAAATTTTAACTAAACTTCGTGCGCAAAAATAGATTCTTACGACGGTATAAGATTTAAAATACTTTTTACTTCAGAGATGGGTTACTTCGAATGGGTTAACCCATTCGTGTCCACCGCACTACATTGCAACTAAAACGTCATGCCGCCTTACATATTATGTAGTGAACCCACTAGCGGGGTCTTCGGCATGGGGTATGCGCTCTCGCTCTGCATATAACTATTACTTTAAAAACGATTTGACGAGTTTATTTGCAAAAAAAACAACTAAAACTATTTACAAAATAAAGTCTGTTTTGGGACTATTCACAAGTCATGCGGACAAACCCATATATTTTTATCCTTTATAACATAAAACGAAACAATAAAGCTATGAACCAATTTCACTTACCAGATTTCTTATATTTATGAATATCACTTCTTTTTAATATTTGTTTTTAATATTCATGCTGATATTCGGCGAATATGAATATTCGGTAAGTACCTAACTATTCGTATTCGTTGCATCACTACCTAATGATAATATTTCATTGCATGTGTGTAAGTATTAGTCTAAGAGCTAGTGAACAATTAGACTAACTGTCTGTAACGAAAGTTACAATGCTAAGAAAGTATATTTGATGTTTTATTTTTTATTAGAGAGCATTGGCATTAGGATCAGTCGAACGAACACAAAACATCTGTTCTGTGACTTTGGTGGCCCACCTTGTTTCTCTGGATGCCTTAAATGTTGTACCCCTAGCGGTCTGTGTTGTACCCCTACCGATCTGCTCCGATTTCCAGTACCTTGATTCACTTGTTCAAAACGACGCCAATATTGACCGAGATTTGCATAATAGAATGAATGCGGGATGGATGAAATGGCGATAGGTCTCAGGCATTATATGCGACCCACGAATACCCCTTAACTTAAAAGAGAAAATCTATAAAGTCGTTAGACCTGTAGCATTGTATGGTTCAGAATGTTGGGCGGTCAAAGGGATGGATGAAAGAAAGTGCATGCGACCGAAATGCGAAGAAACCGAAATTTTGAGATGGATGTGTGGTGTGACTAGGGATAAGATAAGGAATGAATATATAAGGGGATATTTGAAAGGAGCGCCAGTAATAGAAAATATTAAGGGGCTGGCTTGGTATGGACATGTGATGCGGAGGGTAGAAAGTCATATAACAAGGAGAATGTTAAAAATGCATGTATAAGAAAAAAAAGTTGAGGAAGACCGAGAGAGAGATGGATGAATTGTGAAATAAATGCGCGTAAAAGAGTTTTACGTTACGTTAACGAGTCATTCGTTAGAGGATAGTGAAAGAAAAAGACATGTTGTGCCGACACCACATAGCATGGAAATAGGGGCAGGAAGAATAAGAAGATTATCTATAAATTGAAGAGCGTTCTGGCATTTTTTAAAATGCAAAAAATATATAACATTCTCCCACAAGGCTTCAATTTTAATAAGTCGTAATTTGCATATTATGTCTTAGTGTAAAAAATGACAACCTATTCTTAGGGTGCAAATATATAATAGACTAGCAAAGTTGACATCGGGATTGTAATAAGTAGAAATGTTCCGGGAACAAGGCTAATGCTTCGAGGGCATGTACTTTCATTTGTTTAAAAAGTATAAGCGTTTGCAGGACTCTGTCAGACGAAGATATTAGCCATCACGCTTGATCGGAGTGCGAGCGCAACAGAATTGTACGAATTTTAACGTTAGAAAGAAAGGATATGATATACTAAATTGTTAAGATATGATTAAGGCTTACTAAAATTGAAAATAAAATGTGTTATATGTAAAGTATTAATTTTTATTTATCTTAACAAATATTTACCATGCAAATTTCTTACTCGAACCGTTTTTATAGGTGTGTGAAGAATGAAAATACATAATAAAATATTATTATTAAAGTAATTTTATTCTTCGGAAACGGGTTAGTCGGATGGTTCGCTGGCTCTCCTACTACATTATTGTCATTGATTGTCATCTTGATTATTCACAGAATGTTTCATTTTATTCAAGGAGACCTATAAGTATGTAGGTTCGTTCGTTCGTTCGTTTCAGCCCAAATACGTCCACTGCTGGACATAGGCCTCCCCCAAAGTTTTCCACAACAACCGGTCTTGCGCCATCCGCATCCAGTGGGCTCCCGCGACTTTGACCAGGTCGTCGGTCCACCTTGTGGGAGGCCTGCCCACGCCTCGCTTTCCGGTACGTGGCCGCCACTCCAGAACTTTGCGACCCCATCGACCGTCTGTTCTGCGAGCGATGTGCCCCGCCCACTGCCACTTGAGTTTTGCTATTCGAAAGGCTATGTCGGTGACCTTGGTCCTTCTGCGGATCTCCTCATTCCTGATTCGATCTCGCAGGGAAACCCCGAGCATAGCCCTCTCCATTGCCCTCTGTGTGGCCTTGAGCTTTCTTATGAGGCCCATCGTGAGCGGCCACGTCTCTGTCCCGTATGTCATCACTGGCAACACACACTGGTCAAAGACTTTTGTCTTGAGACACTGCGGTATTTGAGACGAGAGGATGTTGTGTAGCTTCCCGAAAGCTGCCCATCCGAGTTTGATCCGCCGATTGACCTCTTTCTCGAAGTTGGACCTACCTAATTGGACAGTTTGTCCTAGGTATATATACTCGTCAACAACTTCGAGCATAGAGCCACCGATAAAAACTGGAGTGGTGGCAACATGGACGTTCGACATAGTTTTCGTCTTGTCCATGTTGATTTTTAGACCAACTCGTTCGGAGACTCTATTGAGGTCATTGAGCATTTTGCTGAGGTCCTCCATGGTCTCAGCCATAACCACAACATCATCGGCAAATCGAAGGTGAGTGATGTACTCGCCGTTGATATTGATGCCTAGTCCGTCCCAGTCCAGGAGCTTAAAGACATCTTCCAACGCAGCGGTAAACAATTTCGGCGAGATGACATCGCCTTGACGTACTCCTCGCTGCAGTTGGATAGGTCTCGAGTCCCGGTCCTGAAGTCGGACTGACATAGTGGCGTTTTCGTACAGACACTTCAACACTTCGATATACCGATGGTTTACTTGGCACCTTTGGAGAGACTGCAGCACAGCCCAGGTCTCGATCGAATCAAAGGCTTTTTCGTAGTCCACAAACGCCAAGCAAAGTGGCAAGTTATACTCCTCGGTCTTCTGTATAACCTGCCGCAGCGTATATATGTGGTCTACGGTACTAAAGCCTCGGCGGAAGCCAGCTTGTTCGGGAGGCTGGAAGTCGTCAAACCTGCTTTCAAGACGGTTCGTAATGACTCTCGAAAACAGCTTGTATACATGGCTCAGAAGCGCTATGGGTCTGTAGTTCTTCAAAAGGGCATTATCGCCTTTTTTAAAGAACAGTACCATAACGCTTCTGCTCCATGCTCGTGGGGTTTTGCCTTTACATATGACGGAATTAAAAAGCTTCTGAAGGGCCCTAAGGATCGGTTCTCCACCCGCCTTCAGAAGTTCGGCTGTGATTCCATCTGCACCCTCTACCTTGTTGTTCTTGAGCTGCTTGAGAGCCATTCTAATCTCGCTCAGGCTGACGTCCGGGATCTCTTCGGTATTGTGTCGGGTTAGTCTGGCCCTCGGATCGTTGTCCAGACTGATGGGTTGTCGCTTTGATGTAAATAACTGTCCATAGAATTTCTCGATCTCTCTCATAAGCTCAGGATTAGATGAGACGATCCTACCGTCATCCGTTTTGAGCTTAATGAGCCGGCTTTTTCCAATAGACAGATTTCTCGCAAAAACTTTGGAGCCTTTGTTTTGCTCTATTGCATCTATAATACGCTCGGTGTTATAGTTGCGATGGTCACGTCGTAGGGACTTCGAAATCTGTCTATTTAGTTGCCGGTACTTGAAAGCGTCATCCGACGACTGCAAGATCATCTCTCTCCTTTCCTTCATGAGCTCGAGAGTAGGATCAGAGATCTTTTTGGGTCTATTTCTGGAGTGATATCTCAAATGTTTAGACCCAATTGTTTGGACAGCATCCACGAACCCATCATTATATGTGTCCACATCGCTTTCTAGGCAATCGAAGGCGTTTTTAAGTTCCAGCTGAAAGCTTTCGGGGTTTTGGATTTGGTGTGGCGCAGGTCGGAGCGTGGACTTCATCAGTCGTGATCGCTCAAGCCTTACAATAATATTCAATGTGCCTCTTACAAGTCGGTGATCGCTTCCGGTTTTGAACGCATTGATCACTGAGACATCACTGAATATTTGCTTTTTCGTTGACATGATGAAGTCTATCTCGTTTTTAATTGCACCATCAGGGCTCATCCACGTCCACTTTCTGTGGTTTCGTTTCTTGAAAAAGGAGTTCATCATGAAGAGTTCCTCCTTTTCCATAAAACGCGCTAGTGAATGACCCCGACGGTTTCGACTTCCAAATCCAAATTGCCCCACTCTCATATCGTCGCCTTCTCGTTTGCCTAGTTTCGCGTTGAAGTCTCCCATGACAATGGTAAAGTGGGTTTTGGAACTATGTATGGCTCTACTAATGTCCTCATACATAGACTCTACCTCCTCATCAGGATGTGTTGAGGTCGGAGCGTACACCTGAACTAATGTCAGGGAATAACGTTTAGTTATTCGCAGAACAAGGTACGCCACCCTGGTCGAAACACTCCCGATAGTTACCACGTTGTTCACGAGAGACTTGTGAACAATAAACCCGACACCACCCTGGGACTGTTGGTCACCTTCCCGAAAGTAGAACAGGTTACCAGATTTGAGAGTTATCGAGTTCTCCTCCTCTCTTCGAACCTCAGATAAACCCACAATATCCCATCGTAACCTGCTCAATTCTTCCTCAAGCTCTTCAATCCTCTCGTCGGTCCGCAGTGTGCGCGTGTTCAATGTTGCCAGGTCGAGTCGTCTTTTTTGGTAGCCCGATCTAATCCGGAGATTCATAGCACCCCCTGCCCCACCGTTACCTAGGCCGCTACCATGACCAGGAATAGTGGAGCTGCCGGGTACTGGGGGCCGGTTTTGTGCGTCATCCATTTTTGGGGGGTGAATTGCCTTAATCGCCACGCTTGGCAGGCGGGTTGGCGATCGCAGTTAGTTCTTCTTGCGCTCGGAAAATGCTGCTGCCCATCCTCCGGTATTTATGCCTTAGTCGCCTTTTACGACACCCTTGGCTAGAAATGGGGTGGTGCTATTCTATGCCGGCACCACACGGCCATGTAGGTAAAATATTTATTTTTTCTAAATATATTTTTAGCAAACTTTTAAGGTATACAGGAAGACAATAATAAAATAAAGAGAAATTGCAATTGAATCCGTTATAATATATTATAAGTATTTTAAAATGTCAAAATGCGTTACTTTCAAGTTTTTCTTTTTTTCACGTCAGAACGGAGCTAAGGGTTAGCGTGATTTTTATGTACATATAGACATTATAAATGAAACTACCTTTTCGGATTTTGTCGCGGATTTATTTTGATTTTTAATTCCCGGCGTTTCGAATGCTTTACAGCAATCATGGTCACGGGAGAGACTCCTGTGGGAGTCTCTCCCGTGACTCCCGAGGTCGGGAACTAAATATCAAAATAAATCCGAGACAAAATCCGAAAAGGTAATTTCATTTATAATGTCGAATATTCGCGTAAACCTAAGAAAGTATTACATATAGACATTTGGAGAGCTCGCTAGTGACGTAGGCTAATTTTTATCTCGGGAGATTAGTTTAATAATTTATTTGGAAAATAATAATTATAATTGTTGTTTTCTTTTTATTAATTTAAGTTTATAGTTTACTCCATATGATCACTTACAAATCTTAATAATAATTATCATGCTGTATTTACCTATAATTAAAAATGCAATTAACATGTTAAGTGTAGTGCCTAGATAATATTTTGTGTTAATCATTGTAACTTTTGTTGGTAAGTCAATAAATAAATAAATAAATAAATAATATATATAATTTTTAAAAAAGTTGATGGAATATCCTCCTTAAAATTTGATTTTGAGAATTTTGAGGCCAGTTGTTCAATGAGACAAATATAGACTTAAAAGAAGATTTTATCTCACAAAGACATTTTACAGAACCCAGGACCAGATAGATACACCAATGTGGTATACAAAGAAGTTCTTCATAAATGTTGCTAAGCTTCTTTAACTCAAATTAATTTATAGAATACGTAAACGTAAAACATATTTTTAGATACTGGATATTTTGAGTTGTAAGTACGTTAGCTTAAAATAATTTTCATAATTCTTTACGAAGCGAAGATATTTTTGTAATGTTTAAATTATGTACCTACTGCGAAAACAAATATATAAAAATAAAATAAAATAAAGCTAGAGTTTTTTTGTAGTATTAAAGACAATAACTGTCCAACCATATTTTATTTATTTATTTATAAATAAATAATAATAAATAAAAACCTTTATTGGAAACGTTTTTAAATTAACAAATTGAAATTATGTACGATAAGGGCTACAGTAGTTAAAAACTGTGTCGTAGCCATTAACGCCCACTTCCAGATCATATATATACATTAGTTCCAAATTAAAGATTAAAAACCTAAATTAGGATATTAGAAGTTTCATAAAAAAGTGTGTGTGTGTGTGTGTGTGTGTGTGTGTGTGTGTGTGTGTGTGTGTGTGTGTGTGTGTGCGCGCGCGCGCGCGTGTGTGTGTGCGCGTGTGTGTGTGCGTGCGTGTATGCGTGCGTGCGTGCGTGTGCGTGAGTGTTGTGTGTCAGCCATATATAATGTACTTTATTTCAATAAGCTTTCTATTTCATCAAATTAATATCAAACTACTGCGTAAATTTAGAACACGCTGTAGCAAGCCTATGGCATGACAGCCGTGTAGAGACAGAGTAGCGGCCATATTCATTTCTATCTATGTGTGCGTGTAGTGTTGACTATGTTCGTTTTTATCTGAATTTTCAGCAAAATACAATTGATAACTACGACTCGATACTATTAAATAAAAAATGTGTATAATATAGAGATTACAATTTCTTTTTTTTTCCTGATCTTAGTAACAAGAAATGAAATCGATATATTTTATAATAATTATAAACAGCGATTTCTCACCTCTGAAATACGATATACGACATTTGTTGAATTTTACTAAGAAATAAATATGCGTGCGTTCGTTTTGCTGCTGAAAAAAGTTGATTAATTAAAAATGTTCTTGTGGACTAGACTAATAAGAAATAAAATAAAAAATATGAGGGCGCGTTTAAGTATATGGCCACATAAGTTGTCAATATTAAGTGTCATCGATGAGAAAAAAATGCGTGACTGTCAGATATACCTTCTCTTGAATCTTGATGCAATACTAAAAATGCTAGCGTGGCGAGGGATTGTAGCCGGAATAAAGATTAAAGTCGGCAAGCGGTTAACATCTCTTTATAACGCGTTACGTGAGTGGTGGAGTATCTTTTGATAAAGGAAGGTGTAGTTGTGTAGTTGAATGTGATTTACTCACGTAAAGAGCATTGTAGGACTATCATTGTCAAATTCGTGCATAAGAGTGCTGTAGTAATATTCTGTAATATAAAGTAACATGTGATATTCCTCTCCAGATTACCCACGTCTACTCAAAGTTGGAATATGGAAGTAAATGATAAAGGGCACCATACATGACGTCGCGTCCCTTGAAATATATTGCAATAAATAAATATTTTAAAAGTATAAAAATATTAGAAGATTAAGATTTTTTATGTATTCTGTATACCAAAATATAATAAGACAATTCATAAAAACATGATCACATTGATACCTACGGAGTCCAATTGTGATTTTAATCTATCCAGAAACCTATTAAAATAAAACGTCACAAAAATAATGTCATCCAAATCGGTCCAGCCATTTAGGAGTTAGGTGACAAACATACACAATAGCTGTTATCCTATGCCTCAAATCGACGACACTTTAGACATTCAATGAGCAATAGAAGTGGTACATTATGAAAAATCTCGGAGAATGCTAGTGTTTTCATAAAAATTACGCGTGCTTCAATTTTACTTTCGCATGCGGACTTATCTTTTTTTTAATAGGTTACTTAACAACGACTTATTTATAATAATAAGCTATATTGTTTACAGTACTATGCATGCATGAAAACACGATCACATTGACACCTAATATTTACAAATGTGTTTGTAAACCATACAGTATACAACACATTACAATATACAACCAAATAGTTTCATCCAAATCAGTGCAGCCATTTAGAAGTTAGACGACAAGCATACGCAAGTAATTGTCATATTATAAAATATAAGATTAGATATATAATTTCTTAAACACTAGTCAACCACCAAACCGCTTTCAAATCCATATTTTGAAAAAAAAAACCATATATTTGAAAAACTGATGTGGCTAAGACAATTCTAAAACGCTTAGTTTCATTTTAAAAAAATGTTGAGAATCTATGATTATAATTTTTAAGTGGTCACGCTTGGTGTGCTCTCGGCATAGTATAATAACTTTTTTTTCGCACTCAAAAAAGTTCTTTATTTTCTCGAACCATTTAAAATATGCGTAGTTTATCACATAAGGATTATATACTTACAAATTTGAGTAAAAATACAGCATATTTTTCGAAATATCACATAAACACTCAGAACACGCCTAGCGTGTCCGCGGCGTGGCTGAGAAATTTAATGTGAGCACGCTGTGCGTGACGGTGGCTCTGAATGTGTTAACCGTTTACGCAACGCATGTAAAGGAAGCTCTCAAAAGAAATATTTTCTCTCGTTTTTGCAACATATTTCAGTGATGCTCCGCTCCTTTTGGTCGTAGTGTAGTGTGATGTAATATAGCATATAGCCTTCCTCGATAAACGGACTATCCAACACAAAAAGATTTTTTTAATTTGAACCAGTAGTTCCTGAGATTAGCGCTGTTGAAATACATTCATGTCATGGACAATATTGTCTATTGACTAGCGTCTATAGTGTAAAAATCTTGTGTTACAGTCTTTGTTATCGAACTTATCCGAAACGGCTTGACCGATTTTCAAGTTTTTTTTTGTGTATATTTGGTAGGTCTGAGAATAGGTCGTAGGCTATTTTTTTCCCTTAGGTGATAAGGGTGGCCCTCTCCAGGTATTTTATTTTTTATTCTTAGACAAAATTTTTATTTTTCACTTTTATATGATTTGGCATCAAAAAATTCTTATAACCCTAGAACATCCCTCGGGCGCTGGCGGACCCGCGGGAATTGCTTGTCAGCTTTATAATAATATTGGTATAGATTCAATGTGTAACACTTGATTGCAGAACGCCAGGCAGCTGTTGTTCAGCAGATTATTGTTTTGTGGACATGAAGATAATAGAAAGAGTGAAATTACGCTTTTTCTTCTACCATAACGTGCCCGTTTTTCCATACCAGTACATATTAGTGTATCTGCTCAAGAGAGGGCATGTTGAGGATGAACATAAATATTTACTACAAGACTGTAATAAAATAAATGATAAAGATTTCTTTCTTAATAACACTTATTAATTGGCTATTTTGTTTTTAAAATTGACATATTTTATATTATTTTAGATAATTTACATAAATTGTTCATTATTTTGACACAAGCACTGTTTTGTTTCGACAAATTTATAATGTGCCAGTGTCAATATGTTACGTTTAAATTACGGCTGGGGTATATTATATAATCATTTATTAATATAGAAGACAATTATTTTGAATAAATATTTTATAATAAATAATTAGTTAATTGTTTTATTTACACAATAAATATTTCAGCGAAGTCGTCGCTGCCCTGCTGCTCTTGCACGAGTGTGGTTGTGACACTGTAATTCATATAATTTTTTTCTTCTGGTTTTTAACTAAAAATGACAATATGAGTATTATTATTTACAAAGTTATATTATAGATACATAATTACTTATAAGAAATATTTTTGTTTCATTTTTGGCCATAAATATTTTCAATAAACAACATAATATGTATATTATGATACTTTCTATATATTCTAAGTATATATCAATTAAATCAAATAAATAAAATAGTAATATCACTAACTGGCACTGAATGTTTTATTAGGGTTGTGAAGACACTTACAGCTTTTTAGAACTTTGAAGACCTAATTGATTTAAATCGCAATCTTTTATTTACACATAACATCAGTTTTTTCTTAGTTATTGAAAAACAAACCATCAACACATTCGGCATTTATAAAAATACTAATATTTGATAGGTATTGCCGCCTAGTGGTAGCCCAGTGGTAACGACTAACGTGCTCGTTTGGAAAACCTCGCACCACTGACCACTGATATATTCTCGTGTTAATCATTTAACAGGATTTATGATATGATTATGAGAAGTGTCCGTTTTTAATTTTAAATGAACAGCTTTTCAATAAATGCATTTTCAAGTATATACGGTACTAACAAGAAAATCATTTTTAAATATTTGCCTGTCTGTCTGTTTGTTCCGGATAATCTCTGACGGCTGGACCGATTTTGATGGGACTTTCACTCGCATATAGATAAGGTTAGAAGGAGTACATAGGCTAATATTATAAAAAAAAAATTATATAAAAAATATAAACGGTTTTTATATAAAAAATATAAAAACCGTTTAATTTATTTTAGCTTACGCGCGGCAAAATTGGCCGGGCTTGCTAGCTGTTATATATGTAACTATGACTTCATAGCATGTTTTTACCTTTGTATAGAAAATCCAACAAGCGATTGTAATCAGAATTGTACCGATCATGCCCCACATTTGGTTCGTGCTTGGAAACACATCGTCTGCAGTAATAGATTTTTGATTTGGTTCGTCACAACTACAAAATGAATAAGCATATAGAAACATGTTGTATATCAATTTAGTAAAAATTTCTTGTTATGGGCTTCAAATCTGTTGTATTTTGACTTTACATCAAATTTTGATAGTTTTGAACTTTTTCCTGATATTGTTCGTACGTCAATAAGGTTTTATAGGTACTTTTACCAATGAACCATATCAAGCCATTACATGGTTAACTTGATCTAACCATCTCCTTAGCTGCATCTACTATTATATACTAATATTATAAAGAGGAAAGATTTGTAATTTTGTATTTTTGTATGTAACGAATAAACTCAAAAACTACTGGACCGATTTTAAAAATTCTTTCACCATTAGAAAGCTACATCCAACAACAAAACCTCGCTGACTCGTTATAGAAGTGGTTTAGTTGGCCTACCCAATACCTTATTATATTTGAATAAAATACGTATCTACTTTCCGTTAAAATTTTTAAAATAAATTGTTTTTAACAAAAAAAATAAAATAAAACCGACTTCCAAACTAAGCAAATCTAAACTAAAAAGTAGAAAACAATACTTTTAGGAACTTAGTTAACTTTGTAGTCGGTGCCAGCCAAAGCAAAATTACCTTAAATAAATACATATTCGATTAATCTATCAATTTCTAAAATCAAATACCGTTCGAAAGTCCACTGCAAAGGCAAGATAAATTTGTCCGTCCTGGGTTTTTTTAAAAAAATAGAACACGTAAAACAACGTAATCAGTAATAGGTACAATGAAAAGTTCACTACATGCCTGAATCATTAAAGCTCATTAGTATCATAATTATTACTTTTTAATCAGAGATCGTAGATCTACGACACAGTACGATCTCTGCTTTTAATAACATTTACATACGCATGACTACCTGCATTCGTTCTACAGGTTATATTTGCATCACCGGTTAAAAAGATCAAACTACCCACTAATAAGTCTTTAGCCTTGTTTGTCGTTGTATTTTCTTTTGTAATACTAAGTATCTTTTTTATTTGACGTTGTTATTTATAAGTAGTGGATATTTTATTAGTAGTATTAATTTAAATGGCTGTCGTTGTAATTTTTTAAGAACTTTTATATAAAAGAAGTGATTTTCCTGAGTAAAATATCCTATGGAAAACTTACTTGTAAACACATAATTATGAAAACAATTTTGTTAGATGTAAGATGTACATTGTTAATTTCTATTTAAATTTACTAAATAGTAAATATATACTTCGTACTTAGTTTATATTATACCTAGTTTAGGGGCATTCATTTACTAATCACGAATGTTTGTACTCTAGTCATGGGTGTTTATATTTATAACATGTATGTATTTAAAATTTATATGTGTAGTATATCAACTATCTGGTATCCGCAACACAAGCACGTTACGTAGCTTACTGCGGAGCTAGATGGCGCTGTTGTAATAATGTCCCAACATATTTATTTACATTTATAATCATACGTAATTATACCATATATTATAACTACGAAGAAATGATTTCCGAGATTAAGAAAAATTAAATTTATAACTTTACATAATATCTACCCTGTACTTAATTAGCAGTATCAAAAACATGCTATCAATCAATGATATTTTAACTATAGATATGTTATGAGCGCGCAATCGTGAAAACTCGAAAACATCCTAATTAGGACGTATTGCCTTTAGTCTGTGTCACCGCATGGCGACGAGTGGTACGCTGCTACAAAATTTAAAAAAATGCCATCCTGTGTATTTAGGAAATGCACCAATTATGATACCAAAGTTAATAAAACACAAGGGATCTCATACCACATGTAAGAACGCAGAATACTTCGATGTATTAATATATTTCAATTATTTGCCTAATATTCTGATATGTCATCGGTCGCTAGACTAATGTTTGTTTACATTGACGCGCAATTGACAACACTAGCTGTCTCTTTTTTTCTTATTGATTTTATCGACTATCCCCTTTCTATCATTTTGACATGTACCTTGAATGAAAAGTGTGTATGTGTGCAGCGCGGAACACTTTTTTCGGTTGTTTAGTGAGCGTATAACATATCTATAGTTAAAATATCATTGCTATCAATAAAATCTTTTTACTACATTTGTTCCCACTCAGTAATTTTTCAAATTAACGTCGAATGCTTTTGTTTTTTGCAAGAGGCCAAATTATTACCAATTATTCACGATCACGACGATTCAAAAACTGTAATGTTTTATATTTTAAAATAAATAATAATTTCTAAGTAAAGTGCATACAACGCGACGGCTTAAGGTAGGTAGCATAGATGAAAAATAAACGTAGGTACTTATATATACATAGCAATATACCTCTAGGTACCTAGTGCGAGAAGTTTTATCGTTTGACATTTGAATCTCAAATTCCAACTACCTATTTTTTAAATATGTGGCAATAATATACTCATTACTCTATGCTATTGTTATTTGTTGTAGTTTGAGAGCGGAAGTGTGAATGGTTAAGTTTTATTTTGTAAAGTGCATATATTATAGTGGCATTCGTTAGTATATATATGTAATACATACTAATATTCCTTATTTATGTAAGAAATATGTATGTTAATCAATATTGTGATAAACGACTGAAAATATTACAGTTACGATGGTAATCATTGATCATCATAATGTTACGATTTTTTTTAATAAGAACTCTTGTAACTTTTTAGTTCGGTGAATCCCCGTAACATGAAGCGAAACGATGTTTACTGATGACGACAAATGACAATAGAAAATGGAGTATGTAATAACGAGGGAGTCTTGAGTCGTGAGGACTGTGAACAGCTGTGAAGTACCTACCTACTCGTAAACGTACACTGTTATAGCCAATAGGATCACTGATTGATTAGTGTTGTGTTGGTTTGCTTGTGAAGCATTTTTGTTAGTTCGTTAATCGTAGTGATTTTAATAGCAGTTATGCTATAAAAAGTGCTTATATAAGTCTCTTAAAATTATTAAATATGGGTATTTTTTGTTCAAAAGGAGAGGTAATTTATTTACTTAATTTTCACAGATTCACACTTTTATTTATTTATGTATATAAAATTCATACACTATTTATTTTTTACTAAACCATTTTCAGCGTTCAAGCGGGTTAGATATAAATGATGTGTATGCAATAAGACGCAATCAACAACCTCATATTGTGCTTCCTCGGAATAATGAAATAACACGAATCAGAGACGTAAGTTAAAATATACAGTAAATTAAATGATGGTATATTAATGATGGTATACCTACTAACATATGTACTTAGAGACTGTCGTTCTGTGTTAGCTAGTCCGTTACAACACATCTATAACGTATGCCTACGTTCTGCGTCGTTCCCAGATAAATGGAAGATCACTCGTGTTGTACCTGTACCTAAAGGAAATGATGCAGATAGTGTGAAGGACTTCAGGCCTATTGCAATTCTTTCAGCACCGGCCAAGGTCTATGAGAATGCACTCCATCATTGTATTGTTTCGTAAATAATGTCCAATTACATAATGCTCAACATCGTTTTAGGGAAGCAAGAAGCACTAGCAGTAATCTTGTAGAGCACATGACGGAGTTGGTCCCAACAGTTGATTCAGTAAGTTCGACGTTTAGAAGGCTTTTGATACTGTCGATAAAGATATCCTGCTGTCTAAGCTTGCAACATTTGGTTTCACTCGACAGCTCCTGAAGTTCTATGCAAGTTACTTGCGCAATCGCCTTCAGTAAGTAGATTACTTAGGACACTTCTCTGAAGTGTACTTCAAATGGTCTGGCGCAAACCAGGGCAGCACCCTCGGTCCGTTAAATTTTCTCATTATGGTCAATGATCTGCCGGTCGTAGTTAAGGAGTCCAAATGCCTTCTGTTTGCCGATGATCTCAAAGTGTGTCTCCGAATTAAAAGCAGATAGCCTTCAGAAAGCAGAAAGCCTTCAGAGAGATATTAACAGGGTTGTGATATGAAGTGCTGCTAATAAACTGAATTTTAGTACGTCGAAATGTTCTATAACATCTTTCAGTAGAGCACACAACCCTCTTTATCACAATTACGAAGTTAATAGGGAAGCTCTACAGCGAGTCAATTTCGTGCGCGATTTGGGAGTAAAATTTGTCTCTGGACTTACCTTTCGTGATCATATTAATGATATTTGTACTAAAGCTTTCCGTAGGTTAGGATTTGTTTTGCGTACTTCGTCTGAATTTACTTATATAAAGGCTATAATATCACTTTACTATGCTTTGATTAGAAGACAGCTCGAGTGCAACTTTGTGATTTGGGCTCCAGCCTCCATATGAAGCCAAATCTATTAACATGTTGGAAAAGGTACAAAATAAATTTACCAGATTTTTATATCTCAGATTGTATGGTATATATCCTTTCTCCTTTCTACCCCTTAATGTACCCGACCCTATTTGTACTAGACATAGGTTGGGTATAACAAACTATACGTTAGGAGGGAGTGTACGCTCTGTGTGTACCGTATCAAGTTATTGTTAGGTAAAGTTTCTAATCCTAATTTATTGGGGTATTTGCAATTGAGTGTCCCTGATGAGTACGTTTCACGGCGTAGTAGGCGTCCGCGGCTGCTGGCGATGCCGCGTTCTCGCACAGCTCTGCTGGAGCGCGCTCCACTAACGCGCGCCCTCACTAATGCCAACCGAGTAGCGGATAAAATAGACATTTTCAACGTACCTTTGAGTGAATTCACAAAGGTCACATTACTTGTTATTAGTTCTTCAATAGCATTAGGTTATTCCAGTAAAGATTGCTGTAATTTTTTTGGTTGAAATACTTAAATAAATAAATGTTTTTATAAAATATTTGTATTATAATATTTTTTTAAATATAACAATATATTTCTAACTATTGTATTTTCCCAGTCGAGATCAATAATAATTACATCTAATCGCCGGGAATGCCATTCAAATCAACGACACCGATCGCCTATCAAGAAGAATATTCTAGAACCAAAATATGGAGAGTACAAATGTAAAAAATGTGGCCGATTCTGGACTAGCAGACTTTGTTGGCCCGACAAATATCAATTTTGTAAGCGATGTAAGAAGCCCGTGTATCCTTATGCACAGGTAAGACTGCCTTTTTTACACATTGGTTTTTAAGAGGCGAAAACTAAATTACCATAAACTTTTATGTTAATTTATAAGAAAAGAATATTTAAATAAATTGAAATTCAAATAACTTAGTGGCCATAACTATAAAGCTCTAAATAACGGAAATATTATAAAAAACTTCACATCAAAAATAACAAAAATATTAAAAACAAGTAGACAAAAGAATATTATGTTGTCAGAGACATCTCACTGCAGGGATGAGACTTGTACCTACTTTTGTGTCAAAATGTAATAAAAGACATGTATGTATGAAGGTCATATTATGTCGCAAAATTCTAATTTCGAGAAAATTGTGTTTAAGTTTTTGTAATGTATGAATATAAAATGGGCATATCAAGTGGCATGAACTGAACGGGTGCTTAGCGCACACTGACCCGACTTAACTGTAAACGGTAATAATAAAAGATAACATGTATTTTTAGTTCTTGGATTAAAAAATATACTTTTTCTTATTGCAGAGAGATCTACAGCCTTCTGATTTTACTGACAAAGAAAACTCTTCAGCGCACGAAAAAGAACTCTGCCAAATGTGCCAGCAACTTGGTTACTCTTGTTTAACGTTGAAGAATAGAATTGCCAAACGAATATAATGTGTCAGTAAAGAAGCAATGAAGTCGTAAAAATATATGAACAGCTCAGTACTCTTTTTATATAATATTTTTATTAAAATCCTTTAAGTAAATTAGCGTAGAATTACGTATGGGGATTGGGTAGATAAAACACAAAAATAAAATTAGCTAATCTAGTAGTTGATGCATAATATGATGTGTAACAATCAATAATCTGCACTTTTTCAACCACTTATTAGAGTAAATAGCCAACTCTAAAATTGCAATCATTGTTCAAATCATATAGCGTGCGTTCTCTTCCAGTTCCCTCCGTCCCTTTTCACGAAATTGCTTCCACGGATTGTAGAACAGCGAGAGCAAAGATGTTTGTTACACATCAAAAAGTTATATAAATAAAACTATTTTTCGGATTTTGTCGCAGATTTATTTATATTTTTCGTTGCCGACGTTCCGAATTTACAATAATCAGTTACGGGATAGGCATAGGCATCATTGTCCATTGACCGTGACTTTGATTGCTGCAATGACAAAACATGCAACGCAAAAATTCTAAAAGATAGTTTTATTTAAATAAATCTAAGGAACTAATCAAACAGGTTTGTTTTTTGTTAAAGAAAAACCTTCAGTTGTTCAGTCCATTACATATCCCTTTATAATTTCTAAGCTACACTTATTACTTTACCTCTATGCCTTTTATGAAAGTATAAAGACTGATGTAGGTATAAAAGTATTACAGTTTTTAGATGTATACTATAATGATATTAAGACTGGGCGTCCGAGCTTTGCTCAACGTAGGCGTCCTTTCATTCATCTATTGGGGACAATGCATGTACGTCAAAAATGACGATATGATGCTATATAGGTATTTTCGTCAAAAATCTCTAGCGTTGGCGAAGTTATTTTTGCTTTAACTAGCACGCTTTGAAGTCATTAATAAGAAAATTCAAAATATGCTCAATGCTGTAATAATTACGATAAGATATGAGAATAAGAATAAGAAACAATTGCGTTCTTTTAGAAGATCTGTTTAGAAACTTAGAAACCAAAACCTAATCTAAATTAAAAATTTCATTCAAATCTACTGATTGTATTTGATGGTACTTTTCATTTATTGCTTATTATTATTTATTACTTTATTATGCTTAACATATTTAACAAGTTAAATGTTCTTTATAAATACCATTGAGTTATTATTACTACTACGTAGTAATAATAACTCAATGATAAATACCTAAATCTAATTTTGAAGTCTTAGTCTTTATGTATATTTAATGTTAACCAAAATATTGTATTTGATTTTAGTTTAATAAATTTATTCGAAAAATCGTCATTCATTCATTCTTTTTTTTAACGTTGAGAAATGCATTGACGCATACCACTAGGTGGTTATGTGGGACTCACCAGCTTAAAATAAGGCAGTTCTATCCACTAAAACCGAACGGACCTCACCCGTCTTTATGGGGCGTCGCAGGATGGCTTGTGCATTCATATACGACGCCCCGAAGGCCGGCAGCTATGAACGAAGGTCTCCCCTAATGAGCGCCAACTATCCTGGTCCTGATCAGCCCCCATAATTCGTATTCAATTTTCGAGTTCTGCTTCGGTGATGTAGTGGGCAGTGGCTAGCTTGTACGGCCACACATCGAGAGGACCTAGATTCGAGTCCCAGGTCGGGCCAAATTTAGTTTCAGTCTTTCTGTTTAATAAGCCTCAGTAACAGCCCGAAGTTGGGAAGTTGGCGGTGTGTCAAAATCCGTCGTCGCGCTTAACTCGTCTGCACTGGTCGTGTCGAGTAGTCACGCCACCGGAGTATAAGAAATAGGAATAGAGAGTGCACTTGGGACTGCGCGTACACTTGTGTACTGTAATATATCCTGCGCAGCTGGCTAGTATAATTAAGATTGGCCGCCATGGCCGGAATCGATCGGAGAACATTATTATTATTAACTCGTATTATGCTTTTATTATAGTGAATAAAATAGTGAAAATAGTTATTATTATTTTCATTCTATAAATATATTTTTTGTCATGGGTAACTTGAATAAAACAAGAGATCGTAATTGCTTAACTTTTTATTTGTGACTGAGTAGCTTTAATAAATAAATTTGTTATCATATCAATAAATACACTATGTTTAAGTTTCTTAATCATACTTTGTGAAATATCAATAGGGATGTCTTCTTTAGTTGTCGACATGAAAGCAAACAGCGGCAAGAATATCGTTGATAGTTCTTCGATGTCAGATTCAGCTATGACATTTTCAATAAATGCAAATTTATTGAATATAATTGCTATTTGACTGCCATTTAACGGTAGGTTGAAGAATTTATACTGAAAAATGTACAAATTTAGTTGATTAATATTTAATTATTAAAAAATATAAGTTTTATTGCTACAGTCGTCTACTACATTCGTGCGATTTCTTTTTAATATACATTAACAACCACTTGCATATTTCCCGCTTTTTATAACAACCGTTAGTTGCATCGAAGCTATGCTATAAATTATTATTGCAATGAAACTTTTCTTTTCTGAATATCTAACCTTCCTTGAAAAATAAAAACGCACCTTAGTGATACCTAATTAAGGAGACTTTATTTTATGAGATCTAATATTTTATTAAAAAATTGTTACAACTGCCTTCTAATGTTCTATATGATCTTTCGTAAAGCTTTATTAAACTAGCAACTTACCTTCTTTGTTTGGGTACATACATACTATTTCTAAAATATTACATACATTTAGCGCTTTTGGTAAATTTAGCTATAAAAAACAAGCCACGCACATAAGTCATTTCTATATCATAGTAGTGATTGATTGAAGAATTCTATTGACTTACTCGTATGATGGCCACATAGTTTTTCATGAGGTAAAACAAACATGCCTTCGAAGATTCTGTGTGATTTGACTTTTCAGCCACTAATATCAAAAGTAATGCTTCATGAAATATATCTAATATATTACCATTTCCAAATACTGTAAGACTGTCCCAGATTTGATACCATTCTTGAAGAGTAGTGGAGCATATTACCTGGAAGAACAGAATGAAACAATAACATACATGTCGGAGGCGGAAATAAACTCGTCGCAGCAGTTCTCGTTGCGTCAAAACATTTTTAAATATAACCGTAACTAATGAGTCTAGATAATAATGTTTAGTGATCTGACCTACATACAATTTTAGATAGACTGAATAATCTGATATTCAGCCATTATACTTTATGGTGGGTCCATAAAGTATAATGGCTGAATACCACCACTTTCCTACAGGTGCATTAATACAATTCCCATAATACCTGAGAAAGCCACACAGTCAAATGTTCCATATCCATATCCTTGTGTATGTGTATTCCACTTATAACTTCAACAAATGTGTTGCCAGGTGGGTTCCAAAGTCGTCTAAAGTAATACATATTCAAGGGGTTGATATTCCTAAGCTTGCTCTTTAACCATGTGCATTCTTTTTCTGTAATATTAATTGTAATTTTGTTGTATTATTGTTTTGTGAAATATAAAAGATATGAACCCCTTCTTACTTTACTAATTCTTACCCCTTTTTAATTAAAAATACTTAAAAAAAAGAAGAGAATAAATATAAATGGTACATTTTTTGGTTGGACAGGAAAAGCACTCATTATGTATGAACAAAATTAAAATAAATCAAATAAACAGGTAAAAATAAAAGGAGCATAAGTAACATGTTTAAATAAGCCTCACCCGGAATATCTGATTCATATGTATTTAAAAGAGCTGTTTGCAACTTCAACACAAGTTCTAAAGTGGCAGGGGCTAGTACAGAAAATGTATTAGCTTTCCATCGCACAACATCCAACACTTGTGCCAACATGGCTAAGATTGGCACCCTATACTCTAGTAATTCATTCTGTAGATATGCCTCTTTTAAAAGTCTACATTGAACATATATACTGGTAAAATTTTTGTTCAAAAGAGCATTGTGCAAATTTGGCATAATAACTAACAAAAGCAATTTATGGCCAGGGATAATTTTTTCTGTTTTGAGTAATTTCATAAAATTCACAAAATTACTTTGTTTTTCATCATCGTCTAAATCATTATCAATTGTTTCTTTGGTTATTAATATAACACAAGGCTCCGTTTCTTCATTGTAGTAATGTTTTGAGTATTTTTCTAATAACTTCATTGTTTTTAACATAATATCTGTTTGAAATATATTTTCACTTGCCAGATTGAATATTTTAGTATAAACTGTTCGAGGGTTCTGAATGAATACTGTTAAAACATCATATAAATCTGAATCTGGAGCATTTATAAGCTTATTAAAAATTTCTGTCATTGTATTGTTAAAGTTAGGAGTTAATAAACTGTCATTGAAACGGTCATTACAAAAATGATCCCAAACAATTTCTTGTTTCGAACTATTACTACAGCATTGAAAAACTTTGATAAGTAATAATAAAAAGTTTTCATTACATTCTGTAGAATTTTTATGAAAATTGTACATAACTTTAAATAATTTATAACATTCATCTTGATTTAATAGATGTAAACGAGTAACAAGTAATTCTATTAACACTGGATCTTCACACAGCCTATCTCTATATATTAATGCTTTGATCCATTGTTCAGTTATGTTGTCTTCCTTGAGTATATTTTCTACAATCTCATCTGTTTCAGCTCTATTTATAACCTCTACTAAATCTAGTGGTTTGCACGAGATTTGTTGCAGCATACTAACAACAGGATGATCTGCTACACTAGCAATTTTACACAAGGTTGTGTGTACTTTATAGCATAGTTCTCCGATAGTCTGCTGCATACTTTTATCATTCTCTTCAAATTCACTCCAAGCACAAAATATTTCTACACTCACATCCATTACTAAAGTTTTGCACTTATCCAATAAAAGTATATGACAGTTATTTATACATTCAAGTAAAGAATGGTTATTGCAATCGGCAATAATAATTAATGTGTCTCGATTAATTACAGTGCCTTCTTTATAGGATAATTCAAATATTTCTTGGAAATCACAGGGTTTTAATTTCTGAACTGATATAAAATTATCAAAGCACTCTATTATAAGCTGCAACATTGAAAATAATCGGTTTCCAACAAATTTATAATGTCCATCTTTACTCAATGTTTCCAGCTTAGCACCATTTGGTGGTTCAGAATAGAATTTCAAACAGCTTTGGAAATTATTCATTGCATGAGTTAATTCATCACTTTCTAATTCAAAAAAGAGAAATCTACACATAAGTCTATAGCAAGCTGAAGCTAATAATTTTATTTTTTGTAGACATTCAGTTGGTTCAAAATATTTAAAATTAGATATCAAAGCATCTGCTACTTCTAAAGATAATTGTGGACAACTGAACACTAATATTTCATATATAAATTTATCTAAATTGATATTCCATAAAATTTCACACATAAGATATTTAGGAATTGTAGGTATTGTCCATATAACAAAGTCTATTCCATCTAAATCCACCATTTCTTCTAAAATAGTTAAATCTGAATTTATTACCACATAAAATGCGAATTTTCGAACAATTTGTATAGCTTCTTCTGGAACTTTATTTTCAATAATATAATTTTCTTTTTGTAGAAAATTTCGTATACAATGGATAACATATTCAATTTTATCTTCATTTCCTAAAAAATAAAAATATTAATGTGGTTTTCTTTCAATATAAATAACGGTAATCTTAAATAATATTGAAATATTTTGTTTACCTCCTTTTGATGTTAGTTTGGAAAAGGAGTGAACGCTGTCTGCAGCTATAATCACTCCTTGGAATGCAGATAAACTTGGAGTAAACTCCATTATGAGTATCAAATACCTATTCAAATGTAGTAATATAATTTATTTTATTTAAAAATTTAAAAATAGGATATAAACGGTATGTATTCTTTCACATCGAAAAATCTAATGTCAAACGACTGTCAAATGTCAATGTAGTTGTCAGATTTTAAGGTTTATTTCTCACCTCAAAGGTTTATACTATATTATCTATACTCTTTGGCTTATACACTGACCTCTATAATACCACTGGACAGGCTGTTCAGTGCTCCAAGCGTTTAACCACTAGACGCCCGCGCATTATGACATGCAACACCGAATAATCACCGAGCCCGTTTGACATTTTTCGCCGATTCTACCAAAACATAAAAAAACATTTACAATTTAAAATATACAGCAGCGATTTTAAATATTTCAGTTGTTTAGGATTCTTAAATAATTTGAGCATTTATGAGAGTATATAAAATGTACTTTAAACTATTGATAAATCATAAATAAGCTTGTAAAATATTAACGTTGGCTAAAAATATTCTACTTTTTGTATTACAATGATTTCTGATAATACCAGGGTTTATATTTACACTAATTTTGAAAAACTACTTTGTGAATAAACATGTAGTCACACAAAACCATTCATTGAATTATTTTCATTAGTTGTAAGTAACAATCACATTCAAAACTTTATAAATATCGCGGCTCGTTCGATCTATTTACACAGCTTACCGCGCAATTTTAAAAGCAATCATCAGGATATAGTGAGTAGATTCTTAGCAAAAGCTACACTTAAATACATATTAGTTCTTATTTTAAAAACATACACCAATAAATCTTGAACACAATCCACTGTGATTAGAATTCAGTTGGTTTTATTATAAAAGGGAAAAATTGAGGTTATTTTTAAAAACACTCGTATTTCAATATAATTCACATTTTTGTATTTATTATTTAGCTTAAATTTTAAATATACAAGCTAACTATATCACTTATATTATGAAACCTTTATACTTTTCATTCAAGAATCTAAATATTTAAACATGTAAAGTTGTCCAAATTATTGTACTGATAATAATAATTTTAAATATTTTGAAGCGTAGTAATGCTGTACCCCTCAACAGTCAACACAAAAATTATCGATAATTGTTGTGAACGGCGAAACAAATATAAACAAAATAATAAATTTTATATTTATGTACAGCAACTGAAATCAGATATTTTATTTTTATGCATATATATATACGAGATTTAAAATATTACTATATTGAGCATTCCAATTTTGATAAAATATAAAATAAAAAATATTATAATTATCTCATAAATGCAAGAGTCAGAAATCTGGCTATCATGTTAAGTATTTCGTAATATGAATATTATTTATGGAATACATTATTGTATTTTATTATATTATGTAATTTTTTTTGTCAAAACTATATTATTTTCGAATCTTCAATAATCTAATCATAAGTTGTATAATTTAAATTGTCCATAATATAGTATTTTCATGAGAAATAAAGTCAATTTTGCATTAAAATTTGTAATTGCAAACGCTCAAAAACTAATAACATATCTTGATAAAGTAATAATTCTCATTGAAACTAAAATATTGGAGGCAAGTTTTATATAAAAAGTTTAGTTAAAGTTTTAATTATTTAAATAATATAATAAAAATTATTCCGCTTATATGGTACAAAATTTTTATTTTGCAATTCAATAATATCGCTCTTATAGTTTTTGATGACTAAAATTGATAACAAAAAAGACCATTACGTACAGTATTAAGTTTAACGTAATTGGCCTCAAAGATCCTTACTTCTAAAATTTTCTGATCTCACCTTTTAATCCAGATAATCCTTTAGGTATTCAAAAGCAAACTAATAATTTACTCTAGATGATTGTCTTTTTCTTATCCAGTATTCAAAGCAGCAATAAATTTACAAAAAAGGAATTTTTATACATTAATATTATAAAAAGAAAAAAGATTTCACTTGTTTCATTGTAATGTATAGGCTCCGAAAGTCCAAAACCAATTTATAAATTCACCTAGAGAAAGCTTTATTTTCAGCGAGCAGCATAGACTTTATTTTATTTACAAAAAAAAATGATTAATTTACTATAAAAATGACAATATGTATTTTGAAGCAAGCTATAACCAGGTCTTGATGAAATTATGTATTTTGTAAAAATGTATCATATGTATCAGAAAAAGTGATTTTATCGGTTTCATGACATTAATCCTTTTCTTCTTTATTTGTTTTGTCGTATTTGTCTTCACTCCGAATTCTGTTAGAATTACTTGGAAAAATTCATGTTCTGTTGACTATTTTGGAACATTTTGAATACTTGTTTTTGTTTTGTTGGGAACTCTCCATAAATTTATCTATAAAAAATATCTGAATAATATAAGTATATAACCGTTTATTTTATATGGAAATCATCAAAATGTATATACAAACTAGATATGAGCGCCGATAGCCAATAGTACGGCGGCGGCGTCAGTTTAAAATTACCACGGCGGCGGCGGCGTCGGCGGCGCGACCTTGACTCTTAAGATTTTTTTAATGAGGAATAGTTTCCTTTATAATAATTAAAAAGAACTGAACCATATTTTAATAATACCAAAAATATAATTTTTGAAAAAAAAAAGTGAAATAATTACGAAAAATAATATTTATTAATTTTTCTTAAGTCTTATAACAGTTAGAGATCACAATATTACATACTTTAGATGAAATCACAGACATATTATGTTTAATGTAAAATATGTAAGTATTACAATTTTTTTAATATAGAAAAATTAAACATATTTATTCAAATTAAAGACAGAACATAGGTACATGCATTACAATCTTTAATGTTAAAAAACTTAAATAATTTTAACATATCATCTTAAATTAGGTATTTAAGAAACAACGAAAGATTACGTCAAATCACACACATGTTTAATATAAAACATTTGAGTATTACAATTTTTAATATAGAAAAAATAAACATATTTATTCAAATATAAGACAAGACACAGGTACATGCCTTAAATGTTAGAAAACTTAAATTATTTTAATTTTTAACATATCAACTTAAATTCTTTAAGAAACAAAAAACACAACAATTATATAATTATTGAGAAGGTGAATCTTACGTTTCACACAGTCCTTTAGACATATTTTTAACAAAAAATATTATTTAGATGTTTACCATTTCTCTCATTACTATCCGGAAAATTAAATCCTTAGTTACTACTATCCTTAGTTACTTACAGAATCAATCAAATCGTTTATTATATAACTTAGAAAATTAGAAAATAATCAAAGACAAAAATATGCATGCATTAGAATAAATAGGCGTTCAATGATTTATAGTATCTTTGCAGAATACATAATTATCATGGATAAATACTATCCTATTCAGTCTAAGCGGATTCAAACGTGAACGTTTGGCTGTTATCACGAGTCCTGCGGTTGAGAATACTCTCTCACTCGGCGTGCTGGTCGCTGGTACATTCAAAATCGAACGTGCAAGTGTATATAACGCAGGCATTGAGGTTTTCCTGTCTTTCCAGAACTGCAAAATATCTCCACCATAAGGCTCTAAATCTTCAGGACTTGCGGTGCTGAAATATTTCCAGCATTCGGTTTCTACTGCACTATCGGAATCACGTTGACTAGGGGTGTGTTTTCGCGCCAAATCTATCAAAAACTTTGACGAAGAGCTCGGCCCTGCTATAGCAGAACCTCCTACTACTTGATTTTGTTGAAGATCTTCTGTTGTCAATCGACTTTTGATCATTGATGTTAAAAATGAAACTTTAGTCATTTCATGAGTTTGCATGTATTCATCGATTTCATTTATACCATGAAAGCGACAATCAAGCAAAGTTGCTGCAACAACCACATCAGTTAACGGGAAACGGTATTCCAAGCCTTCTAACATATTATTTTTGAGCCTAGATATGACGAGCGGCTCATCATCGTTCGCTTCTTCTAACAGTCTTTTTATTTCCGAGCGAAATACCACAGCTAGATTGATAGTAGGTTGAGTGTCTGAACTTAGGAATTCAACTATTTTCTTAAAATTTTTAAGAAATTTTATGAGAGCCTCAATAGTTTCATATTCAGACTCTTGTAACATGAGATTATCTCGTCCAATTTCGCAGAGAATTGAGTTTATGGGCTGGCGATTTGCATGATGAGAAATGCTTTGTAGCATCATCAAAATGCTGTGCCATCTGGTATTTGTGCTCGTTTTGATTGTCGGCGGAAGTGGCGGCAAACATTGTTTTGAACTTGAAGCTCTTTCAGTAGTCTCTTCACTGGTTTCAGAATCCGATTCGGATTCGCTCGTATCACAGCCTTCTTCCAAATGTTCACCAACTTCTTCAATAGACGAAAATAACTCTCGCTGTTCTGCTGATGCCGCGGCTTCAACACGAGGTGCTCTGTAGCGAACATGCTTTACAATCCGTTTACATTTTTTCAAAATTTTGAATATCTCTCTGGTGTTTTCGATGCCGTTTACGTTGACCAGATTATGAAGAGCATGACCAAGGCAGAGTTGATTATCGAATCCTAATAAGTTTGCAGCCCGCTTCATATTACCACCTGCATCAGTCACTAAATAAAAGCTTTTTTTTTCTATTTGAAAACTGCGTAACACTTCCTGTATTTCATCTCGGATCATTTCGCCAGTGTGTTTCTTCGAAACTTTTTTGGTAGCCAGTGTAAATTTGATGAGGGTCATATCTTCCGAAAGAAAATGATAGGTACATGTGATATAATTGCGCCGTCTGTATTTATCGGTCCACATATCAGCAGTCAAGGCACCAAATCGAGGGCTTTGCTTCGAAATAAAAGCATTTATGTACGCCAGCATACAGTTATAAACATCTTCTAGTCCTTCTCGTGCTATATTTTGCCTGGATGGCAAGTCCGCATCGGAGACAATGATGTTATATTTTTTGAAGAAGTCGACCATTGCGTCGTTGTCCACGGTATCAAATGGCATCAGCGATCTAGCAAACCATAGAGCTAAGTCTCGAGATAGCGCCCACTTATCGCTCTTCTTCGCAGTTCCACTTGTTTTCGGTGATTTTGGAATAAAAAACTCTTTTATGCTTGAAATTTTTGGTTGTAGTTTATCTTCTAAACCATGTACATCCTTCAAATGTCTCAAAAGATTACTCGTCGCTACGCCTTTTCCGTAAGCTTTCACTTGAGCCCTGAATAGAAAGAAGTATGAAATTAATAAACGCTAAGATACACTTACCTACTCATATTTTACCTATATGCAGAATAAAATTAAAATTTTATCAGTAATTACAGTTTTATAAGTAATTTACTTATAAAACGTGATAAAGACAATGTTCCTAGTTCCTACCCATTCAAATAATATAACACACGTATACTTACTTTGAAAACAAACAGTTCTCGTCTTCATTTTTTGCGTTTCGCAAGCAAGCTGCACAAAACACTTGTTCACCCAAAACAGTTCTTCGTTTTCCTTGTAGGTCTACCGATAACTGGCCAAATTCTGTCCAGCAAAAACTATGCGTATGTTTTGTGGACAGATTTTTCATTGGTGTGATGTAAATATCTTTTATTTTCGTTTTGAAAACATCAATAGTAGTATGAGCCGCCGCCATTGTTTACGCTGCGTCAAATATCACCGCATTCACTCGGTAAAGTACTATACTCGACTGATCGGATCGGACGAGCAAACGCGGGCGCGGGCGGACCGCGGCGCGGGAAGGGGTGTTACCAAGAAACAAGTCGCTACGTGTAACCGGTTACCGGCGGCGCGCTACATGTTCTACTCGGCGGCGGCGCGTCGTGAGAATGCGCGGCGACGACGGCGCGCCGGCGTGGCGCTCATATCTAATACAAACACTATTGTCCGAAGGGGACGATAGTTTGTGTATAAGTTATCTAGGTATATAGTACGTGTTGTACTCGTACACCCATTTCAAGCTACTATAAACACTCGAGATCGTCAAGAAAAAAATATTTTATTTTAGAAGGTCTTTGTATTGCTATTATAATAATATAGTATATTATGTTAGACTTTGTATTGAAACTCTTATGTATACTTGATTTAATTTGAAATACATAAGAATATTTAAATTTTACATAACATTTTATTCTAGAACGAGCTAACACATATTTCTTCAATATACATTTTTTATATTAAAATATCGATATCATCGATAGCATAATATATCGACATGTGTCAATGTCTAGCTCAAATTTGAGGAAAGTCAAATATGTCACATTTGACAGCTTATAGGCTTATATTATTATTATTTATAAATAAACACATTTTATATTATAAAACTATTGAAATATGCTACAAAAAACTGAAAATATGAAATTATATTTATTTTTCTACAGTAATTTACCTTTATCAGATACTAAATAAGTGAGTAATAGTCCAAATTCATGTAAAATAATGGCGACTTTACTTACAAATTTCAATACATCAGAATTACTTTAACCAAAAAACTAACATTATAACGTAAATATAAATTAATTAGTATATCAATAGTAGCAAAGAATATTAACAATTAATATGCTTGCGTTTAAGGCACAAATTCACTTGTTTTCAATTTTTAAATCTCACTAAACCAATAGCGAGTCGCGCGCGCTTTACTTTAAATTTTAACAACTTTTGGCGCATTTGTTTTTAATGTTGCCGGAATCTGATTAAAATTATATTTCATTATATATGTAATAAAATTTCTAAAGGTAGCGTGCATTACTTATTTAGCAAAAAATATAGCGATTTCGTTGTGTAATAAGTGATAAAAGCGCAGAGGGCGAGGTGGTACACATAGGTACCAGCGGGGATCTACGGTAACGCCGGAAGTGGTACACATAGGTACCGGCGGGGATCAAGTGGTTAACAGCAATTTTTTTGTGTCCATTTGAAGCGCCACTAGCGAGAGTCTCGAGAACTAATTTTGACGTATATTGCAAATGACAGCGAGAAGTGTTTGTTTACTGTAAATCTAGTCAAGTCAAGTTGTTTACTGTAAAGTAATTTTGCATTTTCGTTGTTAATATATCATTAGTAGTAATTATGATGATACGGTTATTGATTAATAAAAATGAAAAAATAAAAATCTTTATTTGAAACAGTTTTATTGATTGTAAAAACTTATTATTAAAAGTTATCGATATTTGCTCGCTGATATCGACATCATTAGTTTTAGTACCACAAACTCTCGCTACGTCCGACATCGCCAAAATGGCGAATATCAAGCAGCCACAAAAGCACGTTGACACCACTCAGCACCAGCCAGTCCAGTGGTATTATAGAGGTCAGTGTGTGGCGCCCTCTGATCACAAAATCTTCCCCATTGTGCTGATGTTTAATTGGAACATGAATTAGTTTTCAAATGCACCAGCAGAGTGCGCATTTATTTTTATTTTCGTAATAATTATGAACAAATAGTGTCACTGAAGTTAGCCCCCCAGGTTTTTGCAGTTATACTTCTTCAGACGCGTTATGAAAAATTGATGAGAGTGAATTTTTACGATGCGTGACACAAAATTAACAGTATGAAGTTGACAACTAAATCGCTCATTGCGAAAATGAGGTCCATTTTCAAATCCAAGATGGCGGGTATCCGTTTTTTTTTTTCAATAATGACATGGGTGTCATTTTCGAGGTTTCTCGGGGTGCTGATTGCGAAAATGAGGTCCATTATCAAATCCAAGATGGCGGACATCCGGTTTTTTTTCAATAATGACATGGGTGTCATTTTCGAGGTTTCTCGGGGTGCTGATTGCGAAAATGAGGTCCATTTTCAAATCCAAGATGGCGGACATCCGGTTGAAGTTATACTTCTTTAGGCGCGTTATGAAAAATTGATGAGAGTGAAATTTTACGATGCGCGCACACCGTAACACAAAATTAACAGAATGAAGTCACTGCCCACTAAATCGCTCATTATTTTATCTTGTTACGCCAAAGAAGTATAACTTCTAACGCGTGTACATAAGTACACACACACTTTTTTTTATTTTTGAACTTTTTTTAATATTACAAATATTTAATTAACATTTGACTACAACGATGAACTAATGATGTTATACAAAAATAAGTTCAAAAATTTAAATATGGGGAGGCTAACTTCAGTGACCCTAAAACTTAAAAGCAGTACATTTTGAGAGTGCTCGATTGTGCGAAGCGTTGCTGTAGTTGGAACATTCAACGTTGAGCATTATGCTTTAATGCTAAATTAGAAAACAGCCTTATTATTCTTCTACCTTGAAATCTTGGACGAAAACTCTTGGATAAAGCATGTTATTTCGAATACAATAACGACTGGATTGAACAAAACTGGAGTGACATACTGCTTGTAAGTGTAATTTAAGGTCTTCAAGCTAAAGCGCCCTCGAGATTGTCAATCTTACGTGTTTAATGAACGCGTTTGATATAGGTTTGAAGGTGCGTCAAAAAATACTGCGCAGGTTTGTTCTGCTTCTGCACGTTGCCGCTGCTGATATGTGCCGTAATCAGACTTATAGAGGTGGAGATAAATGGAAAAATGCCCTAGAACAAGGATCACGATTTCGTTGTTTATTACATTAATGTCTAGATTAATTATTATTTATGTCAAGTTTAGTATGTGAGATACGGGTCTTGGATAAATAATGTATTTTTGAATATATCACGTGATAGGGAGTCCGAAGTTTAAATAGTATATAAAAATAATTTTGAGGAAATGCAAGAATTAAAAGTTATATACTTAAAAGTTACATTTTCGCACATTTATAACCCATACGTTTAGAACTAGGCTGGCGCGGTGGACTATGGCCTGATCCCCCTCGTACTGAAGGAGGCCTGTGCCCAGCAGTGGGACGTTAAAAGGGCTGAAGACAAGACATTTAGAACAATTAAGGCTGTATATTATATTTTTACTTTCTTAGATTTACGCGAATATTCGACATTATAAATGAAACTACCTTTTCGGATTTTGTCGCGGATTTATTTTGATTTTTAGTTCCCGACGTTTCGAATGCTTTACAGCAATCATGGTCACGGGAGAGACTAAGGTATTTGACGTCTCATAGGTTTATATACTTGTTACAGACAGTGCCTTTTTACAAAAATTACAAAAATTTTGAAAATGGCATCAGAGTACCTTATAAAATTTTAATTCTAAACATTTATATTTAAATTTAAATAATTTAAAAAAATTTTTTTTAAAAATAATTTATAATTATGGCAATATTATTAACTTATTTTTAGCTAGTATTATTATAATTATTATAATTTTTATTTTAATATTAGTTATTCAAAAGTATTATGTAGTGTTGCTATTCTAATAATATGTATATTTTCTTACCTATAAATTGTTTATGCTAAGTTGCATTCTGTTATTTAAATTAAGTATTAATTTGATATAAGAAAATTAAGTTAAAATATAAATTGAATTTTGATTATTTTAAAGTATTAAGCAACACTACTACAAAATTAAAAATAATTTAATCAAATCAAAATATGCTTAGATTTGACAGATTCTTTTGAATTATAATTTTTAAAATTTTTTTTGAATTTAGATTGAAAGAAAGCTACTGCACGGTTCGGAAGGCAGTTTGTGCAGAGAAGAACCGGCAAGAAACTCTACACTTGCTCTTTTTAAAAATATTTTAACAATATTGCAATACATACAATAATTATATATAATATTAAATTTGACTACTTGTATCAAGATCTACACAGTATGAGCTAACTACATCCGACTGTCTATTATGATTACTTTTATTCCTATTAGATTTTATTATATTAATTACAGGATCCCAAGAAGGTGGTAATACCCAGCCGTCCTCTCTATTAAAGTTAGGATGTTTTTTTAATTTCAATTGCCTCGCGAATCATTCTAGGTCGATAACGATTCTCTTTCGCGAGTATTTGAGGGTTATCAAAGCGAATATAGTGGCTGGGGCGATCCAGACAATGTTTACAGACAGCGGATGTAGTATTGCGACGGTGCTTCACATCAGCTATGTGTTCTTTGATCCTAGTTCTAATAGATCTCTTTGTTTGTCCGATATAAGAGAGCCCACAGTCACAATCAAGTTTGTATACTCCTGCATCTTGGAGAGGGATATGGCACTTGACTGATGGTAGAAACTGACTGATTTTTTTAGGCGGCTTGAAATATGTTTTGATAGAAGCACGCTTTAGGATGTAGCCAATCTTGTCAGTGACTCCTCTCACATAGGGCAGAATTGCAGGTACGCGTTCGACTGTGGCTGGTTTCACTCGTTCACTGTGACGAGGGCGCGGCACTTGTAGCTTGTTGTCTTGCAGAACCTGCTTGACATGTTGCAGCTCTCCCGCCAGGTGTTGCTCGTCACAGATCCCTCGAGCTCTCTGAAACAAAGATTTTCCCACGGTAGCTAACTGTGAAGGGTGGTGGTGAGATTCACCATTCAGGTACCTATCAGTATGGGTCTTCTTTCTATACACAGTATGACTCAAGGTGTTATCTGGATTACGTTTAATTAATACATCTAAGAAAGCTAATGTATTGTCCGATTCTAATTCCATTGTGAATTGTATTTTAGGATTTATGGAATTAAGATGTTCTAGGAATACAGTTATTTTGTCAGTTGGTAATATTGTGAAAGTGTCATCTACGTACCGCTTGTAGAACCGAGGGGTCACAGGTGATGTGTTTAGGGCAGTCTCCTCGAAGTCCTCCATGAAGATGTCGGCGACAACAGGGGAGACTGGCGAACCCATGGCCACTCCATCCACTTGCTTGTAGGATTCATCATTCCACAGTAGATAGCCAGATGTTAGGCAGTGTTTTAAAAGTTCTGTGTATTCAATCGGCATGTTGTAAGCCATAAGTTTCTTAGATATTATTTCAATACAGTCTTCTACTGGTAGGCTGGTAAACAAAGACTGTACATCAAAACTAACCATTGTTTCATTGTCCATGAGTTTTAGATGTTTAACTTCATTGACAAACTGGTAAGAGTCTTGTGAACGCACTTGTTTGACCTCTGAGTGGTGAGAGTACTTTTCCTACTAGTTTGGCCAATTTGTAAGTCGGCGAGTCGATTTGGCTCATAATTGGACGTAGGGGGGCGTTCGAAAATCTTTGTTTCAGAGAGCTCGAGGGATCTGTGACGAGCAACACCTGGCGGGAGAGCTGCAACATGTCAAGCAGGTTCTGCAAGACAACAAGCTACAAGTGCCGCGCCCTCGTCACAGTGAACGAGTGAAACCAGCCACAGTCGAACGCGTACCTGCAATTCTGCCCTATGTGAGAGGAGTCACTGACAAGATTGGCTACATCCTAAAGCGTGCTTCTATCAAAACATATTTCAAGCCGCCTAAAAAAATCAGTCAGTTTCTACCATCAGTCAAGTGCCATATCCCTCTCCATGATGCAGGAGTATACAAACTTGATTGTGACTGTGGGGTCTCTTATATCGGACAAACAAAGAGATCTATTAGAACTAGGATCAAAGAACACATAGCTGATGTGAAGCACCGTCGCAATACTACATCCGCTGTCTGTAAACATTGTCTGGATCGCCCCAGCCACTATATTCGCTTTGATAACCCTCAAATACTCGCGAAAGAGAATCGTTATCGACCTAGAATGATTCGCGAGGCAATTGAAATTAAAAAACATCCTAACTTTAATAGAGAGGACGGCTGGGTATTACCACCTTCTTGGGATCCTGTAATTAATATAATAAAATCTAATAGGAATAAAAGTAATCATAATAGACAGTCGGATGTAGTTAGCTCATACTGTGTAGATCTTGATACAAGTAGTCAAATTTAATATTATATATAATTATTGTATGTATTGCAATATTGTTAAAATATTTTTAAAAAGAGCAAGTGTAGAGTTTCTTGCCGGTTCTTCTCTGCACAAACTGCCTTCCGAACCGTGCAGTAGCTTTCTTTCAATCTAAATTCAAAAAAAATTTTAAAAATTATAATTCAAAAGAATCTGTCAAATCTAAGCATATTTTGATTTGATTAAATTATTTTTAATTTTGTAGTAGTGTTGCTTAATACTTTAAAATAATCAAAATTCAATTTATATTTTAACTTAATTTTCTTATATCAAATTAATACTTAATTTAAATAACAGAATGCAACTTAGCATAAACAATTTATAGGTAAGAAAATATACATATTATTAGAATAGCAACACTACATAATACTTTTGAATAACTAATATTAAAATAAAAATTATAATAATTATAATAATACTAGCTAAAAATAAGTTAATAATATTGCCATAATTATAAATTATTTTTAAAAAAAATTTTTTTAAATTATTTAAATTTAAATATAAATGTTTAGAATTAAAATTTTATAAGGTACTCTGATGCCATTTTCAAAATTTTTGTAAATTGTGGGTAGGCACTGTCTGTAACAAGTATATAAACCTATGAGACGTCAAATACCTTAGTCTCTCCCGTGACCATGATTGCTGTAAAGCATTCGAAACGTCGGGAACTAAAAATCAAAATAAATCCGCGACAAAATCCGAAAAGGTAGTTTCATTTATAATATTATATTTTTCTTATAATTTCACTAAAAACGATATTCACAATAAAATTATTTTACATTTTAACAAAATATCGATTTCTGTTTTATTTATATATCTCTTTCATTATCTAACAGATTATTACCGCTTAATCTTAGATATAAAAATATTCTTACCGAGTCGAAAATTAAAAAAAAAACTTCTTATAATATGAAATAGTCATTATTATTTATACAGAGGCTGAATTATTATATCATTTTAATTTTCGACTAAAATGGCCGTCTACTTGGATAACGTGGTAGTTTTCGAGGTCTAAGCTCAGCTTTGCATTTGAGCGAGTGATAGCTAAAAGCCAATAGCAGTGCTTCAAAAACCAGTATAAATGAGTATATAAATGAAACTACCTTTTCGGATTTTGTCGCGGATGAACGGGTCAATCATGGTCACGGGTGAAAGTGCCCGTTCCTATCTAAACATATCACATAAACGTACAGGAGGCACGTTCTATATACGAAAGTAATTATTTATGGAAAAAGCTCTGATATAAAAGGTTATGTAAAATAAAAAAATATATTTGTTTTTATCTGTGTTCATTTATTTTGACTTTTATTTGTTTTTGTATTAGTTCCGAGGATTTCGTATGTGGCGGCCTTATCATATGTGAAATCAAATTTTGTAGCAGTTTTATAAATTTCTTCTGCTAGGTTATAGTTTTTTCCAGCGATGGTAAATTCATTTTCCTGAAATGTAAGAAGTGTTGTTATCAGAAATTTACCTAAAAAATATATATTTTTTAAGTAATGAATAAATCACTTTTTTCGTACTCAATTATTTAAAATTAATATATCACTTATTAAACAACATTCCGACACTTGCCTGCCTGCCGACCTGCGTTTTAACTTTTGACTCTATATAACCGACCAATCTCCTTCGTGTCTTCTTAATTCAATTTTCTTGTTGAATTCTTGCTTGGCTTCAAAGCGTGCCAGTCGAGCACATATTACTTCGCCAATGTCACGTAGAATCGAGAAATGTTAATTTATCCTACGTGACACTGGCGAAGGAATCTGTGCTCAACTGGCACGCTCTGAAGCTATTAACAAGAGAATTGAATTGAGAAATATTACTTTATTCTACGTGACACTGGCGAAGGAATCTGTGATCAACTGGCACGCTTTGAAGCCATTAACAAGAGAAATGAATTGAGAAATGTTAATTTATTCTACGTGACACTGGCGAAGGAATCTGTGCTCACTGCTCAACTGGCACGCTTTGAAGCCATTAACAAGAGAATTGAATTGAGAAATGTTACTTTATTCTACGTGACATTGGCGAAGGAATCTGTGCTCAACTGGCACGCTCTGAAGCCATTAACAAGAGAATTGAATTGAGAAATGTTACTTTATTCTACGTGACACTGGCGAAGGAATCTGTGATCAACTGGCACGCTTTGAAGCCATTAACAAGAGAAATGAATTGAGAAATGTTAATTTATTCTACGTGACACTGGCGAACGAATCTGTGCTCACTGCTCAACTGGCACGCTTTGAAGCCATTAACAAGAGAATGGAATTAAATTGAAATGTTAATTAGGTCTCTACAAAATTTGAATCCTTAATTTCTTCTATACAAAAATATCTCTCCCCTTCTTCAGGAGGCGCCTCCTATATACTAAGCTGTATCCATAAACTTGTTGATTTGATTAGTATAAAGGAAAAACTTTCAATATGAGGCTATAAAAATATGTATTTATATTTATTATCTGTGTTAATTTATTCTAACCTTTTTCTGTTTCTGTACAAGTTCTGAAGATTTTTCGTCGCACTTTCATGGTGGGTACCTATATTAATAGCCTTTTTGTACATTTCTTCTGCTAGATCCCATTTTTCCCATCGTTGGTACAATACTCCTGAAATGTAAGAACTTCGAGTTACCAGAAATTCAGCTATTAAATATAAATGTTTAATTAAAGAGTAAGCTCTTTTTTCTCACTCATTTGAAGAAAATTAAAAAAAAACACTCATTAAAAAAACGCAATCAACAAATAACACAGTGGATAAGTCCACAAGCGTATTACAAATATATTTTACTTGTAGTGTTCGATTTTCGGAACACTACCACCGATGCATTTAAGAACCACTGATGTAATTGGTATTAAATTAAAGCATAGAGATTTCATTAAAATTATCTTATATAAGATTTTGTAGTATCTAAATATTTTCATCATTGTAATAAACCTGTTTAAGACTATTCTTTTTTATTTATATTACAGTACATTTTTTATTGACAGTTTGTATTATTTAAAGTTTTTATTTTTTATTATACGATAATAATATGATCGCGAAATTATAACGAACAGGTTACATGTGTATCTCAAGAGCCAATTTTTAAAAAGTATGAGGCAGGATAGTGTAACAATATCTTGGCCTCTATTATAGTCGGAGCTAGTGAAGACACTTTGTAAATTACTTTTTGCGGTAGAACGTCTTAAGTCATGAATAGGTTTATAGTTTAAATTGCAATTTATAATGTATTCAAGTAATAATATGTATTTTTTATTAAAGTGGCGACGTAATAAACAATGCCATAAATCTTCTAATAAAAGAAAAAAGGGTCAATCCAACTTAAATGAACTCGAAGTAGATGTATCTATGATCTTCACCCGGCTTTGACGAAGCCCAAAGAAGGGTTATCTGTTTGACCTATATGTGCCACGTAAAGTAAATGTCTTAAGCGATTTTGATGATTCATACATCATTTCGTCTTCTTGATAACGCGAGTAAGATCATAAGATATATATAGATATCATTAAAGTCAAAATGGCGTATATAGGCGCTAGTTTGAGTCTTGAGCCTAGTCATCCTCAAAGACATACATAATATGTACGAGTATGTACATGATTTATAATTAATTTATTTATTCTCTTGTTTGCAAGTTTTAACAATTTTCTTAAAAAGTTTGGTTAACTTACCAAGATTAGTGTAATGAATGGGCTGTACACGATGTTTGAATAACCTTATAGCTTTATAATAATGATGTTCTGCATCCTCATATTGGTTAATTTTTCCATAAATATTTGCTATTGCGAAGTGAATTGCCGGGTTATACGGTAGTTCTTCGAGAGCCTTGGGTATAATTTGTATGGCTTTTTCTGTTTGTCCTAAACAAAATAAAAGGTAGATTTTACTTTTAAAGAAAAATATTTTTTTTTACAATTCTGTTTCTCTATAGAGCATTTAGATAAGAGCTTCATTTTTTAATATTAAACTTTTTATATTTTTGACTTTGTTTTCGTATATTTCTTACCACACTGCACACCCTTTTCATTTGATATCCATATTACGTGGGTGCATAAGAAAAGAGTCCGCCATCTTTTGAAATCCGCCAAATTGGATTTCTTATAATGTCATGCTCTTTCATTTAGTGCCCAATGACCATATTATAAAGGTCATTATGAAAATGACAAATCGTCATTTTGTAACATCCGTAATGCTTGTGATGCAGATTATACTTATTTCGTAGGTCCATATTTTACTAATTTTAAGGTTATTACTTATTACAAAAGACTATTAAATTATTTTGTACCTGTGTTGTCCAACAATGCCAATAGATTCGTCCAGGCTGCTGCATGTTTTGAATTAAGATTTATAGCATAGTACCAATTTTCCAAAGCTTCTTGATTATTTTTCATTTCTAGGTACTGGAACAGAAATTGCAAAATTAAATGAAACCGTAATATTCAACCGTTGCTGAAAAAAAAAACGTATTTCTTAACCACAAAATGTCGTCTTATACATAGATTATTATATAACAACTAGCGGACCCAGCCACGCGTTGCTGTGACTCAGTAATTATAATAGATTAAATAATTTTTTAACTAATTCTTTTGATACAATCAAAGTAATCTAAAAAAATTAAAAATAGATTCATTCATATGGGATTGAAAATAAAACGTTCCGCCAAAATTTGAAAGTAACAGGTAAAGTATTCGAAATGTTGAAAGTAAGCACAAACCAACATGTACTTTATGAATTTACATTTTATTCATCTTATCTTAAGTTTGTTGAAATTAACAAAAATTAAGAATTTATCATTTATATAAATAAATTGGATCAAAATTTACTGGCGCTAACTCTTCCCCGTCCCTGAGGGCCTGGTACTTGGTTTAACGCAACCTTGTTGGAAGTGATGAAGCATGAGAAGTTTCACTTCAATAAAAATAAAAAAGTAACAAAAGTGTATATAAATTTAAATATATATTACGATAAAGTAAAATATTTTATTTTTATTTACTATTTTATTTCTAAATTCTATATTCAAACGCGCCATCTATAATCTGTGCAACTTAGATGCCAAGCCGCCATCTATAAATACACACTAAAGTCGTATAATAAATATTTAATTTGTAATAACTAATATTGAGATCAATAATTGAGATAAAAACTACCCTATCTCGTAAGTTTGACCAAATTACATATGCTTACAAAATTTGATGAAAATTGGTTCAGCAGTTTAGGAGTCCATTGAGGACAAACATTGTGACCCGAGATTTATATATATTAAGAAGATAAGAAGATTAAGAAGATTTACAAGTAAGTATTTAATTAGATCTTCATTTTGTCAACATTGTAATTCACTACCAGATTTAGACACTTAGATGTTTTCAGTTGTCAATTATTAAATTTTATTCGTTTTCTCATTTAAAAAAATCTTTATTATATAAAAGCACTAAGAAATATGAATGTTATCATTAAATTATGAGGAAACAGTAGCATTAATTTTAAAAAAAAAATAAAATAAAATCTTTCAGTGTTGGATAGTCCATTTATCGAGAAAGTATATAGGTAGTTATGAGAATATGTATTGTGAAATGTAAAAATTTACAGACGGAGCCGCGGGAAATGCTAGTAGACGTTTTTTTTTAAATTATTAAATAATTTATACATTATAATACCAAAAGGATTGGAATTTAAGGTACAATCATAAACTCATTCGAGTTTCACTAAGCACCAGCGTCGTCGAGAATGAATTTATTTAAGATATTATTCCCAACAAATAATGAACTTGCCCAATGTTTTAACGGCTATATAATTTGTTGCTCCTATACCAGTATACAATAGATAAAATGTAGAAATTCGTAATAATCCTTTAATTACCAGATTTCCCAAATTGTAATAGCAGTCTGGGTAATTACGTCTGTACAAGAACGCTGTTTTATACGCAATCTCCGACTCTTTATACCTCCTCATGTGCGCTAACACGATCCCAAGATTCATCCATGCTGCTGGGAAATCTTCTCTGAAATTGAAATCATTTTTATTTTTTGTTTTGTAAAAGAGCTTTTCGGCATCTTTAAAGCAGTGGTGGCCAAATGGTAATCCGGATAACCGTTTGATGCTAGGTCAATTCCGGGTCTCGCACCTCTGATATTTGCATGTGTGACTCACATGTCTTTCGAAAACTGACTTATTATCTCAGACATGCTGGTTTCCTCAAGATGGTTTCCTTTACCGCAAGATGAGTGGTAATTATGTTAAAAATTAGCAAATTAAATGATTCGCAAATAAAAATATCAAGCTAGACCAATTTTCTTATACTTAAATTAAAATAATGTATGTTACTTGTATTGGATAGCTTTTCTAAGAAGGGCTTCCGCTTGTTCATACTCTTTTTGGTTTTTTAATAAATTTGCCAGATTATTCATTGCTTGATAGTATTCTGGAAACAATCTGAAAAATTACATTTTTTATTAATACCACAATTTTGTATATTATATGGTTATTTTCTAATGGCTAAAATCATGAACTTAATTAGATATATAATTATATATTAAAATCCTGTTTAAGTATGTTATTTTGCGTGTGTTTTATACAAAATAGTTTGTATTTTGTTTTTTTTTATCACAGTATCATAACTAAATATAAGTAGGTACTGTTATATTACAATTAATAGAGTTTTTATTAAATATAAACCTTAGCATAAATGTAATTATTATGTGCTAATTTAAATTCTTAAAAAACATTTTCACTGCAATCAATTATTAGCAAACAGTATAATATTTACATTTTGACAAGAAAACCGAGAATAGAACCTTGTGGAACACCAATATGTACATTTGATTGATGCATGGCATTTATTTGCCAATTGTCACATACGAATTTTATATCAGGAAAAGAAAGTACTTGTTTGATTATGCTAAAAAATAGAACTTGTCATTTTTAGCATAATCAAAAAAAAGCTTACAGTCTACTGAAAAAAAACTCGCTTAAATCATTTGGAAAGTTTTGCTATATTTTGTGTAATGACAATAAAGTGAAAAAGTTATAGTAGAGTTAGTACCTCGCTGCAGACTCGGCCATAAATCATTCGAGTGTTTCGCTCTCTTTCCCACTCACGGGCCTTATGGCACGGCATTGCGTATTACTACGCTGTGCATTACTGCAGTCGATGAGTGGTATCGATAGTTCTTTTTTTTGTATCTTTATAAATGGGTGATAGAAATAAAAACACGTATATTTGACACGTAATGGTCTAATTTATTTTTGTAGCAATTTAAATGTACTTAATAGCACAGCACAACTAAAATAGTTATACTAAATAGGCTAAACATATTTGCTAATTACCCTCTTTAGTTTTTAATAATTAGTTAGTTAATCACATTAGTACCCATTAGTTACCCTGATGATTCCGTTATCGATAGCGGCCTTGCGCGCGCGCAACTAGCGCACATCCCTAGTCCGATTATGATTTATGGCAGAGTCTGCAGCGAGGTATTAACACTACTATAGTATGAATTAAATGTTTTGTTTTATTACCTTATTGCCTCTCTATATTCATTTAAGGCCCATGCCGTGTTATTTTTGGCGTCAGCTGCTTTAGCTACATTGTAATGAACTTTAGCGTTAAGCGGACATACTGTTAGTGCGCTGGTGAACAGTTTATACTCATTTTGCCAGTGGAATGACCTTTGACAACTTCTTAGAGCATAAATGAATATCGTAAAATACAGTAATGCGATGATCGGTTTCTATAAAACGTAGAAATAATACTGTTAGGAACAAAAAAACGTCTTCACAAAGACAAAATTATGTTTTAATTATCTTAAGTGCAATTTACTAATTATAGTATAATTATATATGATTACATATTTTTGATTTTATATTAGCTACTAGCGAACTACCCTAGCCTCGCTTGGGTTCGTTTCTAGGTGCTCCCTGCCCCCTGCCAATGCTTACAGCACAAAAAAATAAAGGACTTCCATACAAACTACCTCCCTGCCAAATTTCATCTATATACATCAATCGATTTTGGAAATTTCGTGATGAGTGAGTGAGTGAGATATTAGTTAGATATTAACAAACCTTTCTACAATTCCCTTTGTGTTCAATTATTTTCTGATATCCCACAGAGATTAAAAGACAATATCCCACTGAAGATATGTACAAAATTCGTTCAGCAATAACAAAACCCACAGGATATATGATATTTGCAGCTGGTAGAAATGGTATGACGATTAAAGATAGCCCCATTACTAATAACCTGAAATCAAAATATTAGTAACGTTAGCAACTGAATATGATAAAATAAAATCTTTACGAAAGTTTTTAGGCAGTTTCATAAATATAGTGTATATAATATACACAATATGTATATTATGGACCAAGTGATAAGGCATTTTAAAAAATACCCAATATGAAAGAGCAGTGTGATATCAACTATAACATAGGTATAAATCAAATTGTCCGGGCATTATTTATAATGTTTATCACCTATTGACCAGAATTATTAATGTTACTTTTATAGTTGTTCTCTAAGCGGATGAATAAAATTATCCACATATATCAAATAAGCGATTTTTAGATCCCAATGTTTTTATAGAAACAAAACAGTCGTAGTCGCAATATATCACACAACAACAGTTGCAATCGCAAGAGTCGCAATGCACAGAGTATTATCAGATTGCCCGAGCACCACATGGCAATATTTGACACTAGCAGGACCTGCGGCTTTACTCGCGCTAAAAGTACAAAAAATGTCTTTGGCTTTATGCTATTACTTGTAATGTACCAACGAATGATTTTCTATTTAAAAGTCCACCATCTTTTATGAGGATCACTCTATAGAACCAGTTATTGTGTTATGTCTATGTCTCTTAAGTTTTAGCAAGAGTAAGCCATATTTTGTATGGTCCCCCTTATCCTTATTGTTCCATAGAACCAGTTATTGTGTTTTCCTGTAGGAATTAAAAATTTAAATTCAAGAAAAGGTGCTTTAAATGTTGCTTTGTGTAATTACGTATCACTATACAAACTTAAGCTCAAAACGGCACAGTACTTTTTGCGTGAAACGCGCACATCGATTCGCTAAGTTATTGTTTTTGATACTGATAAAAATAGGTATATCGAGTAACTTAGGGAGATAGATATTAATTGATATTTTAGACTTTTCTGTAGGGATTATTAATACCTACAATTGCTTACAACGTTTTGATGTATATCTTAAGATTTAGCCACTGCTAGTTTTCTAAGGACGACTTAATAAAACCAATTATTTTGTTTTCTTGTGGAAATAAAATATTTTAATACAATAAAAAGTATCCGAAGTCACGACTCGAGTAAAAAGTAATTCTAATTACGTATACAAAATTTGGTTACAAAGTACAAACCGGGCAGTACTTTTCGAGTTAAATGATAGCGATAAGCAAGTAATGGGAGGTTTCACGCCAAGCTCGGCTCAGATGGCGCTACCAGCGTATAACGTCACCAACGAAAACCTCAATGCCGCCTATTTTGTCAGACGCGTTTATTACTAGAGAATAGTTAAGTTTTGTAAAATCAAATATAAGATGGAAAAATACGGTATTTTAACTATTGTTGAATTAAAAAATTTGAAATACACTACATACATATTTGACGTTGTTTACGTTATGCGCTTGTAACGCCACTAAGGGTTAAGACTTAAGTCTTTCATTTCAAGTTTCGTTTTACATAAACTCTCAAACCGGTTGCGACGAAGACCGTTTTCGTCGTTGCGAAAACGGTTGCGTTTCGTCCGTCAAAAATTCGACGACGTTCCACACCTAGTTCACACTTTGGCCTAAAGTATAAACGCGAGCGCAACTGCGGATCCTAAATAGTGTTTATTTAGGGCCGATCCCGGCGGCACTGCAATGCCGGGCCGACCCGTGACGGGAGTGGAGCGAGCCCCGAACATCCCGTCGTTTTATAAAAATCAGTTTAATATACTGGTCCCGCAGTGCGGGAACTTTCAGATATTAAGCTGAAAAGAACAGATACTACACTTTGATCTTAGCCAAAAGGCCGAGAAGCGATAACATACTAAAGTAATACGAGGAAGGTCATCATTTGTCAGAACATCTTGCCAGCGCGATTCAGAATTCGCTTCAAATGTTACAGCGACATCTATCGCGTATTGTTTGAACATATATACTAACATTACCATTTAGTTTCACTTTAGTTTCACTAGAGGGAACTGCTAATAAAAGTATTAGCTGTTCAGTAGTGTCTATAGATGGGTTAATACCGATATTTCCCAATATTACCTAATATTAATATATTAGTCTGGCAATATTATAATATCTTAACTAATATTTCAATATTAGTAATATTTCATTTTATAACTATTATAACATAATATGTGTCACTCGCTACTCTATTCTTGTTCCATATTCAATATTACTTTTATCCTTACTAATATTTTATAATCCTTTGCTATGTAAAATCTTATTAAAAGTATTATAAACTATTTTTAAAGCGGAAAATATTAAAATATTTTCTAATACAGTGCTATATTAGTTATTTTTTTTAAATCAATAGAATTCCTAGCAATTAGTAATAATAATTATGTTAAAAATTAATTTGTTATATTAAGTATACTAATCTACCACCATTTATGAAATAATAAATACATACACATTTAACATTTATAAATAATATTAATAAATGTTATGAAAATAAAAACAAATGTTGTTTTGTATCTGATATTAGTTTGGTTGCATCCATCTCACTTGCACGTAAGCATTTGTATGAACAAAAGAGAGAGAAAAAGAGTTTTTTGCTCGATGTTCCCCTGACGAAACCGATACGCGTCAAGTGTCTGAATCCGAACGATATTAGCCGACTTATTTTGAATGGTTATTAGAGATATTATGTGAATATGAAATATTAGCATCCTAGAATTTGTCAGATTACTAATACGTAGATCTTTCAATATTACTAATCTCTTAACGAATACTAATATATTAGCAACACCACTAGTAGTGTCACTAGTGTCCTACTAAATATCTGAACTTTAATTTTAATTGTATGTATATAGTAGGTATATATTGGTGTAATTAAATTATGTAAATTATATTACACGACAGTAAATACCTGACTAACACAAATGCTCCATGCCACATGAATATATTGGACAGCATTAATTGGGACTATTTTTTTATTATCATTTTATAATTAGGTATAATAATAACTGTCATTGGGTCGTAAAATATAGAATTATATTAATTTTATTGATTGAATATAATTATCATGCATCAAAGTTGAACTATAAATATAACCTCCAATGCAAAAAGCATACCAGTAAGAAATATTCCATGTCATTAGTTTAGTCTTAAATCTATGTGAGATCTCAAGACTGAATAGCATGCACTAAAAATATATTTTATTTTCTTAGATATTGTATAAATAGCCTGAACTCTTATGTGATATTTTTTTATATAAATTAATTTATTTCAATGTTAAATATTTAAATACTCAAATACTTTCTTAGCATTTTTAGTACATACAATCCAGCCTCATGTAATAAATGTATGAAGGGTACCTTTTAGTAGAAGCCCTGTTTGATTTAATAATTATTGTTTTTATGAATATTATACCATACAAGTATAACATAAATGGCAATAATATTCTGAAATCATATGCACCCTTTATTAATTGGACACATCCCATTGACCAATCATAGCATAACCACTGTGGCCATATTAATAATAATATGTTAAGAAAATATATATAACTGTAAGTGAATACCTGTAAAAAATATTTTTATGACAATGATTCTTCATAAATATATATTAATTATTTGTTTGAAAGCTGCAATCTCAGGAACTACTAAACCAATTTGAAAACTACTATTTACATTAGACTGCCAACTTATTAAGAAAGGCTATGTGCTATTATTACATAAAATGACTATAATAATGTAATCCGCTCTTAGTCTGTTGTGAATCATGAATCCTGTTTTATAGATTAAAATAATTCTTGTTATTAAATTTTGAAATATAAAATCATTTGGAAAGATTAACATTTGACATGTCTATACCCTTATGTTTTATTTCAGAACCAATACTAACCTTAGTAAAGAGATCATCACTGAAAGCAGCTGGATTATCTGTTGGTTTAAACTCAGGTTTTGTAGCTCCCATAATAACCCATCTTATATACAAAAACAATATTGCAAAGAAAACAATACAAGTTATTCTATAAAAACTTTTCAATCCCACATTTATATCCTTGTATAGAAACAGTACACTTTTATTTTTCAGTCTTTCTTGAGGTCTTGATTTTATATGAAGAATTAAATCATACACACAACAAACACCCTAAAATACATTATGAAATTAGTACCTATTTTAAATAAAAAATTACTAATTCTTTGTGTTAAATATATTAAGGTATAAGTTAGTAATTTTACTTACCAATACAGTTATCCCATTTTCCTTAAAAAGCATAGAAATACCAGCTAGCGTTATACTTATAAATAAATATTTATTTAATATTTGATTACATCTAAGTGCTTTATTATAAATAAGGAATGATAAAAGGAATGTAGCTGTTGCTAATAAATCTGCTCTTCCTACAATGCCACATATAGCTTCCACATGTACAGGATGTACGCTGAACATGATAGCTGCAATAAAAGGTATGTTTACATTGTTACCTAAATTGTTTCCCTTCTTTACGCTATTCCAAATACAAATGTAAGTCATCCATACAAGGATACTACATGTTATGTGGCATAAAAGATTTGTAGCTTTAAATTGTGTTGCAGATAAATTTCGTCCATTTATATAATAATTCAACCTAAAAATATAATATACAGTAATAATTGTAAACAAAATATTATATAATGTTATTTGTGTGTATTATTTACCTGAACGATATTATCGTCAGAGGCCGGTAAGATTTATGACTTAAGTTACTTTTTATATTTGTACCCCAGAAGTCATTACTAAATGAATCTAGCCAGGATGCAGAAGTAACATCATTATTCTTTACAATCGCCTCTGAATCGTCGAAAACAAAATCTCCATGTAAACTTAACAGAAAGGGTAAGGCAGATGCTAAAACAATTATTAGAAATTCTTTGTTAATTTCTTGCATTCTGAGAATTTCACTGCACTAGCATGAGATTTGGACCATTAGTGTTCTAGATAACGGATCTTAGTGTATCCATTAATTCATTATTTTCGTTTTTATTGCAATAATTGCAGTTAAAAAAATCTATATAATGACAACTGACAAGTGTTGATTGTTGAGTGTTGACAGTTGAAGTGACGTTTCACAATCACACAACAGTACTACAGAAAAGACTCAATCCAGACAGACTGTAGACTAGAGATTTCTTATTAGATTTCTTTTACTAAAATATATTACGTGATCTGTGCTAAAACTAAAATAAATATTCACTACTGTGCATTATTTATTTAAAGACGGTATACATATATTTGTTATTTTACACTTACTGTTGAGACCGATCCGTATAATGGAAAATTTCAAAAGTATTATCAAGATCTAGAAAGATTAAGTAATAGAATTCTGAATTCTACAGTATTTTAATATTTTTCAGACGTTTCCAACCTTAAATTTAAAAAGATTATCTGAATTTAAAAACATGCTTATGTACTTTAATTTTTTATAAAAAAGTGGCTACAGAATTCTGTAGTACATAATTCTCTATCAAAAACTTCAGTAATTAAACTTATTTAGCAAAAAAAACTGCTGAAACTAACTCACTATTAGTACTTATTTTGGTTGCGGTTTAGAATCGTTTGGCAGGACGATGGTGGTGGTAGGTGGGGGAGGTAAAGAGGGGATGCTCTCTATTATCCCTATATAACTCCCATTACAAGGTAATTCATAGTTCCTGAGAAAATAGATTTTGAAAATAGCACTCGCCGGCCGCTGCCGCGGCACGCTTCGCTCGGCTCGTGCGATATGGTCATATATCTAACCTAACCTAACCCACCTAGAAATAACAAAAAATTCTTAAGATTAACCCGCAAAACCTATGTTATCCAAGTCGAAAGAAAGAAAGTCGGACTATGGCACTCGCCGGCCGCTGCCGCGGCACGCTTCGCTCGGCTCGTGCGTTGTGGTCATATATCTAACCTAACCTAATCCACCTAGAAAGAACTAAAAATTCTAAGGATTAACCTTCTGAACCTATGTTATCCAGATTGAAAGAAAAAAATCATCATACAACACTATTAATATCTTACAATAAAAACACATTCACACAAATCGAAAGAAAAGCGGAACTAAATTTGGCGCCATTTAACATAGATAAAACATTTTTTTTGACATAATAATCGTACGTCCTTGTCTAACATATACAAAATCACATTTGTTATCCTACTCTAACAGTGATAATATTACGTTAATTTTCTCTAAAAATATGAATTACCTTCTATTGTGATTATTGTTATTGTGATCAGTGAATATACCTCTATCAAATATATAAATTTCAACCACCAACTCCTGCCAAACGATTCTAAACCCAACCCCTTATTTTTATTAGTCATCCATGGTACTAAGGTACGTAAAAAGTGTGACTATACTGTAGAGTTCTGAGTTAATAGTAGTATAGCGATTTGCCGTCGCGGAAATGCAATAGGTACTTGCGCCAAGCTCCACATTAACGTTAAGAAACTTGTAGTGCCTGTCGTTTACGCCGAGTCAGTAATTCTTTTTATGGACAATGTATACGCTTATACAACAGGATCCCAGAAAACGTTCAAAAAGCTCCTATTGCCAAATTTAAAAAAATTGTGAAAGAACGCTCGTGTAGTAAAGGATATTATTCGATTTTTTAGAAGACAGTACGCCTTGAGAATGATGTGATCGCATCCACGCTATTTCAACCCATAGAATTATTGTTCATTTCAATTTTAATTTAAAAAAAAATTAAAGCAGACAAAAAAAAATTAGTCCCGCTGAGTTTCTTTCGCCAGTTCTTCTCAGGTCAGTGGCTTCTTCTTTCCGAACTGGTAGTAGACTCATGACGTTCAGTAAAAAATTGTTATAATTTTATGCTGAATAAAATATTTTGAATTGAATTGAATTGATAATTGAAGACATGAACAGAAGGTGATATGTCGCCAAAATTCTAATTTCGAGAAAATTGTGTACATATTACCTTCGTAGATTCTCGTCTTCAATTATACGGTATACAGAGAGTAATAATAAAACACAGATAATAAAATATGTAGTATATTTAATGCGACATAGAGGTAACAGTGAAGCTGGCGGCCAGCGGCTGCAGCGTGTGCTTGATGTCGAGGGCGGTGCGGGGGTCGCGCAGCGCGGCGGCGGCGTGCGCCAGCTGCAGCGCGCACTCGGGCGGCGCGGACGCGGGTAGCGCCGCGCACTCGCGCTCCAGGGCGCTGCCCACGCACGTCAGCAGCTCTGAGAACCCTAGCGATATCGCTGCTCGGCGAAGACGGTTGAGTTCCTGAGGATAAAATGACGGTGTATATTTGGATGTACAGTTTCTGGACTTGCAAGAGAGAAGCACTGTAACACTTTTAATCTTCATTATGTGTATAATATTTAAATTGAAAACTTAAAAGAATGGGGATTTTAAAATTTCTCAATGGAAGGAGGTTTTTGATAAGCGACAGATTGTAATTATAATGAAAATTTAAAAAATATAAATATGTATATAAATATATTATATTATGTTGGGACATTATTACAATGTCCCATCCAGTTCCAAGGACCATCTAGTTCCGAGGTAAGTTACGGGGCTTGTTATGGATACCAGATACTTGATATATTACACATATATAAACTTTAAATACATATATACATACATATTATAAACATAAGCCCATGATTGGAGTACAAACATTCATTCTCAACAAATGAATGCCCCCAGCGGGGCTCGAATCCGTAACCGTTGCCGCAAATAGTAGGGTAGTGACCAACTGAGCCAAACATGTAGTCCACTATTTTAATTTACACTAACATTATTAAAAAGTAAATGTCTGTGCTGGAACTCTGAAACTATAACGCATCCAATTGAAAAAAAAAAATCTTCAATGAATAATAGAACAATTTTCATCCTGATAAAACACTTTTGTCAAAAATAATAATAACTTTAAGTGAGAACATCAATCGTTGAGTTACTATATCATTTATAAATGTGAAAATAGAACCTTATACAAGTGCTGTGTCTTGTCGGGCAGCTTGCGTGCATGGCGCAGTACTTTCTGCACGTCTGCGAGCAGCGCGTGCGGGCGCGCCCACGCGCAGCCCGACCCGCCGCCGCTGTACGACCGCCACGACCGCACCGGGAATGATTCGGCTGGAACAATATCATAATATATTATGTTACGATCCGAGTACCTACTGTTATATTTGCGCTGGACCGGGTGAAATTTTGGTTTTTTAATTAACCTTTATAGATAATTAAAGATATGTATGGATTATATATCGCAAAATTTTAATTTCGAGAAAATTAAGTTAATACATGTATAAAATGGTTGTCAAGTGGCGTAAACTGAACTTTAGTAGTCATAAATATGACTGTTTTACAGTTGTTTATACAAAAAAAACAGAAAAAATTCAAAAATTAGAGAAAATGCGACATATCTCCTTGATCCTTCATCCATTTACGTGTTCAATTAATTCAAATTAAGTATACAGATATACCAAGACCTGAAATGACCAATGCAATGTACACAGGAACGTTCTCGATTAAAGCGAAGGTAAGTAACCACTGGGTAGTAAGTTATATTACTTACTTGGGGTGTTATTATCGTCGACAGGCCCTAACTGGTCGAGGGGCCCGAGCCAGGGCGCAGCGGAGGCCCCCGGTCGGAGCACACTCAGCAGCAGGCAGGAGCGGCGCGCCCGCGACGCCTCACACCACGCGGACAGCGTGCCCCACCAGTCTGAACCCAGTTGGACTATTGCTGACATACCTTCTACCTAAAATGCAATTGTTAAAATAAGTTATTAAAAACGATTATATAGATTATTTAAGAAGACATTTTGTTTTGCATTCACATAAAATATTATTTCTGAAAAATATTATTTCTGGTAGAATTCTCTTAAAGAGATAAGTCATCCTTTGTACACAATGTATCCGCTTTCTTTTTTTTATTTACGTTTTTATTCGTGTAGTACATAAATAAATAAAAAAAAAATTATATATTACATACAAACCTTGAGCGCACCATGTAAAAGAACGCAAAAATTTGGCACTTTGCTTGGATCAGACATGTCTTCCTCTGTAGATGTACCTTCTGTGCTACTCCCTTCCTAGTGAAAAAAATGAAGGAATTAATAACACTATAATATACAGTATATTATCATTATGTGATTTAACATTCATTGCATTATTTTATAATGTTTCTATTTTCAACTCACTTAAATGCTTAAGAGGAAGATGTTACTTATGATAGAACATTTAGACAGTTTTCCTTAGAGAAATATAATACTGTCGTAATTCAAACCTAAGCTGAGGGACAGGAGTATTTATTTAATACATAATTGTTTTTTCTTTACTCAAATATGAATAAACCTTAACCACTTGATCCCCGCCGGTACCTATGTGTACCACTTCCGGCGTTACCGTAGATCCCCGCTGGTACCTATGTGTACCACCTCGCCCTCTGCGCTTTTATCACTTATTACACAACGAAATCGCTATATTTTTTGCTAAATAAGTAAGGCACGCTACCTTCAGAAATTTTATTACATATATAATGAAATATTATTTTAATCAGATTCCGGCAACATTAAAAACAAATGCGCCAAAAGTTGATAAAATTTAAAGTAAAGCGCGCGCGACTCGCTATTGGTTTAGTGAGATTTAAAAATTGAAAACAAGTGAATTTGTGCCTTAAACGCAGGCATATTAATTGTTAATATTCTTTGCTACTATTGATATACTAATTAATTTATATTTACGTTATAATGTTAGTTTTTTGGTTAAAGTAATTCTGATGTATTGAAATTTGTAAATAAAGTCGCCATTATTTTACATGAATTTGGACTATTACTCACTTATTTAGTATTTGATAAAGGTAAATTACTGTAGAAAAATAAATATAATTTCATATTTTCAGTTTTTTGTAGCATATTTCAATAGTTTTATAATATAAAATGTGTTTATCTATAAATAATAATAATATAAGCCTATAAGCTGTCAAATGTGACATATTTGACTTTCCTCAAATTTGAGCTAGACATTGACACATGTCGATATATTATGCTATCGATGATATCGATATTTTAATATAAAAAATGTATAGTGAAGAAATATGTGTTAGCTCGTTCTAGAATAAAATGTTATATAAAATTTAAATATTCTTATGTATTTCAAATTAAATCAAGTATACATAAGAGTTTCAATACAAAGTCTAACATAATATACTATATTATTATAATAGCAATACAAAGACCTTCTAAAATAAAATATTTTTTTCTTGACGATCTCGAGTGTTTATAGTAGCTTGAAATGGGTGTACGAGTACAACACGTACTATATACCTAGATAACTTATATACAAACTATCGTCCCCTTCGGACGATAGTGTTTGTATATACATTTTGATGATTTCCATATAAAATAAACGGTTATATACTTTTATTATTCAGATATTTTTTATAGATAAACTTATGGAGAGTTCCCAACAAAACAAAAACAAGTATTCAAAATGTTCCAAAATAGTCAATAGAACATGAATTTTTCCAAGTAATTCTAACAGAATTCGGAGCGAAGACAAATACGACAAAACAAATAAAGAAGAAAAGGATTAATGTCATGAAACCGATAAAATCACTTTTTCTGATGCATATGATACATTTTTACAAAATAATTTAATCAAGACCTGGTTATAGCTTGCTTCAAAATATTGTCATTTTTATAGTAAATTAATAATTTTTTTTTTGTAAATAAAATAAAGTCTATGCTGCTCGCTAAAAATAAAGCTTTCTCTAGGTGAATTTATAAATTGGTTTTGGACTTTCGGAGCCTATACATTACAATGAAACAAGTGAAATCTTTTTTCTTTTTATAATATTAATGTATAAAAATTCCTTTTTTGTAAATTTATTGCTGCTTTGAATACTGGATAAGAAAAAGACAATCATCTAGAGTAAATTATTAGTTTGCTTTTGAATACCTAAAGGATTATCTGGATTAAAAGGTGAGATTAGAAAATTTTAGAAGTAAGGATCTTTGAGGCCAATTACGTTAAACTAAATACTGTACGTAATGGTCTTTTTTGTTATCAATTTTAGTCATCAAAAACTATAAGAGCGATATTATTGAATTGCAAAATAAAAATTTTGTACCATATAAGCGGAATAATTTTTATTATATTATTTAAATAATTAAAACTTTAACTGAACTTTTTATATAAAACTTGCCTCCAATATGTTAGTTTCAATGAGAATTATTACTTTAGCAAGATATGTTATTAGTTTTTGAGCGTTTGCAACTACAAATTTTAATGCAAAATTGACTTTATTTCTCATGAAAATACTTTATTATGGACAATTTAAATTATACAACTTATGATTAGATTATTGAAGATTCGAAAATAATATAGTTTTGTCAAAAAAAATTACATAATATAATAAAATACATTAATGTATTCCATAAATAATATTCATATTACGAAATACTTAACATGATAGCCAGATTTCTGACTCTTGCATTTATGAGATAATTATAATATTTTTTATTTTATATTTTATGAAAATTTGAATGCTCAATATAGTAATATTTTAAATCTCGTATATATATGCATAAAAATAAAATATCTGATTTCAATTGCTGTACATAAATATAAAATTTATTATTTTGTTTATATTTGTTTCGCCGTTCACAACAATTATCGATAATTTTTGTGTTGACTGTTGAGGGGTACAGCATTACTACGCATCAAAATATTTAAAATTATTATTATCAGTACAATAATTTGGACAACTTTACATGTTTAAATATTTAGATTCTTGAATGAAAAGTATAAAGGTTTCATAATATAAGTGATAAAGTTAGCTTGTATATTTAAAATTTAAGCTAAATAATAAATACAAAAATGTGAATTATATTGAAATACGAGTGTTTTTAAAAATAACCTCAATTTTTCCCTTTTATAATAAAACCAACTGAATTCTAATCACAGTGGATTGTGTTCAAGATTTATTGGTGTATGTTTTTAAAGTAAGAACTAATATGTATTTAAGTGTAACTTTTGCTAAGAATCTACTCACTATATCCTGATGATTGCTTTTAAAATTGCGCGGTAAGCTGTGTAAATACATCGAACGAGCCGCGATATTTATAAAGTTTTGAATGTGATTGTTACTTACAACTAATGAAAATAATTCAATGAATGGTTTTGTGTGACTACATGTTTATTCACAAAGTAGTGTTTCAAAATTAGTGTAAATATAAACCCTGGTATTATCAGAAATCATTGTAATACAAAAAGTAGAAAATTTTTAGCTAACGTTAATATTTTACAAGCTTATTTATGATTTATCTATAGTTTCAAGTACATTTTATATATTCTCATAAATGCTCAAATTATTTAAGAATCCAAAACAACTGAAACATTTAAAATCGCTGCTGTATATTTTAAATTGTAAATGTTTTTTTATGTTATGGTAGAATCGGCGAAAAATGTCAAACGGGCTCGGTGATTATTCGGTGTTGCATGTCATAATGCGCGGGCGTCTAGTGGTTAAAACAGGTATGGACCAACTTTGCACACAGATAGAATACTTTGAATTAACAGATACATAATTAATTAATAATTATAGTTTCCTCACAGGATGTCCAATAGCTGGAGTTGGGAACCCTATGATAATCCTAAAAAGTCTTGGAATATTTTTTTATTAATTAATTTAGTATTTCAGTTGTAAAGCTATAAATATTGGTACCTTTGTTGGTGTTTTGGAGCCATAGTTTTCACGAGTTGAAGTATTACCGCTAACCTGAGCTTGCGGTATCACAAGATGTTTACTTAAAGCCATTGGTGTACCTGTTGTGCAAAAAATTAAAACTATCAATAATCATCACCATCATCATCATCGTGGTGATGATGAATATTTTCAAAATAATATTTAAGCCTATTCTAGAAATGATATTTTTACACTCCTACTATTTATTATGAAAACTTTAATATGGAGTAATTTAAATAAAAAAAATATATAAATACATAATTAACTTATATTACCTAAATCTTGCTGTTGCAAAAATCCTATAACATGGAGCTGATTGGATATTGTGTAGCTTGCCGATAAGCCTTCATGAGATGCAGGTTGTGGTGCTGGAAACAGTTGTACTCTTGTTTCCAGTTGACCACATTTTAATGTGCACCAGAACTCCTGGTAATGTTGTTCACACAGACGGGTCATTGCTGTTACTACCTAAAAGTATAGTACATATAATTATAATAAGCCATTTATTAAGAAGTTGGGTACATTTTCATACTAAGGAGCTAAAACTATATGTTTGATAAACAGAATTTATGATATGTCCAACAGTTTAATATGCCTTTTGGCATAGGCCTCCAAATCTCTACATTGAGTACTATCTGTTGATGCAGCAACTCTAGTTCAGTATGAGGTTAGACAGTCAACTTGTTTTGGGAGGTCCCTTTCTTCTAGTCCCGTCCCTTGGATACCATAGTTACTTGAATGTTTACATGTGTCCAGCCCCATTTCAAATGCTCTATACAAGCCAGCATATCATATAAGTTTTATATGTGTACTACATAATATTAGCAATAATATTTGACTGTAACAAACTTATGTTTATGCAAGTTTGCTCAAGATTTATTTCATTTCATACTATACATACTCCAGGTACTGAAAGTTGATCGGGGCAGAAAATGGCACCTCTGGTTATATTGCCATTACAGGAATTTGCAGTATTGCTGGCTAAATCCACAATCTTTTGATAAAGAGGCATAGCTGGAATTGCAAAATATTTTTATTTTTTTATCTTTTTTGAAAAAAAATTATTTATTTTTATTAGAAATTATAACATAACTAATTAAAATTTTACTTCTAATATAAAAAATATAAAATAATATTTATTATACTTAGTTACCATGTTGTAAACAAGGGTCATGTGGAGACACTACTGGTAAAATATGTATTTTTCCAGGATATGTTGGAGGTAATGGTAAAGCTTGAATAATTCGGTTCCTGCCAATTGCTCCCACTCCACAACTGCCATCAGTTAACTATAGTAATAATAGGATCCAAAAGTTGTATTGTTAGTACATGGACAGGTATTAAATAAGGTATTAAAGGTTTGACTAGACTTATTCTAGAATGTTTCATATTATAGAACTCAACCGAGATCATTATATCTTTACAATAATGTAAACTAGTAATATGCTTTTTATTAAAATATAAAGAAACTTCAAAGTAATTGAGATTAGCTTTCCTTGTCAAAGTAACAAGGGGTATACAAAAGTAAAATTAAAATTGTATAAAGAAAGTTATAGTAATACCAAGATTATTTGAACTGGTGTTTGGTAGCCCCATTCAGTTAGGATTAATTGGTTTACACCATGAAGTGCTGCTTCAATGCATGTTTTATCTCCTTCTTCTAACTGAGGTAACCTAACTCGTATATTATCAAATTCTCTAGTGAATGGTACAGCAACTGAAAGAAAAAATAATGTAGTTTGTTCAATTCAATTCAATTATTTCCTTTAATGGCTTCCAGGAGTGCCAGTTGGGCACAGTTGACTTCGCCAATGTCGCGTAGAATGGAGAATACACGTTATATATAAACTGATCGGTGAATATGAAAAAAAAAAACAAACACTAAGACGTATTACATGTAGGAACGGAGCGATTCGTTGTAAAATCAGGACCTACAACAGACAACACAATATATACAAAACTATAAAAATAATAATAAGTGTTAGGACTACAAGTTACATATTTACAATATATCTACAATTTAATTTTATTATTTTTAATATATGTACACAGAAATCTACATAATGGACTAAACACAAACATCAACAAACAATTAACATTGATAGGACGGGGGACTTTATAAGGAAGGATGTCATAGATAGGATACAGAAGTTTAGGACAGTTAAAAAGGATATGGGAAGAGGAACCTTCGTCAAGGCCACATTCACACAGGGAGTGGTCCCTGACTCTGATCTTTATAGTTTGTTCTACCAAGGTTGTTGGATATTGATTGGTATTTGTCAAAATTATAATACCTTCGTAAATAGACGAAAAAGTTACAAGTGCTACATATTCTAGCTTAGCATGATTGCATAAATAATCCAAAAATGTGTTTATAGCCGCTGAAGCAATTGTAAGTCGCGTGTGGCTTTCTGTTGTATCCGACGTTGGTACCGGTCGAGACATTGATAGAGAAACATCTAGCAATATTACAGTAGGCATTTTGTTTATTAATAAATGTCAGTTACAAATAAATTATTATGTTATAAATTCATAATAAATACTTATATTATGATGTGCTTCTTAATTCCTTATTGTTATGACATTACTTATTACTTTAGTTTTACCATTTAGAAATTTGACATATTATGACAGCCGACAGGCGAGAAATGTCAATTGTCAGTTTTATACTTCAAAGTCACTGACCTCTATAATACCACTGGACTGGCTGTTGTCAACGTGCTTTTGTGGCTGCTTGATATTCGCCATTTTGGCGCTGTCCGCCGCTGTCGGACGTAGCGAGAGTTTATGGTACTAAAACTAATGATGTCGATATAAAGATTTTTATTTTTTTATTTTTATTAATCAATAACCGTATCATCATAATTACTAACTTATGTTATGTTAACAACGAAAATGCAAAATTACTTTACAGTAAATAAACACTATTCTCGCTGTTACAACGTCAAAATTAGTTCTCGGGACTCTCGCTAGTGGCGCTTGGAATGTGGTTGGATGTGGTTTGAAAATGAAAAATAACTTTTATGTAAAAGTAATGGACCTGCACCTGTCATTTTTAATATAGGGTAAACGACCCAAATGTTGGCATTCACCCAATTATTGGCACTTATGCATTTAAACTATAATAATAAGGTTCCTTTTGGCCCAAGATAATGTTAACAACAACAATATTTTAGTAGTAATATTGCATTATTAAATTGCCAACACTGAATCTTTGATGCCGTTGTACTTCATTCAAAAATAGCCGCTTAAAATTTCGCTGTGAATGAAAACCGATTTTGTTATTGTTTTCATAAGGTAAGTCAATTTGATAATACATTTCTAATTATGCTCGTTTAATAAGAGACCAAATGAGTGTACTTGCTTAATATTGTTTGATGCTTAAAGCATTGTATGGTAACGATTTTAAGTGATAAAAAGTTATGTTTTCGCTATTAATCGGGGGTGCCAATTACTGGATGCCAAATAGCTCATAGTCCCATTCTTGGCACACTATGCCAATAATTAGTCGTTTTATAAATATTTTATTCCCGTTCTTTTTTATCCATTACCTTTTAACATTATTAACTTTACATTTCCTCTGAATGAATAACAATAAATTATTTGGTTATCCTATAATTGGCACAGTGCCAATGAGTCTAATACCCATTATGGACACTACGCCAATAATTGGGTCGATAATATGCCAATAAATGGTTTATTACATATATACGAATAAAGACGAAAATGAAGACCAAAAGTAAAGCGAAGCCTAAAGAAAAGAGAATGAAATATGATGATGAGAATTTAAAAAAGGCCTTAAATGCAGTCAAATTTGGAATGAGCAAGAAACAAGCTGCAAGAGAGTTTCAGGTACCCAGATCCAATACAGAAAAGAAAAAGGCAAAAGAGTTAAAAGAAGAAGGTGTTAAAAAAAGAAAATTAGAATGAGAAGAAAAAAATACTTACACAGACAAACAAAACACAGCTGGTAAGAGCAAAGGGAAGAGAAAAAGAAGTAATTCACATGATGTAAAGAAAAACTTACTAAATATTCAAGAAGCGGAAAAAGATAATGTTTTTGAAAATGTCGAAAAAGTAGTAGAGCTAGAATCAAATGAAGAAGAAAATGTGTACGAAACAGGATGAAGATGTTGTGCATTCTACTTTAAGAAGGGTAGTTAGAAAAGCCTACAGTGCATCAGAAATTTTTAAAATGCTTGCAGATTCAAACGATGATGAAATGTAAAAATCTGTTAGAGATGGATGAGCTGAGCTTTGAGAAAGAACCTATTTTTTAGCTGTTTTAAGAGAACTATTCCTTGTATAAAACCTACTTACAAATTAAATTATAATTTACGAAAATACCGATAGTTATATTTAAAGACAAAGTAGAATTAGTAAACGAATTAGAAGTGCCAATAATTAGCATTAACTGTGTCAATGATTAGGATTATAGGTGCCAATAATTGGTTTTTCCAAAAAAAATACACAATCTTATTTTTTTATTTTATACGACAAAATAGATTTGTTTTAGCGTATGATCTTAAAAGTAGATTATATTGGAAATACTAGAACATAATAAACATCGACATAAATAGTTTAAAGACAATTCTACATTCATTTGATTAACAGCCATGTCTTAAAGTGCCAATATTTGGGTCACTTCCCCTAATAGGAACGATTCATACGGACGATCATGTGATAAAGTTTCACGTTATCACTCATGATCGAGTATCAGATTTTATATTGAATAGTAACAGACAGTAATAGTGGTAACGAGTTCGCTTGAATAACTTAGTGAAGTGGATTTTTATCCGGGTTTCACACCTCTGATATTTTTATGAATCAAGTGCCAACCCGCAACCCACACGTGGCTAGTGGAATATGGCCTGATCCCCTCGTATTGAAGTGAGGCCCGCACCCAGCGGTGGGACGTTAAAAAGGAATGAATATAAGAGAAAAATCCATTGCTTTATTGTAAGCTGATAAATAACAGCTTGAGCCCCTGCAGTCTCACGCCCTTGAAAAACAAAAAAATATATGACATCATGCGCGTCACTTGCACAGAACACTATGACTCTTATGTTACCGACCAATCTCCTTCGTGTCTTCTCCATTCTACGTGACATTGGCGAAGTAATCTGTGCTCAACTGGCACGCTTGAAGCCATTAACAAGAGAATTGAATCAGAACACTATGTCACTTGAGTTTGAATGTTTACGTTTGTGCTATGGTGGGTAGAGATAGTTTGTGCGTTTTTGTGCGCTCTCTGGCCGAAAGGCACGAATTTAATGACGTATGTCTCTATTTTCTATGCAAGTGCAACTGAGTAAGAAGGTTGAGCATAATTTATGGTTAATGCAGAAGAGATTTCTATTAGTCTCAATTGAAAATATACTCTAAAGCTATTTTAAATAAGAATAAATATCGAACGCGCGACGAAGACATGAATTCATGGTCTCAACTCAACTACTCAACGGAATTTATTTTGACGACATGAATTCATGTCCGCAGTATTCAAGAGGTGAATTTGTTGGGCCGTAATTATTAAAAAATCATTAACGACTAATTAGTAATTTGCGATGTTAGAAAAATAAATCTCAATTTTAATGTAAGCTCATTAGAAAAAAATAAGCTGGGAAAATCGTACTAATATTATAAACACGAAAGATTGTAAGAATGTATGGATGTATGTTTGTTACTTTTTCACGCTAAAACTACTGAATGAATTTCGATATAACTGTACAATAGTCAATAGTATAGCCTTTATACTAAAGGAACCCACGGCTTCGCGCACGCGAAATCTGGGGAGGAACCTGAGCGAAGCGAGAGTGAGCCGCTTATAGTACTCTATAAGTTTATATGAAAGTAGTATTCTGTGTTTACTATCCAAAACTATTCTATAAAGTTCTATTAACTACTTTTTACGAAGTATTCCAAGCTGCAAGTAAAATATCAAGTAGAAATTAAAAAAAATAATTCATAATTTATTTTGAGCTACATATAGGTACCTTAAGCTATTTAGCATCATTAACTCAGTTTATTTAAACTCACGATGAAAAGTCGTGGTGAACACCGTACTTTGTACGGTTAGCATATTATCAAATAATAAAGATAAAATGATATATGTGCATAATAATTATTTCTTAATTTGTAGTTATAGACTATTGTCTATGAAGTTAACAAGAATTTTGACATAAATAATCACAAAATGAAATAAATAATCGCGATGGTTTGGCCTAGTAACTACTTAATATTTCAAAATATATACCTACCGTAAATGGAGAATGATACGGAAAGTAATAAAGTAATTGAGCGGGCCGATATAGGAGAGAATCAATTTAGCTTTAATTTTATTAATCTGCCATGGGATGATCGATCAAAAAATAGTAAAATCGGAATAATTTCATTGCTTGTTGCTATATTTGTAACAACAATGGCTCTTGTTATAAATAATTTAATCTTTTATTATAAAGGATTTGATTCTAGTACGATTTATAGCAATATTGAAATGGACTGTAATATGGTTAAAGCGGACGAACATACTTACGCTGCAAGAATTCATTCGGTTTCATCAAATGAATTGATATGTATAGGTGCTGTTGTATCAATTTCGTCTGTGCTAGCAAATGAGGTGTGCTTAAAATCTGGACCTATCTTATTAAAACTGGGGAGTCCTACAAAGTAAATTAACTGATGTTTTTTATACTTTCGGTATAATATAATATGCTTACCCAACTATAATTTCTTTTAATATTACCCTTTTTCAGTCCTCGATGTAAGAAAGGATTCTCAGTAGATGCTGTGGATTTCATTCCCCACGAAGGCGTGATAACAAATAGTTTGGTTCTTTTGTCTACTTTAGATTACATTAGCGATTGCATTAAGACTATGAACATTGGGACCAAAGCAGATGCAGATAAGCAACTTTATATTATTGGCAGACCATATCGGGGTGGAAGGTCGTTTTCTTTTCAACTTGCCGATTATAATAATAATAACACTTCTTTCGAGGAGTTACGTACCCTAAATAAAAATAAAACAGTCTGCGTCAATACCCTAGGAAAATGTCCTGTTCGAGCTGGAGATCTTTTAGTACAGAAAGGCTTGTTATTTGGTATAGCTTCAACAAGTGTGAATAGAAGAGAAGAAAGTAAAACTGCTTGTTTTGCAAATTTAAGTGTTGTCTACAGGGAGTTGAAAGCGTTGGATGTTAAATTTGATAGTAAAATTCCAGAATAAATATTTTCCTACTGAGCAGTTTTTTAAACCAAAGTAACTTTAGAGTTAATCAATACTATAGCACTTTAAGTTGAAAATTAATAATTACTTTATTGAGTTGATCTTCGGTTTGGTTTTCGACGGTATGGGGAACGAGCACTAATCCTTACAGAACCAAGGTCAACCTCTTCTGGCTCTGTAAAGCCTTTCCAATCTTTGGTTAAAAAGTATATTGCAATTACAACTAAAAAGGTCAGTAATGTGTAGGCGATGAGATTATTATGTTCTGGAGAAAGAATACGTAAAGTTTCCTTATCCGATGTTTCTTTGATTTTAGATTTGATATTTTGAGATTTAAAGGACATTATCTGAAAGTAAAACAAGTTGTAGCTAATAATATAAAGGTATATATAACAAATATAAATTAGTAAGAAAGCGAAATTTGTCTGGTAAATATTTTTAAACGTAATGACTTTTACGTATTGTGAACAGTATCTATATTGAACAAAATCTTGATTCTTTGTTTGCGATTTGTTACATTTACGCCAATAATAATTCAATATCTAGGATATCTTGAAAATTTTGTGCTTGACTGCGTCGTTCGTCGTCAGTTACCTTTAGTTTATGAGTAGCAGTTAGCACATATCTGTTTGAGACGAATTGGGAAGTATAGGCAAAATTATTGTAAGTACATATAATGTAAATTTTTGTAAGCGGATTCTTCGCGCCATTAGGGCGGGCGACTTAGTGGTGGCAGTCATGTATCCAATTTAACAATATATTAAGTGCTTGTCCACGAAACGATTGGATGTCACACGGTTGACGATAGTAATTTTCTAAGCGTCATTGTTGGTCACTGTTGGTCACATCGATTGACATATAATTAAAATGTTAATATGTCGCGACCTCATGTCATCACGTATCACACACAATCTTGCAATAACGTAGTTTATAAATTACAATAGCATTTGATTGAGATTGGAATATATTAAGAGGACAGACAGTGCCCAGTAACCCAGTGGTAACGCGCTCATTTGGATAACCGAGTGATGCAGGTTCAAATCCGGGTCTCTCACCTTTGATATTTTCATATGCGAATCATTTTTAACGCACATGAAACGTTATAAATGATTCGATGTTTTCCTATACTGTAAAAAAGTGAAGGAAAACATCGAATCATTTGTGAAGAAACTTGCATATCTGAGAGAACCCATACAAGTTTTACTTAGCCAGCTTGGTGGACTATGGCTTGACCCTCCTCATGTTAAAGGGAGGCCCGTGCCCAGCAGTGGGACGTTAACAAAAAAGGGCTGAATACATATTACTAAGATGACTTTTGAGAACAATTTTGAAATGAATGGTATTATTTAAATTTTTATATTTAATAGTAACTACTTAATTGTTAAGACGTCGAAATAAAGCTTTTGTGTGGAAAGTGGAGCTTTTATAGCAGGAATAAAGTACAACTTATGCCTTAGTAATATTATGAAGTATTTTTTCAAGAAAGTTAAAATGGTTATACAAAAAAAAGAGAATTAATATTTATCATTTACCTGTTGTTACTGTTTCATAATTATTTAATTACAAGTTGTTACTTTTAAATTTCCATCGCAAGTTTTGCTAATTACATTGAATCTTGAATTAATTGAAATTTATTTAAGATTTTGGTCTATACATAAATGTTCTCGTTGCTGTTGACATGTAGGTATATGACAGCTTAATTAAGATAAGCATAACGTTTTCTATCAAAGATAGGTACTACCATGGAGGTTAGAGACCTCAGACCTCCATGGGTACTCTATCAGAAATGTGAAAATGGCAACAATTTGAAGTTTGAACTGTCATTATTTACATAGTTCTTATTTATATTGAAAACACATAGTGTTTTACTAGTAAACATTGAAAATTTTCTGATAAAGCAATCTGATTTCACATAATAATTAAACCATTACTCTCCGATAGAGCCTAGAGGCACTCGCACTACTACGTATAATACTGATATTATCAGACGCTACCATTACACAATAAAATCATAAAATACTAGTAATGACTTCTTTTTTCCTTAGTGTTAAATACATCTTTACAATTCGTTTGTTTTAATGTATGTAGGGTACTATTTTCTAATTTCGGTTTGAGATGAGAAATAAAGAATTTATTTGTTTACTAGTTGAAGCCGTGGCGTCTTCGCTTGCGTTTAATCTACAATATATATGTAATTATTAACTCGTATGACCATATCACCGGTAACATAATGTACGGCCTAGTTCCAAATAAGTCTGAATTACAACTCCTTATTTCAATTCACAAACTTCACAAACACTTCACAAATGTAGTCTTGATCTCTGAAACACACTGTACTGAAAGAAGCAAAGTAAGCATCAAGGACTAGATTATAAAACTTACCTACCATACCCAAGCATGCACTGTTACAGTTGAGTTTTGAGAAGATTCCCCTTGCTAGGATAATACCAATACTTTCCGCAAACAAAATAATCCCAAATCATCAATTCGGCTTCAGGCTTCAGACCCTGCACTAGCATCAGCCACACTCCAAAAAAGCCATGACAAAATAGACAAATGGCTACAAAAATGGAGAGAATACGGGCGAGTATGTCTACTTTGGGGTAACTTGGTGGAAGGAACGTGGACTTCAACTTTGGGGAAGTCATGTAACTCCAACATTACCATTGTGCAGAGATTGCGGAACGGCAGCCTTAGAAATATAGCCAGATCATCGTTGTTTATAACAAATGCCGAGATACACGAGGGACTCTAGGTTAACACAGTCAAAGAGGAAATACGACTTGTATCCCAAAAATATAAACACCGCTTATAAAACGATCCAAAAAACCTGGCATCTAAGTTGCTGAATGTGAGCTACCATAAACGCTTGAAGCGATACAACTCCCAAGAGCTAGATCTTACACTAAGAAAGGTAGCTACCCCTACCCCTGGATAGCACCTTCAACATAGGCCCACATCAGATCCGCTTATAGTATAAGAAACACTGATAGGAGATATCGCCAAGAAAATAGAACTTACTAGTATAATGCATCAACGATTAAAGTTTCACTTTTAAATTTTCACTTCTATTTTCTGAAGATTAGGATATGTACCTATAGCTTTATCTATCAATACATATTATAATAAAAGAGTTATTCATTTTTTAAACTGTGCGCCTGTTTGTATGGAATGTACGGTTAAACCGAATTAACTAACTTTACCCTTGGGAAAAGCACCATGATTGATTGCAAATACTTAGTATTTTACAAGTGTCTTAGTATAAAATGTATAGTGTACATAACAATAATGTCACTCATACAAATTTAAATTGTGTCTAATTTTAATAGATAATTTTATTAGGTTGAAATAAAAGCGATAAGTAGACATTCAGACGTAAAAACTAAATTCTATGGAGTGATTTAATATTAATGACCAAACTGCCGTCTATAAAAATATTAATTGCTGTCGTATTAATTGCTAGCATCGTAAAAATTTAAGGAGACGTGGAAATTTTAGGACACATATTTTTGAATTTCAAGTGTCTTACATTATTTTTATGAACTTAAGATAAGTAGTGCAAATAATAAAATTACTATTTAAAATAAAAATTAAAATATTCTTTGTTTTGTTAAATATAATCTGAGATACTTTCATTTTATATTAACAAGAAAAATAAATTCCAAAAAGGTAAAGAGAAAACTGACTGGAAGCTGGTATAGATTTAGCGCATAACAGCGTTGATTAGAGACTTGGGTGTTAGTACTACCTTTTTAATATAAAAAATTTATTTTAGAAATAATTTAACTTAATTTATGTATAGGTTCTATTTACTCTACTTTATTTATAAAGAATTTAATAGAATTTTTAATAAAAGTAAGGTGTTCATCTTTTTTCTTTACGTCATAAATTAATTATTCAATAAGTATTAAGTTAGTATTTGCTCCATTTAACTTTAACATAATATCATAATTTTGCTCTTACGGGACTTATAAAGTAATAATATTAATATATATTATTATACATACATACTTTCTTTATGCTTGAATTGAGTAAAGGTCATAATAATTTTATGTCTATTGATGTCTGATCTGATGGTCTCTACGGTAAAAAGCGTAGGTAACTAAGGTATCCGGAAATTTGAAAATTGTTTATATCACAACCTGATTTTGTGTTTCCCCTCCTATTAAGTATAAAAAAAAGGTAAAAGCCGATTAGTTGCTCTATTCTTTGAAAATTTCCAATTACACATAAAAAAATAAGTCTCTCCTTACAAGATGGTCGGGTATATTAAAACATTCATCCTTCATAATCTTCTCTTTATCGACTTTACTCTTTCATTGTGACCTATTTTTTCTTAAAAAAAAGGATGGTGCACTCTGTGGTAAACTTGTCCTTTGTGGCGGATAGTTGCCTCATTTTAAAAATGCTTTGGGGGACTTGCAGGGATAGCCGATTTTTTATAAAATTGCTTCAAAATTCTTAAAAAAATTAAATAAGCTTTAAAAAACATATGACATTCAAAATTAGTCCAAATATTAAAATAAGTATATAGGTAGGTCACTGAGAAAAGTATAAAGATCACGTAAAATTTTTTATTCGTTAATTTTGTTTTCTTAAATAGGTATAACTGAAATAAGAAAAATAACAAGTAAAGAAAAAATATAAAAACATTTCATAAACGATTTAGTAAAGATAAAAACTTCAATTAAATAAGAACAGATGCGGAGAAGAACATACTGTTCTCATACCAAACAAGCAGTTATTAAAATGTCTCATAATATCTCAACTGGCACGTAATACTACGGGAGGTAGCGCTATAGTTGAACAAGTCATTTTATACCGGCTGAAAATCATAACAATAATAGTTTTCCCCTCATACATAATAGCTCTGAACGTCAGCTGCTCCGATAGCGGTGGAGCTAAAGGAGACAGCATGACAAAGTCATTGGAAAAAAATCTGCTCCGATGAATTTTATACCAAGCGAAACTTGTATTAAATCATTGTTTTCATCATATCTATTTTCAAAAAATTATCGTCAGCTGTATGGACGAGGGGGGGTTCAATGTCAGTCACGTGCATAAACCTCATTAAAAATTTGACAAATAAAGTTATTTTATACCTTATGAAATTTATGTATCTCAATTTTTATACTTTTAAAATAATAAAGAAAATCGTCAGCTGCACTTTGGACGGGGGAAACACCGTCAGTCGTCGTGATAAACATGTCGCGCCCTCAACGCATTCGAGCGTTGCATAGTATCTTTGGAACATAAACTGACGATCTTTACACCCACAAACAATCAGCTGACGACATTTTTTTGTTTCTTTAACATTTAAATTATCTTATACTTAAAATTCAATAAGTATAACATCAATTTCATATAAATCACACCACAGTATATTTACTTATTCCGTGTAGGCTCCAAATTATATTAATATGGAGTCATCTTTGGAGTCATGCTCATCGGTCAGTTCCATCAGTATCATCACCCTTACACTACGGATGGAAGGAAGAAAATAATAAATTCACATTTAAGTGGTTCGACGGTGACCAAGTTCCACCATCAGTAACTGGAGTTACACTTAACGATGAAAATCCTGCAGGTATTTATCTATAGTTTTTACAACACACCGAAGTTAAATAAAAGTAATTTCGATAAACATATAAAATATAAACTTTCTTTTAGTGGTAGTGCCATGCTTGTTACCTTCGGGTAGCAGCCGAATGGGCCAGCACGCCCCGTATAGTACCACTCTCTCACAGAAGACCGGCGTGAAGTGGCAGCTATGCTGTCGCGTTTCGTCCGGGAAGCCCACTCCCCATCCCTACTCTCGTCCTTCTCCCTCCTCCCTCCCTCCCTTTCCTGAAAGGCCGGCAACGCATCTGCAAGCCCTGTGGTGTTGCAGATGTCCATGGACGGAGGTGATCACTTACCATCAGGTGAGCCTCCTGCCCGTTTGCCCCCTTTGTCCCATAAAAAAAAAAACAGAAATCTTAGAAAGTGATGTTGTTGAAACATCACTAAATATGGAAGAAGATGATGCAGAGGAATTAGAAGAAGAGCGGAATCTTATCATCGACAGTTCCGATGAGTTATGAGGAAAGTGATGGAAACGACACAGACACAGCAGAAGATGCATATGAGGAAGTAGAATAATATTTTACGTATTAATAGAAATCTAAGTTTTTGTCTTATTTATGTTCATTAAAAAAAGTTTCTTCAAGTAATTAGTATTTTGCTTCTAATAAATAAATATTTCTGTAAGTAATTTGGAACGTACACGAAATAAATAAATATACTGTGGTGTTATTTATATAAAATTGATGTTATGCTTATTGAATTTTAAGTATAAGATAATTTAAATGTTAAAGAAACAAAAAATCGTCGTCAGCTGATTGTTTGTGGGTGTAAAGATCGTCAGTTTATGTTCCAAAGATACTATGCAACGCTCGAATGCGTTGAGGGCGCGACATGTTTATCACGACGACTGACGGTGTTTCCCCCGTCCAAAGTGCAGCTGACGATTTTCTTTATTATTTTAAAAGTATAAAAATTGAGATACATAAATTTCATAAGGTATAAAATAACTTTATTTGTCAAATTTTTAATGAGGTTTATGCACGTGACTGACATTGAACCCCCCCTCGTCAATACAGCTGACGATAATTTTTTGAAAAAATATGATTAAAACAATGATTTAATACAAGTTTCGCTTGGTATAAAATTCATCGGAGCAGATTTTTTTCCAATGACTTTGTCATGCTGTCTCCTTTAGCTCCACCGCTAGTGCGACAACTGACGCTCACTTTACTGATTTCCCAACATTAAAGAACTGTTTAAAATAAAATTCATTCGGTATAAAATGACTAAAAAAAATGCAACGCTACCTCCCGTAGTATAAAGAATTAAATAAAAACAAGAAATTCTCGATATATCTGTTAATATAATTGTATATAAAAATTGTATATTATAACATTGTACATAAGAATTAATTCCTTTTTTTTCTAATTTTGGTCTTACTTTTGAAACATCTCTATGTCTTGGGTTTTTATATATCAATGGTATGAGGGTTCTGGGACCTGATCTCGAGGATATTACCTCGGTTGATCCATACTCACCTTCCATCCTAATCCCTATGGGCCTCCCTGCGCAAAATCCAGGTCTATTACTGTCCCTTTTCGTTCGTCTTCATGAAGTCCCATTTTACGTAGAGTAAGCAGTTTTCTAGAAGTCATAATTTATCACTTATAGATATTCTCGACCTAACTAGAAAGTCATTTTATATAGACATAGTGTTCATTTATTCAGTAAATATCGGAACTGAAGTGGAAGAAATAATTTGTGATAAATCCCACTTGGCTATAATTTTTCGAGTTTCTTATTGTCATTAAATTCTTTCTCTTTACAAAGCAGCGTATCCTTTTTCCGGTCGGTTGTATCCAATAATTGCTGTTTGGGTTTGTGTTTTAAAATAATCTGTTTCATGTTTTAGTGATATCTTTACTAGTTCTATAAAGAGAAATAATGGGTTGTTTACACGAATGTTGATTTTTTTATGTACATAAAGAAAACTACACGTACACTAATAAATGGTTCTCACATTATTTTTTGAAGCATTTCAATATTCAAATGCTTCCTGCTCACTGTTCTCCTTTATCAGGGAACGATAGTGAAACGGTGTGTATCATTGTATGATATAAAATATGTCTTCAGCCCTTTTCAACGTCCCACAGCTGGGCCGGACCTCCCTCAGTACGAGGGAGATCAGGCCATATTCCACCGCGCTGGCCTAGTGCGTGATGGCTAGGTTTTTCTCAGACATGCAGGTTTCCTCACAATGTTTTCCTTCACCGTAAGACAAGTGGTAATCATGAAAATATCAGAGGTGCAAGACCCGGATTTGAACCCGCATCACTCGGTTATACAAGCGAGCGTGTTACCGCTGCGCTACCCCTCACTTATAAAATATGATTGATATTAATTAACATGATTCATGAATTGTACGGAAATGGGAAATCCGCCACACTATTTTTTCATGTGTTTATAACCGTAACCTGAGAAAAAGTCACCGCGCTTTACATTCTAAACACATCGACATGGACATTTCCTTAAGTTTTCGCATCCATTGAACAAAGAAGGGTAGAGCTTTTTGCTTAGGTTCTCTGAAAATGCTATAAGTCATATTGAGGTTAGTGACATTTTTTCTTAACCATACTTCGATATTTTAGCCGTAAAGAAAAGAACCGCCACAGTCGTACTACATTAAGAAATATATTATATAGTATATAGTATGTTTCTACCGTTTCATCGACATGATCGAAATCGGTATGGAGTTCATCATCATCAGTGTTCCAAATGAAACTACGAGTATATTTAGCTAACGATTTATCAATATGATTTTGTACCCAGCTCCAAAAAGGAAATGTTTTTTCCCTTTTTCAAAAGGAATTGTTTTTTTGAAAAGTTTTTGTATTCGAGTAAAAAATATGCGTGTTTCCTTTAATTATGTTATTAATAATCAATAAATGAATGAAGCTACAATTTTCTATTTAGTACATTAGAGTACTGATAAAGAATAGCTATCAACGGTCAAGTTTTTAACTTTTATTTAATTATCCGTTGTACATAATAAAATTAATTAAGGTAAAGGTTTATGATTTAGTTCCATCAACTTACGATAGGTGGAGCGCGAATCAGGTCTATGTATTACCAGACTAGACCTAGTCTTCTACCTAGCCAGTAACGAGTGTAGTATAAAGTGCGGTATTAGAAAAAAAATGGACATAGACTTTTCCAATCTATCCTGGAAGGGATTTTTAATATTAAATTTTATTAATTACGTTTATACGATTTTTGACAAAGTTCGGTGATATCGGTGAGTCTAATATTTAATTGTTTATGTCATTGCCTTACTGCATAGCTACTCATTCACGTAACTAAGCACATCGCGGAAGTTTGTGACCTTGACGGTTCACTGTCAATATCAGCAATCGATATCTTGCCTAGTGTTTACTTCGTACTGAATATAAACTCTAAATTCGATTTTATGCACGTGTAGTTCTCGTTTTTCGCGAACACGCGACTAGAGACTAGCAAAACAGCTAGGCTATTTCATTTACATTGTACTTCACCTAACTACGAAGCGTAATTTGGTCGTAGATAGTAGATCAGATACAGTAGTTTACGTATATTAAATTACTTCCTTTTATGTTTTTATTTTTTATTTATTTATACGGATCTTCGTACGTAAAAGTTGTACGAATTATGTAATTAATAGCTATATATACCTAAATTACTACGTTTGTACCGTTTAAAGCTATTGTATTGGTTTACGGCCGAAAATTTATTTACCTATAAGTTCTCGAATGTCTTGTATGTACTCATTAGCAAAACCAAAACAAAATAGTTTTGATCAGTTGCAGTATTTTTTTTTGCACTAAATTATTTTTGACTACCTATATAATTTACATATTTTTGTAATAGTCTCTTAGAAACCAGTTCCGGATACCCCATTCGATTATATTTGGCCGATAAAAATTTCAGGACTAAAAATAGCGCCAAAGATTCTTTTTCCATTTTGGTTTTTAATGATATTTCTATATCGACACTCAATTAAGACAAATCTAACGACGAATGAATTGTGAAAAAAAAAAAATTAAACCGACTTCAAAAAATCTGCACTAAAAAGAGAAAAATCTGCACTAAAAAGAGAAAAATCTAAACTAAAAAGTAGAAAATAATACTTTTAAGAACTTTGTTAATTTTGGAGTCGGTGCCAGCCAAAGCAAAATAACCCTAAATAGATAGATATTCGATTAATCTATCAATTTGTAAACATAATCAAAATACCTGGCTGGCACCGACTCCAAAATTAACAAAGTTCTTAAAAGTATTATTTTCTACTTTTTAGTTTAGATTTTTCTCTTTTTAGTGCAGATTTTTCTCTTTTTAGTGCAGATTTTTTGAAGTCGGTTTATTTTTTTTTTTAAAAATAACTTATTTTTCCATTTTTAGTGTGCCTTTTATTTAGCTGATTTAATTATAGTGACTTACTATATGTCAATAATTTAAAATCTGCTTAAGCTTTATATTAAACAACGAGCATACCTATTAACGTATGTAACGTAATAGTAATTAATTATCGGGTCTACCGAAAGGGGGGGGGGGGGGGGGGTTGTTGGTGTCCAAAGAGTACTCGATCTACGACTACTGTAGCTGTAACTAAACTACGAGCTCATCTTTATGTTTACATTCCCCATACGAAATAGTTTAAATAAACCACGTCCATTATTCCACCTAACTCCTAGAGGTTAATGAGATTTACCTTCTATTATCATATTAACGTAATAGCCTGGAAGAACACAACTATCAGTCTATATGTATGTATAATTTTAAAGGAATTTCCTTTCAACTCCTAGCCGTTGAGGAGTTGTACCTTCCATCATCAGCTTATCCACATGAGATGGTAATTATCAGATGCAAATCCTTAAAAAACTTTAGAAAGTATATGAAAAATGTACTAAGTGCCTATAAAATTTTAGAGTTGCCATCGATTTCCCTAGGATCCCATTATCAGATACTAACTTGGTGACAATGGGAACACCTTGGAAGTATACCCTACCAAACAAAAAATAAATTTTTGAAATCGGCCCACAATTGATGCATAAATCGGTGAACACAAATAAACAATAACATTTGAAGAATTCTACCTTCCATCATCAGCTCATCACATGAGATTACGATTTTCAGACGCAAATGCTTGAACAGCTTTAGAAAATATATAAAAAATATAATAGGTGCCTATAAATTTTGAAAGTTGCCCTGGATTTCCCTGGGATCCCATCATCAGATCCTGATTTTGTGATAATGGGACCCCCTCAGAACTATACCCTACCGAACAAAAGAAAAATTTTTGAAATCGGCCCACAGTTGGCGGAGAAATCGGTGAACATACATAAAAAAAAAAAAAATACATACATCGGAACATATAACCTCCTCCTTTTTGGAAGTCGGTTAAATACACTGCGTCAATAGTATTTTGGCGAGAATAAAGGGTCTATCATGTACATACATGCATACCTACATACAAATATACAAGTAAAACACATAATCCTCTTTTGAGCTTCACTGCAATTGGTTTAGAAGTATCAAAAGTATCCGCTGCCACGTATTCGACTCTATTAATATTAGGTACATATGATGCAAAGTTATTTAGCTCGTATAAATGTTAAAGAGTTTCCTTTTTATTTAAAATATACTCAATTCAATTATTGTACAGCAACGAGGAATGCATTTAATTACTTTTAGTCTTAGCATTGAAAATTTCGTAACATATTATTGTTTAACATGTACTTAGTACAGGTAGGTTTGAGACCAAGTTTAAGAATAACAGAGGTATAATAAGAAAACAGGAGTGTCATAAAGCGAAATGGTTAATTAAATAAATAAATCTCATGTCATTGTTTTGTTAAGTTTATGAACGTTTCATTTGCTCGAGTGGAGTTTGAGAGCTGGTTGTAAACTGTAAAGATTTTACTGTTTTCAGTATGATGTTTACCTTAGCAAGCTTTATCATGTAGATGCGAGAACAATTACTTGAATAACTTTAATGGTACAGCGTATCATGTGAATTGTTGCTATTTTTAACTTTTTACTTTTTAGCAAGAAATTTACACCTTCACAAAAATACTAACATCTGATTCTAGCCACGTCATTAACTCATATACATACTAGCAGAGGCAGAGATAAAGAGTTAAAAACTATTCTACCTTCTAAGTTGAAACAAATCACACATTTTGGAAAAAAAAAGCTTTAAGTTCAGATAAGTTGTTGAGGAGTTCATCGCGGACTACCACGTGTCACGCCCGCATTTTATATTATATTATGATAAATTAAATAGGAAAAAATTGTACACTTTAATAAATTTTCCTCTGTTTGTCAACCACTTATTTTTGTTTAAGAAGCTATTGGGGAACTTTAATGTAATAATGTTTTTCAGCAGTTTTTTACATAGACAAAACAGTGTTATTATTTAAACATTCCTTTATTCCATGTCTGTCTCTTTATAGCATACATGCAATATGCATACATATTTATGGTATAGCTAGCATAGGGTATACTATAGATTATCCCCTATGCCTCCATATTTGCAGTGTAGGTCATTGTGCTATGACAATTTTGTAGACATTAATGAATTATATAGTTATTAGGTAATTAATTGTAAACATTTTAGTAGCATGTAGTTACATACTTACATATGAAATTAACAATAAAATATTGATTAAAACACATTATTTCATTATTAAACCGCATATTTTGCAGATATAACTATGTGAAGTTAAATTCTAGTTGATAATCATATAGGACAATATAAAATATTATATCTGAGTAATTTTAGACTTTTATGCCGGCTTTAATGACCAGAATTGTCTTCCGAACCGGGGAAAGGTTCCTTAGAGAAAACACAAGGTAAAATATTTTACAAGGTAAAATACGTCTATGCGAAATGGCCATAAAATTATTAGATACTGTTGGAATATTAAACATAAAGTATTTGATTGTAAACCTCCTTGTTAACTAGTGGCGGTTGTGTGCCTATAATTTCTTCTTTTTAGATACTGTCATATACCATGTCACTGTAAATATTATTACCGAGCAATAAACGTTGTTTAAACTTTATCTACATTTATTATTGCTTTTCTACAGGTTATGGGCCCAGAAAGGCTAAATAGATTTAAAGTTTAATATTTATTGCTATAAAGTATTATACAGTCGTTGATATTAGTAATTTGGAAATATTTTATCGAACGTCACCCCGGAAAAAATGGCTATGTCTAATTTACAAATTGAGAAATTAGCTGGACGGGAAAATTATTCAACATGGATGTTCGCGGTCAAAGCTTATCTAGAACATGAGGATTTGTGGGAATGTGTCGATCCCGGTATCAAAGTCGATTTTAAAAAGGATATTAAAGCTAAGTCAAAAATCATTTTGTTAGTCGAACCAATTAACTACGTCCATATTGAAAATGCAAAGACGTCAAAAGAAGTATGGACGAACCTACAAAATGCTTTCGATGACTCCGGGCTAACAAGGAAAGTCGGCTTATTGCGGGATTTAATAAACACATCGCTACATAATTGCGCGAATGTTGAAGATTACGTTAATAAAATAATGAGTACTGCATACAAATTACGTAATATCGGTTTCGATGTCGACGACCAATGGCTGGGAACACTCATGCTGGCGGGTTTACCGGATCATTATAAACCTATGATCATGGGTCTGGAAAGTTCTGGCATTAAAATTTCGGCAGATTTCGTGAAAACAAAACTTTTACAGGAAGTGAAAGTTTCCGATTCTTCTCTACTCTTCGCACAGCACAAGAATACTTCTAATAATAATGTCAAGTACAAAGGAAAGAGACCACACTGTTTTAATTGCAACGAATATGGACATTTTAAAAATCAATGCACAGTGAAGACAACTAATCCTAATACGTTTTCAGCGGTTTTTTCAGCTTTCAGTAATTTAAGTGAAGATGATTGGTATATTGACTCAGGTGCCACAATGCATATGACTAAACATTCTAACTGGATGTACGATTTACAACCATCTCCGATTGAGCAAATAAAACTTGCTAATAATGATGGAATCTCCGTGCAAAATATGGGTAAAGTTAACATTCAAACTAAATATTGCAAAGATGAGCGTCCTATCCAGGTAAGAAATGTTTTATATGTTCCGGAGCTAAGAGTAAACCTATTATCTGTTAGTCAATTAACCAAAAATGGCTGTAAAGTGGAATTCACTGAAATTGGTTGCAATATATACAATGCTAATGAGATCTTAATAGCTAATGCAAATCTTACCAATAACATGTACAAACTGAATACTGTTACTGGGAATTCTTATGCTGTTTCGTGTGAAGATAAGACAGACATTATTAAATCGCACAAGAGAATGGGGCATTTAAGCTTGGCTGATGTAAAGAGAGCAAAAACATTACTAGAAATAGTACATACTGATCTGTATGGTCCGATGGAGACACCGTCTGCTGGTGGTGCAAAGTACTTCATAACCTTCATAGATGACTATTCCCGTAAAATTTATGTATATTTTCTCAAGAACACATTGGATATTAAGTCAGTGTTAAAATCTTTTAAAGAAGAAGTAGAAAATGAATTAGATAAAAAAATAAAAGTATTAAGGAGTGATAACGGAAAAGAGTATAATAATAAAATTTTATCTGATTTTCTAGCAGCTTCCGGCATCAAACATCAGACCAGCACTCAATATACGCCTGAGCAGAATGGATTAGCAAAAAGGGTAAACAGGATGTTGGTGGAACATGCCAAATGCATGTTATTTGAAGCAAAGCTACATAAACAATTCTGGGCAGAGGCAGTAAGTGCTGCAGCTTATATCATCAACAGATCACCATCACGAGTTTTGGCTGAGGTAACACCCTATGAAAAATGGACTGGTAAGAAGCCAAACAATTCACATTTAAAAATGTTTGGTTCCAAGGCTATAGTGCATATTACAAAACAAAATCGTTTAAAACGGGATCGTAAGTCAAGAGAATTAGTATTAGTGGGATATTGCGATAAGACAAAAGGCTATAGATTGTATGATCCAACAAATAAAAAGATTGTTATTAGTAGGGATGTGATATTTATTGAGAAAACAATGAATAATAATGATAATATCACAGTGCAACCCATATTAGCAAAACAGCTTATCAATGTCCCTCTAAATGCAAAAAATGATGATATAACTGTTAACGATTGCCCAAAGAATGAGATTCAAGATGATGCTCTATCATACTCGAATGCTGAAACGTTTTCTGATAGTTGGGAATTGAATAGGACGACTAGTGATGAAACATACCATTCTGGTACAAATGATGATGGTATCGATGATGATTTTAAAAGAAATATCACCTTAAGATCTCACCAGAAACACAACAATTTCATGTGTGTTCAACAGATTTTAGATCCACTGACTGTTAAAGAAGTCTCGTCAGGCACTGATCATATTGAATTTAAAATACAGGACCTGGGAGATATAATCTGTTGTATTGGTATACATGTAGAGAGAGACAGGAACAAAGCAGTTTTATATTTAGATCAAAAGAAATACAATAATATACAAGTATTGTTAAATAAGTGTGATATGTCAGATTGTAAAAGTGTTAAGACTTCAATAGATCCTAATACAAAATTTAAAGAAATCTCGAGGAATCGTGTATATTAAATAGAATCGCTTATCGAGAGAATGTTGGTTGTTAATTGTATATTTCTCTAGATTTCCAGGTCAGATATAAGCGTTGTTGTGATTTATGTTAAATATAAATAACTAGAATGCGTAAAATTGGCTTATTTGAAGATCAATCAACTCCGATTTATGTTTAAGGGAGGATGTTGGAATATTAAACATAAAGTATTTGATTGTAAACCTCCTTGTTAACTAGTGGCGGTTGTGTGCCTATAATTTCTTCTTTTTAGATACTGTCATATACCATGTCACTGTAAATATTATTACCGAGCAATAAACGTTGTTTAAACTTTATCTACATTTATTATTGCTTTTCTACAGATACCTATGTTTAGTAGATATTACGAGTACATATATCTTATATCACACAGCACGAAATACCTAACAATACTTTAAAACAAGTGCTAGGTTAGTTGGACGTCTAATAACTGACCTAGATTGTTCATTATTATCTTTTTACAGACTTATATTGATAGATTTAAGTTCAGCAAAGATAGAGACTGTAAATCTTAAAGTTATTGAACGATAAATCGCTAGAGAAACTACTTTGCGCCTTGAAGTTAGTTTAACGCATACATTACTTACAGGCGATGCCGATAATGACTTAGAAGTAACTTTACGATGTCAGGAATCACGATTGAGATTTTTTCAAAAGCTATTAGAAAGTATTTAGCACAAACATTTAATATATTGACGGTTGACGTTGTTTTATGACTTACCAAAGTAGCATTATTTAAATAATTTTTAATAGTATTTTATACCAAAGTTAGCATTCTTGAAATATTGTTAACAGCCCCGGTACCTACTAAGTAATAGTTTTAATTTATTCCAACGTATGTAAATTTCATATATATGATGATTAAGGGGGCGGTCATTGAGAGCCTGTCATGAATGGTGGTAGCGCATGCGTGGAGGACCAGCCTCCTGAGATATAAGCACGGCGCCCGTATCATTTCCCTCACAACTTTGGCGCGCCCAAACGATCAGAAGTTGGCGAACGACTGTAGAACTCTCACCTCGATCCCTCTCTACTTTTTCAGTGACTTGTGACTTAGTTGTCGTGTACTTTTATAAACTGATAAAGTTTCGTTTCGTTTCACGCTTGGCTTCGGAAAGGTAAGTAAATTTAAAATAATAAAATTACGTCAGTAATTTTTTTTATATTATTTTTTGAGAATGATTTTTTTTCCTCAAATTACAGCATCCATACTAATATTATAAATGCGAAAGTAACTCTGTCTGTCTGTCTGTCTGTCTGTCTGTCTGTCTGTTACCTTTTCACGCCTAAACCACCCAACCGATTTTGCTGAAATTTGGTATGTAGATAGTTTGCATTCATGAGAAGGAAATAGGCATATTATTTTTTGGAAATTCAACCCCTAAAAGGGTTAAAAGGGGTGGCAAAGTTTGTATGAGAAAAATATTTTTATTGCACATTTTTGCATGAAACTTTGAATTAATGCTTTTTAGTACAAATGATGAAACACGTATTTCAGGGTTTTTCGAAATTCACCCCCATTGGGGGTTAAAGGGGGTGGCTAAGTTTGTATGGGAAATTTAATTCTATTGAAATATTTTGCGTGAAACTGAAATAATGCTCTGCAATACAAATTATGAGATACATAACTAAGCGTTTTTTGAAAATCATCCCCTATGGGGGTTAACGGGGGTGGCACAATTTGCGTAGGAGAAATATTTAACAGTAATTTTTACCATAAGTCCATAACACTGAACCACGTACATCAGTTTATCATTAACGAAAAACACACAAAGAAATTATGATACACATAGTAGCAAAATTGGTTAAAAATAGGAAATAAGTTTTAGAAAGCGCAGCAGTGGCGGCACGGCAGGATGCTACACAGTAGTTTTCAGAAAAGAGGGCCAGAACTTTAAATGGGGAATCAGTCCTTGGTACATTATAAGTAACAGACTAACAGTATATAAGCAAAAATGTTTATTTTATTTACTCTTAGCGCGAGCGAAGCCGCGGGCACCGCTAGTTAGTGATATTCTCTAAAGGTTTATTTTCCTTTTTGTAACTGATATCGCCAATTTATAATTTCAAATATTTATTTGGTATTCAATTTTTATACGTTCTTACTTGTAATTTAATTTAATAAATTACGTAATTTAATTAATTACTAATAAAATACTGAACAAGTTAAAATATTGAAATAAAATTTAGGTGTTTAAAATTGCTGAAAATTTGACTAATGACTAATTAAAACAAGAAAATGGGATATTATGAATACAGTAATCGTATATAATGTATATCTAATAATATTTTTAAAATATTTTCGAATAATAATAATGTAGGTCAAATTGTAAGTGTAATAGTCACATATCACGGTCAAATATGTTGGACAAATAACAAAAATAAAATAATCTCAATAACGCTATGAAAAAATAGAACTAAATAAGCAAAACTAGATCTAAATACGCAAAATATCTTTCCTGTTGGACACAGTAAAAGGATTTTAATTAAAAGGACGTGAAGGTATTTCTATAACTTTTATCGTCACATTCGTTAAAAATATTCGACGGTATGATTTTTAGGCGCTGTGTCCATCCAATTTAGTAGCTATTAAAAATATTCGACTAACTTGTATGCTGAAAAATCACAAGTATTTCTTTTATCACTACTATTTAAATATTTAAAACTACGCAACGGATTTTGATGCGGTTTTTTAATAGATAGAGTGATTCAAGAGGAAACTTTATAAATAAGTTAGAGGCTTGAAGCATTTCATACACATTATATTACTCTTTCATATCAATTTATTTAAACGAATATTTTAAGAGGAATCGTAAATAAATTACGGATGCGACCGCCGACTTACGAATCGCCTACCGCACCGCCTAGGGTAGAGCCCGAGCGAAGCGAGGGCGAGTCGCTAGTTTATACCATAAAACGAACAATTTTATTTTGATTTTTTGCGTTGTGTGCTCAATAGTCGATCGGCACGATGCATTCATTAAATATTATTTGGTTATGATTTAAACTGGTTCTTTTAATAGATGCGTAGCTTTTATCATAATGGATGTAGGTAGGTAGGTAGTATAGGTAGCTTGATAATTATGTTACAGGCATATCCTGTGAGTTAAACAAATTAGAGTATTAGCTCTTGCCACATAGATATGAAAAAAGGCATTTTTTTGTTCTCTTTGTTTTAGTTTAGGTTTTAAATAATTTGTTTTAAAGTAAATATATAAATCGTGGTTCGACTTTGTAAAAGGTTCGGGTACAAGATGCAGCTACAGTTCGTAGCACGTAGATTTTATTTTTTTATTACTAGCAACTCAACCTCGCTTCTCTCCACTTCGTCCAGTGATACGACGAGACGACCCATACAACATAATAAGTTTTTCAAATTGTTTCAATTTTTTATACTTTTAAATACGTTTCTGCCTACTCCCGAAATTATAAATATAATAATTTTAAATAAATTATATTTGTGTTATTTGTGTTAACTCTGCAACAGGACGGTCTTCCAATTAATTAATTATTTCCACAGTTATGATTTTTAGCAATTAAAGTATAAGTAACAAGTATCTACACTGTCCCCGGTAATGAATCGAAATGTCTCCGACTCACCGATTAAACCGAAATTATAAAACTTAATCCGACCCATTTTACAGTGTCTCCAGATAGTTAATACAACTCCCAATAAAGTAAATCAATAATAGAATAACAATAGTAAATACAAGTCAATTTTAACTATGTATTACATAAATAGAAGGTAATATTTGTGTAATTGATTGATTCTAGTCTGTTACGTATATTTGGTGCTTGCTATATTTCATATTTTTAAAATCTTGCTGAACTTGAACTTTCATATGTAAATATTTTGATGATAATAAGATATTTGTTCAAAATGATTCAGGAAAATTTATTAGGGCGAACTATATTGTAGAGTTAATTGGAAATTCATGCACGAAACCACAAGATAAAACTTATTTAATTTCAAAAATGTAATGAGTTTCAAATTACCGATTTTAGTTTAATTATTTACAGTTCAATCACAAGTAGTATTATTTAGTTTTTTATCCTGTACTAAGTACTCTAACTAACTTGTAGTCATACCTTTTTTAACGTCCCAGTAACTCATATCAACGCGAGGCCAGGGATATCAGGCCATGTTCACCAAAGTCTTTAAAAAATTGCGATTCTCACAGAAATATTCTGGTTTACTCACAATGTTTTATAATAACACAAGTCAAATTCACACATGAAATTTTGAGATATGAGAAACCGGGATTTAAACTTTTCCAAGCCAGCGCGGCACGTGCCTGTTGGCCTATCACTGTATTATATCGATTATATAACCGAAATAAATTTTCTAGCAAACATGATTACACATATATTACTTTAATATAAAAGCATGACGTCGACTATACATTATCGTTTTGTCAGAAACGGCATGAGCTATGTCAAAAAAAATATCCATCGTAGTTTAATCGTTTTGTACCTATATTTTGCTAAATCAGCGAATATTTATATAATACTTTAAGCATAGGCATAATATTCGGTTCCGCTAATAAAATAAGGTTTTCGTTTAAAAAAAATACTATGTTTTCGGTTGAAAGAGGGTGGAACCTTTAAAGTAGATGCATATTAGGCGTCATACACATACATACGTATAAAAAATAAAAATTTACGTAATATTCTATATTAGAGTTTTAGATTTTAATTTTAATATACAAATTTAACTTGGCGGCAGCCGGGCTGCGTAATCATTTCAAATGTCAAGTATGAATATAACAATTGTGATAATGCTTAGTACTTATATTGTATTAAAACTATAACAAGACTTAGCTTAAGTTATGGATGGTTTAACAAGTTAGTGAATGGGACTGTGTTAAACAATGCTAGGATTTCTGACAGCATCTGAATAATTTACACAAGGGCATACTTTACATACGCAGTTGTCACATGTAAACATGCTATTGTGAAGTTCAGCTACTTACATATACTTATATGACGAATAAAATATACAGTTGGTACATAAATTATACTCAAGTATACACTTACAAACTGAGAGTTAGTGTCAATACTAATACAAGCTTTAAAAAAGGTTTGTAATGTATAAATATATTCTCTCTATTATGTCTCAACACAATAGTTAATTTTGTTTTAAGATAATGAAAAATAAACTAAAAAGCTCTGGTGATCAGCTTTCGTCTTATAAAATTTTCAATAGTAATTGAAAAGACAGCAGAACTTGGTTAAAATAGACTTATAATAATTATTATTCTCTAAATAATATATAAAAACTTAGATAATACAAATTATTATACAACCTAGATGCAAAAATGTTTTCCTTTCAATTAACGTTTTATATTTTTTATTTGGTACTTACCTAATGTAGAAGAATGTAATAAAGGCTTAATCAAAATTTCTTCAGTTGTATGTCGTTTTCATGTACGGGAATGTTATATGGTACGCAAACGCTGAGCGCTACATATTTTATGATATAAGTATTTTGTAATATTTGAATAAAAAATATTTTGAAAGAGTTGGATTAAAATATAAACGTAAACGGAGCTTAAGGCACGCAAGATACTGTGCATAACTACTCATTTATAGGGTAAATATTAATGTATATGTATCTTAAGGTTTGATGTAAACCATAATTATTACTTGTAAAATATGAATTTATAAGTCGCCCATCTTATCATAAGTCCTTCCCTGTCCAAGGACTATCCCTAGAGAACACAAGGCAAATTCGAAGGGTTAAACAACAAATACAGCTTCTAAATTATTATTAGATGAATGATAACACAGAGATGTGCTACGTGCTACGTGTAAATGGCAATAAATTTTTTAAATATAAATGATTAATTGTATGAAAACATGTATTTTGAATACTTTCTTAGATTTGCGCGAATATTTGATATTAGAAATAGAAATTCTCCCGTATCCGTCATATTCATAATATACGGTATACTATGCAATATTTTTATACATAGGTACGAGTATATAAAAGTTAAGTATATTGAATTTAATGATTTGGAGATTGTGAAATCTTTTTTACCAACACAAGATGTTTTTATTAAAAAAAGTCAGATTAGTAATTATAGCTTATATTAGCTCTAGCTTATATTATGATAGCACTATGTTATACGAGTAACACTCTTATCCGGAGAACCTGTCGCAATTGTTACATAAACGTTATTTATTTATTGATTTATGGTTTAAAATATTATTGCATATCGCGTTATTAACATAATATCAATGATATGCATTGTAAGTTAAATTCTGTTTGCATTATTTAGCTCATACGTAGCAATCGGCAGAATGTATAGTTCGAAATACGGTTTGATTAGTTTTCGGATCCTTGCGCAAACAGAAAAGCAATTGAGGTCTTTATTTTACAAAAACTTTCTCGTCTGGTTGAAATAGGTATTGTTACCAATAAAAGTACGAATATTTTGCGTCGTAAAAATATGAATGTTGATTAAGATGAGGCGCGACAAATTTATAAAATAGTTTAAAGTGTATTTTTTTCAAAGATAAACCATAGTTTAATACAATTTTCTAATTGCTATTGAGTTGGTAATATGGAATGTACCTATACGTATGTATTCATTACATTCTATTTGTAATTATATAAATACTTAGTTTGAGGCATATTTCTGTAAAAATAATGCTCTAACTTTTTTACTCACTCTATTTCTGTTTAGTAACTTCCAAGGTAACAAATAAAATATAAAAGTTCAAGGTTAATTGAGTGCACTATAAAGAAAGCTTAGTACAAAGTTTTGAGTAGCTTGGAATGAGAAAATCGTCCAAGTTTTTAATCGGTGCGCTTAACCGTTCCTCCGAGTGGTAACACTTCATCTAGTTGTCGTCGGGCAACTTTTTGCGGTGATTACCGCAAAACCCTTGGCTGGTTTCACTTGATGTTACACTCCCAACTTTTAAGTCACGAGATTTAGTAGCAAAAATTTCATTTTTAATACCATTCATTATACATTGTTTAGACAAGTTCCACGTATAGGTTATTTAATAAAACAAACATTATTTATTATTGACTAATTTGTGAGTGATGTATGTGATTGTACTTTGTAGCTCTGTATAAAAATATAGTAATTTTAAATTACATTTAAATCGTAATAATTGATATGTCCCACAAAACCGTTGAGAAGTTTTTAATTCTTGACTCAAATCTAGATCCGCAAGATCGTCACTATAAGATTATATGCATATACGAGTGGCTGGTAGGAGACAGGAGTGACAGTTATTACCATAAAATCAATTCTATGAGTCGATAGTTTAGTCTGCAGCCTTAAGGAACTTTTAAGCTATCATAATGTCTTGTATAGTCGCGCGGTCAATTCTAGACGCAATATAGTCGCCATTTTGTATGTGGAATTTTAAAAGGGTTAATGTAATGATTCTGAAAAAGTATAGTTTTCGTGAGGTAGGCATAGTCATGTAATGAGAGGTGTTCAATATACAATAGATCAGCGACGTACAGTAAAGCATAATAAGTAGTCGTACCTTACTCTTTTTAATAAATAGTCGTACCTTGTTCCATTACCTCCCTGGGTATCGAACTGTAGCCTATGTGCTACTCCAGGTCATAATTTGGCCATGTACCATATTTTATCCAGCCGTTTTAGCGTGAAGGAGTACATAATATGTAGGAGTATGTACATAAACATAGGTATATCAAGGCCTTTTTTTGTCATTTCTTTTTTGGGGGCACACTAAATCTCGAAACTAACCCTCCCCACCCTTTACCACTGTGTTTTAAGGATCAAATCTTTTTTTTTAATATTTACAAAATTGATTTTCGATATTTCCTTTACGAGCCCTGTGTGCCTCCGCGTGCCCCCGCGTGCCCCCATAATAAAGCCTTGGTTATATGTATATTTTACTACTAGACAAGTTAATTATCCATATGAAATACAACACTTTAATTAAGGATATAAAAGTGACTGCAACAAATAAACCTATTAACGTTTTTGTTTATAACAAGTTTTTGTAGAACTTATTTGCAAAGACATATTTTCTGAATATATATTCTATTTATATTTTCTTAAACAGATGTAAGACATTGTTCCATCGAGACAGCTTCGTAATTAAGATAAGGACCACTAATCCTGTGTCGAGGGCATATTTCAAATCTATTATCTACAGGATTGGTTCTGTCGTGATAGCACAAATGACAAGTTAACAAGTAACTTTTTTACCTACTTCTATGAAAGTTTCAAATTTAAACAAACTATTAAGTTTTTCTATCTTTTATTTTTCGAATGTTCAGTATCAAAAAAGATTAATTTAGACAGTGCTTTTACGATTCTTTTTAATATTTTTGTGGATTATTCAATTCAATACAATTATTGTACGGGTTTTTTTATTTACTTGTACCTAAATAATTTTAAATTGATTTACCAGTGCAATTAAAGCTTACAAAAAGATTTTGTAATTGGTTTCTGATCAAAACTTAACAAAGTGCACTTGGCATAACGCAGCTGTCGCGGGCGATATGGCGCGTAAATCTGTCATAGCAGCTTATTGCCTCTTGTATCGTGCATGTACACTGAATTTTATTTATATGCATTTTATATTACTCCCACGTTAGAATAACTCTGAATCTAATATTTCCCAGTAAAATCTTTTATAATAGCGTATGTTTACGTTTTCTTCAGTTATGTACATACCTACATACGTATATCTCATTGATATTAATCCCAAAGCAAAATCATTTGGTATTAGTCTTTAGATATTATACATTAAGATATAAAAGTAAAATACATAATAAAAGCCCATTGATAGCATTTAGATTGGTAAGGCTTATGAAAATACGCGAAATCACATTTAATTTTGTTTAGTTAAGTAGACACGCTGTCCTGTGAGGACGCCCGCAGGTCGAGACTTGATGAAATTATTCCTACGAAGTTAAGGGATCGTCGACAATTACCTCGGAAATAGTAATTCTCGACAACTTAATTATTGCATGCGAATTTTGGAGGTTTTGCGAGGTGTTAACATTAAGGTAATCGTACCACTCACACAATCGTGTTTAAGGATTTTAATAAATACCTACGTTAAAAATTATTATAGGCACATTTAAACATAAAATTTAGTTTGTTAAAATTCATTATGACGCTATGCTATTAAGCTATGTTAAGAATATAGTAATCGGTAAATATAATATTTTCACGCTATTTCAGCTTTTTTAGATGTTTTTTAAACTAACGCTTTGATTAAAATGCAAGTACATAATATGTTTAAAAAAAATAATTAATTAATATCCTATTTCCTAACTAAATGTATTTTTAAACGCTTAACAAAATATATTGTAATTCGGTATATTTGAAGGTAAAAAAATCTCGTGAAATAGAAGTCTTCTTTTTAAATGTGGTTGTTTAATCTTTCTTTTGAGTTCCCGACTAACCCAGACGTTCGTTTAGCTAAATATGACAGCTCTTAAAACCTTACGCTTAAGATAGGCAATTCAGACCGGGATTAAAAATGTTTTAACTTCCATTCCGGTAAGTTGCACGAATTTGAGGTAAAAAAAAAAATAAGTTGCCCGAGGCCGCAGACTCGGGTAATAAAGAAGGGTCGTAATGAATCGTCGTCATTCGTCTTAAAATTTCCTCAAGTTATGACAAAAGTGTACAAACATGGATATAGATTGTATAGTATTAACTATTTTTGTACTATCAATTCACAGATTATATAATGTTTTTAACTGTCGGTAAAAGTTTCTGAGACTCAACAGATGAGGTATTTTCCCAAAGTTAAAAGTATCCTCCATTTTGATCCAGATAACCACATATTATAGCACCAAATATCATTTAAATTACTCCTTCCGGCGCGGTAGGTTTTCTCATGATGCGATCCCAGACAGATAGAAATACAAAAATATTAAAAACTATATATTCGATTCGACCTTCTTCTAATCGAATCTCAATAGGATTTTCAACAAATATTTTGTGTATAGATTCAACTAAGTTAGAATTTTATGGCATGTATAGATTAATTTGTTTCTTATTAGTAAACCATTGTCATAAGCTGTTGCTTGATAAAATATAATTGCGGAACGACGATGCTACGGCTACGCCCGCCTGTGATTTATAGCTGTTTGCTCTGCTATAATAAATCAGTTTTATTGACTTAATCTAGCTCTTGTTCGAGTTTCTAGAGACCTTTTAGTATACGAGAAAAATGTACCGGAATAAATACTTACTACACGTGCACCATTTTGTCATACTTCAAGCAGCAAGTGTAAAAAAAAACCTATATTACATTTTAAACAGTCTAAAAATATAAAATTTCCTTAAACTAGAGATAATAATAATAACTAACACCTAAATGAATAAGAATATTCTTGTGCTTAATATTATGAATATTATTTTTAAAGTTCATCTTGTGATACAATAAATAACAATTGATAAAATCCTTACAATTAATTATTTCATAATATCAATTCCCATTTATAGGAGAAAATACGGCATACACCAAAAAATATGTATGTACTTGAAAATCGGTTAGACAGAAGAAGTTTCATAATGTTATTTTTTTTTTTAATGTTATATTTATGGCAATAAAATTAAAATAATACTAATTAAAACCAATTAGGTACATAGTAAAAAACTTTTGATTTGTTACATTTGTTTAGGTCCTAAGTACACACACACTCTCAAACATGTAAATTAAATTGTTTTTGTTTTCCTTCATTTTGTTGTAATCCTTGAGTCAGTAAAATATTTTTGTCTTTTTTTTTGTAAAATACCTACCTACACTCATTTTTAAAGTCTGTCAAAAGCAGTACATTTACTAAACGTACAGCAATGATATTTTGTTAGAATATCATTGACGTACAGACACTTGTTGAAGTTATACTTTTTTGGGTGACTTTAATAATATGCATATAAAATGAAAGGGCAAAATGAACGAACACATTCAGCAACAACAACCTATTACATGAAAGGGTATGATTGTTGAGAAGAATACTTAAATATAATAAAAAAATAATTTTTATATAAATACTATAAGAAAATCTAAGAAATATACGACAAAAATAACTAAAGAAAAACGTGCCGGTACGTAAGTACATAAGTACAAAAGCACTTTTTTATAACGATACATAAATTTTAATATATATTGTCATACTAGCGGACCCGACAGACGTGGACAGAAGTCCACATATAAAATTTTTATAAACTTTTCCTCCCGGTGAAATGTTTTATTACGCATTCGCAAAACAACATTTACTTCGCTCCGCCCATTATGTACCTATTCGCTGATTTAATTACCATTGCACGCACCATGGCAACGGTAATAACATGATACTTCAAATGCCATTAATGTTATAAAGTTTTTTTTTTAAATTTCCTAATTTTCCGCACAACTTTCATATTTATTCACCTTTTAAACCTTCCCTGAACCTAAATGAGCCAAATCGGTCCAGCCGTTCTCGAGTTTTAGCGAGACTAACGAACAGCAATTCATTTTTATATATATAGATTTATTATACCTTTGAAATCAAGACACGTATCACAATAAGACGTTTGATCTAAGAAACAAAAGAGATGGAATTCCTAAAGTAATATAAAGTTTGATTTGGAATGCATGAGAAATAGAACTGTCGAAATACCCCTTTATGTATGACGTATGTTGTATCATGTCCAACATTGGTTAGTTAGGTTTGTAAAATATTTCTAATTTTATGTTTATTAACTATTTTTAGCCTTAAGGAGCAAACAATAAAACAACAATTGCAGGTCCTTTTGGAGTTGAACTTTTTCTTTGTTTCTTATGTATTTTTGTTGTGTACAGTTATAGACAATATTATTATTAGCGGATACTCACTCTCTATCAAGAACTGTAATATATTATTCAATCTTTCTGACTATTATTATTAAATTTTTGATATACGCTTTTAGAGAAGGTACTGCCTAAAACCTTGAATAAGATTATTCGTAATTTTAAGAGAAATTATTTTCAAGTTTGACACTAACTTCAAGTGACTGATTCTTATACTAATTTAAACCCTTTATTTTATCTTTAAGGGTTGAATTTTCAAAAAACCTTTCTTAACGGATATTTAATCCCAATGGAATTTAACTACAATGTAGGTACTACAATTCCTTAGGTTTCGTGATTAATCAGTAAATGTAAAATAATAATTTAAAGGTCTAATTGATGGATAAGTGAAATTTCTTGATCTTGATCCGAAAAATAGAGATAGCATTGGGCCTCCAACTTATACCGAACATCTCTATATAACCACAGTAAGTTAGTAATTAACATGAAAAATAAATAAAATTTACTAACTTTAGTACACGATTTTCACAATAGTTTTGCATTACAATGACTTTATTAATATTTTTACGCTCTAGTGAACAGCTTTCAAGCAATGATGCGACCCTTTTTATCAGTTACGTAGACGGTACAATGTTTATGATACAATGCTTGAGTTATATACTAATGTAGCTTCAGAGTAATTAAAAAATATTGTAAAAACTTATAACATATATTTTCTTTTAATGAAAAGAAAAATACTTAAGCGATATCATGCGGTAACGCGCTCGCTTGTATAACCGACATCTATCCTGATTACCACTTGTCTTACGGTGAAGGAAAACATCGTAAGGAAATCTGTATGTCTGATAAAAACCTAGCAAGTTTTCATAAGACATGTGAAGTCCGCCAAAACGCACTAGGCCAGCACGGTGGTCTATGGCATGATCTCCCTCGAACTAAGGGAGGCCCGTGCCCAGCTGTGGGACGCGCCTAAAAAGGGCTGTTGACGATATCATGCGATGCCTTGATGTCACTACTACATGCATGTTTAGGCCTCTTTAGATTAGTTCACCACTCTCTTACAATCCCATTATATTGTTTTTTTTTTCTAATGTGAAATATTTTAATGTGTTGTGTTTGTTACATTAACTTTTCCGAATTATATTTTATAATAGACTAATTTTACTGTGTGTCCATTAAATAAATAAATACGAAAGTTGGATGGATGGATAGATTAATTATTGATTGGTAATTTAGGAGAAACAGAACAAACTCTAAATCTTCTTCGCGTTAGCCGTAGCATAAAACACAACATGCCTATAAAATGAAATAGGTACGTTTGTTGTACATTTTAAATTTAATAAAAAACCAATGAATTCATATTTTATTTAAATTAAATTTTGAATAAGTTTCTGTTAGCACCAAAAGTCAAATTTAAAGGCAATCCTATTTTATTTGGCTCACCCCTATCTTTCGGAGTATTTGCCATTTGGTTACGGTGCTTGCCTTTTATGCAACTTGGCACAACCGCGCCCATTAACGGGTTCAGTTTGAACCGTTATTTGCTTAGGTTTCGGTAAATAAAAGAATCTTTATAAGCTCGATGATACATTAGTCAATATTTTGACTAACCACTTTTTAAATACCGCATTCAAAAAGTTATCTCTTTATGACTTTTTGGAAGTAACCTAATTTAACATATAATTATTTAAAATGTTTTATACAAAAATGTATATATAATAATATAATATAATAAAATGAGTCAAAGAGTTAATTTTGGAGATGTCAATGTAAAAAAAAGTAATTGATATTTTAACTACTCTTATAATTTTGTCGTCCGTCTGTCAGTTTGTCCGAAGCGTAGCTCTGAGCTGAGACTCAGTATTACAAAGTAAAATTTCGCATGGATACTAAATAATAAACACTGTATATGCCACGTCGACAAAGTGGTATTTTCTCATCTATCCCACGGTGTTGTTGCACGGATGTTTCAGAAATATGGTGGGTTAGTGATCACAAATAATTCAAATAAGGGTTCTCTTTGTGAAATATGAAGTTAAAGTGCTGATTTTTATTACAGTCAAGCGTGAATTAAAGAGAAGTTGATAAAAGTAATAAGTAATAACTACTCGTACATGCATATGCGTCCATTGACAAATAAGGCTTGCTGCATTCACTCCCTGAATTTTGAACTCGATTCTTTGAACTAATTCTTTGAAAGAAAAACGAGTCGGAACTTTTATATCCAAAGAGACGATAAGAATTTATATGCTTTAGAAATTTTATAGCACTAGAACTCTATCTCTCAAGAATTCTTGCAGCAAACGAGATAAAATTTAGCTATTTTTAGCACAAAAAGTACCTATATGTACTGAAGAAATTGCATTGGTAAATTAAACATTCTTGGTCACGGCATCTTCTTGCAATTAGCTTGAATATTTAACAAGAAATCCAATACAAGCCCGACCTTAGTCGTATTTACTATTTATACTACAAGAATCTAATCCGTATCCGATGTACCTACCTAGTGAGAATTAGATTATAACACTTACCTATATAATTATCCCGTTATGCTTTACTTTTCATAAAATGTTTGTTGTCTATTTTAATAACTTACTTTGTTGTCAAAGAAAATTCCTCTTAAAAATATATAAACGACGATTTGTTAAAATTTTTGATAAATTTTATAATTTATTAATATAGTCTTATAATTTGACAGACAGAATCTTAAAATTTCCACTCCTTTTATGAGAAAGCTTAGTAACTCGAAACGCTTTTCGAATTTCATACAACGAAAGTAAATTGTTTAATGCCTTAACAGTTTGATTAATTTTGTGTAAAGTGTTCGAATTTACTTAAGGAATATTTATTACAGACTACCAATTTTTATTACTAGTACCAATTCAATTTGTTAAGACGCATTTGAAATAATAACATTTTAAATATGTCTATCTTTTTAAAACTATAAATATAAACTAAATATAGTATGCTGATTTTCATAGCTTTTAGTTATAAATAAATAACATGTTTTACTGTAGCAGGTAGAAAATTAAAATAAATTTATCAAAAAATATATTTTCCTTACATTTTGAATCGTAATTAAGGGTACCTTTCTGTCAGTTTCACTAAATTTTACGTCTGAAAATTGTACCTTAGGCATTTTAAGTCACCTTAACGAGTTACAAAGAAAAAGAATTCATTTTGTTGCATACGAAAATTAAATTGTGTCGAAAAAACGAAAACCTCTCTTGTTGAGTGCTAGTCGTTAATTAGTGCATAATTTTAAAAATAAATTAATAAATCTCTCTTTTCGTATTTTGCCGCGCATTTATTTTTGGTTCACGAGATTTCGAATACTTTACAGCATTCATGGCCACGGGAAAGACTACGGTTTTTGACGTCTCGGAGGTTTATAATATATAGGTATGTTACAGACAGGGCCTACCCAAGATTTACAAAAAAAAATGTGCAACAAGTCAAAAACTTCTATAAGCAACTGAGATTAACCCTGCAAATGTCACGTATTTTCGTACTTATGTAAGAGTATATAGGATTAAGCAAAGCTATTTTCTGTAATGGCTCATAACAATTATGTTGGCGCGTTGAGCGTGTTATATGGAAAGGCACAATTTATTTGTTGTGATGTCAATGTTAGGAACAGCGGGAAAACCATAATCGACTGGCTGAAGAGTCATTTTGTAAAAAGTCTGTATAAGAAACTTCATACAATTTATCTCCTATAGTTGAAGAAAGTCGAACATAATCTATTTTGAAAATTCGAGGAAAATTTCAATATAATTAAACTATCTAAATTAAAAAAAACAGTTTAACATTTTATAAAATTATAGTATAGTCGAAAAAAAAACAAAAATAAGATAATCGGTTAACTAAGAGACAAGAAAAAGGTTCCGACTGATCATGAAAAGCAATCATATAATGTTAAAAGGAGCCTGGAGTTTTATTTAAGGCTTTAAATTATAAAGACCATAAATATTGTTAAATCTATACATATAATAAAACTGTAGAAAAGTCGTTTTTGTACATCAAAAAAAAATTAGAAAAAAATAGCCAGGGTGTTAAAGGACAACCAATAGAACCCATTTCCAACATTTTTAGAATTTTTGTCTGTTTGTCGGTTTGTCGGTTTGTCTGTTTATTTATCCGGGCATCACGTAAAATGTACGAAAGCAATGTAGATAACTTTTATACACAACGATTGAACGTAACTTGAAGTAACATTTAGTTTTTGTTTCATTGCAATCGGTTCAGTCTATCAAAAGATATTTGAGTTTAAAGTGAAGAAGTAGCACCTGAGTGTAAATATGCGTGGCGCGTGCAGTTAGGAGGCTGCGAAAAATGCACAGGAGTTTTCCAATTTATTGTTACAAATAGATGATGGCACATACCCCGTACAAGAAGATGGAAAAGTTATTTTGATTGATAATGATTTGAATTGATGGTTCCACAGCTAATCTATACTAATATTATAAAGAAGTAAAGTTTGTGTGTTTGTTAAATTGTAAGGGGTAATCTCGGGATCTACTGAACCGATTTTAAAAATTCTTTCACCAATAGAAAGCCACATTATTGCCGAGTCTCATAGGTGATATAAAAAACCGAAAAATAAAAAGGCTTTTACGTGGTAGTCCGTTTTGCAAAGTGAATCGGAGAAAAAACGGTCGAATGAAAGCGTTTCTTACGAACGCTGCCTTAACTATGAAAGATATATTTTTGAGTTCTAGAGAAAAGATGTGGAGCTTGAAAATGCCTACAAAAAAGTCAACGACAGCTGCATATGTCTAACTTTTATATTTAAGTTACAAAAAGTAGTTTTTTTAATATTAGTATAGATCATTTAATTTTTAATATTAATAAAATACCTACGTATAACCCTCCTTTTGGCAGTTAGAAATTAAAACATAACACTCTGTACTAAAAAAGGATTATTAACATTATGCCCAACGAAGTGGGCACGGGTCAGCTAGTTTTAAAATAATATTATAAAAATAAGTCTTACTACATACGAAACTACTTACCTATGTAATCCATCAGGAGAAAACTTTTTGTATGGAAAAAAATATGAATGTGACATTACGTCTTTTTGAAAGATTAAGAATAAAAAATGTTCTTCGAAGATTTTTTTATAAACCACACCACGCCTTTTCACTACTATCTATGAATGCGTTTTAATATTAAATAAAAAAATACATACAGTTGGTAATACAAATGAAAATACCATACATGAAAGTTAAAATGTAGAGTTAAATTTATAACAGTAAAAACAAACGAATAGAATGTTCAACAAGTTCCTATTAGTTCTCTCATAATGATTACTGCAAAGCACTCGTTTAAAGGTCAAATGCAAAAATTATACAAATGTGTACGTAACAATGCCATCACACATATTGTTAGTATCCCATGTCTCGATAATTTGCACTTTTACCCTCTTTTCATAATACTTGCAATAAAATTATCATAGGAATGATGTCGTCAAGTCGTGATATTATGGACATGGATAGGTATAGTACACGCGTTATTATGTTTCGGGTGCAGAGTTAGTTTTATAGAGTTTTAAATGGATGTAGTTCCGGTTACAAAGCTTTTACTTTTAAGCAAAGATGAGTTATTTAAATACTTTTATATTACGAAATGTCAATTGTTTATTATAATAATTTAATTATGTACTACGTTATGTTATAGTTATCCACAAGAAGTTTGTAAATAGTAAATATTTAAATAAATAGTATATTACGAATACAACTAAGTGTTTTCCCTTTGATGAGGTATTACATCTTGACTGTGCGCAGTCATCACTATTTAATCAATCCTAGTCAGACCTTGATTGATAGCGCAATTGGTAGGATATAGGTAAGTAGGTACAGTCTAGCAGTTAATATATAAACAGTTATGTAAAACATTTCTGCTTTATATAAACTACATTACATTTACATTAAATTCCAAATTTAATCATTTGGATAAAGTTGTATTAAAGATATTATATTGCTATCTATATAAGATCAATGCAGGTTTGATATAATAATATAAGGGCGTTAAACAAGGATAATAGACATTGCTTATAACTTAGTTAATTTTGCTTTTGATTCAAACGTTAAGAAAAAGCGTCGCTTAATTGTTAATTATAATGTTATTCACAGACATAATTGTGTCTCATACTAATTTTGCCACCCTTTTTTTCCCCTGAGAGAGCTTAATTAAAAAAGCTTTTTCTTAGAAGTAACGTATGTAATCGTGAACATATTATTTTCTTAATTAAAGGCAACTTCTTAAGTGAACTGTGGCAAGTAAAGTACTCGTATATATAAAATTTAATCATTCAGAAGTCGTTAAAGGTTATTGAATAAATTATAGAGTGACTAATTGAGTATTAATTACTTCATCGATTAGTACATGAATTTCGAATTATTTATCCAGCCGCTTTAGCTTTGACTACTGAGTATTTATGTATCTTAATATTATTTTTTTATAAAATAATTTAAGAGGAAAAAAGCTATTACGAGATATTTCAATTTTTCAATTTCATTTCTGTCAAATTAAAAAAGAACCTTTTATTAATTTCTGTTATTATGGTACATTTTCTCATGTTTTACTGTAAAAAATGTCATGAATGATACTTGAGAATATATATTACAGTTTATTGGTTGTTTCATTTAATTTCACTTCAAAAACATTTTTAGGCTTAGGGCATTTTAATAATAAGATTTGGTACATGTTATAAAACGTCTGTATTTTTACATAATCAGGTCAAGTATAAAGTCGCTTTTCACATTTGTCTGTCTGTATAATCGCTAGCTCTTCCTAAATCACGCAACGGAATTTGTCAACCGTCAACATCGATTAAATATTATATTTTTGATATGTGTAATGTATATGTTATATTTACAGTATATTATAAAAAAATCAATGATTCGGAAGAATATATAATAGAAATTCAATTTCGAAAAAACCTACCTATTCAAAAAAATCGTGATGGCATATGCCATTTCTTACGATCAACCCACAGTTCGTATTTTTATATTAATGGAGCTTAACATTTTTATGTTTATGTTAAATGATATCGATTCGTTGTGTTTTGTGGCGCAGTTGAACTGGGAAGTTTTATTGCTATTTTTCTGGAATATGTTCAAAAAGGTCTCCTGAAAAGTCCAAGGCATTGTGAGTGTATTTCCGAAGGTACTCACAAAAATTATTCTCATATTATGTTTAAAACGTACTTAAGGACGTACTCGAGCGAAGCGACGACGGTGGGCCGCTAGCTAATATTAAAAAGATTTCTTTCAACATTCAATGACATTGAAAATAGAAGTTTATACAAATATTATTTTATAACATGAAAAGATATTTCTTGTGTCATTTGCAGAACCACTAAACTGTCGTGTTCAACAGGCTAAATAAAAACCCGTTGTTTTGCGAAAACCAAGACAATATTCCACGACTAGACAACAGATAGGGTTAAAATAAAAAGATCGTCTTTGCTATTTATGATAGTCTATTATAATTACCCGTCCGTGACACGCATTTACCTTTTATATAAATGAAATGTAACTAATAGTAATAGGGTTGTCATGTTGAAGGTATGATGACTAGAATGCTAGAAAAACCTTGTGAAGCCGGTTCGAATCCCGAGTCTTAAAAATCGTAAAGAAACCTACACGTCTGATAAAAAACAAGTTTCGAAAGACATTTTAAAGTCCGTGTCCAACAGTGAAGTGTTAAAAAGATCTGAATACAATGGTCATCATAAAAACACAGTAGAAAGTTGGCGACATCACATAGGTACTTGTACTTTTTAGGGCATACATTATCCCAGTATAAACTATGTCATTTAGTTAAAAATTGTAAGAGGTAAAGAAAAATAAAAATAAATTGTGTCAGAATCAACAACAGTCCTAACCTATGTCCTCATCATAAATCATAACAAAATGAAATTTGAAACATCATCATTAAGTATGAATCTATTACAACAAAGTAATCATAGTAATCTATTTATAAAAAAAGGAAAACCACTAATCTATTTATAAAAAAAGGAAAAGCGAATAGTCCCTCCTTTATTCAGCACGGATATTTTGTGTTTAATTTATCAATAAAAAATCCTGGAGACAGTTTTGTGTATAGGAAAATATTTCCATAATATACAGTACCTTTCTCAAGTCTGTTTTTGACCGAAATACATTTTTTCTGTCGCTACTCTTATACTTATTATTCAACAATTTCTGAAATTGACAGCACAAAAGGCATTAAAAAGCAGGCGATAAAAAGAAAAAAAAAATGATCGAGTTATTCAAGTATTTGTATGTAAATATTTCATATCTAGATAACAACTGCTTTTGTACAATTCCCGCTTGAGTGACACATGTGATATCGAACGGAATAAAATTTAACGAGTACAATTGTATTAAAATTGCTATTACGCACTTATATTTGTTATTTATTTAGGTACATGGTAAAAAATTGCTTCTATTATAGGGCAGCATCTTTACGTAATATACCTAAAACAAAGTTGCATCCCGCTGCCTGTATATTTAGATCTCTTAAACTACACAAAATAATTTGATGCGGTTTTGGTCAATAGACAAAGCGATTAAGTATACTAATCGTTAAAACCTATCACTTTGTAAACGAGTAAGTAAGTACGTCATTTTTACTTTTATTATACTTTATTTGTACTGGTTTTTGTATCCTGTGATTATAATAATCTGAAACACGCGAAAAAAACTTTGTTTAAATAAATACAACACACTAAAATACCTCGAACTATTTTAATAATTTAAAGTAAGTAAAGTTTTTTGGTCTCTTTAAAATAATCATTTTTATCAATACAGAGGCCGAGCTTATAGTTTTTAGAAACTTTGTCTGTCCGTTTGGGAAAACCAAAGAGAATGTAAAGGAGTTGGGAAAACGTCACGAGAAAAGCACTGGATAGATTTTGATGATATTTGACATGATGATATCTGGTTATTCTTATTCACATTATAGGATACTCATCTCGGAGAAATCTATACTAACCGTTAAAATGTACTGAGGGACGAACTTGACGCGAGCCGACCGAGGGTGAGGTTCTAGAATAAGAACTATATAAATAGATAAAACATAGGACCTTCTTTAAAAACTTCTACAAGTAGGTCTTCTGAATTGTTTATAGTATGGAGGAAAACTTGGTATTTGTCTAGTCTTGAATTGTATTCTCATGTTTAATATTGAGCTTTCTATTTAGAGTAATCCTTTTACAAAAGTAAACGATATTATTTTGAATTAATTTGGTGGTGAAAATTACAAGTATGCGCGTAACGTTTTGATCGTATACAAAGCAAGTCTTTGATGGTTCGCTTATTAAAATTGTACATTGCTTAGAGATATTACGTATATATATTGTAAATACAGGTACGTTTACATAAATATGTTAACTATGTACTATAGCAGAATCATTAATAAATTGTACGTTGTAGTTTCATAAATAAAATTCTTCTCAATTGTTGTGCATAAATAGATATCAGTAAAATTTATGTTGCACCTTTATAGTTATAGGTACATTTAAAATATAGTTTTTGGACAATTGTCCAAAATATTATTTGACTATATAATTTAATAAAAATAAGTAAAATCTATTAAAATTTTTTATTCACTAAACTGTTCTCAAAATTAGTCGAATAGGTAGGTTATATCATTATTTTTGAGCAATATGTTTTTGTATTAGTTGTCTATAAATATTCTCAACTAAAAATTTCTCTTTGGTCAATGTTACTGCCATCACTGTTAAATAATATTTTTACTAAGAATAAGATTACAATGTATCACAATTCAAAAAAAAAGTAAAATGTTTACTTCTACGTGCTTCTACTAAGACTGTAGTTGTACAGTACTGAAAATTATGGATTTTAAAATATCAATAACTCTTATAGAGTAGATACCTTTGTTGTAAGCAACGGCTTGTACGAAAATAAGGTTTTATAGCAACATCTTTCATGTGAACGGGTAATGTTTGTTTTTATTTGCCTAATGACAACTTTAATGCAACTAGTCGCAAGAAATACAACAGTTACAGATCCCATTTTCGTATTTCGACAGAGTAGAACTACGAGTATAGGAAAACCACTAACTAAACCTTATAAGTTCCCTCTTTAATGTACAGCTCTATTTATATAAGGTATTGTCGTGTTTTGAACAAGACTATGAGTCCCTTGTGTGTACTAGCTGTGGATTAATAATGTCGTATTATGTAAATGGGATATGATTAAATTATATCGTATTGCTTTCATATATAGATTATTTATTTTCATTGAGAATGATATTTTGTAACTATCAAAAATGTTACGCATGTGTCGCTGAAAATGTCCGTTTGCTGAATTTTCCCTGCCGGTGTTATGACCGGTGCGGAGGATTATGTACAGAAATAGGGCAGAGATCCGTGATGACTAAGAGTGGACCTTATTCTAATAAGGTCCACTATTGGCACAGTGTACATACCACGTATGTGCCTTCTTCTCTTCTTCTAATATGTATATAAAAATCTCGTGTCACAGTGTTTGTTTTTAAACAACTCCGAGGCGGCTTGACCGATTTTTATGATTTTTTTGTGTAATTTTTGTAAGTCAGAGAATACATCGAAGGCTATTTTTATTCCCCTAGGAGATAAGAGTGACTAAATTTTCAACCTTCTACCATCAACCTCTATTTTTTTTTAATGATTAGAACGCGGGCGGAGCCGTGGGAAATGCTTGTTGGGACATTATTATAACAGCGCCATCTAGTTCCAACTACCAACTGAGCCAAACGTGTCGTCAAGTGTATTATTATATATCATCGGTCAGGTCATTAGTCAGTAGTTTACATTGAAAACAAAACATTTACCATTCTTTTAATGTTGCCATTTACAACTTTTATGCATAGGTAGTAGTAGTAGTAGTAGTAAGGAAAAAAACTTTCTCAAAAAATAGCCAATAGAAGCGAAGTTACGACGTTATAGTATTATGTTTCCTTCTTCATTAAAATTAAAAAACAACATTTAGTTTGCAGGGAAAAGCGCGAAAAACACATTTGAATACTTTTTTCAATGAAATTTTAGGAGGCTCTACATAGAAAATATTTAAAATATTGTTTAATGTTTCTATTTTTTCAATATGGCGAAATGGCAAAATGACGTTAGTTAAAGATATAATTATTATTTAATCAATTCGATTCAATTCTTTTGTTCAGTGGTTTCTAGATTTGGATTCAGTTGGGCACAATTTACTTCGCCAATGTCGCGAATTATGTAAGGGTTGTTAACTGAGAAGATTAATAATGACATCGGTTGACAGATTCAAAATAATTGAAGTTAGTGACGGACTTTTATAGCCCGTCTCTGAAAGGAATATTATATAAGTTGTCTACGAGTAATAAATTGGTAAATATAGATTTAAATTTCAATTTTTCAGTTTAGTTTAAATATTTTACTTTTTAGCTTAACTTAGCCTTATGCTATCACTTTGTGATAAAATTAAATATTTGAATCATTTACAAGAAAGAAAGTTCTGTATATTAGGACATTCTTACACACAGTGCCATCTAGTACCGTGGTAAGCTACGAGGCTTGTGTTACGGCTACCAGTTGATACAATACGTATATATAACTTTAAATACATGATATATGTTATAAATATAACTGGAGTACAAAAATACGTAATCGACAAACCAATGCTGCCAGCGAGACTCGAACCCGCGACCGTTAGCACAGTAAGTAGAGTCACTAGTCACTACCAATTGAGCCAAACCTGCCGCCTTTGTGTTAATACTTACAGGTACTTGGTACTAGGTAGGTATATTTAGGTAGAGCAGCCAGTGAACATAAAAGTGTAATGCGTTACGATATTTATTTTATTATTCTTAATGTTGCAATATTAAATTTTATATAAAGACTAGTAATTCCCTCGGGCTCCGCCCGCTTTGTAATCACTATTAAAAATAGGGATTAGTGGTAGAAGGATATTTTTTAGGAGTTTTATAAGACTATTTTTTGGTTCCAAATCATAAAAAAGTAAAGAATAAAAATTTGGTCTAAGGAAGAAACAAAATATCTATAGAGGGCTACTTTTATCAACTAGGGGAATAAACATAGCCTACGATTTATTCTCAAACTTACCAAATATACACAAAAAAATCATAAAATTCGGAGGAGTTCGATAACAAACACTGTGACACGAGAATTTTTTATATTAGATTGCGAGAATAAAATTTGATGATATGAATATGAGCAATTCAACGATGTCACGAAAGGAAACTGCAACGTGCAGTTTTCAGTGTTCACTTTAAACTGGTACAAAAAGTGACATGACAAAAATATGACAAACGCTTATATCTCTGTCGCCTCCGCTGACAAGTTTTATACAAAATATACTCGTAACTGTAATATTCGTAGAACTATGAATGTGTAATATAATACAAAATGGGTCAACATATTTTATTTCAATTCGCTAAACAACTGTATATGTCGTCTATTGCTTCTTTGAAGTCGTGATGTATGCTCTAAAAACGGGACTTATACAAGATTTTGTAAATTTATTTTGATTACAGCGCGTAGAGACAAATTTCCTAAAAGTGGATTTACATTATAATTTATAATCGTATGATATTTCGCATTTGACTTCTTCTCATTATGTACATGTTATGTTAATAAAAGTAGCTTTAACTGAACTAAGTATAACTTTGATTATTATTTTTGTGACTTAAAAGCTGAGTATTACATACATAACGAAATCTGCACCCAAAAAGGGTTAAATTAACTTAGTTGAAGCTTTTGTAGTAGCACAATAATCAATATACAAGTATTATGTGCTTTATAGAAAAAAAAATTAAGAAGCACTTACATAGTCGATTTTAGGTAAGTTTCTAATACGATCCATATATAAAATTATTTATAGTAAATAATATATTCGTATACACGTTTAACGTCCCACTGCTGGGCACGGGCCTCCTTTCAATACGTTATACGAGGCGTATCAGGTTATAGTCCACCACGCTTGTCAAGTGCTGGTTGGCGGACTTCACATGTCTTTCGAAATTTTGCTAGGTTCTTTCAGACATGCAGGTTTCCTATCGATGTTTTTCTTCAACCTAAGATAAGTGGAAATGATTATCCAAGCATGTGCGTTACAACTGGTCTACCACTGCCTCTATATAATAATATGATCTAATTACCATCATCGGACTGTCACGTACTATGGCTATGTATAACAGTCTCTAGTCAAAACCAAAGCACGTACACTAAGGTGCAAAACTGTCCCAACCATACATGAAATTCTTATTTTTCGTAAAAAAAGAAGTGAAATAATTATTCAAAACTTTAACTATATTTTTACAATAGCAGACATGACACAAAGTAAGAAAATGAAAAATTAAATTGTTACATCTCTATTATGTATTCATAAACACAAAATAATATTGGGACACTTTTGCACCGCTTTGGAAAAAATAAAAATTCGAAGCTGTAATGTTTAGTCGGAAGACCTTTTGCTATCATCACTTCTGCCAATCTCTTCGGCATACTTCTAACAAGTTTTAAGCAATAGTCAAGAGAAATTTTATGTTGTTCTCGTACTCGTTTCCATAAAATATTGACATCAGTCAACCATCATCAGATGGTGGTGAGTCATAATCCCTTAGTAAAGTCCTATTCAAGTCTATCCTTAAATTTTTATGGCTTTAAGGTCTGTGCTCAGTGCAGGCTATTGTAGCACTTCAAATTTTGGCTTATTCAACCAATTCGAACTAATTTTTTCGAGAGTGCTTGAAGTCTTTATTGTGTTGAAAAAGTACTTTTTTTCAGTTAGCGGCATATTTTTGATAGTTTCTGTCAAATTTGTATCTTTAATATTGAGATACAATTCTTTTTTCATTATGTCGTTAAATCTTCTAACAGATCCAGTTCTGTCAGCCACGCAGCTTAAAATTTTGACATTTTCACCTCCATGGTTCTCTGTTTGTATGAAATCTTTTACATTCTTCTTCTCTTCGTCCCTCTAACAATTCCATTGCCTTCCGTCTGTAGAGTATCTGTTAATCTTTGTTTTACACGACTCCAATCACCGGCTGTCCACGACTAATACTTCTTCACAAACTTAAGACGAGCTTTTAGTTTTTTTTTCGACAGTAAAAGCTTCTTCTTTTTCACTATACGGCTCTAAAGCCAGCCGAATATAAAGTCCATTGCTCTATTCACTTACTTACTATTTGACTCGTATCTCTGCGAACTAATACTGATGCATTTAAGGCCGATTTTGCTTCTCCCGCAGTCAGGTGTCTCATCACTCGTTGAGTACCGGTCGAGTATATGATAAAGACCTCAAGTACTCGCGAAAAAATTGGTTCGAATTGGTTGAATAAACAAAAATTTGAAGTGCTACAGTAGCCTGCACTGAGCACAGAGTTTAAAGCCATAAAAAATTTAAGGATAGACTTGAATAGGACTTTACTAAGAGATTATGACTTACCACCATCTGATAATGGTTGACTGATGTCAATATTTTATGGAAACGAGTACGAGAACAACATAAAATTTCTCTTGACTATTGCTTAAAACTTGTTAGAAGTATGCCGAAGAGATTGGCAGAAGTGATGAGAGCAAAAGGTCTTCCGACTAAACATTACAGCTTCGAATTTTTATTTTTTCCAAAGCGGTGCAAAAGTGTCCCAATATTATTTTGTGTTTATGAATACATAATAGAGATGTAACAATTTAATTTTTCATTTTCTTACTTTGTGTCATGTCTGCTATTGTAAAAATATAGTTAAAGTTTTGAATAATTATTTCACTTCTTTTTTTTACGAAAAATACGAATTTCATGTATGGTTGGGACAGTTTTGCACCTAAGTATATATTCAATAATTATAATATCGTTAACCACTCCACAATACTATTAGCCTAAGATAATACAATGCTGTTCATATTGTACGAATAATCGCTTTCAGAGCCACGTACTGATTAGATAATTGCGCGATAACAAAGTTGTATTTCATAAAGGTACGTACTAAAAGTACTTGTATTTATTGTCCTTGAGTTCAACTTTTAGAAGTCTGGAAGTGTGTTGATATGTTTTGCCTACATTTAAACATCAAGCGCGGATCTGGATTGAAATAAATAAAACAGAAACGATAAAAAATATAAATATTATAAATTTCATTTAATATTAAATGCCATAAATTTCCTTTTCATAATATCTTTGAAGTATATTTTCTTTTTATAATTATGTGTACGCACAGTACTAGATAGATGTTATTTTCTGTGTACTACTTATTATTTTATAGGGTCAAATAAACAATCAAAATTCTATTTTGGCACGTGAACTTTCAGTGCGGTATTGCAACAAGCCACTGGATTATCCGCTACGCGATATTAGCACCACAGCGGCAAATCGCTCTTACAATATATTTATGTTTCAAACGGAAACTGTAATGATACTGCTTACAAAATAAATAAAATATATATCAAAATGTACAATATAATAATACTATAAATATGTATATAACGTAATAAATTTAACATACAAAGTTATCAATATTTAGGCAAACTGTTAACTCAGAAAGTTCTCTAAATCTTTATTGATATAATATATTTTCAATAAGAAAAAAATAAACAATTTTCATTTAACTTTCCTTGCAAAGTGCGAACAAGTTTTATCTACTTCAGAACTTCTATTAAATATAATTTACATACAATTCAAGTTCGAGGCAACTTCTCCCCGCCGGGTGATCATACGTGTTACGTTAAGCGACCCAAATTAACTTACTGGCACACTTCGTGCCGACAATATTGTCGTAATTATGTCGCTTGAATATAATTTAAAAGCACAGATCAAATAGTTAATGAATATTTTCGAATTTCGATGTTCTGTTCCGTTAAAACTATAAAAATAAGTACCTTTTTAGTTGCAAAATAATATATTTTTTCGTTTTCATATATCATGAAGTAACTATGTAGTAAAGTATATTATGTAGTTTATGAAAAATAATACAATTTTCTTTTTTAATAAATTATTACTTATCTTATTATCAGAACATCTGAAATATTATCAGGTTTAAGACGGTCGTTTTTCATATAAAATATGATTTGATTGAGGTCAATTAGTCATTCAGATTCGGGTGTTATGCATATGGCAGATTCGATCAGGTGCTTAGAGTGCGCGTCCGGTCGTATTGTTTCGCTGGCCGGCAATCAGCATCGAGGAGCTTGATTGAAAGCTCTGCCATTTACTGATTGTACCGTACCTACGAGTTTATTTGTGGCTGTACTGGTAAAGTTAGGCGCTAAATATTGCATGAAGTATACTTTGTTACAAAGGAATACTCGTATATTATGGATAGAAATAATAGAGTATCTAATTTTATTTTATGATGTATATTTGTATAACACAGAAACTCTTTTTAGTATGCTTAGCTTCTTCTCGATAGTGAAAGCACCGATAGTAAGTTATTACTGTTCGAGACTATAATTTTTTTTATTTGATAAGTATTATTATATTTTTTATTTTTTGGTTATGAAACAAAGCACTAGCCTTTATTTCTTTTTTTAAACAAATTAGAATCAATCAGTCAGTGCGATGGTGCACTATGTAGAGCTAATTCTCCAATCCCTTTCCTTTTACCTATTCAACCGCAAATCCCATCTTAATCTTTGGTAGAGACAGTTTGTATCATGAGAGTGGGTGTATCTATTTTACATTCAATATTTAGAGAGTGTGGATAATTATTTCGTCTTTACTATTATTAAAAAAAATATTTTTGTATGTTTAGAATGAGTAAAATAAAAATACGAACCGTTTGGATGAAGTTTGGTATGCACGTTGCTTGAGACCCTAGAAAGGACATAAGATGGTTTTCATCTTTGATATAATATTAATATATATATTGTATATATTCATATTCTATGACACTAACCGTTAAAACCTACCGGGATGAACCCAAGTGAAGCGAGGGTGAGTCGTAGTTGTCGTAGGTAGTTAAAAAATCAGACATATTTACTATGATAATAAAAGAATTTTCTCAATGTATAGTGTATAAAAACTGTTAAGTTTTTAAAAAATGTCCATTGTCCATACTACGATAGTTGGTCTATGATAACAAATTATATTTTTTTTCATACATATTATAAATGTTTATTTATATTATTAAATATATCACATGTAACACAGTCTATTATATTTTCATTTGTTACAAGGATGTGTATAGAAGATACCGAGACCCAAATAGTGCTAATAAAAATATGCAGGTGCTCTGGTGTCCTAAATTTATGGAGCACCGAGCAACTTGAATTAGGTCATGTCGATCATTTCTCTTTACATCGTGACTATGACATGAAACACAAAATTATATTAACTATACATCCTGACTATGTGCACATAGAAATTTCATATTAAATTTTCTCTACTCTATAATATCAATAATAATTAAAGATTCATTTTAAACTCCGCTCGCATACTAGTAAGGCAATAAATAATAAGTATAAAGAATATTATTATTCGAATCTTTTAGTAAATTTTCATTAAATTTGTTTCATTCACTGTAGACATTTTGTAACTAATAAATGGACACATTACAAAGTAAGAACAAATAATAAATATATGATAAAGATCATTACTGTCCTCAGTTATCGAATTTTACTTAAATTATAAACAAATAATGTCTTTACTAGTTCAGGAAGTACATTACTTAAGTGAACTGCGAAGTTTCATTCTATTTCTATAGACTATCCAATGAACGGAACTCGATTTACGGTTCAACGTTTCAGCACTAAAACAGCCAGTAGTCGTTTTTATTAATACTTTATTGACAATTCAATAAAATTTTAATAGTTTTCAACTGATTTATATTGAAACATGTGTTGCATGTTAATGAAATCAATAAAGTGTTCTTTGTTTTATGTTCAACATATGGTATTAGAATAAACTATTAAACGTTATTAATTAAAATGTGTAAAGGGCTTTACAATGCTTACAACATTCGTCATAGTACTCACGTGCACTAAACTTTGCTTAAGATGAGTGTATGAAAGCAATCCAATATTTAAATCACACATCACATAATACTAAACATAATATTCTAATTAGAACGAAGTGGGGCGTATATTTTCTTTACCTTTGTGCATCACCCACCATTATTATTAAGGTGATTTCCGTTGGGTGTGGAAGCGCATACATGAGCTTTTAGAGACGCTTTTATGTTAAAATCACTAATATTTATCATTATTATCGTTATATCTCGCTATCTTATCTCTTCTAATCCAACGACATAATTTTTTTAATATATAAATAAATAAATATATAGGAGCATTATTATGAAATTTGCAGTCTAGTTCCGTGGTAAGCTACGAAGCTCGTGCTATAGGTATGTCCTAGATATGTACATTGATTATAGAATATTGACTTAATTATGTTTTTGTTTGTTTCAGGACTATCGTTTAATTTCTTTATTTTCTTCATTATCTCAACCATGGTAAGTAACAATCCCATGGCAACCTATCGCTTTTTAAACTTTTTATCACATTTTGTTTAATACTTTATATAAACATATGTAATTATGTATGTACGAGTATATTATAGTACATACCATAAAAAAGTGGTAAATATAATTAGTTTCTCAAAGAAACAATCACAACTTCAGCAGGGCTAGAGACTTTAAACCTATTTTTTTTTTTTTTTTTGAACCGATTTCCCCAAAAAGGGTTCTGGGACCTTTTTTGCAGTTTTTTATTTGTGCTAACGAATTTTTGAAACCTGAAGGGTTTTTTGATTATTTACATTATTTGATTATTTCGTTTTTATATTTACACAGGTAGAGATGACCTTTATTTATTATCTATTTTCATTTCACTCTTAATTTTATAACATTTAGTGCTAGGATACAACCATTAAATCTATATATAAGTAAATACTACTTCAGAGAAGGCGTTAATCGCTACTATAATTCTATGGTATACATGCTAGTTTTTACTTATACTATCGGTATTATTCTATTTGGTTCTTATAATTATTCTTATCATTTATAATATTTACTAGTTTTATTGTACAATATTAGTGCTATGTTGTTATAAAAATATAATGCAAAATTGCGTGTTGTTAAGTACAGTTCTGTTTAGAATGACTGATGGCTTTTCCGATATATTTTGCTTAAATAGTAAATTTACAGAGTAATTATACTTAAGTATACTTATTCAAAATGTATAAGACATATATTACATACAATATATGCGTATACTTTGTTTCATGCTATTACTTATATACTAATTTCGTACTGACTTGATTTTTTTTTTTTTTTTTTTTTTTTTAATTATTATTATTATAATGCTTTTTTTTTTTTTTGCAGTACGTTTTTTACCTATTCTATTAATATTACTCTATTTGGTTTTTATAAGTGTGTGTAAGAATTGTGAATGGAAAGTATGGTGTGGTGAATGATGGATGATAATGCAGTTTTTGTATAGGTGTGTTAGTTGTCTTATCTTTTTGCTTTTTCGACTATTGCGACTGGACTTAAGTATCTTACTTCCTGAATATCTTCATGATATTCTGCGCTATTTTGAGTCTGAAGCTAATATTTCACACTAACAATAGGCGACACTTGACCTCGCAAGGGCGTCCCACTTGTGCCTCACAGGGCATACAGTGTCGAAGGCATTGTGGTTGGTTACTTGCATCTTCGCGTGTTGGCAATTTTTGCAGTTTGGCTGTTCTCCTGCCATTTTACTGGGGCACTGATCCATCATGTGTGGACCTGCGCAGTGACTGCACAGGTCGATGGTTTCAGTGCACCATTTTTTCCCGTGCCCGAATCCCAAGCACCTCGAACACTGTACTAGTGGGGACAGGTCGAACACCGGCACTCGGTACATGTCCACATAAAGCTTTCCTGCGGTTTTGAGTCTCTTCCACACCAGTGGAGAGACTTGCAAAACTACGTGGTTTTCTTGAGTGTTCCGGGCTTTTCGTTTGTGTCGGATTTTCACCCTATACTCGTCGTCGGGTATATCATGTACCAGGTCGTTATTTTGCACTTTAATGGCTTGTATTAGTTCTTCGTCTAGGATACTTTTATTTACATTTCTTATTATAAGTAGCGGGTCTTTATTAGTCTTCTCCTCTATTCTGAACTTCTCTTTTTGTAAAACTGTCTTCATTGTGTCATAAGCCTCTCTGCTTTCTGTTCCAATCAATATCCTCTGGTCTTTAATTTTTCTAAATTTTGATATCTGTAATCCGGATTCTTTGGCTTTAAGTACTTTTCTAACTTTTTGGACCACATCTTCACTGGTGTCTATTTCGTTTACCGTACCTACTAAGAGGCAGAGGGTAGACTTAGGTCGTTCTGTTGCTGCTATTTGTGCATATGTCTTCTGTGTTGGCTCTTGTGATAGGTTGTCGGGTTCATCTCTAGGTCTAGTCTTTAAACCTATTATATTATGTTACGATTTTACTAATCTTTGCTAGAATTACTCGTAAATTCATCATACTCGTAAGTTTCATTATCGTAGAGGGGCGAAGAAATAACTCCCCAAGTTTGCACAATTATTATAATAGTTTTATAAATACCTATTATATAATTAGTAAAATAATCTCCTAAATCCTTACTTCCTTACTAATTAATATTGTAAATGCGAAAGTAACTCTGTCTGTCTGACTGTCTGTCTGTCTGTCGCGCTTTCACGTCAAAAGTACTGAACCTATTAAAATGAAATTTGGCACACTGATAGTCTAGAGCCTGAGAAAGGATATACGCTACTTTTGAAGGCGAAAAAAGGGTTGTAAGGGTTTGAAATAGGGGATAAGATTTTGTATGGAATTTACATCATTTTTAAAGCTAGAAGTTGGATACTTAATTTGTTAGGTTTTTGATTAGATATAAATAAATAAGACATTCAAAGTTTGTAAAAATGTTGTACTAAAGGGGGTACCTAGGGGGTGAACCCGACGAATAAACTTACTTTTTATTTTGTCTTAAATTGATAGTAGGTTGATCATTAGTAAACAATATAGTTTTTCTTAGCTCGAAACGTCTACAACTTTTCTTGTAGGTTTCTCGATATCAATTGAGGAGGTCTCACTCCTCCATGTCCAATATAGTTTAAAAGTTGTCATGTTCAAGCAATGCTTGAAAGTTAAGACTTCAGACTTACAGAACTTCTTTTAACACAGATCTGCTGCATCCACACCAAAGTTTGTTTGAAAAATTTAAATTCTATTTTAAGCCTTCGAAATGTTCGAATATTTTAGATATTCAGAGCCAGACTAGTTTAGAGAAGTCAATTAATTGAATTTAAGAAAATATTATAAGTACAAACAAAAATTTGCAAATTATACTTATCTAACTAGCCTAACTAAACTAACCTTAGCTACGCTCCTATTTAGCCTTAGGATTTTACAAATAGTAGCCTATGTATTATTTCACCTCTTAGTTTACATGTGTGGTGTAAACTCACATAAAATTTTGGCGATCCTTATTTTTAGAATGAGTTTTCAGCCCTTTTTTAACGTCCCACTGCTGGCTCTATTCAATGAGAGGGGGACGAGGCAATAGTCCACCACGCTGGCCAAGCATTGGGGGGCGGTAAAAAATAGCAGAAGTATGAGATCCGGGATTTGAACCCATTACGCTCGGTTTCTCAAGCGAGGGCTGTACCTGTACCACTGTGCTACCACTTCCTACATATTATTTAACCTATTTATTATTAAATAGGTATGTGTAGTTGCGTTGTTACCTCTTTAAATTTATGTACAAATATTTTTGCATTTTCATGCTTGGTGATCAGTATGCTATGTGACATGTTTATGTGAGACGTTTCACGTTATGAAGAAACAGTAAATAATCGTAGCAAAACTTTAAAGTACATTCCTAATGCTCAACCTAAACCACCAGCTTCGATTGAGTTTCAACATTAAAATCGGCAGACCCTACTATTAATTCCAATTCAATAAACCATGAGTTCTCTTAAGATACAAACGATAACTAGATCGACCGACGATTTACAGAAATGGTAGTAAAATACAGAAGCTATTAAAAGTAATGTTTATTAGGTTGGTAAAATATCTTTGATAATTAAAATCTATTTAGTTCGATTACAATTATAATATAATTTTACCTACGTAATGGTGATTGTATACCTTGCAAATTGATATATTTATATATAGCTAATGACTCGCCCTCGCTTCGCTTCGCTTCGGAGAACAGCGCATTTAAATTGAGTACGCTCGTTCAATGTAGAACTTGTTGTCAAATACATACTACTTACATATAAAACTCTTTATCAGAATAATACAACATGAGATAAATAATTTTACAGAATGCTTTAAACTATTGTTAGTTCAAAGTAACAAAAACAAATCAAATATAGACCAATACAACCCGACTGCATTATTAGCAATGTAAGCATAAGAACGTAGGATTATAATTAAAAGACTAAGTATGTAGTATGACATATATACATTATAAATAATAATAATATGTTGGGAAGTTATTACAACAGCACCATCTAGTTCCGTGGTAAGCTACGAAGCTTGTTTTACGGATACCAGATAGTTGATATACTACACATATAATTTTAAATACATGCATATTATCAATATAAACACTCATGACTGGAGTACAACCATTCGTGCTCAACAAATGAATGCCCCCAGCGGGACTCGAACTCGCGACATATATAGACATACATACATGTACATTGTACAATATATAGTAGGACTCGCATGTCTTAACTATTTTCTTTATCCTGACTCTCTATTTCCAGGATAAGAAAATTGTTTTATTTTATAAATAAGAAAAATGCTTTTCAAATACTGCAACAAGCACAAGTTTCATAAAAATTATGTGTTTTATTATTATTAAGAATCAGCATTCATGCCTATCAAACCTGATGAATAAAAACTTGCTAAATTTCAAAAAAATTCGAAATTTAATAATTAATATGATAAAAATAATTAATAACCAATAATTTAATTTATATCGAACATTTTCCAATATTGCTATTCTCACAAATAAATTAACGATAAGATTGGTGGCCAAAAATTCTAATTAATTATAAAACGTTTTAATCAATCCCTTTCGCGATAGGCGAAATTAATACGAGCTTCGAAAGCTTCTGGATCCTACGAGTAAGACAGTACAAAGTCATTAATTGTACTTTCAACGGAATGCTAAAATATTAAATTGAACTCGATAACTAACTAAAATACTAAATATGTAGCTTTGATTATAAATAAGTAATTAACTGATGCCTCAAAATACTTAAATTTATAATATGCCACATTAAAAAAAACCTTTTGAAGCCAGAAAAAGCGTAGGTAACAGATTTCAGCAGTTTATTGTTTTAAATTTGAATATTTAGGATCATTTTGTTTATAAAACCCTGTTAATACAGAGTATGTTGTCAATAGGGGTAGGAGGTATATTTACCGATAAGATCTACTCGACTACACGATTACACGTGAATGAATATTGATGGTCAAAGCTTAATGATCAACTCAATCAGCGATAACTTTTGAGATAAAATTTTGTGTAGATCAGAAATTTCAAATTTCATTATTACTCTGTAACAGGTCTATTTAAATTGTGCAAAGGTTTTGCTAAATAAGATTTATTTTTGATTGCTACGGCCTTTTCATAAAAAAATTCTTGAGTGTGTTTTAAAGATATTTTGTATAAAACGACTATAAATTTTGAGTGTTCACTTGTTATTAATATCTTTATATTTTATAAGTCATTAAAGTACAATTAAAATACAGTTCTTAGTTAATAGTGTACTTCAAAATTACAATTTACTCCTATGAATGTTGAGTCTCACTAGTTGGGCGTTTAAGAAACTTAGAGGGTATCAACTAAGTACGAAATCGAAAATGTCCCCTCAAAGACAAGTTTCAGAATTCATATAGAGACGATGGGCGTGCTAGGAATTCCATGTTATACCTATCTAACGGAAATATATTTTCACGTCGTATTCAAACGAGAGAAGACAATATCTTCTATACAAATAATAAAATTGTAACTTGCTCGAATTTATAGAAAATTGAATATTTTGGCAATTCGAATGAAAATAGTCATTATTAACGATACACAATTACAATTACATGATTGTAGTGTAAAATATATTATTGGACTGAAGATGTGTCAAATAAACAGGTCTGTATCGACCGATCTTGTTGTTTCACTTCAGTTGTCCGGGTCAACATATAGGATCCTTTTTACTGCAGGAGAATATCTCATATCTGATAAATCTTTAATTAATACTTAAACAGCATCTAGAACGAAACCGAGAGTGAGTGAGCGGAGCGAGAGTTAGTCTCTAGTGCATGAAAATGGATGGAAACGCAAACCTTAACTTTCATAAAAAATAATTTAATATACATAAACACTTCATTTCTTTTTAGAATAATATTACGTATGTATGTAAATGGAGTTGTTCTAATCTCAAAGATCCTAATCTACGTACGTAATCAATTACTGGAGCTCAATCTCATAGCTTTAGGTCATGTGTTCAATTATCGCTTGTAGATTGTTTTGCTTATGATACAGGAAAAAATATAATGCTACTTTTGCCGTACATTATTTGTCTGTTCTCTTATAAGAAAGATAATTAAAATTCTCCCGCTACCACATAATTATTCTACTATTTATGTTTATAGAAAAAATAGGTAATGCAGGTAGCATTATTTTTATTCTTAAACTATCAAAATCATACCTAGAAAGACAGGTTTAGCAACAAGCCCAATTTCAGTAGTGAGAAATTAGTACGATTTGTGATATAACTTCCAAGCTTCGTGTCAAGGCCGCTGTACGTCGTTGCTATCGATGGGTGCTGCGTAGTGCGGTTGAGTGACATTTGGTATACCGCATGGAGATTAGAAACCAGGAGAACCAAGGCCCTACAATGTAGTGTCTCAGAAATATTGTCAAACCAAGGAGGCGCTGCGATCGCTATGTTGTCTCAATGCCTAACTTCACGTTGTCACAATAGTGACAGTACTCATAAATAGCTAACTTGACAGATACTACTTATTGACGGCAGCGCGCTATAAACTCTACAAATTTTCAGAGACAGACGGGTAATGCTTTAGTATGAAGCGTTGGTTCTCCTGTATCTAACCTCCATGGTATACCGGTTGAGTGACATTTATTAATGTCAAATGTTTATGAAGGGTACAGGGACAAAACAAGGAATGGCAGATAAAATTCATAAATGTTGAAAAGTATGGGAACCAATGATATTCTAATAGACAGATATGTTATACGCTCACTAAACAACCGAAAAAAGTGTTCCGCGCAGCACACATACACACTTTTCATTCAAAAAACATGTCAAAATGATAGAAAGGGGATAGTCGATAAAATCAATAAGAAAAAAAGAGACAGCTAGTGTTGTCAATTGCGCGTCAATGTAAACAAACATTAGTCTAGCGACCGATGACATATCAGAATATTAGGCAAATAATTGAAATATATTAATAAATCGAAGTATACTGCGTTCTTACATGTGGTATGAGATCCCTTGTGTTTTATTAACTTTGGTATCATAATTGGTGCATTTCCTAAATACACAGGATGGCATTTTTTTTAATTTTGTAGCAGCGTACCACTCGTCGCCATGCGTGACACAGACTAAAGGCAATACGTCCCAATTAGGACGTTTTCGAGTCTTCACGATTGCGCGCTCACAACATATCTATTGTTAGAATATCATTGATGGGAATATTTAGATTTTGCCACGTATTATAGATTGCAATGTTAATTAAAAAAAAATTGTGACATCCCTTGTTTTGCCCCTGTTATACCCTTCATATAATTACTGTTATATCGTTTTGTTGAGTTTTGCGGTTCTGTTGTTATTTTTGTTTTGTTATTTAACTGTTTTTTTCGGGATTGAAAAATGTTCGGGATAAATATTACGTGAATGTTCTTGTCTTCAGCCCTTTTCAACGTCCCACTGCTGGGCATGAGCCTCCCTCAGTACGGGGGTGATCAGGCCATAGTCCACCGCGCTGGCCTAGTGAGCTTTCACGATCTGTCAAAATAATACACAGTACACTCGCCTATCGTAATGCCTATGGAAACTAGTGCCACCATTAAGCCGACGTACCCCCATTACTGTTGTTGCTAGATCTTCTTTAGACCGTGATTAAAATATCATAATGATATTTCACTTAGAATTCCCTTTTTCTTTTTGGACATGTAAAGGTTTATAAGTTTCATAGACAATATTATCGCTGAAAGATTTATATGGAAAAAGGTTTAGTTGTTGCCAAGCCGGCTTGATTTTGGTAGAGATACTGATTATTTCTTTAAGGTGTCTCTGGAATAAACTCTACTGTACGTTTTATTATATAATAAAAACTCTTTAATTAACGTAAATATTTAAATACATTTGAATATATAAAATCAATCGTCAATAATATAGACATATTCGTACAAAGGCCATAAATATCAGCGGAAGTTCCAGACGACGGATTGTCGGTCATAGCGCGAAGTCAATATTTGCCTATTTCCGAAGCCATAGCTTTGACACTTGTTGCATATTATGACATGTTTTGGCAAACTTGTTGCTGTAGTTCGTATACTAAATAAGATACTGGTCTATAATTAAAATGTAATAATTTAAAATTTTCGTTTAAAATTCTTTAAGAATTGAGTTTTTAGAAGATTTGTGAAAATTCGATAGCTAAACTTGCTCTTTCTTACTTCCCGAAGTTTCGAATACTCACAAATAAATTCTATATTCATAATCTTAATAAACTTCAATTTTCTTTCTTAAAAATTTTAGTTCGCAAGTTTTCTATTCTTAAACATAAAATCTTTTTGCATCTGGAATTCCTTGAAAGCTAACACGTAAGTAAAGATTTTAAAATTTCAAAAACAATGAATATTCTTACTGTGCCTACAGCATAACAAATATCAATATGTGTAAAATATTGCACATATTCGTAAAAATAATGAGCATAATTTTTTAGACTTATTAATTTACAATACTACAATCGTAATAAAAAGTACCTAAATACGCACGCGAGCGAAACAGGTTAAAGTGTTATTAATCGAATAAAGTAAATTATATTTCATATCAAATTAATTTCTTATATCGGTTTTATGTCTCTGAACGTAAAATGTATGTAATATTTATTTTATTAATACATTACTCATAACAAGAGTGATGTACTAATGTTATAAACTTTTGTATAAAAGCTCCCAATATATTTCAACATGAAAAAGGCTTATCTAGAGTAATTTATTGTACTTTTACAAAAGATGGTATATAGTTAACCTGTGAACCATTAGATTTTATAATGGATAGGTTGAAACTTCAATAATTTATTGGGAAAGTTTTAGATGGATTTTAGTAAGCGAATGTCTATTGGGGCTAAATAAACTTTACTATTCAATCAAAGCCATCTGGCACCCTGATTTTTGATATACCATATAACGCAGTTAGTGAACTTTACATTATAATCACCAAATATTTGCATTTAGGTTTTTTAAGCCCTGTTAGGGCAGTGATAGTCTAATAACGCGTTTGTTTGCGGAACCGAGGGCAACGGGTTCAAATCCCGGGTCTCGCACCTGTGATATTTTCCTGTGCGAATCATGTCTAACATGATTACCACTTGTCTTACGGTGAATGAAAACATCGTGAGGAAACCAGCATGTCTGATTTTTAAAAGACATGTGAATTCCGCCAACCCGCAATTGACCAGCCTGATGCCTATTGCCTAATCTTCCTCGTATTGAAGATATGTCGGGAAGGGACATGCCTATCAGCCGGAGGTAAAAAAGGTCTAAATACGAAATCCAATTAATCGAAAATAGTTCCATGCTTAATAAAAAAAATATCACTGGCGTATTTCATTGGTAGCCCAGCGGTAACCCGCTCGCTTGGATAACCGAGTGAGGCGGGTTCAAATCCGGGTCGCGCACCTCTGATATTTTCATGTGCGAATCATTTCTATCATGATTACCACTTGTCTTACGGTGAAGGAAAACATCGTGAGGAAACCTGCATGTCTGAGAAAACCTAGCAAGTTTTCGAAAGACATGTGAAGTCCGTCAACACGCCGTAGGCTAGCGCGGTGGACTATGGCCTGATCCCCCTCAAACTGAGGGAGGCCCGTGCCCAGCAATGGGACATTAAAAGGGCTGAAAAGAACAAACAACAAACAAGTATTTCATTGTTAATCTATGCAAAGGGCAAACATACTTATTATACCTTTTTTAGGGATCCATACTTAAAAAATTAAAATAGATTTTTTATAATTGGGCCATGTCTGTTTGCCGTATTTGATTAAGATCATAGTGGGAGTTTTAAAAAGTACTTATGTAAAAATAGGTTGTGTGATCCTGTATGTATATAATATGAATAATGTATATATAGCGACGTATGGAATATTGGTTCATAGTTCTGGCTTTTAAGAGTGTATAATCTCCACAAGGCCGCCCGCTATTATCTTTTTTCGATGTGATGTGTAGGGGCGATGTGGGCTGTCAATTATGTAATATTGTGTAATAGAAGTAGCTGCTCATCGCTGATGGATTTACTTGTAAAATTCCCAAGATAGTATAATTTCATATTTTACATGAATTGTTATGTATAAGGGAAAGAATTGTTTTTAACAGCGGAACAATATGGCTGTCTCAACGTAATCGATCACGTGAATGTTACATTGTGTTTATTATTAACCGATATTTATAACATAAAAAGAAGGTAATGATTGATCATATTCTTTTATACAATACCTTTACAAATTCGAAAAACCTTAACAATAGCTCTTAAGAGGAAATCTTTATATTCGGCACAACATCTGTCATTAATATAATGCCAGGTAGGCATATTTAACTTTGATATAAAGATTACTATTTAGTACACGTAGGTACATAATGCCAAGATAATTCTGATAAAATAGTTGAAAATGAACTTAATTATTAGACTTTTAATAGGTATGCACTTTTGAGTCGTCAATTTAAAGATACCTACACAATGAACCTAGTCGGTGAGTCGGTCGGTAGAAGCAACGGTGATAAGGAAAATGTAGATTTAAATACAATATTGTGCAGATACTTCTTGAACAAGATGACAAACATTATATACATGAAATTGACAAAATACTTTTTGACTTGAAAGATAAAAGAAATCGTAATATTTATTTTAACAGTTTATATGAAAATGTATTAAGTGCTTTGATTTTCACTTAACTTTATCGAATATATAAATTAAGCTACGAATAAAAAACTTATGGATGAACCACAGGCAATTTGCTGACGATATTCAAAGAGCATAAAATGTACTCGGTCCCGTACCATGTAGGAGCATTACATCATTTCACTCGATTGAACACATTCCTCTGACATATCTAGACTGAAATAAAACATGAATGACAAATCGTCGGATACATGAACTTTGGCATACGGAGATTTCACAATAGACTTTTGCAAAACGATTTTTCATTGTTCTCCCCAATTATCGCGCGGTTTCGACCGACGTCATTTCAGCTCTAACAATCTCATTTAAATGTAACGACGTTACTTTTATTCAGGTATGTTGTGATGATCTTACCGTATTTTGAAATGGATAAAATCTAAGGAGCTATTTTCCCAACCCAAATTACACGCTTTATTTAGTTTATGGTGTTAAAATGGGGAATGGGGAGTTTGGGGATACTTAGTAGGTGTTATATGGAAGCGCAGATTAAGTGACGACGCTTGCTGCTGATACCTTTATAACAGGAAATATGTATAAACAAGTGTTTCAAAATATTTATAGGTAGGTACTTTATATTTAGTTATTTTTAACTAGCTAAAAATGTTTATGTACTTATCAAATGATTGACTGCCACTGTCGAGATAATGCTCAGTGTACAGCATCGGTAATATCAAATGTTATTTTAATTAATTTGAATATTTATTAACCTACTTATTTTTGTAATATTTTCATACCCTTGGAAAAGTGCCGGTGAAAAATGTTATATTATTTTTCTTTTTTTTTAAGTTGCCCTCTAAACAAAGCAGTTTTTGGTAACATAAAAAGTTGAAGGTATAAATAGAACAATGTTTGCCCCAGTTTGTTAAAATACGTAATTCTGTATGTGGCTCCTCGAGGACAAAGCATCTTATAAACAGTGGAGCTTGTCGAGTCCTGAGCAAATATAGTTCTAAGAGATCCTCTAAATGAAGTGAGACCTCACTTGGCGCTAATGGCGCATGAGAAAACGACACATGGAAATCTGGTTAGTTCTCCTAATTAATTCGTAAAATATATTTTTCGTACAAGGTGGTTACGTAAATAAAAGCATTTTAGTTAATCATTTTATATTCTTACTAGCGATTACCCCTCGCTTCGCATGGGCTCGTCCCTAGGTGTGTTTTATCAGTTAGTAAAGTTATATAGATAGACTATATGATATATATTTATAATGTTTATAAATGCATAGTATGCTGCTTAGGTAGTGTAGTCGAAGCCGTGGCGGAAACAGAAAGACTCATTCTAGAAAGAAAGAGAAAGAAGAAAAGAGTCTTTTTGTTTAGTAAGCCTCAGTACAAGCCCTCTTGTTGGAGAGTTGGCATTGTCTAACCCCATGCCTCGAAGAGCATGAAAAGCTGGTTAGTTCTACGCCATAACTTTTGTGCGCGTACACGAATGATGAGATCAGCCACCGTGGCTGGAATCGGTAGGAAAGATAATATTACATACATTGGTAATAACTAGGAATGAAATAATCTCCCGCGGTAAAAAGTAGCAAATATCCCTCTCCAGCCCTCCATCAATCTGCAATCAAAAAATCACGCCAATCCGTCACTCTGTTTCGACTTGACAAACAAATATACGAACTTAATATACCATTGACAATTTAACAAAATTTTATTAAATTAAAAACTTTTATAATTAACTGATTAAGCCCTTCGAACATTTTGAAAGATAATGGAATATGTATCATTTAAGAAAACATAATATTTTCAAAGGTTATTTCTAACAAATTATTTACTTATAATTTATATCGTTTCTATTGTTTCAGATGTGGTGGGCTATCTGGTGTGCCGTCGTTGTTGCGGGAGGCGCGTGTGTAGAGGCTGCGCCGTCGTCAAGTGCGCTCGCGCCAGCCATCGACTGGGCGCAGATAGAGTCTTCCGCACCTGACGACGTAAGTATTATTCAACATTTAGAATTATTATTCGTGAATTAGTGATTTGTCATAGTTATTCGGACAAATGCATGATACTATTTTTTCAACTTAACACGGTCTACAGTGAATAAAGTGTTTCGTACATGACTCATTAGCTCAAAACAAACTCAAATCAATAATTTTGATTATCCTATAAGGCGATCATAATTATTTAAGCGATAATAATTAACAATAATAAGCTACGAGTTTTTTTTTTCATTTCCTTCTTTCCTTCTGCTCGTTTCGTACCAAGTCATGGAACATGCATTGCATCGGGAGTTGTAGGGTGAATTTATTTTCTCTGTTTATGCGACCTTCAAACCAAAATTATGTATGGTATTATAATGTTACCTCATTTAAGAGGTGCCCATCTAAGACTACTATAACAGCAACAGAACCAACGATAAAATTATTGAAGCATCATAAGGTTTAACTACATAGTCCATTATACTCCCTAATATCATTTTAGGAGCTCAATTTATAAAGTCACGTGCAACTTTGATGAGCACACTTAGCTCTGGAATTTGCATAGCGATTTCCATCACATTTTCTTCTCGCATATTTTTTTAAATACCTATATTATTTTTAAATATCTAATGATAAAGTGAAAACTTCATACATATCATATCTAAATGTATATGGAATCTTTTACATTACTTACAAGAAAACATTTATTTTTAAATTTATGGAGAAATATAATTTCTTACAAGAGTAGTTATTGTTAATCGTTATAATATCCATTGCATGCGTTTGACAGACGCGTGATTAGGAATGGAATGGAAGGATCTTTGACCTTCTCTCTGCCCAAAGGTTGCCTGAAAGAGACCACTCATTTAGCGCTAAGGCCTCCTGTTGCTCTATATTTCTTTTTTCATCTAAGTCAATGAAAATGGTGTGCAATAGATAATATTTTTAATTTACGAGTATTTATTCAAAAATATATAACAGTGATATAATTCGTAGGATTCTTTCGGCTACGCCGTATCACCAATGGGTGGGCGCTACGCTGCCGGCTCTCCGTGGTTCTATCTACTCGCTGAAGTTCCTCGCGATTCTCAGGTAATTTGTACATCACATAACTTTATAATTTATGACATATACCTATACATATCGTATAGGTATATGTCATAAATTAGATGACATGATTTTATTGTACATAGAGGCTATAGAATTCATTAAGTAATTCCAACTTACACGTAGTAAATTAGAGAAGATACATAATACTCTATGATATATAACAAATGTGCTGCATAATACATTGTCAAACTTCTAACAAAGTTTTCTTCAGTACTGCTGTTGTATAATATTATGATGAATAGAATTGTAGAGCGAAAACTTTTCAAGTTAATGCTCAGAAATATTTGTCAGTAACATTTTTATTCGTCTAGTTAAAGTGATTATACGTAATACTTATTAAGTAGAAGTACTTTTATGTTTAATTTTTAATTATCTTACGTCAAAGGAAAATTAACTCCCCTAATTAGTATAAGTGAAGTAAAGTTGAAAAGTAAACTCGATACTTTGCCCTCTGTCAATTATTTTTCTTAAAAAGTACTGGTACCTATACAAAGCATTTTAAGTTTTACTGATTGTGACTGAATTGTGTCAAACACCCAAATATTAAGCAACTTTTTTATTAACATAACTTATCTTTTAGTTTTTACATTTTTAACAATATGTTATTTATACAAAAAGCTATTCAAATGCCCCAGAGCCGCAAGCGTCAGCTTGAAAATATATATCTTGATATTTGTATACCAGCAGCTAGTATACGTGAAATTAAAACTTGCCCACGTCCTTTGCAAAGGCGAGCATTAATTTTGACTGTAGGATGACGCATATATTCTGCATTAAATTTTCTGAAATAGTACCGTTAAAATACATTTTGGAGTATCTGTTAGTAACAAATGAGATGTACAACTATACAAAGGTTACGAGTAATGAGGGTATGGCTCGTTCACGAAGAACTCTTTCCCTATCGGTGAATCCTGCGGTGGAACTGCTGCAACGAGAGGCCTACAATAACTATCTTGAAAGACAAGCGCATGCAAACCGTGATTTTCTTAACTGCGTGGGAAAAAGAGGTTAGAATCAAAAGTACATAATTAGTCAAACACATATTAATGTGCTTTATATTTTCTAATATAATTATTAGCTGTTCAATACAATATCATTCTCTCATCATCAATATTACGCATGGTCATATGGGACGGTAGTCAAAGTGAATCTGTATCACAATGTTTCACGGCAATTTTCAACTTATGCATGTTATAATGTGTTCAATGTATTATGAATAGATAACGAATATTGCATGTGTTTTAAATAATATAGAAATTTTGTAACCATTTTCCTCGTTTCTCTCTTTCCTTTTATGGCTTATTTACATAGAATCGAATACTGATTTACATTATTTAGTAAACATTAATATACAATCGAATTTTCTTTTCTATTCCTAGATCCTTGGAACAACCCGGAATGCAAATTTTAACGATGAATTTCATACTTCAGAAGATAGTCAACTCTTGCCGTCCTACGTCGACTAATCATAAATTATTGTTGAATTGTGAAATATGTTATGTTGTAGTTTTACAAGCACTTGGATTTCTTAGTTTTTAAAACAAGTATGTTATGAAAAATATTAATAAATACCTAAGAAAATATTATTGTGTTTTAACATATAGACCTATAATGACGGGATTAAATTATATATATGAAATACATCGAATTATAATTACTATACAATAAAAATCTCTCTCTGCTATGACACAGCAAAAAACAATTTTTTTCTGTTCCGTGGTATAGATATTTAATGAGAATTCTTTATACACCTGAGATTGAAGGTTAGCTTTTTGTATGAAAAGTATGCTCGAAATGATCACATAAAAATATATGGTTGGTGTCCAGATATCGCTCAACAAAGCGTGAAGTTGATATAATGAATAATGGGGGCGTAGTGTGACTTTATTTCGAGCAATTAAAAATTAAAATTACTAAAGAAAAATAATGTGTATTTTATTAGAAAAAAGGCGATATTAAATATTTTTTATAATTCGGGGAGGCTCAGGAAATATTGACAAATTAATGCTGAAAAGTTGGAATTTTTTTAAGAAAATCAATAATACATAATTTAAATATGCAAAAAGTACAAAATATATTTCAGTTACTGTAACTTTGTTACTTTCTTTTAACTTATTCTTTAAATTCGGTGTAGTTACTTATATATAAGTATATAATCATTTTTATGTTAGCTGCTTGCATATATTAAAAGAAGATAAATAATTAATTAATGTTCTATATATATATATACCTACTTTATATTTATGGGACTAATTAATAACTATGGGAAAAGGGCCAGAACGAGCGACTGAAGCGTCGCATGCCTATGCTGTCAATCGACATGCCTATGTCGGTACTGCGACACAAGCTGAGCCTAGAGAAAGAACGGAAGATCAATGCCCAGCGAGCTTTGGCTAACCGAAATTTCCTAAATGACATTGGTAAACGAGGTACTAGAAGTCAAGTTAACTATCACTTATATGCTATAACAATCTCTCCTTCTATAATTTCGTCTAACAGATTTTATCATCAGAAAAATGATGAAAAACATTTTCATTTTTCATAATTTGGCATGACAATTTTTGTTTGATTTACTTAATGAGACTTACTTATTCCAGGCAGAATTATTATTAGTTGCTTCTTTAGAAATATAATTAATATTTACTTTTATATTTCAGGATTCATCGTAAGCCCATCTGTAGAAAAGGAAAAATATTAAAATATACACATTTTTCCTCTCCGCGTAAACAATTTGTAACCTGAACCTGATTAAAATAGCATTTGGTGGTTTGAATGGCGCTTGTAATTTAAAAATTTAACTATGTAAAATAACTTTAAGGATAATTTTATGAGTCCTACATTTTAATGTTATTTCATTATAATGTTTAACCTTATATGATATTTATTGATTTGAGCCTATATTACATAATTTTTAATAATTAGTACATCACATCATAGTGTTATTTTTTTTTTAATAAAATTTATTTGAGTCACTTGTAGTTTTATTTATAAATCCTGGTAGATATTAGTATTGATTAATTTCATGAAAACATTTAAAAAAGAACCTTTTTTAAAATATAAATTGAAATAATGAATTCTATTAAAAATATTATAATACGTCATATAAATAAGAGTTACGACAAGTTATATTATTATTGTTATAGGTAAGTATATTGTTATAATTCTATTGTGTGTAAATATAGTACTGTCGATTAATTAGCTTCTTGTTCCAAGGAAAGGGAGTCAACACAATTTAATAAACATAAACAATTTTCCGAACTCAGCGTCATAGCCGATTGTTTTTCTTAGTATAAGTATTCCTTATAAATTAATGCATTTTTGAAGACATTTATAATTAAATAAATCATTTAAACACAATGTATTAATACATGTACATATGTTTATTTTACGTAATAATAAAAAACCTGTCACGCAATTTCTAGTTAATTAGCTGTATTGGTTTCCAAAGCCAATTAACCGCTTTGATCGTTACTTTTGACATCCAATCAATGTGTTACGAATGATTTTTTAAACAAAAGTCAAAAACTAGTTAAAATTAAAGATATAACGAAGCCCTTTTGTATAAATGTGTTAGCCATAAATAAAAATATTTTTTGTACCGTTTAAAATTAAAAAAAAAATGTTACAAAATGTTTGGATTTCGCTAAAAGCAGAGTTGTTTAAAGATAAAAGGGCCATATGAAAAAAATTAATGCTATTATATATTGTTTTAGAATTTGGCGGACTTGCGCGAGGTTCGTCCGAGGCCAAAACGCAAGATGCCGTCGCTGTCCATTAACAACCCTATGGAAGTGCTCCGCCAACGACTTTTACTCGAAGTGGCCCGGAAGCAGATGCGCGAAGCGAACCAGCGACAGGCGGTCGCCAATCGAGTCTTCCTGCAAAATGTTGGAAAACGAGGTATTTGTTCAAATTTTGTATTATTATATACGTGTACGCATAATTATTTTATTTAAAAACTTTAAAGTTGTGAGTAACTTCTAACTAAATCGCTATATTCAATACTAATATTATTGTAGAACCGTTTATATAACGTAAGCTACCTATATATTGAAATATGCCAGTAAATTAAAACTTCAGCCCTCACTCTTTTTGCAAACGTTAATTACTTATAATAAGTCATTAAATCAACCTTAACTTAGTCTTCATTTTCAAAACTTTGTAAAGTATCTTTTTATTTTACGTTTGACGAGGGAAAATGATTACTTTTATTATTCTAAATTAAAAATATTTAGAAACAAATTATTACTTCTTTAAAAAGATTCATTTTTATTTACTCACAGGTTTTTGGGCTAATTCAGCTCCAACGCGCTACGACAACTAAAGAATACAGAAAACCGTTTTTTATTTACGCGTTTTCTCCGGCTGGCAATAAGACGATACGACTACTACTACCACTACATTTCTGAATTGAAATATTAGTATAAATGAAATACTTAAATACTCGAATTCATTATTATTTTAAGTCATGATACACAAGTAGTTAAATTAGACGCTAAGCTTTATTTAAGCAAAATCTTGTAGTAATTAAGATGCGAAAAATTGACGACTTCATTGTCCTAGTCACCATTTTTGTAATCTTGAAATTCATTTCAAAATGGTTTCAGAAATACTAGAATTAATTGAATTCACCGTCCTTATTTAAGTTTTCATTACGTAAAGTCAACTTTTTAAATGTCTTTACGAGTTTGTCAGAGTTGAATGCTAACCAGCTCATCATTCACTCTTACGAATTCGAATACGGTATAGTAGTTGATATTTTATATCATTCATAGTTTTTTTATTAAGAAATTCAATGTTACTGTAGTTGTATCTATATTATTTGTGCCAAAGTACATTTACTAAAATAAATCCATATATTACCACTGCTGTTAAATATTATTCGAAGCTACTACTATATAATATTAGAAGAGATGTAATTATATATAAAACAAACTATCCACCTTTAGCTTTATTTTACTTATAGATATATGTATAGAGTAGCTAATACATGTTAATGTGTATTTATTCAATTGATCTCTTTAGCTACGTAGGCAAATGTAATAGTCTATGCCATTGAAATATGAATTACGTTCAATAAAAACGTTAAAGTATTGTTTTTGGTTTTATTTTCTAACATATTTAACATATTATATGACATGTTATGTCATATAATGTTGAGAAGCTATGAGTATAAGTATGATACCGTACATTGCGTTGTTACGTTAGCTTCTTAAAGTATGCCTTTGATGGGACGCCTTATAACACGACTAAAACAATCTCTTTAGTTTCTTCTCATCATTTTCGAGACAAAGATTCAAGATAATGTTATAATTTAAATGCATGCAAAAGTATGGCTTATTGTGGCTTATTTGTCTAAAGTATGCTGTAATGGGATCTTGGTGGAAATTTTTATAAGTGTTACTAATTAGATCATTTTACTCTTTTCAGAAAATCAAATCTTTAATATAATTAAACGGGTGACTCTTAATTCGTTATCAATCAAAATACACCCTCCAAATATCGATTAAATAATAGGGTTCCAGTTTTTCGTCGTCATCAAATTGGAATGCTGCAATAAAGAACTCAATCAACTTTTGACTAAGGGCTCTCTTTGACGGCATTAATTAGGTTTTTTAGAATCAACGCACACTACCGATCTGTTTCGTACATACATAATATGTATCAGTAAACACTGAGCTTCGTAATAATACTATAGTCTAAGTTTTAAGAAGACTATTATTATTTCAAATTTTATTTGGGGCATTCTAAAGAGTATAAATTAATATAAACAAATCTAATTCTTAAGAGTAATGGTCTACTTAGTTAATAACATTTTTTTTTTGTTTTTTTTTTATTTTCACTTTTGGTTTTATATTTTCGATTTGATTTTTCGTACTTAGTATTGACTAATAGACTAAATGTTTACATGGTTTTTAAACTATACGGTTTTTAGATTTAATTTTGATGAAGCAGAATGGAAACAAATCGCTAATATATTTTATAAAAGTAATTCAAGCGTATAACGCTCGGTACAGTAAAATACGAGATAGCCCGGTGACACTTAACTATTGAAAGTGAAATAGCTAACATCTTGTAACAGTGAACAATAAAAATGCAGGGCATGAGTTGCAACCGTACTTCAATCAATCACGTTAATGTTATTAGTTCATTTGGTAATATTGCCAGCTAATTTGACGCACAGTTGCTTAATAGTTATTGTCAGTTATTAATAACTTGTTAAAAAATAAGAAATAAAATTTTTAGTCTATCTACGTAAAAACATTAAAATCATCAAAATGTCAGTTAGGAGTTCTTATCGCTTATCGTCGATATATGGTTGAGTGTCTAAATGGCGCCGCCTAATGCAGCAAATAGTCCAGAAATTATATACCCCAGTATACATATGATGGTAGGTAGTTATTGCATGAGGGCCAATAAACAACATCTTCCCAAGTACAGTCATAATAAGAGAATAAAATTGCAAGTAACAACATTTTCTGTTAAGCTTAAACTCGTTTTTAGATTTAAGCACGCTGCTTTCTTTAATCTTTATTTCAGTTTAAACATATCCGTTAAAAGACGATATAACTCAAATGTTGACAGTAAATTTAATTATCTTCTTCGTTTTATGTTTGGGAAGTAAACTATTATAGAAGAGTCTAACTTTATATTTCTAGGAAAACCCTTTTTTTATATAACCAATTAATGTATAGTAAAAGGAATGAACTTAATTTAGGTATTACGGTATACTTTATTGCCATTCCATAGTTTCTTACAAAATATGTTAAAGCAAATCGACATTCATGTAGAGTTAATGTCTTAATTTGCTGTTTTAGGACTATATTCCTAGTAATATGATGATATTTTATCCATTTTCTAGATTTTCCTCTTAATGCCTTTGTATTTATTTTTAATGTTAGTTTATCTCCAAGCTTGCCACTTTAAATGTAAAAAAAAAAACAGAGAAATTATAGAAGCGTTCACGAAAGGACATTGATTTTCCTTATCTGTACTACGGACTCGGTAATCATCATCACAATCACTATCATCATCATCATTTAACAAAGTCCTTCGCCGCGTTTGTATGTCTGTCTGTTCGCTTTATACTCAAAAATACACAAAACAGCATGAAAATCGTTGCAGTAGACTGATTTTCATGCTGTTTTCACCAACGGATAGAATGGTTTTCCAGGAAGGTTTTGGTATATAATTTGTCAAGTGTTTGTATATATTGGCTAAAATATAATGATATATGTTGGAGGTGTCGGAAAGAAATACGCCGCCTGGGAGCTTTCAACGAAAAGGCTGCCTTGACCCTTTGAGATATAACAAAATGATGTACCTACTTATGGTGGTATTGTGTATCTTACGTAGGTCTACAAAAATCCGCGACGGCATATGTCTATCTCTTAAGGATATCATACTATATTCATTTTAATACTTAAAAAATGATAATTGGAAAGCTGCGTGAATGATAATTTACACAAATACGGTATTAATCCTTAACATTTTAAATAAGTTAGAGGCTTTAAGCATTTCATGCACATCATTTTACTAAGATTAAAACTCCTAAAAATTCAAGCGCAACGTCTTGCCTAGTTCGTTACAATATGCTTTTGTAATATATTTCTAATAGTTCTGATTCAGATTTCATATTAAGAAGTCTCTTTAACTTGAACAAAGTTGAAAATATATCTGACATTCTTATTTTTTAATAAAAACATGGCGATAATATTATAAATCTGAAAGATGGTTTGTGTTTAATATACGAGGAAGAAAATCGAGTAGTGTAAAATTTAAATAATTGTATTAATTACATAAGGTACATCGTTTTAATTTTCCCTAGAAATCAGTAGGTACGTTCGCACCATAATTTAAAGTGATTCCGTCAGGGGATTTCGTCTTATTTGGAATAGGAAGATATCTAGTGTTCATTAACAAAATTGAAATGGAATAAAATAAAGGCTTAAGCGTATTTTTAGAAATTGATATATATGTATACACAAAGTAATTTTTTTGAGTTATTAAATTGTTTCAAGATTACTTATTTTGAAAAATCTTTTTTTTTTATTTCTGGAATCTAAAATATCAGTAATATTTTGATTTTTATTTTATCATAAGGGATTCCTTAAATTTTTTATTTCAATATAAGTATTTATTAATATTTCTTCATTTTTTTATTATTATTTGGAGATTTAATAGCAAGATTAAAGGTATTCGCCTTGCGTTTGCGATGCCGTAGCCGGTAAGTGATCTCCGACTTGAGAAAGTTAATTTTGCCTATAAAAAGATCCAAGCAGGTACGTCCTATCCTAGATGTTTAATGTCAAAATTCCTAAATAATTTACTAACGTATAATTTTTACGTATGAAAATTAGTTTATCATTCATTTAAAAAAAAAACATGCATGTATGCATTTCGCTGACTAGCTATTGACTATTTAAAACATAATGGCGTCGGCCTTACTGCGGGACTATCTTAATTATTGTACTTATATACTACCAAAATAGCTATTAATTATATAAAATATTTCAAACTCTTAGGTAGTACGCTGTCAAACTGCAATTAGGTAATACAATTTAGTATATTAGTATTACATAGCTAATGCTATGCTTCACTCGTCTCAGGACGGCGCTACGTCTACGGCAGTGATAATTAAGGTGATTTAATTTAAAGCGGCACGCCGAGAGCCACATGATTTCATTACTCACTCTCCGACACGTTTTCGTCACTTAAGGCGCCATCAGCTGTTCATAAAATGGTTTTTAAAGCTCTACATTTTTTGCTCCTTGTAGCTTTTAGTTAAATAAGTGCGTGTACGAAGTTCCTTTTGATAAGCTTCAATATGTATTTATGATAATATTCGTTACTAAGTGCTAAGGGTCACTATGGAAATGATTCATTGACGTATTTTAACGTCCGCCATATTCGATTAAAAATCAAACGTTTATTGCTAGGCCAAATCGTAAATTGGCAAGTGAAAAAGTTAGTGTTTTAGTTTAAGTATGTTTATTATTCATCTATGGTATTTATCTCTACAAAAATAAGTCATTATGAAAAATATTGGAGCTTCGCATTGTTTTTTTCGTTTTTTATTCGCTTTACATGAAGGTTTATTTGTAACTCTAGTTTAAGTCTACAAAATCAAATAACTCAAATGAATGTTCTGATGACAAGAAACTAAAATGAAAGAACATTATGCTGCAACCAAGACTGTCTCCCACGAGGCCCTCCTCAAGGATGTGTATCACCGTCTACGGACATGAAACTTTGCATTTCATCGTATTTTAATTGGTTAACGTGACCTTCAAATTGCCATTTAATTTTTTTTATTTTTAAATACACAATACATTGAAAATTAGAATGTGGATGCTACACACAATGCTAAAGAAGGATTTATAAATATATTACATTCAGCCCTTTTTAACGTCCAACTGCTGGGAGGCCCGTGCGCCTCTCTTCAATACGAGGAGCAGGCCATAGTCCACCTCGCTGGCACAGTGTGGCCTGAAATACCTACATGTTTATATGGGTTCAAACTTGTTTCAGTCAAACATACGTTAATTTTATTAACTCAATTTTTAAAAATTTGAAGACAAATCATCCCAGGGGTAGACAAACACAGGGAAAGGAAGTAAAAGGATTCCATTTTCGCATTACGGAATCCTAAAACTATAGGATTTGGGAGCGTAGCCTTACCCAAATTAGATTAATATTAATAATAGACGTAGAATGTAAGCAGAATTTTACACCATCTGTGCTAATAGAAGAGGATTTAATCAAGTCATGTTCCGCACAAATTGTATGAAAACAGACAAATCTTAGGTTAATAAAATAGTTTAACATTAATAAAACGTAATTACATAGAAGAAATAGAACTTTTGGGCAAACGATATTCAACTACTGGTCTCGTATGAAAAAATACCTGGGACTCATGGCGCCTTAAATGAATATAATATATTTAGGTATTTATGAACCCATCCACATTTCAAATTATTTAAATTATTTTTTTACCAAATTTTAAAGATATTTTTATAGCATTATGATTTTCTTGTAACAATAATCATTATTGATATAACAAAAAACAAAACCCGACTTCAAAACTAAACAACTAAAAAGTAGAAAATAATACTTTTAAGAACTTAGTTAATTTTGGCGTCGGTGCCAGCCGGGACAGACAGATTTATCTTGCCTTTCCTTTATGTTTACAAATTGATAGATTAATCGAATATGTATCTAAGGTTATTTTGCTTTGGCTACAACATACTAAAAGAAAGAACGAACATTTAAAGGTAGTTAATAAATAGAAATTAATAATAACTCTGCTATTTTTATTATAAATAATTTCAGGCAATCTCAGGTTTCTTTGAGTAACTTTTCTTATTGATGTAAAGGAGCGACTTTCCACCAGTGAATTCCTTTTTTAAAGAAGTTTAATTAAATTTTTTGTTTATTAGTAAGTAAAGGTAATGTCTATAAATAAAAAAAAGGGGAAAAATCTAGTAAATATGTATGACATGACGCAATATGAATTTTCTAGATAAGAACGAGTATATTCCTTATTATAATACTTGTATGTTGGTAAACTATTAGATTCCAGATTAAATAAAAACGCTTAATATTTATAGATAACTAACCTTTCCCGCGGCTACGCTCGCATTCTAAAGGCTGGAAACCAAATCCTTACGCCCTTCCGCTCGTCTTGCACGCGGTGATCATTATTTTGTTGCGAAGTTATGTTAAAAGTATGATATCTCGTAAGATATTCATTGAAATCAAATGATGCCAAAAGCAATTTTGTTTAAAATTAAATACTAGTGATGAATAACTTATTTATTTAGATAAGGATTAATATCATATTTATTAAACACTTTCGCAAATAATGCATTATCTTAAAACAAATTTGATTACCATAACAAAAGGTTAAAGCGAGTCAACCTTAAAATCTAGACATATGCTATCGCGGACGTTTTTTAGAACTTTTAAAAGGGGAACAATTCCGTCATACATGATTTTTATATAACTTTAACCGTTTACGCAGCACACGCAACAAAAGCTCTCAAAAGGAATATTTTTCTCCCGTTTTTGCAACATTTTTCATTTATGTTCCGCTCCGAATGGTCGTAGCGTAATGTAATATAGCCTTATAGCCTTCCTCGACAAACGGACTATCCAACACAAAAACAAACAGACAAACAAACAAACTCTTCAGCTTTATATAGTATAGACTAGTTTCCCTCGCTTCGCTCTAGTGCATCCCTAAACATGTGTTACAGCTAGATTCATAAAAAGATCTTTTTAAGAAGAATTCTGGTTTCATACATAACATTGTTTTCATACGACTTTATAGTTTAACTATCATGCTAAACATTATAAATTATTGCATTGGTAGTTGGTACCAATTATTTTTGCCTACTAAAGAAACAAATTATGAATTGTTGAACTTTAACGTCACGTTCCTCCGTTTTTCGAACCAATTTGAATGGATTTTTTATGTAGGGTCTTGTCTTGTCAAATTAAATCTTGAATATCGAGTGCTTTAGTTATCTATAATGAAAATCTAAATCTTATCCACTTAAGTTACTTTGCATTCCGTAACACTTAATAAACTTTCCTATAGTAATTACCTACTTATTTATGAAAAACAAGATTTCTATCTCAATAAAATGTTTTAGATGCCCTTTAAATATTAGTAGACACTAGACACCTAATTATTTCAGCGATTGGTTTTGCGTAAAAACAATAAAATAATTTTAACATAAATTTACTAATTCTCGACGACGCAAAATTATATTCAAAGCTTTTTAGAATAAACTATGTAAACTGAACAGCGAACAGTAGCATGAAACGAGTTTTGAATTCTTTTGTATTAATTTCATTTCTAAGTTATTTCCATGGACGTTGTATTCGAATAAATGTACGAGTAGTCAACATCAAAGGTAGCAGAAATAGAACAACACGAGAAAACAGTTTGAAAACTGCAAATAAGTATGTACAAAGTAGATACATACCTATATCATTTACGCTAATCATAAAGACCTTTTACGCACATGAAATGTGAAGTCCGGTAAATTATAATAGACTTTATAATAGACTATAGGTACTTTATAATAGACTTTTCCATATTAGACTTTCATACAGTATGTACTAGATTCGGTCGGTTCATGATTTGCTTCATGATTTCATTTTTTCTCAATCACTGGCCTGGATCTGATTGAAAGATGAAGAAATAAAAGGATTATAAGATTACTTCATCTTTGTTCAATCGTGTAGTACAGAAATCAAGATAATCATTATTCATTAATCATTAGTAATGGACTTCTTTTAGGAATCGTTATTTGAATTACTTGAAATGAAATTGTGCCTTGTTCTTAGTATGCTATTATTTTTAACAAAAAAACAAAAACTGACTTCCAAACTTAATAAATCTAAACTAAAAGGTAGAAAATAATACTTTTAAGGACTTTGTTAATTTTGGAGTCGGTGCCAGCCAGATTATGTTTACAAATTGATAGATTAATCAAATATGTATCTATATAGGGTTATTTTGCTTTGCCTGGCACCGACTTCAAAATTAACAAAGTCCTTAAAAGTATTATTTTCTACCTTTTAGTTTAGATTTATTAAGTTTGGAAGTCGGTTTTTGTTTTTTGGTAAAAATTAATTTATTTTTAAATTTTTTGCGGAAAGTAGATACGTATTGTGTTAATGACTATAAAAATTTACCTTCTATTATGAGGTAAACCTAATAGCCTGAAAGTATACAACTATCCGTTCATAATTGCGTATTATATTGAAAGAATTTTCTTTAAACTGCTAACCGTTGAGGAGTTGTACCTTCCATCATCAGTTACGGTACGTGACTCAAATATCCATATAGCCTATAAAAGATTCGGCTTAGCATCGTTAATTTGCTCCTAAGAATTGAAGAGTTCTGATACTTTGTATGGATCCCATCATCAGAACCTTACCAAACTCTCATCAAACTACCCTTGAAGTATATCCTTTCCATTAAAAAAAGAATCGTCGAAATCGGTTGGCGCGATATTGAGTTATTCGTCCATTTGTCGCGCAAATACTTAATGCAAATTTAAGACTTTTATGTTTTTCTTATGGATGCCATTATCAGAACTGGAAAATATTAAAATGGGACCACATGGGAAGCACTACCTTTCAAATAAAAAAAGAATTATCAAAATCGGTTCACTCAGCTCAAAGTTATGAGCTAACAAACATAAAAAAAAAATACAGACGAATTGATAACCTCCTCCTTTTGGAAGTCGGTTGAAAATAAAAAATGACCTGAAAAAAAATGAAAAAACCTGGAAAAAAATGAAATTTTTCAATAAAACTTTTTATCCCCGTGCCTCGTAAACCATTACAATATTATGGGATGTATAGCAAAACATGTGAGCTAAATTGGAGCTTTAACAATTGTTACGTTCTGCGGGTTAAAGCAGCAGCAGCATTATATACAGTTAAAACAGGTAGGTACGGATATCTAAGCTTATTTGGACAATTTACTAGAACGAACTAGAATTTTGAACGTTCGATAATATGATATTATGAATAAAGTACCTAATAGAGAGACATATTACATCATGCGTAATTAATTGATCAAATGGATCAAACACGGCGTTGCTTAGTGACGGATCCCTGATATGGTTAAGAGGAAAACTACAGTAAACCGTAAATTAGGAGCTTCTAGCAAAGACAGTAACTAAATATGGAAGGAAATGAAAGGTATGTTGAAAACTAAAATGTTATCTGGCTTAAAAATCTTTTAATCAATTAGTTAAATAAACGTAGTAGTACTAAGTAGTTAAATTATTTTATAGAGTTGGTAAACAACATTTTTTTGTATTTGGAAACTTTTAAACAATGTTTCATCTAAACATGTAATACTTTATTTGCATACAGTAAAGTATATGTACCTATATTGTATATAGGTAATAAAAAATATGACGTGACGTAAGTTTTAGTTTTAGTTTGTTGTCGCTATATAGCCACACTTGTCACAAATATTTACTGAAATACCTACTTACTTTTAATTCAATTCTATTCTTTAGTGCTGCTTCAAATTACACAATATTATGTAATACCACGGATTCCTGCGGCTTCACCCGCATCCTATGCAGCTTAGACAAATATAAGCACTATTAAAAAATAGGGATTAGTGGTAGAAGGAGACAATTTTTGGGTTATAAGTATTTTTGATGTCAAGTCATAAAAAATAAAAATAAAAATTTGGTCTACAAATAAAAATAAAAATCTGGAGATTACCCCTTACCACCAATGGGAATTAAAAAAAGCGTATGGCAGTTCATAAAACTTAATCTTAAAAATAGCCTCATTCTCAATTATGAGACCTAGTAAGGAAGAGTGTGGTAAGATGGGGTAGGTACTTAAGGTTTGAAGAATAATAAAAGCAAATCTTGCATAAACAGAATCGTATTTATTTTTAAATGAAGATCCATTTAATAATCTTTAAATATTTGGTGGTATTAGGAGCTTTTGATATATATTCCAGTTTAAAGTTGATTTAGATTTGACTGTCATTTAACAGGATCTATGTAGTCAAAGAAAGGACAAAGTCAGTTTCAGAAAACCTATTCGGATTATATAGCAAAACTCCACTCTTATGATATCCATGTACTGCTGTACACGTTTTTTTCATGATAATTTTGACAATGTACACTTATGAATTGTTAATAACCAAACTGACTGGTGTGGGTGTCATGAAAGCGCATCGAACGATGCGTAAATAACAAGTTTGGTTACTTTTGATCCCGATTTTTGGTGGGTACCCCGTGTTACCTGCTACCCCGTCTTACCACCCTCTCCCCTATGTTTGTCATCAACAACTCTTTTTCTTTCCCTAGAAGAGGTTTTCTGTTTTCTTAATGAAATAAATATGATTTGTGTTATCGTATAATATTAAAGTTATTTACCTAGCATATTCTCCAGAAATATTATATCCGCACACTTTGGTAACAGGATCTCCACAATGGACGCTCTACTTTTCGCTATTAATTTGGAAGTAATGTTGCTTCAAATGAGGATATTAGGTACGTATTGTTTATATGAGATAAAAGCTTATCGAAAATCATACTATATCAATGTCAACGACTTAAACAACGCATTAAAGCCTGTAAAAACGTTACATATTTGTAAACGAAGATAAATGTGTTTTTTGATGTAACATGTTACATTTATACAATTACTACCAATCAAAACTGGGCGTAAGTTTAAATAAATTAAACGGTTTTATAATTTTCCAATAGAATAAAAGTAAATGCCTAAGTTACTCCTTATAACATTAGCTATCAGCGAGTGAAAGTCCCGTTAAAATCGGACACAGCCGTCCCAGAGATTACCGGGACAAACAGACAGACAGGCATTTTTTTAAATGGATTTTTGCAAGTACCGTAAATTATACATACTTTTAAGTACATTTAGCAAAAACTGTTAATTCGAAATTAAAAATAGACACTTCAATTTTACTTTTATGTACCGATAATATATCTACTTGTAAATACTATTTTTTGAATTTAAAATAATATACCTACTCAAATACTATTTACTATATACGTACCTACTTATGTATTATTTTAATGATGAGTTGTACTAAATAAAAGGTACTTTACAATTTAATTGGTATTTTTTAATAATACGGACTTGATTATTTTAAATAATCGTGTATAAAAGAAAAGGCTATAAATTAATTCCTCTTATAATAAAATAAATAATTGTCGGTAAATGGTTAACAATACCTATATTATAAGCATTGTTAACCATTTACCGAAAGCGACTAACCCTTACTTCGGTCGTGTTCGTCTCTAGGTACGTTTAAACAATTAATTAGTTAGTATGGAAAAGACAAAAATAATATTCTAATTATTAAGAAATATGATTTTTCTTCTAAAATTATTTTTTAAGTACTGAAGATATATAAGACATTATTTAACGCCATCTGTATTTATAGAAATAAGTACAATGCGAAAGTTCCCTGCGTCAGGCTTCAAGGACGTACGAGAGAAACAACTTAGTGATAAGCTCGCTAGAGATCGGTGAGTTGCATGGAAATATGTAAAGATGGCGCTGCTAACACAAGCTTATAAAACAGAAAATACTAATAACTAGCAAAGCCGGCCCGCTTCGCCGGTCGTAAGTTAAAATAAATTTAACGTTTTTTTTATAAATTTCTAATAAAATTAAAGTAAATGACTCCTTATAACATTAGCTATCTGCAAGTGAAAGTCCCGACAAAATCGGTCTAGCCGTTTCAGATACTAACACGTACAAACAGACATACAGACAAAAAAATTAAAAATAGATTTGTTGATGTAAGTACCATCACATATACTTTCATATGTGATATGTATTAAGTGAAAAGCTCTTAATTTGAAATTAAAAAGTGACATTTCAATTTTTTTTATATGTGCTGATTCTTAAAATTTTTGATATTATAATTATTACGTTATAAATATAATTAAATAAAACAATAAATCCAATAAGTATTTTTTCCAATACTACATAACAGTTTAACTGAAAGTAGCATTAATGAATCGTATGCTGGTTACTAGTTAGGTATAATAGAGAAAATTACGAAGATAGAATATTTCAAGCAAAAGTGAGTTTAGTCAGGAATACTCCATTTTATATTACATTTATTTTCAGAAAAATTGTCAAAGAAATATTGTTAGAAACTTTATTAGGATTAGCTCAAGATGGCGATTGGTGTACACTCAAAGAAGCTGCTGCAGTCCTAGAAAGAAATACGAATGTATTGGAGGTGTTAAGAACGCGTCATGAAAAATTAAAAAGGTTTCTAATATTTTAGTTATTCTTTCAATTACCCTTTAATTTTGCTCTGCTGCCATTTTATTAATCATAATATAATACTATACATATTATATACACACTATATATTACCCGGCAATAAATATTGCACATCGATCTTTGGAAAGAAACCATCGGCGTTCAGTCAAAAATATGTAATATATTGTTGTTAAAACCCCCAACTTTTAATAATTTAAAGTTGTGCGATGTCATTTTTAGGAAAAAAGAGGTAAAAATGAGATTGAGGTTCAAGAGCGAGTTGCAAATGCCACTGGAATTTCAAGAAGAACTTTGAACAGTATATTAAACGAATTTAATATTGAAACACCTACTGCTCTCCGAAAAATGGTAGACCCAAAAAAGCAATTTCGTTTAGTTATGGACGATTTTGATTATGATGCTATTTGAAGAATGGTGTTCGACTGTAAAATCATTAAAAGCTAAATTATCTGAGCCTATTAATTGCAATTGGTCTGAAAAGACGTTGATACTTCGTGAGTTGGGATTTCGGTTCACTAAAATGGAAAACAATCGAAAACTTCTTATGGAAAAGCACGATACAAGTATACACGAAGAAATTTGAAGAAAAAAGTACATAAACATGATCTTTTTATTTTATTTTTCCACAACTTAAAGACAGCACTTGTAGAAAAAATCATGTATTTAAAATTTAAATAAATTGTTTTACAGCTTCTATAATACATACCAGACTGACAGATTTTCGTGCGAATGGATTAACGCTCTACGAAGCTGAAATTAGCCGACGGTTTCTTTCCAAAAGTCGATGTGCAATATTTATTGCCGGGTACTACACTTATATTATAATTTTAGCTCATTAGAAAATATCTGCTTTGAGCTTCGCAAGAACCGACTACAATGGAAACTTGACTTTCGGAAATGTGATTTGAAAATAGCTTTCCTACGTGATAGCATAAAGGTAATTTATCCATAGAAGTAAACCACTTCAGGCTTTAGTATGGATCGATATTATACATATACGAGGCTTAAGCTGCGGTGTCGCACGGTTTATTTAATGCTTTAATCCTAAAAAATTGCGCAACTCCTTTTTACATTAACATGTCAAATAACTGTTCTTAAAACCTCACTTTAGATCTACTTACTTGTATGATTTAAATAAAACTTAGTTTTTTAATACTTAGACGTACGTAAGTACCTATCCGCTGGGTGCGTAAGGCATGGTGGGGGAAACAAAAGTGATGTCAGCGCCCGCTGCGGACCAAAACAGAACTACGAGTGGCTCTTTATTATTTATGACCATAAAAATAACACGTGTGTCAGTTAAATTAAATAAATAAAATAAAATGGGTTATCAGAGTTGTTGTGTAGTCGATTGCAAAAATACTAGTAGAGTAGTTTATAAGTTTCTGGTTGCCAGACAATGAAGTGATGGTTTGCTTATTAGATATAAAATAATTAATAATTGGGAATTTAATTGTTTTTATGATCGAACAATCACCAATAGACGTCGAACCAACGATAATTGATCAAAATTAATTAATCTGAGCGATAAAAATAAAGATATCTAGTAAAGGGGGCCATCTTAAGGGTGAACATTTGTTTAATTAATTATAAATAAATAAAAGACGTACAAACAATTTCTACTTTCGAACATTAACGAACAAACGACGAACAAATAATTAAAAATAAAAAAAATCCGTAAATCAAAAAAAGTTGGGCCAACCTAATTCACTTATCGAGACACACCAGCCAGGACGGATAGACTTATCTTGCCTTTGCAAGGAACTTTCGAACGGTATTTTGATTATGTTTACAAATATTATAGATATAGATTAATCGAATACTTATGTGTCTATTTAAGGTTATTTTGCTTTGGCTGGCACCGACTTCTAAATTAACGAAGTTCTTAAAAGTATTATTTTCTACTTTTTAGTTTAGATTTGTTTAGTTTTGAAGTCGGTTTTTGTTTTTTGTTAAAAATAATTTATTTTCAAATTTTTAGCGGAAAGTAGATACTTATTTTGTTTATGTACAAAAAAGAATTTTCCAAATCGGTCCAGCCATCTTCGAGTAATGGGGAACATACATAAAAAAAGTCCCCAACGAATTGAGAACCTCCTCCTTTTTTTAGAGTCGGTTAATAAGAGCCTGAAATAATTTAACTATCGGTCTATAATTACGTATAATATTGAAAGAATTTTCTTTTAACTCCTAACCGTTGAGGAGTTGTACCTTCCATCATTAGCTCAACCACAGGAGATGATGATTATCAGACGCAAATACTTGAACAGCTTTAGAAAATATATGAAAAACGTAATAAGTGCCTATAAAATTTGAGAGTTGTCTTCGATTTCCCTGGGATCCCATCATCAGATCGTAACTTGGTGACTATGGGACCAACTAGAAACTATACCCTTTCAAACAAAAAAAGAATTTTCCAAATCGGTCCAGCCATCGTCGAGTAATCGGGGAACATACATAGAAAAAAAAAAAAAAAAAAAGTCCCCGACGAATTGATAACCTCCTCCTTTTTTTGAAATCGGTTAAAATAGATTTGTTTTTGATGAAAAACCTAAGTGGTTAGTTTTTTTATGCAATTTGCTCCACAAAACTCGAGTTAAACAACAATGATGTTCACTATTTCTATTTCATAGGACTGCGTGTTAAATTCACGTATGCAGTACGATTATGCTGATAGATGGCTAAGTGCACGTGCGGAGGCGCTAGAGCTACAGATGCAAGTGCCGCCTGCGCCGGCGCCGCGGCTCGACCACGAGGACTGCATACACGATGAGCTGCTAAAAGCTTATGAGTTACAGATTCAGGTATTTATAAGGGCTTGAAATTATAATATAAAATAGGCGGTTTTTATCAATTACCCAATATTTATATTTTATCTAGTAAGAATAGTATTAACTAAAAACACCTTTCATAAATTAAAATTGTTATATTTGCAATGAAATATATTGTGTTACTTACATAGTTTAAGCCTTGATTTATTTTATATTTTGTTTAATATATAAGTGTAGTCCCCAGGGGACTTATTTTTTTTTTTATTTTTGCTTTAATTATTATTTATTTGCTTTAACTGCTTTGCTCAATCTTAAGTAATATGATCGTCAAATTCTTATTTATTTTTGTGTGTAATGTGATTAATATGGATTAATATTTATCCAACTAGCAACTACCCTAATGTATTATTTTCATCATCATCATCAGCCCTTTTTAACGTCCCACTGCTGGGCACGGGCCTCCCTCAGTACGAGGGGGATCAGGCCATAGTCCTCCGCGCTGGCCCAGTGCGTGTTGGCGGACTTCACATGTCTTACGAAAACTTGCTAGGTTTTCTCAGACATGCAGGTTTCCTCACGATGTTTTCCTTCACCGTAAGACAAGTGGTAATCATGATAGAAATGATTCGCACATGAAAATATCAATATGTATTATTTTAATTGTATCCAAATAACCCGGATCCATTTTATTTTAATTTTATATTCAGGAAAAAGAGCAAATGCTGGAATATTGGAAAACACGATATGTTAAAGATACAGCTGATCTAGAAGCCAGACTCTCTTCACAGTGTGAGAAATTACGAATTACTGTAGTGCGTCGAGGAGAATTGGAGAGTTTGGTAATATGCCATAAATAATCACAGTGATCTAGTTAAATTGGCCTTGCACCAGATATTTAAATTTATTTACGGAGTTTTCAAAGAAATAATAACTAATCCTCGTTATGTATGTGTAATAAAATAAATTCTCTACAAGATTTCAATCTATTGTTCGTATTCTTATATAAGTACGTGTCGTTTACCGTCATTTTTATACTAAAATTCTATTTACTACATAGATACAACTTTATTTTACCCACAAATTGCTCTAAATATGTTATTAAAAAGTTTTCGTCTTTTCTTTAATTAAAACTCAATAAATTGATATTATAAAGCAGATCAAACGGATTTTACTAAATACAGAATAAAAATTGCATTTTAAAATATTCCAGTTCAAACTTCACGAAGGGGAGATGCGAGCATGGCTTACATTTAAAAAGGAGCGTGCCGCCCGACTCGCCCGGGAGAAACGCTTGCGAAATGCTGCCACGCGAATCCAAGCGTGGTGGCGCGGCGTCATGGTGCGTCGGGCTCTCGGGGTATTCCGTTACTTACGGAACGTTAAAAAAACGATGCCTAAAGCTAAGAAAAAATAATAATATTATTATATATTATATAATTTACTGGCAGTTAAAGTTATCCCATATTGATTTCAATCTGAAGTGTTACTATTCTTCATATACATATAAATACAAATGTATATGTAAATGTAATTCGTTTACTTTAGGGAAAAGATACTTGGATTATAAATGTAAATTGACACGGACTAGTCGTAAGAGTTACAATATTATGTGAAAAGGCACCTCTTTAATATACATTATACTTTTTATAGTGTGGTTATTACAATTAGTACCAATGATATTCTAATAGACAGATATGTTATAATATCATTGTTAGCAATGATGTTATTTTAACTCAATGATTGTTAGAATATCATTGATTAGTACCCTTTAGTGTTTTAAGCGTTCCAATTTTGTCATTTGTAATGATGTTTATTTACAGGTACCTATAACAAATACGGCCTTTTTATGGAATTTGTTATTTTAAAGTTAAACTTCAATTGTGATTTTTTCCGTTATAAGTTATTTACAATGATATTCTTTCCGTTACTATGTTCAAAAAAACTACTTAGTTAGACTATTCTAACTTATTTGCTCTAAAATATGCAAAATATCTTTTTTTAAGAGAGAAATATTAAATCGACGATCTGACAACTGGCACTCTTTGAAGCCATTTAACAATAGAACTTGAAATCGAGGATACCTTCCGCGTCATAATATATTAATAGTATTTATTCCACTGACCTCTATAATACCACTGGACAGGCTGTTTCAAGCGTTTGATAGCAATTTTTTTGTGTCCATTTGAAGCGCCACTAGCGAGAGTCCCGAGAACTAATTTTGACGTATATTGCAAATGACAGCGAGAAGTGTTTGTTTACTGTAAAGTAATTTTGCATTTCCGTTGTTAATATAACATAAGTAGTAATTATGACGATACGGTTATTGATTAATAAAAATAAAAAAATAAAAATCTTTATATCGACATCATTAGTTTTAGTACCACGAACTCTCGCTACGTCCGACAGCGGCGGACAGCGCCAAAATGGCGAATATCAAGCAGCCACAAAAGCACGTTGACAACAGCCAGTCCAGTGGTATTATAGAGGTCAGTGATTTATTCTGTTACTCTTACTTACATACTAAAAATGTTTTTTTTTTTTCAATATTTTCATAATGGCAATTCGCTCACATTCTTTATGTTTCACAGTATTACGGTCGAGTAAATCAGGTCTAGCTACAAGCTTGATTTCAGTAGTAAGAGGTTTGTACGATTTGCGTGATAACTTCCAAGCTTCGCGTCAACGCCGCTGTACGTCGTTGCTATCAACTAGGGCTGCTTCAATGACATTTCTCTTCTCTCTCGACAAATATAAATACATTGTGGGATAAGTACATAAATGTATTTTCATCATCTATTAATTAAATGGTATTTATGAAATACGAAACAAATTGGGAGTAATGTGATGAGGGTTTAATACGCTTAGCGGCTTACATTACGTGGGATAAAAAAGAGAATGAATAATACATAATATTCTTAGTTGCACAGCACCCCAGTCTATCGTCCCGCCACGGCCGTAAATGGAAACTAGTGTCACTATAAGCCGTTAGCCATCCTGCCCCCACTACTGTTGATGCTAGACCTCACCTCTATAATACCACTGGACTGGCTGTTCCAAGCGTTTGACAGCAATTTTTTTGTGTCCATTTGAAACGCCACTAGCGAGAGTCTGGAGATCTAATTTTGACGTATATTGCAAAAGACAGCGAGAAGTGTTTGTTTACTGTAAAGAAATTTTGCATTTTCGTTGATAATATATCAACCGTTGATAATATATCAATAGGCCGTATCGGCCTTTTCCAATTATAGCACTAAGGCGCATTATGCGGCATAATGCTCAACGTTGAATGTTCCAACTACAACAGCGCTTCGCACAATCGAACACTGCTTTTGCGTGATGCTGTGTTAAAAATATAAATATACCGTGTATCGATGAAGGTTACAAGAGTAATAACATTGACTTTTTTTATATTCCACGTTTATAATGTGAATACAATTTTATTTTAGAATTCAAAACTATAAACATATTTATTTTGCAGAAATATATAATCGAATCATTATATTCACGTTCCAATTAGCATCAGCACAAATCGGCATTGTGCGCCACTGAGTCGCATTATGCTCTGTAATTGAAAAACAGGGATAAGTAGTAATTATGATTTATGATGATACGGTTATTGATTAATAAAAATAAAAAAATAAAAATCTTTATATCGACATCATTAGTTTTAGTACCACAAACTCTCGCTACGTCCGACAGCGGCGGACAGCGCCAAAATGGCGAATATCAAGCAGCCACAAAAGCACGTTGACAACAGCCAGTCCAGTGGTATTCATTCTAGACCATAGAGTAACTTATATCTAGACCGTGGAATATATTCACTTTGGCACTGCATAATAAAATTTAAGATCTTAAGCGTTTGTTTTAATATTAATTTCTTTATTAAATTCTTGTTGGTCTAAGCATATTTATATTATATTTCTACACACTGTGCGAATAAAAATCCTTATATAACCGTCCGTATAATAACCTTTTCGTTCTATTTTGAACACAGTTTAGAAAACGTCAAAATCATAATGTGAAAACAATATTGTATGACAGCGTCAAAAGCCATATGACAATTGACAGTCTGACTTCTTACGTCAGTCACGTTTTCTCTTTAAAGCCGGTGACATGTGGTCAACGTAGTTTTGTATTTTAAAATAAATAATTCGATTCGCATATTTAACTGTAGACTAGAGGCAGTTATATTAATAATATAAACTGTTAATTAATAAAGTTCATATTAAAAATGTGTAGTGAATAAACTGTGGCATAATTATTCAAAGTAAGTTTTTTGCAATTGGAGTTCTGGGAAATTTGGATTTTATCATCTTTGGAATTGGTGAGTAATCTTTTTACTTTGAATGTTTTTTATTTCTTTACAACTTTTTTACATAATATGTCAACTAGTTTAAGGATATTATTGACTTGTATTACTTGTTTTTATCAAAAACTTTTAAAAAGGTGTAAAATTAGAGAGCACTAAACTTTAATAATTACATGAAAAAGTTTCTATTTTTTTACTTTTAAATTTAGTAATAGTTAAGTTCCATTTAAAATGCTCGACCATTTTAATTTTCTTATAAATAACTTGAAGCTGCTGTTATATTTTATATAAACATTTTTATTATTTATATTCAAGAGAAATACGGATATGTATAACTAACAATTAAACATCTTCATAAAAAATCCATTTATTGTAGTTACCTAATAGTTTTTATATTTCCTTTAAAAACTAAAATAGATAAATCATTACTAAGTTTAAGCCTAAATTACCATGTTGTTTAATACCAAAGAATTTTATATTTATTGTAAGTACTATAAGAATTCGATATAATGCAAAAAGCATAAAATGTTAAAAAGTTGCTTATTGAATTTATGACTTTTGGATTATTACTTATTTTGATATTACAACTTGAGACTTGAGAGAAGATACAAATTGCTGAGGCACATAACTGTATTCTTTTCTTATATAAAATATGTTATTAGATTTTTATGTCTATTATTAACAGAACATAATAAGGTCTTATTTGGAGACATGAGACACTCAAATGATTCGATAGTTTAAAACTTGAATATTCATATCATATCTGGAGATAATGTATAATTGAAAAATTACCAAAATGATAAGAAAATAAGAAAAGGATGTTTGTTATACATAGACTTAATTTACCTAAATTATTTGTAATCATTTTTTTGTTACACACAATAGTTATAGTGAAGAACAAAAACAAATCTATCCTGAAGGAATTATACATTTTTCCAGGATGAATAAAACATGTACTGCTATTCCATATTATAATCTATATCTGCACCAAATTTCATCAAGATTGGTTGCGTTGCCAATCTAGCATGCTTGAGTAATAAACATCTTTATTTTATTATTTCATTTTAACAAAATAAACTCATGTCCAGTCATTGTATAAGTACATATTACTTATGTATGTAAGTAAAGGAACAAGTCTATCAACCTACCATATTACGTATATAGAGAAACTAGCTAGTGTTTTTTGCGAGGTCTCAGTGGTATACGGCGGCGACAGTGCTTGGTAATTAGCACGTTAATCGCCCTAGCACAAGAGTTGATGCAACTGCTTTTCCGAGAAGGTGATCAACGGAGCCAGCGGAGAGGGGCGGCAAATTGCCGACAGATATGTGTGTCGTTTGTCGGTAATTGCAAAAATCACTCGTCTCACTATAACGAACTTGTGTGATGTTGTTCCTCCTTGTATTTGCCTGAGCCGACTACTATAATATTCGTGCTTTAACACGCTTTAATAGCTCACTTGTAACAATGTAATAAAATCTTAGAAGACTATTTAAATACATAATTATTAGTAGCATAAAAATATGAAATCTGGATTATCATACAAAAATTGTATGCAATCGAGCTTTTGTGTAGCCACCAGATAGAATCTAGACATTAATGAAAATTCGGACGGATTCGGAGATGCTAGTCGGGCTCGGCCACCGAGAGTTCCGAATTTTGATTTGTCTCTTCTGTACGGAAGTCTGTAAAAGTTTAAAAATCTACAATACGATTTGGTCCCCCATACAAATTTGACTACGCATAGCGTTTCTTAACCTCGTTGATTGATTACGTACTTTAAATAAATATTTTCTGATTTCTCCCTATACTTGTAGTATAAGATGATATAACCTGCCAAATGTCATAGTTCTAGGTCAACGGCAAGTATTCTTTAAATTCTGATTCACTTGAGAGTATCGAAATATACGTCTTTTTGCGGCATAAACGGCCATATCTATTTTTTTTTCGTTAACTTACTCGTACAGACGTGAGTATATGGTTTTATTTTCAACTCTATACATCCACGCCTTCCAGATAAAGGGTCTTGACAGATAGACAGACAGCAAAGTGGTTCCGTTTTTCCTTTTGAGGTACGGAACTCATAAAAATAATATGAATTGCTATTGGAGAAACTTTCGGAATCAAATGAGCCCTCAAAATCATGTTTCCTACTTTACGAGTATAAAAGTTTCTAAACAATTTACTCAGTTTCTCTATAAACGAAGCAATTAGTATTTTAAGCATAACATTCAAAATTATTTTTAACAAAAAAACAAAAACCGACTTCCAAACTTAATAAACCTAAACTAAAAAGCAGAAAATAATACTTTTAAGGACTTTGTTAATTTTGGAGTCGGTGCCAGCCAGATTATGTTTACAAATTAATAGATTAATCAAATATGTATCTATTTAGGGCTATTTTGCTTTGGCTGGCACCGACTTCAAAATTAACAAAGTCCTTAAAAGTATTATTTTCTGCTTTTTAGTTTAGGTTTATTAAGTTTGGAAGTCGGTTTTTGTTTTTTTGTTAAAAATAATTTATTTTTAACTTTTTTGCGGAAAGTAGATACGTATTGTGTTAATGACTATAAAAATTTACCTTCTATTATGAGGTAAACCTAATAGCCTGAAAGTATACAACTATCCGTTCATAATTGCGTATTATATTGAAAGAATTTTTTTTAAACTGCTAACCGTTGAGGAGTTGTACCTTCCATCATCAGTTACGGTACGTGACTCAAATATCCATATAGCCTATAAAAGATTTGGCCGAGCATCGTTAATTTGCTCCTAAGAATTGAAGAGTTCCGATACTTTGTCATAGATCCCATCATCAGAACCTTACCAAACTCTCATCAAACTACCCTTGAAGTATACCCTTTCCATTAAAAAAAGAATCATCGAAATCGGTTGGCGTGATATTGAGTTATTCGTCCATTTATCACGCAAATACTTAATGCAAATTTAAGACTTTTATGGTTTTCTCATGGATGCCATTATCAGAACTGGAAAATATTAAAATGGGACCACATGGGAAGCACTACCTTTCAAATAAAAAAAGAATCATCAAAATCGGTTCACCCAGCTCAAAGTTATGAGCTAACAAACATAAAAAAAAAAAAAAAAAAAAATACAGACGAATTGATAACCTCCTCCTTTTGGAAGTCGGTTGAAAATAAGAAAAAATGGCTTGGAACTTAATAGTTATTAAACTTTGTGTCTTTAATGTTTTCTAAAGACAGTCGAATCGAATCGATATATATTTTGCTCTCTCCATCGCATTTCAAGAATCAAGATGTTACTTTTATTGCAAATGCTATAATCGATATCGATCGATGAAGCGCTATTAGCCGGATGTGATGTGGGGTGAATGTTTAAAAAAGAATAATAATTTTTTATAGACATCTTAATGTCATATACTTATATATAGGTATGATACTAGTCCAGGTAGGCTTCCAGTCACCCGTAAAACTGCAGTATTCCGAGAATTATAGGCATTCGGTTACGACTTACGGGCGTATTTTGTCCTGGCATCTAGGTTATTATATATGCTGGCTATTTTGCCTTTTATAAGTGTTGTTTTTTGTTAGTTATTTTTTGCGTGTAAGTTTATGTCAAGTATTGCGTATAGCAGTCGGCGCGTATCTTAAGTGCTTTATAAGCTTTATAATATTCTCTTGCAGTCATGTAGTAGGTAGGTATTTGTCGTCGCCTCTGCTCTCAACATTCCACTATGTTTTTAATTGCCTACCAAATTACTCACGGTACTTTTTATTTCAATTAATTCAATGAATGTCGGTATATAGATCGAAGTTGAACATGCTGTACTACAACAATTATATATAATTATAGCATCGTATTTGGAATATCTTTAGTGAACTACTTATATTTTGTAATTTATTTACAACATACATTCCTACCTTACTTATTTTTTGACCAATTTAGAATATATAGAAGTAATTGTTGCTAGTAAATCTTTCATTTCCAATGTAACAGTCCTCTTACGTTATATTATTGACCGGTTTCAGCATTACAAGATTATTCTTTATTACATATTTTAATACGTATTTATAAAATAATTAAAAATATATTTATGCATGTACCTACAGTATTAAGAAGCTGTTCACAGTATTGAAATTCATGTGGATGGAAGATGTAAATTAAAGCTTATTAGTGAAAACATATTTTATAATGCAAATATTGGAAAATACTCTACTTTTTTAACCGACTTCAAAAAAGGAGGAGGTTATATGTTCCGATGTATGTATTTTTTTTTTATGTATGTTCACCGATTTCTCCGCCAACTGTGGACCGATTTCAAAAATTTTTCTTTTGTTCGGTAGGGTATAGTTCTGAGGGGGTCCCATTATCACAAAATCAGGATCTGATAATGGGATCCCAGGGAAATCCAGGGCAACTTTCAAAATTTATAGGCACCTATTATGTTTTTTATATATTTTCTAAAGCTGTTCAAGCATTTGCGTCTGAAAATCGTAATCTCATGTGATGAGCTGATGATGGAAGGTAGAATTCTTCAAATGTTATTGTTTATCTGTGTTCACCGATTTATGCGTCAATTGTGGGCCGATTTCAAAAATTTATTTTTTGTTTGGTAGGGTATACTTCCAAGATGTTCCCATTGTCACCAAGTTAGGATCTGATAATGGGATCCTAGGGAAATCGATGGCAACTCTTAAATTTTATAGGCACTTAGTACATTTTTCATATATTTTCTAAAGTTTTTTACGGATTTGCATCTGATAATTACCATCTCATGTGGATAAGCTGATGATGAAAGGTACAACTCCTCAACGGCTAGGAGTTGAAAGGAAATTCCTTTAAAATTATACATACATATAGACTGATAGTTGTGTTCTTCCAGGCTATTACGTTAATATGATAATAGAAGTTAAATCTCATTAACCTCTAGGAGTTAGGTGGAATAATGGATGTGGTTTATTTAAACTATTTCGTATGGGGAATATAAACATAAAGATGAGCTCGTAGTTTAGTTACAGCTACAGTAGTCGTAGATCGAGTACTCTTTGGACACCAATTCACCACACCCCCCCCACCCCCCCCCCCCTTTCGGTAGACCCGATAATTAATTACTATTACGTTACATACATTAATAGGTATGCTCGTTGTTTAATATAAAGCTTAAACAGATTTTAAATTAATGACATATAGTAAGTCACTATAATTTTAAATCAGCTAAATAAAAGGCACACTAAAAATGGAAAAATAAGTTATTTTTAAAAAAAAATTAAACCGACTTCAAAAAATCTGCATTAAAAAGAGAAAAATCTAAACTAAAAAGTAGAAAATAATACTTTAAAGAACTTTGTTAATTTTGGAGTCGGTGCCAGCCAGGTATTTTGATTATGTTTACAAATTGATAGATTAATCGAATATACGGTTATTTTGCTTTGGCTGGCACCGACTCCAAAATTAACAAAGTTCTTTAAAGTATTATTTTCTACTTTTTAGTTTAGATTTTTCTCTTTTTAATGCAGATTTTTTGAAGTCGGTTTTGTAAAAGAATGATTTAACTTTCGAATACACTTATTTTAAAAAAAGCGGAAATGTAGGTAGGTACTAGATACCTAGGTAGGTTAGGTACCTAGTTTTGAGATAAATGCACACAAACTTGTTTTGATCATGTTAGTTTTAAGGTAGTACTTCTTTATGATTTATCAGAATAATGATAGAGTCTAGTTAAAATTTGAAGTAAATAGTCAGACGGCTTGAGAACTTCGGCCGCCGAGTTTGAAAACCGTGCCAAGAGATTACTTTCAAAATTTTATATCAAATGTGCCCAAATTAGATTGGACCGAAAACTTATTTATTACGAGTATTATATGAATATTTATTGCTTGAAACTCTATAGTCTCTACCTTTATGAAAATATAAGTTTCAATTAATTTCCTTTATAAGAATATAGGTATTTTGTGAGTTTTTGTGAGTGCACAAATAAGTAATAGGTCTATTTATTAAATCTTATATAAGTAGGTAGGTACGTAACTCTAATTAGACTACGTTGCTAAAGCTTAGTTTAGAATCAGTAGTATTTTAAGCATTTATTTTTTTAGGTGTTTTAGGCCATTAAAAATTCTTCAAATTGTAAGTTGAATAGCTTTTACCTGATACATCTAAGAAAAACATACATAAACAGGAATCACCGTATTAAACCCGGTACGATAAGCAAAGTAATTATACGTATTACTTAACTACTGTTCTGCTGTTATTGTTGTGAGCAGGACATTGTTATAATTTGAATAATATAACAAATTCAGTACTAAGTACCTTAGTACCTACCTACTAAGCCCCGTACCACCGTTATTTGTGGCCTTAAAAATAAAGCACAAGCAGAATAAAACATTAAGCTTTATTACAATAGTCTTATATAAGTTTAAAAAATTGTTATTATACATACTTACTAAGCTACTTAGTATATATAATAACAATTTTAAAATCTTTTATTAAATAAAAAATTACATTAAAATAAATTGTGATTAAAATTTTATCTTGATAATACCTATATATTTTGATAATATATATTTTGATCTAACTGTTTTTATTCCGCCAATGTACTATTTCATTATTTTTATTTACAGGATGTAAATCACAATGTGGGTGCTAGTGGTGTTGGGTGTGGTGGCGAGTGCATCTCGAGCGCTCTCCGCCGGCTACTGCTCTACTAACACTTTTTCCACGAACACTTCCTCGATGCACTTCAGTAAAGAGCCTATCCCCTACGAATACGGCTTTCAAGACAAGTTCAAAAGCATACACTGTTGCGTCAAAGGATACAGAAGCATCGAATGGTGAGTACTTAGATATCCCTAACTCTCATTAAAATTTCACTCACGGCTTTTTGATTGCCATGTAAAACATTTTCGATGAACAATGCACAGGTGTGTAGAGGACGAACATAAAAACTCTTGGAAATTTTGTCCATTGTGCTCGCGAATAAAATTATAATCGCCTTTAGTACGTCAACGTCTGGGCGCCATGGGATCCTTCTAACTATTATTCAAGTGGCATGTGAATGTTCCTAACATAAAGGCCCATTGACGAAGTTATGAAACTTTTAAAATTTAAAATATGTGAACTTGACATTAAAAAGTATCTTCATAATAAATGTACAATCAATTACAATTTATATAACCACAGTAGGTATTGAAATACTTTACTAATATGCGATTAATTCTTATGTAATACATAAAATTACCCATGTATAGTACTTTTATTCCCGTAAGTTGATATCAGATTTCCACGAATCGTATGTTTGCTTTTATTCGCTACTTTTATATTGGTTCTTGATTGTTTTTCTAGCTCACCTAGAAATAGCTGTGATTACAACGACTTTTCATATAGCAATTACTTTGAATATGAATGTACAATGTACATACATATGTATATATTTGCTGTAATTATGTCGAGCTAATCTGTGAAAATCATTAACGTAACATTTATTTTCCAAAGCCCACTTTGCAGTTTGCATCAATTTACCTACATGATATATTTTTTGTTTCTAAATTGGTTTTAATATAAATCATATAAGTAATTAATTAATATATTATTTAGATATTAGAAAGAGGAACTAGGAGATGAACAGCATTTGTACCTATAGTTAGTAGACGGTGAACGATCGCTTCGTTTTGCGCTAGCGGTCATCGCAGGTTATAATAAAACATTACTTGATTGCACCTGCGCAAAAACAACCAAGCTTCCCAGAAGTGCTGATTGCTACTTCATTCGACATCGCTCGATTCTACACCCACGCCTCCTTCTACGTAATGTGTTCCATCTGTGACAATAATCTTTTGTTTACATAGTACATAATTATTAGTCGTAAATGAAAATTCATAAAAAGCATCCGGGCATTTTCCTCTACATCTTAATTAATGTTATAATTCTTCTTTTTGATCAATATAATTTTTGATTTTAGCATTTTTAAATTTTTTACTTGATAAATTCCTATTTAATAATCAAAGAAAATGGCGGTATTCATTAATATTCGTTTTATTTAAATTTTAAATATATCTTCAAAGTAAGTAATTCTAATTTTATAACACGTCTTATTTAATTTGTTTACATCCATGTATCCTTATTATTAATATTATAAGATACGCTTATTATGTGATTATAACTAGAGTTGCATCATACTTGCCCAAATCACTTTATTCTTTTGCCTTTGAATTTCATTTTGTGACCAGTTTACCAGCGTTAAAAAGAAAAAAAATATGATTTTAAGAAAATCGCGGTAGTGCACGGGTTTGAGGGGGTTGAATAGCGAATTCGCCAATTATAATCTAAATTCTAAATCAAATTTTGTAGATTACTATTTAATAAATCCTGCAGCTGGATCTTAGACTTATTAAATTCTAATGTAGCTTTGAACGACGTTTTATACAAAGACCAATGATGAAAAATGGTTCACATTCACGTCAGTCTTATTTAACGTACTTATTTATCATAGGCTTAAGGCACTCGCAGCCTAGTAATAACGCAGTCGCTTGGATAACCGAGTGATACGAGTTCAAATGCGGGTCTCGCACCTCTGATATTTTCAGGTGCGAATCATTTCTAATATGATTACCACTTATCTTACGCTGAAAGAAAATATCGTGTGGAAACCTGCGTGTCTGAGAGAACCTAGCAAGCTTTCGAAAGACATGTGTATTGTGTAGTCCGCCAACCCGCACTAGGCCAGCGTGTTGGACTATGACCTAATCCCCTCGAGGGATCCCCTCTGCGATTATGTCTTACAAAATAATATTTTTTTCGTTCTTTACTTAAGAACAAAGATAGGAGACATTCAACGATTTCATAATATATAATTTATGTATAATAATACATATTATAAGTCTTACAAGTAGGTTATAAGATATGATTTAGTTATTAGTCATAGATCTTTGGATGCCATGCGTTTAATACATTTGCGTGACTCACGGCGTTCGATATCAAACTCTAAACCATGCAGCGGGCCAAAGGATTATGTCATTATCCACTTGTTTTAATTTGCTAAATTGCAACGTATAAAATAATCATATAAAATAGAACCTTTGAATAAGCGCCTAATGTGGCTAGTTCTAATTCTCTGTTCCATGATCAGATCGTGTACCGTATATTAATATACACGCAATATATATAAATTATAAATCGTTTAATCATTTATTGGCTTTATTGCGCTGCAATCCTAGTCAATTCGGTATTCAACTTGAAAAATGTAATGCAATATCTTTGTTGTGGTTTTTATGACAGCGATTTTGAAAATGTTGCAAAATTACTATTCAATGTCAAGGGACAAAATAAAGAATTTAAAAGTATCTCATCAATGACATTTACACATTTACATTTTATTGTTACATATCACAATAGATTATTGAATATTGACTTGCTTACGCACGTGTTAGTTTATTTTACCGGCAGGCAGCAGCAGTTCTCAGAAAATGTCTCGACTACACTTATCTAGTTCGTCAAGACGGACATTAAATCGATTTTTGTATCCGTGTAAGAAATATCTTGACAATAGTATTATGTACATATTTCAATTTCATTTGGCCAATAGCACATTTAAATGATGTGGTGAGAAATTGTAATTTAAGTAAAGTAACACTTAATTACTAATTTAAATATATATTATAGACATCTATTATCTCTACCTATAAAATTTTAATTTATAAACTCTAATCTCAGTAATAATGTTTGTACGTAATAAGCACATATTATATGCCGCTGTATTAATTGCTTCTAAATGTAAATAAAGTAAATGTATTACATATTGTATCGTTAATTTGCCTACTCACTATCGTAATATAAATGTTACGTAAGAAATGACTGCTTTTTATATTGCTCAATTTCGATTTGAATGTGACTACTGCGAATTCGATCGCCGATGCCATCACGATCCGCGTTCGTACATGTTAGAATTCAAAACACAGTAGGTACGCCAACTTATCAAAATCTGATCTATCATTTTATGTTTTGTTTATGGACGAGCAAAATATGCTTGAATTTCCAATAAGTACAAAACTCGTTTAACGTGTACCGTTGTGTCGTTATGGTTGACAAAAGGGCTCGGTACCTGGCTGGTCGCGGCCCGTATCTGCGAAGGTATCGCACGTCGCAAACCTGTATTGTGGCGGTTCCCGGAAGGCTCTTTGTTGCGCGCCGCGGTCCCTTCACCTCGCCCCGCGCGCGGCCTGCATCGCCTGCGCAGCCTGCTTTGTGCATCTAGCTGTGCTTTGTATGGGAATTTTGCTGCCCTTTTATAGCGACTTGACAGTAATCTTTGTCATTTATATATAATGTCCACTTATATGCTATTATGACGGGTTTTAATCAAAGTATATAAGAGAACAGTTGTAATTTGTTCACATGAAATAAAAAAATAAAATTTACATTTAAATATTTTATAAATTAACGTTTATGAAGTAATCCAGTATAGAAGTGCAAACAATGTGTTTACATAATTCGTTATTTGCCTGCTAATCTTTGATGTGTTAATAAAGGTGTTCCCAGTGGTCGTTTTAAATTCAATACAACTAATGAAGTGGCCATAAAATATACAAAACGTCCAAAGGCGTCCCACTGTTTCCTCACCCAAAAAAACGAAGCTTGTTCTGACATGTTAAAACGACTCGATATTTTGTTGAACTGATTACTTTTTAGTCTGCCTTTATAAGTGGCCGCCCGTCAGGTAGAGTCACATTGTTTTACAAATATTGCTTATGTTTCACAATTTATTCTTATCTATTATACATTTATAACTAAGGACATTCCTATTCTTACACTGTTAAATAATTATTAATTCTGTTAATATTATATTTAGTATTTTTTATCTTGTTATTACAAAGATGTCAATACTACGTACCGTTTTAATATGTTATCATATGGACATAACCTTAGAAACTTAATACATAATAGGTACATACGTGGATAATTAAAACTACGTATAATATCTCTCCAGCTGCATTTCTATTTTCTATACTATAAGAGCTATACAATGCTAGAGACTAGAAACCTACGGTTGACTATTTTAATTTTTATAATTTTAATACTAAATTATTAATTTGTCTAGAAACAAGGATTACTAAATTTATTCATTAAAAGAGTACATATTATGTGCCTACATGTTATTCTTACTAATTCTATCTATTTAATTATAAATAAGTACATTATGTATCTATTTTGTAAATGGAATATTTAAGTAGGTATACACATATTGCACAAATAAAATCTGAATATAAAGTATATAAGGTTTCATTTAAATGAGTCACGTAGATCATACTCCTTGAACTTGTCCATTTTATGCGCTCTATGTGAAACAGACTCATGTTTGCAGGGTAAATAAAAAGAAAGACGTGGGAAAAGCCGCACGTAAAGCTACGATATTTAGTCCCGTCCTTACAACATATAGCATTTCGTAATGTTAAAGACTGTATATCTATTTGTCGATTTTACTTTTAAAAAAGTGCATAATATTACGTTTCATCAAGTTGTATTTTTATCCGTAGAAATATGTAGCAGTAGGTACGATAACAGGTAATTTGATCACCGCTGCAATTTTAGCACAATTTTATATTCTGGGAAAATAGGCAAGCCTTGCTTGGACATCAAAATATTGTATACGAAAATAGCTACATATTAATTGAAACTTTTCCTTGTATTTTACCCTAGTATTTTATTTATGAGGAAAGATTTTCAAATAAAATTGTTACAAAATTTCAAAAGAGTAGTCCTACAGCCAAAAAATAAACATTATTTTATTATATTAACTACTTTTACCTTCCTAGTTAAAAACAGCCATTCTATCCCACAGGAACCGTACATTTTATCGATAAAAAGTAACTAATGCAATTCCAGTCGTCTTCACACTTCACGTCGTTACATAACCTACGGCCCAAACATGTTCCATTCAAATTCAAACGTTCTGGCGTGATTTAACAAACATCCATCCAAACTTTCACATTTAGTATAATACTATAAGTAAGAAGTAAAATAAATAAAAATATATACACCATTACAATAGAAATAACGTAAGTCATCATCATCATCATCATGAGCCCTTTTTAACGTCCCACTGCTGGGCACGGGCCTCCCTCAGTACGAGGGGGATCAGACCATAGTCCACCGCGCTGGCCCAATGCGTGTTGGCGGACTTCACATGTCTTACGAAAACTTGCTAGGTTTTCTCAGACATGCAGGTTTCCTCACGATGTTTTCCTTCACCGTAAGACAAGTCGTAATCATGATAGAAATGATTCGCACATGAAAATATCAGAGGTGCGAGACCCAGATTTGAACCCGCATCACTCGGTTATACAAGCGACGCGTTACCGCTGGGCTACCACTGCCCACGTACGTAAGTAAGTACGTATAATATGTCGTAAGTAAAATGGAGTCAAGACGTGAGTATTGTTTACACGCGTTCAAGTGAAAGCTAATGAGAGGTAATGATCTCAAACGGAAATGTCAGTTTGTCGAGATGGGACGCCCTGCAGCCTTTGCCCGCGTTCACACGATTGTGTCTTGCTTCTAGTACAAATAGTGACCGGCTGAAATATTGACAAAGCGCAGACGGATAAGTATAGTTGAGGTTGTTTCTTAGGTCATTTTTATATTAAGAAAAATACCATAACATTTTTAAGCTTTTATTTAAACCAAACTAAATTAATTGATATTAAATATTAATTATTTTTACGTTAATATTAATTATAATTTGTTGTTAATTATAATGTTATGAACACAATTAAAAATATATATTAGGTATATCTCATCTCATTCTTTTCGGCAAAAAAATATGTTACTGAAGAACATGAGAGCATAATAGTATGTACGAGTTTACCTTAAAAATGAAACAAAAGTAATCGAATGTTGAATGAAATGTGACTCTTTCAAGTATTCTTATAACACTGTAATGATATATTTCATCTCGAGACCACCGTGTTCGCAGCCAGATAGGAATGTGGTATGAGAAACTTGACACCGAAGTTCAAAAGAACCATGAATGGAAGCACGCAAGCCAGATACATTGTCACAATATTGTAGGTGTCACATTTATATCTAATTGGATGCTCATGGATATCAACATTAAGACATTATTAGATAATATGTTTAGAAATAAACGTAAATATCAATCGTTGCATGTAACGTGTGCCAACTGCCAAGTATATCTAAAATATTATAATTATTTATGCTTACTCGGCACAACCATTCATGCAATAATAGCCACTACACAGTCGTCCTACCGTATTGGTTTCGAGAAATATAGCTCGAGCTCGTTAAATTGTCTGTGCACGTCCTGCAAATGGCTTCATTGTAAAAATTAACATTCGGCCAGCATCACGGCGGCCAGCCCTCCCCTCGTCGCTCCTGTCCACCTTTTAAATAAATATTGAACCTTCTTTCCTAACACCGTCGGGATGTCGCATTCTCGGTATCTGTAGGTGCATTTACGCAGTTTTTATATAGTGAATAGTACCTATTACAATAAACTTCTAAAAGTAAGCAACTAGTATTTTAATAAAATTATACCTTCTTAAAAGATTTCTGCTTTCATTATATGATATCATTTCGTCTTGTGATATCAGTATTCTGGTTTATTTAGATGATGGGTAAAAATTAGGGGTTAATTTATCTCTCCCCAATGGGAATCGCGACTTTGGCGTCTGGCAGCCTAGCCTGGCGAGAAGCGGAAAGAAACACTAAGGTGTTTTACACGAGTTGCTTCTGGTCCTTCTCTGACAGCACAGTGGACCTAGGGAGCAACCCTTTGGATGAGTGGTCTGCTTAGGTAGACGTACCGTCAGGACAGCGTGGTTCAGTGCGTAAGCGGTCCTGCGATACCTCATTAAGAGCTTCTTCTAACCAACCAGTAACCACCACCATCATATCCATATTTATGCATACCACCTCTATGGTATGCGTGAATACATTTTTTAAAAGAGTTGGTTTATGTTGAGTGGAATTGATTATTTCAAGATCTAGCCTTTATTTAAACACAAAACACAATTAATCACTATACATGTTACTCTTTTAATCTAAATAAAAAGAGAAAATCTGACATTTATTAAGCAAGCTAAACTTCTAAAGCAATGACGTGATAACAGTTTTACAACTCTTTCATCGTGGATCATAATAAACTTGTGAAGTTGGTAGGGTGAAATAAGTACCTAAGTACATATCATATAACAACATAAGGTATACTTCATTATATTCATCGTAGGCATATTATATAAATCATTTAGTCGAGTTTGTTCCTTTATCAGAATGTAGGTTGATCGTCGTCATCCCTCTTGCTACTTTTTGAAAGTAAAATATGTATATTCCTGCGATACAGCTTAATAATAAGACAAAAATAATAACAAACATTATCCAACCAAGTAAAACATTATAAATTATGGAAGGTTTTTAAATTATGTATTAAAATTCCAGACTCTACAGGAGTTTGTAAGGTGTTGCTACTGTCTCGTTTAGGGTTTCTTTATAGGCTTAATTCTTTCTATGATGAATAATAGTGTTAATCGTTCTAATGAGGATGTAATTTGTTATTTCAATATATTAGTTCAATTTGCTACCGAGAAGACTAATTGCTAAGTGAGGCCGACGATACATCGCCCGATTAGCTGGAAGATCGTTGCGTGTTTCTAAGATTCGCCGACGGTGCCTGCGGCCGCCTGCGCACTGCACGCGATATCGCATTGAAGCTTTTTAACAATACTCGTACTACAACAAAATAGTTACCAATGCGGCACCGTACGATTAATATTGAAGTCAAATTATATTTCTTCATATTCTTTGTTGCCATTGGTTAAGTATATGTTCGAAACGATTTACACTATATGATGTTAGGGAATTAAAGGGCGCTATGTCACAGATTATATGATGGTACATACACTGACATGCTGTGTGGTGCTAAGCATAAGTGATAATTTAGCAGAGAGAGAGAGAGAGAGGGAGAGGTAGATTTTATGATTTAATTAATATTAATCTAGTAGATAAATAGGGGTGACTTCAATCAAGCTAAATTGATAAATCTAACAAACTAAATCAGATTAAATCAGATTAGTTAAAAGAAAAAAGTGTTTTGAGTTGTGGATACAGAAAGTAGAATAATGCTATTTAATATTTCCAAACTAATTTATTCGTTTATAATACAAGGAAAACAATGAAATATTAATGGAATACTAAAAATGTTGATTCGGATAACCAGCTATCATCATCATACCAAATCTTATCAAAATTTGTCCTGTTAAAATAAAAAGTCGTGATGCGGTCACTCTGTTTAATAGTGACTATTTCAATAAGATTATTCAAAAAATATTCAATGTACAGTTCCGACTAAGTTAGAATTTCAATATAATAATACAAGTAATCGTTTTATGTCACAAATATTTTTAACACTCACTTATCACTAAATTACAACAAGCATTAAAACAATATTTGAAAGAAGAGTCTTCTGAGCACTATCGCACGCGCATCTTGACATTGATGTCCGTGGTGGCTTTATTATGCTGTCGTCGTGTACCGCGAGCCCATCTCTGTCTACTGCGGTGGCCACCATATATTACTTGCTCGCACACTTTGGAATAATTTTGTCTCTAAACCACATTTTAACGCGTACCTGTTACACTTAATAAATTATTCACTATGTGCAATTCATCATGTTCATTTCTAAAATATATCTACTTATATGTAAAAAACGAAAATGATCAGAACTTGACCTTCATGACCGATTGACGGTCGTCGGTCAGGCCGACGCGACTCCTAGAACGATGTTATCTGAGAATTTGAAGAAGAGCGGCGCCGTTGGAGCCCTCGTCATCCAAATCGATCATTTCACGCACCCGCCGCGCATAATGAAATAGCCATTTCCGGCCGATTCAGGGAATTTGATATTTAATATTTCGCACAATCGAGTGCTCGTCGCTGGAGCACGCACGGACAGCTCAGCGAGTGCCTGCCTATTTAGCATTCGTCGCGTGACTTATAGCAATAATAAATTCCTGTGCACTTGCAGTTTCACGTAGTGCCAAGAAACCGCGATCGGCTACCGAATGTTAAACGGCCATTGTTTGATAAATCTTCGAACATATCGAATACCTACCTAAGAATACCTAATACCTAAAAATACCTAAAACCTTAAATCTCAAAGAAACAATAAACTTAAATATAGATACATTATGTAGGTACTTATTATGCTTAACTTATCATTCAAAATTGATTGGTGAGTAGTTCCTGTTTCCGACTAGGTACCTATATTCAACTCATTTAAATACAAAGGCTTCATATCAACACCGGTAGTTCACGGTACATTTATGGATAGTCTTGTAACTTATGCATAATGCTTTTTATTAAACCTTTCAAAATTATATTGTGAAAATTTCTCAATCGTCATGAATGACTCGTTAAAGTATATTGTACTTATTTATAAGACTATACATAAGTAATATATTTTTTTTATTTAGTTTTTTTAAATCTATTTAAATGTAAACAAAATTAGATTCATTTTATTTGGCGCTCACACAGATTTGTTGAAACAATCTCGAATAAAGTTGAAATATAGTTAGAAATTAGAATGTAATAGTGTTCCAAGGATTACCAGGAAGGATGTTATCAAGTGGCTGGATCAAGTTTTACAGATGTATAGCAATCAGTGCGAGCTGACGAGCATCATGTTCCCAGGCGGGGCGAAGCTCGGCGGCATTCCTTGCCCTTACGCAGCCGCGCGCCTCACCTGTTTGTTCCGGGACGTGTTACTACGAACTTATAAAATACATATCCTGGACAGTAATCACGAATGCCCTCTTCCTTGTCAGCTTGAACAAAGTTTCCTGTACAAATGCTGCATCACTACTGAGTTAAAGTTAGCATTTTTAGCCAAAATCATTTATGTATTTATAACTTCATTAAAAGTATGACTTATTTCTTAACTTATAAGTTTAATTAATTACTTTATCTTATTTAGTCTAGTTTGTTTGTTATGAAATTAGGATAATGTTGATTCTTTTTTTTTGTTTCGTTATTAACAATGTTGTACCTGTATTTGATGTATATAATTATTACTTAAAAATAAATATACTTTTGTATACTGTTGTTAATCCTATATAAAAATAAATAAGTTACGCGTTTAAATATCCTATATCCTTATATCAGTTTTCTCGCAGAGGTTTTGGGAAAAAGTTAGAAACAAAGGAATACCGTTAAACTACACAAAAAAGCTTAAGAAATTATCTAAGTACTTAGTATATAAATATATTATGTAAAATAAAATCATTTCGATTGAAATTTGTTAGCTGTATGTTTTTAATCTTCATCTATTTTATTACTTAGCTTATTTTGTGTATACATAAATATTAAATAATGCATAAAATCCTCTTAAGTGTATTTGAACGATTAGGTATATTATTGCACTTGAACACTTTTTAATTTATATATTCGTAAAAGTAAAGTCCTACATTTCCCATCGCACATCCCTTGACTTAGTAACTGTAAGAAATTGCATTACTCGTTACTGGAGAAACGTTCTTATCCGCACTTTAAACATATTATTTCTGCGAGTCTGTTATTAATTAAAATGCCTACATGTAGTTCAACATTCTTGACTTCTATATAATTACTCATGCCGCCTTTGTAACCGGTAACAACTAGGTACCCATCATTTTTAGGGTTCCGTAATCAAAAGTAGAAAATCGTATTAAACGTGACTTGGGTGGCAGCTATAAGAATTTAACTTAATAATAAATAAATCTATGAGTTAAAAGTTGTTCTTTGTACTTATTTTTTGGATAATTTTGATTGTTTTACTATTTAATTTAGCGCCCGCAAAAATAACTTTTCAGGGAGTCATTGCTTTTTTTGTCGATAAAATGGAATGGAATCGAAAAACATCAACATTTCATTTTCCATTAAGTACTGGCAGAATACTTCTCTAATCGAGCCCCATTCACGCTTCACCAAATTTTTACAATAATAAAGTTTACTATAGTTTATTGCATTGATTCGTCATATAAGACAATTTTGTTAGTTAAATTATTGTTCTTTATGTTAGGTATCAATAAATATTAAAAAATATATCCTCATTGCATCTAAATAAAACCAAAAATGAATAGTGTTTCTTTTAATATGGCTTCATACAAAAATTCTCATCAGATTTGTATTACGTATTAGGTACATTTTTTAGTTGCGACATTAACGCACCACACCATCTAGTTTCACGGTAAGCTTTGAGGCTTCTTTTATGGATAACCATCTGGTACACACATAAAATACATGCATACCCATTGTAATATACATACATATTTATAACATAATTATTCGTGTTCATCACAAAATGAACATTCCCAGCTGGACTCAAACCCGCACCCTCAACCGCAAGCGCTGGTACAGCAACTAGGATCACTACAAACTGAGTCAAACATGTTAATTCTTACTTGTTTAATTTGAATTTCTATTCTATTTTAAATTATAAAATGTCATGAATCATGATTGATGCCGTCTTTGACAATTGTATTAACAGTAGGAAACGATTTTGTTTATTTATTTTCCATTTCTTATAAGAACCGAGTACCATTATTGTCAGCGGAGCGTGTCGAACAAACATGTGATTACGGGGCGATCTGAGACCGATTTCGTTCCATCATCACCCGCGTGTGACAACATATCGCAAGAAACTCTATAATTGCTTCCATTTCAGAGAAGCTTTGTCATGTGAATGCCAAGAAAGCAAAAGGCAAAGAGCTTGCGTCTTTAGACGATATACGATATTTAATAACTTTGTTGATGTTACTTTACATACATATAATTATTGTATATTGACGACTTCTTTATAGAAAACATATTAATACATAGTCAATTTTCGTTTAAAAAGTTTTTGCTGAATATACTTAAATAAATGAAAACTAATCAATATAACTTACATTATGCCTGAACATTTTACTTTGTTATGTAGCAAGTTTCTCAATAGGAATCGAACATGCTCTTAACAATGTTATTTTCCTTAGGATTTTCCAAATCCTGTTCATGTCATAACTTAAAACTGGTCATGTAATCACTCAAGCTCTGCGCATAAATGGAAGGATATAATGTATAAATATCAACTATAGCTTGTTATAATTTAATATTAGATTTTTTTCTTGAACTTCGTAACTTTATAAATAAATAAAATAAATGTTTTTTAATTTTTATGTCTCTCTCTAGATGACTAATAGTTATGTACTATTATTTTGTGAATTTAGGTAAATATTAGTTATTACTAACCATCGACCTTGGATATAAGAAAAAATATGAGACCGGGGAAGTCACAGTAACTTACTATTACGACGGGCCTCATGCGCTGTCCCATGTTTCTGTTGTGACTTGACTTGACTTGACTAGTTTAATGGCTTTCAGTTGTGCCAGTGAGGCACGATTGATTCCGCCAATGTCGCGGTGGTATCGCGTAAACAAAATGACAACAGTTGTCAACAGGTTTTACATGTGTTATAACTACTATACATGTAAATAATATTATGCTATATCATTCAAACGCAATAATGTACTGTATATTATATGATTGCAGTTTGTGAATGCAGTAGTACATAATCTTTGCCAGGATAGAAGCGGGCCAACGTTCAAAATTTAAATCATGACTTTGCTATAGGGTGCATTCGGGTAACTCCGAATGGTTTTCCGACAAATTGATGGAATGTTTGTATTTTGATGAACCAAGCAGAATCAGTGGGTTGTATGCCTTCTACAGTAGTCACTTCGTCTTTTTGAATATATAGTCTAGATCTCTATGCTGAGATCTTTCATAAATATCGCAGTAGTTTTTAAAATAAAAGTGTTTAAAAACTTACTTTTTTTTCTTTGCACTAGTGTAATTTCGAATTATGTGCGGGCAATTCCGAATGACAGTTAAAAGTCGATTTTATTCACTTTTGACAAAAGGAACATAGTTCTTTTTCTATCGTAATTACCCTCCATAAATAATATTCACGATATTTGTCACAGCATAAACTGAACACGTTTGTATGAAATTTCTATTTCGGAATTACCCGCCGATGGGTGAATGGTTCTCAATCTTTTAGCAGGTACAGAGCGGATATGATTCTTCTACTCACGGGATTATTCTCATAGTTTAAAAGATATTATATTATTATATCGTTATCAAAATGATCGCTTATATCCTACTAAAAGTACCATTCAGATTTGGGCAGTAGGTAACTGCCGGGTCGCGACACTCGCGACTGCCCAAACTGCGCACCGCTTTGTATGGATTTGTATGCTACCCCTTCCGATGCATGCGGCCGTGAAGTGTGACCCAGCGGCAGCGCGGACGGGCAGCTTGCATCGGAAAGCGTTGCATACAAATCCATACAAAGAGGTGGGCAGTTTCGCCAGTCGCGACTTGGTAGCACCGCCGCCGGGTCGCGCTGCTGGGTCGTGAGTACTCCTGAGATTCGAATGGTAGCTGACTGAATGCAATTCAGTATTAATAAAAATGTTTAAGATTTTCTGTAATAAGAATGGAAATAATCACGTAAGCGTCTTCAAAGCTTTATGACTGCAAAAATGTTGAAAATAAGACTGAATATAATTTAAAAAATAAAGTTTTATTTGAAAATTTGGTAAGTAATTAAATCAGTAAGCAGCAAAATCACAAATAAACAATCAAATTGAATTACAAATTATAAAATTAAACAAAAATGTTACCTTAATAACTCAAGTAAACACACTAAAATAGTTGAGCCTCCCTCAGGCACTTGAACAACATAAACAAATTATAAAGTTTTCTTCTAGGTTTTATATAAAAATAAATAAATCTAAACAAAGAAGTTCTCAAAACTTAATAAAATAAATCTTGACAATTTTTAACAATCAATGTTTATAACTATTATCTAAATGGCTTCAGACTTATATAGGTAGGTACTGGTAACCTAACCTAACCTACCCTATTTGATTAAAAAATTATTTGATGAAACTAATATTTATTTATCCGATAATCTGCGTACGGTAAGGAAACACACAAGGTATATGTAGGCGTTTCATCTAATTAGTAGAAAAACGTGTGCTTCGTACTTTAGTCTTTAAACATTTGGCTGTCATCGTTGAATAACATGAATTCTTTATCATTGTCATTGCTTTTTTCTAATATTACTTTTTTTACAATTTGTAATTCTGTAATTTCGTCATAATCTCGTTTCTTTGTTTGTACAAATTTAAGACATGGCTTCTTAATTGTTCTTAGAAAGTTGATAGTATAGTAGGTTTCGTCGTCTTTCTGTTTCATATTCTCAATAAATCCAATATAGTAAGTCCATTTCTTTCTATTAAAGTACCTTACAAGTACTGTATCATTTAAGCTATATTCTTCGTCATCATCAGTCTTGTTTTGTTCTATTTGGTTCTCATCAGTATTTTCAGAAAGTTTGTCAGTCTTATATAGTTTCAGTTTCATTTTTTTCTCTTTAGGTGCTTCTTCGTCATCATCAGTCTTGTTTTGTTCTATAAGATTCTCATCAGTATTTTTAGGAAGTTTGTTAGTCTTATATTCTTTCAGTTTTATTTTTTTCTCTTTAGGTGCTTCTTCGTCATCATCAGCCTTGTTTTGTTCTATTTGGTTCTCATCAATATTTTCAGGAAGTTTGTCAGTCTTATATTGTTTCAGGTTATTTTTTTTCTCTTTAGGTGCTTCTTCGTCATCGTCAGTCTTGTTAATATTTTCATTTTTATTTTCAGTCTTATTTTTCTCTCTACAGCTTTCTTGAACTTTGGCAGTCTTATAATTTTCTTGATTATCACAATTTCCATTAAAATGATAATTTTCCTTTCCATTTTTGGTTTTTTTGCCTTTACCTTTCTTTTCTTTCCCTTTTTCTTTAGTTTTTAAATCTTCAGCAATTAATATTTTTTCTTTACCTGTGATATCACACATTATTTTATGTTCACTTGGATTTTCACCTGCTACTTCTGTTTGCGGTTTTTCCTTTTCCATTTCTGTTTCTAAATACTCTTCACCCCAGAATCCATCAATTAATGCTTCATAGTCACAATTATCAACAAAATCAAAATCGGTTTCGCTGTGTAAGCTAATAATGTCGGACACACTTGTAGAGCTCTCTGAAACTTTTCGTCTTCTTTTTAACTTGTTTTTGCCTTCTCTTTCTTTATCTATTCCTGAAGTACCTGGTTTTGCAAGTGTAATATTATCAGTTTGTTTTCCCTTTAACTTTCCTTTGTTCTTCAAGTCCCGCTTCTTTGATACATATTTAACCGGTGGTGTTTCGTCTGCATTTTTTTTCATTGTAGACGTAATAACCTCAGCCCCTTTAGCCACTCGCCTTTTTTTATTTAAAGTATTCTCTTTTTTATCCTGGCGAATTTTTTCTAGCAATAGTTCTTCAAAATTTACTTTTATATTCTCGATAATTTTTATATGCGAAGTCTTCTTTTTTTTGGGCTGAGAATTATCACATTGAAGACATTTTGGTATATCAAATGTACGGTATGCTACAAATGACTGAGCCTGATCGTCATTTTTTGCCAGTTTATTCAGATATGTAGGGTTTTCTGCACAAGAATTGGTACTTTCTTGATCGGGATTGGCCGTGTTTTCTGTGTTTATAGCGTCCAGACATAGTTCTTTAAGCATCTTCGGATTTTGAAGAATTAACTGTGCTTTTTGAAATCTTCTGTACGCAGCTGGATCGTATTTATCTACTGGTATCACTTGAGGGTTGTATGGGTAAATGCCAGCCTTTTTAAAACCACTCTTAATCACATCAGGGTTTACGTCCTGCCAAGTTTCTGCAAAGGTTTGAGAAAATATTTTTTTTGGCATCTTTGTGCCAACATTGTGCCGCTGCCATTCAACTAGTTTAGCGTCCCATTTGGTTTTGAAGGATTTAAAAACTGACACATCAAGTGGTTGTAGTAAATGTGACGTATGAGGAGGCAGCTTCAAAATGGTCACATTGTTTTCTATGGCCAACTCGACAACTTTCACATCCACGTGTGTGGAATGTCCGTCATAAATAATTACCACAGGACGTTCTTGGCCAAGAGCTGGAATTAAAATCTTTTTCATATAGTTATAAAATATTTCTGACTCCATCCATCCTTTGGTACTAGCTGCATATGCCAGTTCAAAATCGTAGTTTACTACTGGTGCCATCCACTCATCCCATATATTTTTGCCTTTAAATACTATTAATGGCGACACCTTTTTGCCAGCGGCGCTCACAGCCGTCAAAACAGTTATGTTTTCTTTTCCAGTTCCGCAAGTCGTTCTTGAACATGGCTTGTTTATAGCACCAACTACTTTTGTTCGGACTGGATCAAGTGATAAAGAAGTCTCGTCTAAATTCCATATCAAGTGTGACCTTTCAAATAGATTTAAGGAAGTTAACGTTTCCTCGAGTAATTTAAAATATTCCGAAACAACAAAAGGGTCCGTCATTTTCTTCCGCACGTATTCAACGGGCTGTGCTTTTTTTATAGAAAGCCTGTTCCTTTTTCTTGCCTGGTTTGTTGTTATTGAATGGGGTGTCCAATTCATTCTTTTTAACGAATTCTTCGACTAGCATTATCACTTCTTCTCTTGATAAACCAAACCCCCATTTCTCCATAATTTTAAGTTTATCTGCTAATTGCATTTCTAACGCAGGTGGTATAGCCGTCGGTCTACCCACATTATTTGACATAACGTTGTCTTTGATTCTGTCATAAAGAGTTGTTGTGGGGATTCCATACTTTTTCGCTGAAGCGTACATTGACAGCCCATTATTTTTAACGTCTTGAATTGCTTTGTCCATATCATGTTGTGTGTACTTTGGTTCTTTTTTTTTAATATATTTATACGGCATGATTCTGAAACAATTTATGTTTATTTTTATTTATATAGTATTTACCAAAGTAAGTATAAATAAGGTGAGTAAAAATTAGGTAGGTACATATTAAAAGAATTCATTTTTCAAATAAAAACTTTAACATAAGCTAAATCGCTTTGGGTAATTCCAATGGTTGGGCAATTACGAAAAATATCAACAATTATTTGCAATGTCGTCTATTTTATTGTCAGGTTTTAGTAGCACAACAAGAACTCTGTGTCGTGTTTGTCAAAAGAACAACAAGAACTCCGTGTGTATATGCCTACCAATAGGCGGACCGGCCGTTCATACCTAAACTGTGGAATGACACCCCCCCGTCAAAGAGAATTGTTTATATCACGTTCAGACGGAATTAACCTACCATCGGAATTACCCAAGTATATTATAGATTGAGAACATTTGAGAACCACTGACAATCTCCATAGAAAAGCAACATCGGCTAAATCCGAATTATTTTTGATTCGGATTTACCCTCTTCGGGTAATTACAATAAAAACAGAAAAAGACACCTAGGATGCGCTGAACCAATTAAAAACTACATTAAACACTAAAATCTATGAAACAAAAAAATAATCAGTTAAATAACTTACCGAATTTCTGAGATACGAATGTTCGTGTAATTCCGTTAGCTAGAAAACGCGCGAAAAATGACACACTGCGAGAAATGCGGCGTTGTAACACGTTCATCAACTAGTAGCGACCTGAGTCAACTGAAGCGGGGGGAGCTTTAAGATGGCGTCAAGGTAAATGTTGCTACAGTATAAAATATCGTTGCGTTTGGTAGAAAAATGAAATTTTCGGAATATGCCGATTTTCGACATTACCCGAATGCACCCTAAAGTATATTTAGTATAATATATAGGTATATTTTGTGGCGTGTCGGTTGGATGCACGAATGATTTGTGGCTGGATCCTGACTGCAACCCGACACGCGGGTCAAAGACCGGTTCGCCTTTCGGAAATATTCGCAAGATGCATGGCCGGACAAGACGCAATGACCTCATCGTCGATTTTTAAATTTTATTCTAAAACCTCATGTAATTTCTGAATTAATAAGGAAAGCTCTACTTTATGGGTTACTGTCGAAGTTTTGTAAATAAGTTTTCTTCATGTTTTTGTAAGTTGAAAATAAAATTAGTGCATTTTTCTGGGTTAAAATGTGTTATTTCAGACTAAAATCTATCTCCGAACCAAATAACATAGAAACATTCATAACCAGTAATGGAATATATTATGCAATATGCATGTACATTGTAAATACATCGTACAATATAAAATACAAATGTGTAATAGAAATTAAAACCATAGTAAAACGAGAATTTTCAACAAATGGATTATATTATTTGAAAACCACTTGACAGATTTTGATAAAAATTGGTCTGAGAGTTTTCAAGAATACTAACTGCCAGAACTTACTTAAAGACGAACCTTTTTTTCTTTTATAAATGTCGGTACGATAACATATTAGTATTGTTTGAATCATTTTTTAATTCTTTATTGTAATGAAATCAGTGCTTTATTTTAAATAATATAAATGTATTTTTTTTGTTATTAAACTCAATTAAGGAACACACATAAAACAGCTTCTTTCCCATAAACATTCCTCGAAAAAATGATACATTGACAGACTAATTTCAAAATAATTGCCCTCAAGTTACTGGAGACGTCTCACGTCATGAACATTTGCACCGTGGTACAAAAAAATGCGGCGCGGAGCCTACAAAGTGCGTCGCACTCTGCATTCATTTTTAATTTTTTCCATTTACTTTGTTACAAAGCTATGGATTTCCGTTGGCAAAACCGCGTGCGTGTAAAACAACTCGTTTCAATAAGTTTTCTTCGAATCTTCGTTCTTGCGGAAAAATAATGATCAATGACACACAGTTACGTGGAATAGATAGCCCTATGACTTGGTTACAGTAGAATTATTTTAATGCACTTTAATTTCTTTTATCCTTTATTTTTGTTTTTCTAATATCTAAAAATCTCGTGTCACAGTGTTTTTTATCGAACTCCTTAACGGATTGACCGATTTTATGAATTTTTTGTGTATATTTGATAGGGCTGAAAAAGGTCGTAGGCTGTTTTTTATTCCCTTAGGTGATAAGGGTGGTGCTCCATCCCTATATTTAGTAGTGATTAAAACGTGGGCGGAGCCGCAGGAATCGCTAGTTTTTAAAAATTTTACATACATTTTCCCTATTGTGAGAATTCCTAAGAATATTGTGTTATATAAATAAATTTTACTGCAATGATAGTTGCTACACATGAGTCACTGTCATAAAAGATATAAAAAAATAGCAACGTTCTCCCAGGGACTGCACTAATCATAATATCCTACGTTTTATTATTCTCAGAAATCTTGTAATGTGTGAGTACTTTACATTAAATGGCTAGCTATTAGGAGTATGATGAGATGGTAAATGTTACATTTGAATGTTGATATTGAAGTTAATCAGGTAGTGTTTCACGATACAGTTATGTGAAATGTGGCATGCCTATCTATCTTTGCAATAAGCGGATATTACCGGTGAATCTACCTAATGGATATTCACCAGGTCGCGCTCCGACGCCGATTCTCGGAAACGATCCCCACGCGGCCTTGCGATGAAACATCGTGCAAATGTTTGTTTTACTTACAAACGATTCAAAAACGGCTACCGCAAAATTTAACCGTTCGCGGGAATCGTTAGCTTCTTGTGACGTTTTGTTTGCGCAAGCCCGTTCCCTGAACGATTTACAGCTGCTATGCTCTGCCCGAATTATGAGAATCTAAATATTTAGTCTTCGTCGTTTCTAATTCTATGGTACTGGCTGTCAACATGATAAATTGTTTTGCGAAATGTCGCTTAATTTTTGTGGACCCTGATTTCTTTTCTATACTATTATTATAATGTCCAATTCGTGGAACAGCTGACATCGGCAGCTGTAAATGCATTATACCAGTCTCATATTGTAGTACTTTAGATCGACACAGATAATTTAGGTCGTCACTTGTAACCTTTACTATATACCAAGAATTACTCTGCCTCGGTTAATGTTTTACGTTTCAGTTAAATTAAATTGACATTTTAAATAATATGCGAAATACACGCTATCTCTTCTCTCTTGTGTTAGGTATGCTCTAAAGTACTGAGGTTAAAAATTACTTTAAGTTTGTTTAATCCCTGCGATTTTTAACGATTTTTAACTGCCATGTGTTTAGATACATAGAACACTTCTCTGAGTGATTTACACGTATAATGAAATCTAACATATGGTGGGCTAAACTAAAAATTGACACAAAATTAGGTTAGCGCTTAAAACAACGCAGTGATTGAATCATTACATTACATATATCTTCACTGGTGTATTAAATTAATTTTTAAAAGCAATGTAAGCACACTTACCATATGGTGTAAATGAACACATGACATGGACATAAATGTTCACAAGCTGCTAACTGCCACTTTTTTAGCCATTCGACAAATAGTAAGCAAAATATTAAATAATCTTTAATAAAATCTGTACGAATTAAAATACTATTTTTATTTATTAATTGTAAAAATATTAAAAATATGAAAGGTTTTGTAAAATTTTTATGGCTAATCCAAAACTGTGAACCGATGTACATAAAAATTAGTCGATAGGTACTAACTGAAGACTTTTTTACCGGTCTTTAGTAAATACTATACACTACTCGCAAGTTTTTTTGGATGTAATATTTAATATGGAAAGGAATACTACTCAAAATAACGTCTTTCGAAAGCCAATAATATGTGACAATATTATATGAAGTATAGTTTATTACGTTACAGTATGCTATGTATTAATACTGGATTGAGGATCTCTACTAGTATTGTATTATGACGTTTTTGCTTGTGTTGTCTTTAAGTACCTATATTATTGTTTTTCTTTGCTAGGTTTAAAGACGGTGTGGCATACCCGTGGTCCGCTGGGGTTTCCAACCTTATCCTATATCCAGAGGCCGCGAATCAAACACTGTATACAAGGCACGCTGCTCGCGCCGACTCTGGCAACTACACTTGCAGACTCAGCAATGAAACTCACAGTGAAACGCATACTGTTAGACTTGATATATTAGGTAAACATTTGGAAATAAACATTATATAAAAAGATAAATTGCATATTGTTTATAATTGTAATAGTATATGAAAGTTAAAAGTGGCAGTTCTAATATAAAAATATTAAATATTTACTATTTCTAGCACTAATTTCTAAACCATTTCCTTTTAATTTGAAAGAAATAATTTGATTCTTCCGTTACCATTTTATGTAGTTTAAAGAAAGTATCATTCTGAATACGTGACTTTCACTTCAATAAGCAAGAGCAAGCTAACTTTTCGTATCTATGTATTGTCAAAGTTTTCAATGAAACAAATCAAATAAATTCACATTCAATATCCTTCACAGAAAAACCAACGGATGCGCCGAAAACGATGTTCATCTCGAAGGACCAGTGGGTGGAGGAAGGAAGCGAGCTTCGCCTCTTCTGCGAAGCGTTGATTGGTAAATATGCACTCGAATAAATACTATCACTGTAATAATAATTACTTATTCGCTCCATATTTATTGTATCTTCGATCCCTGCCAACAATTTTCGAAGAATTAGCTCAGATTATTTTTAGCAACTGCTCATAAGGGGCCGTTCATAAAATACGTCACACTAAAATCAGCTTATTTTGACCCCCTCCCCCCTATTGTCACGCTGTGTCACACTTTCTGTGACCCCCCTTAGAAATATTTTGTCACAAAATCTAAGACCCCCCCCCCCCCTGCTGAGTATGTTAAATTCTAAATGATAGTAGGTACACAAATTCTGAAAATTAAAAATACTAGCGACTCACCCTCGCTTCGCTCGGGTTCGTCTCTAGGTACACCCTTTAGCATAAAATTTTTACAAACTTTGAATGTCTCACTTATTTATATATAATCAAAGCCTAAAAAATAAGTTTCAAGCTTCTAGCTTTAAAAATGACGTAATTTCCATACAAACTTTCATCCCCTATTTCAGCCCTTTACAGCCCTTTTTCGCCTTAAAAAGTAAGCCTATGTCCGTCTCTACCTCCCCACCAATTTTCAGCCAAATCGGTACAGCCGTTGTTGAGTTATAAATAGTGTAACTAACACGACTTTCTTGTATATACAGGTGGCGACGCTTGATCAACATTCCTTTAAACTGCATGTAGGGTGAGATGATATAAGTAGATAAAAAATATCAATTTGAAAAAAATCCTTCAAATAAAAAAGTGCATTTTTCAAACAAAATAAATACAATAAAAATGGTCATCAAAATAAACACCATTACATCATAAGTTTATTGACCCTAGCTTAAGACGGCAACATCGCACTGTCCCCGAACAGTCGTAGGTACTACTAGCCCTTGCGTCGTTTGCAAAGAATAAATAATTCGCAGAAATGACATAGCGTATGCCTTAAGTTGAGTAAAATAATTTATCTTGATAGTAAGTAAATAAAGTACATGAAATTAATCACATATGATGTAGTTAATATAGTAAAAAAATCAACAGTCTTGTTGTGATGGTTATACTTTTTAGATGATTAAAAAAAATTATTCATATCACCTGGTACTTAAAAAATAAATCTAATATGTAATAAAAACCAGAAATGCTTTGCAAATGAAATTCTTTTACAATTTCCATTTTATAAATTAACATTTTTCAATAATATTAAATACTAATTTAAAAGTAGTTTTTACATTGTATTTTTTATTCTATGACGCAAAAATCCTTGACACTCGGTCCATTTTGTCCAATCGGCAAAATTCTAAGAAAACCAAAGACACGTGTAAGCACCGCTGCCGCCGACTCACACAGTGTAATTACAGACAGAGCGTTGGAGTCATAGGCGGTAACGGTGTTATAGCGATTTCGGAATAAGTACATAATTAAATTAATTTATTCTTCTTAAAACATTTCCTTTAGGAAGACATTTATAAAATATTTATTTGAACTAATTATTACTATAACATTTTATTAATACTAAAAGGCCTAAAAAATAAAAATACCAATCATAATATTAAAGTAGCATTTAAATAAAGCAATAAAATTTCCGCCGCTACTACGGTTACTCTGTGCTCCAAATGTCGGCATTGCTTTGAAAAGGCGGCTTAGGTTTTTAACTTTTTTCTATTTATTAAATATTTAGTTGGCTTTAAATCGTCGTAGTGGGTGCACGTGAAAAAGGGCTGATTTTAATGAATCGACCCAATAGTTGTGAAAGTGAAAATTTTATACCTAATGTATTAGTATGAACTTCCTTTATATCTTAGCGAGCTTTTGGCTCTAAAATAGTGAACTCGGCGTCTTTTGGCGATGGTATTTGGTACCTGGTCTGGTCTAAGTCTTCAATAAACGTTTATATCCTGGCCACTTCCACGCATGATTGCCATTGCCAAGGTACGAAGGCACGAAGTCATAATTCAACGGTCAACGTGTCAACCGTTTAATAACTGGGAGATGCTACAGCATCAGGAGCTGTGGCCTCTGCGTACGTGCAATAGGTACAATGTATGCAAGCGGTATCAACGGCTACCAACTGCTGCGCGTACCTAGTGCTTGGTTTTGAGGAACTGATTGGTAGAGGCAGGCCAGTGCCCAGTCCCTTCGCCTATTCTTTCCTCGAACAAGACTTGCTTCTATTGTTGTGTGTGCGTGTAGTAGTTACGAGATACAGTTTGCTGTATTTAAATTTAATTGACATCAAGTCTCGAGTGCCAGTGTACTTACTTAGTTTTAAACTTTATCTAATATCAGTCTATGGACTGTGTCATACATACAATATTTGTAATATGCTCGTAGGTATAGGAAATTTCTTGTAATTTTAACATAATGATTTATGTATTAGGTGAATCACCCATATTCGTGTCGAATTAAAGACTTGTGAGTACATTCTATGTGTAACATGACAGTTTGAATGTATTTTATTATAATTTTTATGGGTAATATTTAAATAGGTATTACGAATATTTTAGCGAGTGGATAGATGTTTAAAATGTTTGTTTTTAATGTTATTTTTAAGAGTACTTTTAAGATATTACGAAAATAAACATTGTTTTGTTTAAAGTATGTAGCGAGATGTGATAGATTTTAATTTCTAGTGAACGTTATTCAATATTTCATCATTCAATTTATAAATTTTATACCTACTGTCACTTTGTGTATTATTTTAATCACTGTTCGTGTGAAATGATGGAGGTTTAAAAACATTTTAATGTTACATGAATGCCTTATAATTTGTAATAAAGTAGTACTTAACTAAAAATATTATTTAGTTTAATTTATTCGCATAAAGATACATAAAATAGAAAAGTTTGTATTTCGAACAGGTTATAACTAGATTTTAGATGGATGAATTTGCCTACCTTATTGGCCCACAAAGCCTTGGGAGGTCGGGGGTTCGAATCCCAGATAGATAACATTTTTCTTTTTTAATTTTGCTGTTAATTAATTAAATAATGGTAAGTATTAATGTCACCAACAGAACCTTTAACTTCTTTCTCGCACGCATATTTCCTTGTCTCTCGTAAAATTATAGGTACTTACATCAAATAAAAAAGTTTGTAAGCATTTTGATAAATAAGTTTCGGGTTATAGGGTACCTTTTCTTTAATTCTAGTGAACGTTATTCAATATTGCATCATTCAATTTATGAATTTTATACCTACTGTAACTTTGTGTATTATTTTAATCACTGTTTGTGTGAATTGATACAAGTTTAAAAACGCATATTTTCTTATCTCCCGTAAAATTATAGGTAGGTACTTACATCAAATAAAAAAGTTTGTAGGCGTTTTGATAAATAAGTTTCAGGTTATAGGTACCTATTACCTAAATAGATTTTTTGAGAAGTGAAAGAGTAGTTTGTGCAAAATCGTGTTTGCGAAGCACGACGCAGAAGAATAATTTTCCGCCCATATTGGCCCACAGAGCTAATAGAGGCCGAGGGTTCGAATCCCGGTTGGATTACAATATGTTTCTAATTTATTATTAACTATAAAGAAAAAAATGTATTTACTAAGAGTTCTACTGCATACATCTAATATTTTAAAATTTAATAATACCTAAAACGAATTCTTCAATACTTCTTCGAAATCGCTACCGCCGGGCCACACCATAATGTCGGCATTTGATTGACAAGGGGTTTGTGTTTGTTTTGCTTTTAAGATATTTTGATTTTAGTTTAGTCAAGTTTAGTGTTGTAATGACAAGTTGCTTTTATTAACGACTAGGACTAGGTCACAAGGATAAAGACTTCTTCGTAATAATTAGTGAAATAAATTATCTAAATGAAGTGCAAAAGTCAGTGACTAGGTACTAACTACATCTGTGCGATGACAAAATATTATGCTACTAGTAGGTATCGTCGCGTAGGTGCATTATTGTCAAGGTGGATGGAACAAAAAAAATATTTAGTGGCGTCAACGGTTCTTATGACTTACGAGGCAGTGTGTAGGTATGTGTTATAACTGCATAGCTGGGAATAGGTATACATCTTGTATCTGCGAATTACCTATTTAGCGCGCGTACTTAATGCTTTGTTTTTCGTTACTGATCGGTGGTAGAATACCTACTAGTTCTGCAACTGTTCACAACCCGGGTCCCGGACCCTATACAAATCTATTGTTTTAGTCTACTTATATCGCAAAAAGCTTTGGTTACCTAACTCCTAAAATCTCTTATACAACTTTTACTTTTAACTTAATTTTAAGTGATTAATTGCGTGTAAACAGACAATTTAGTAGCAAGTCAAGTAGTTAACTTAATTTTATTATTTTATTTGTCTATGTGTAATAAGATTTCATAGATTACCTATGTAGGTACGCAGTTCCTTTGTACATCATTATACCTACCTCGTAATGCGTAACAATTACTAAGTTTTAATTTGATATTGATGATGTTAAAATTATAATTTATGTGTAGGTACCTACCTACTTTCTAGTCTATTCTATTGTAGAGTCAATAATATTGTACTTAAGAAAATAAATTAGCTGCAGTCCCTAGCAATACGGTTGACATTAGATTAGTAGGTAATGTTGTCATACAAAAGTGTGATGGTAGTTTGAGGTAAATATCTTATTTAAATACCTAATTTATAATTATTCGTATGTCGAAAGTGATGAGGTTTTTAAAATTATTTAATGATGTGATGTTTATAATAATAAGTAATAAAGTAGTCGCTAAAAGAAAGTTCGGTTAATAATTTCTCTCCGAAAGACAAATTGAAAATTATTTATTTGCGATTTTTTGTAAATAAATTGCACAGGTACATTTCTTATAAACCTAAGCATTTTAACTAACTTTAGTAATTGATGATGTTGTTACTATGATCAATATTACACCTAATTGCATGCCTATTGACTTTCGCGCCATAAGTAGGTAATTTGAAATCTTTCTTTAAATGTATTCGGAGCGGCAACGTCGCACAGTATTTCGCCGTCTAGGGGTGCATGACCTTAGCGTACTTCGCTTGCCCGTACATATGATGGTTTAAAATTTTAAAACGAAAAAAAATTCCTGTGGCTTTAATTTTGAATATTTTCAATTCGTTTTTTTTGTATTCAACTCGTAATTTTTTATACTATATGTGGTTTGAAGGAATGTTGGTCAAGCGTCGCCACCCTGTATATAGATTTATTTAGTTATTATAATAAAATTTAAATAAATTAATAAATATCTTTCATAACGAACAAATAAATAATAAATAATATTTCTATTATTCAGAAGTACAAGGATTTTTTAAATGGGCCGAAATATCTACAATCGGTATTGCACCATCTTCTTCTTCATCTTCAACACTACCGCCCACTTCATCGTCATCTAACCGTTCTGCATCTTCCGTACCATCGTTTTCATCTCCTATTATGCATAACAGCTCTCGAGCTCGCCGAGCTGCGATACGAGTTGGTTGTACGCGCCGAACTACTCATGTCAAAAAATAATAAACGGCGAACCGCGAACGTCACGTTGCCGTATACCCCCCGTCCCCCCTTGTCACATCTTGTCACACTCAGCCAGACCCCTCCCTTCCCCTTGTATGCGAACGTATTTTATGAACGGCCCCTAACGTCTCCTATTAAAGTAACAGAATCTAGTATCTACACACCGACTTAATGTTATTTATATATAGTTAGGTATTGCATTATTATAAACACCGTGTTATAAGTATTGCAACGAAACTAAACATATTATTAATGCACTTTAAAAAACTTTTTTTTTTGCTTTGTATATTTTAAATTAACATAACGTCATAATGAATTCAATGTTTTACATTAAAAACAATCGCACCTTTCTTAGAACAGCGTGGAATCTAAAAACATCTGTTCGCTAGAACTGTTTAAGTATTTATGATTGAATTTTTATAGCAGAGAACAATAATTATACAAAAACATAATTTACGCGCATGTTTTATAATAGCGTTATATATTTGTACTCATATTTTAATTGAATTTCTGTATTTTCTATACATTTTTAATAAATAATAAAATTATGCAGGTCGATCTTATTTAGCGGACGCAACAAGCGACCTTCGATGGCGGAAAGTATGGCCTAACAACACAGAGGGTGACCTTTTATCCACACAGGCCGAGATCAAGACTACAAGGTAAGTCCTATATAATCCATTACAGGGCTTCTAAAAGTATTAAACGTGTACAAAAAAGGATAGGCGATAGCTATTATCTGCGTCCTTTCACTGTAAAACAAATGACACATCACTTGTTTTCTGCTTTTTTTACAATCAGTGATCATATTCATTAGATAAACTTTGTACGGGCTAGTACATTATATATTTTGTCTCATAAGCACTTTACGCCATACTGCGTAGAGCTAGAGGTAGGGGTTTTCGTCTCAGCCCATACAAACTTAAAAATACTATACGATTTACTATGTCGAACAAATAATATATTCTTTGAAATGCAGCTCAGATTTTTACAGAGTCGTGTATTGTAGTTTAAAGATGTAAGAAAGAAGAAGTAAATATAAAAAAAAAAACCGTTAGCAGTCCTGATTATATTTTTATCAACTACATAATATTATATTTCTTAGAAAAACTCGACTAAGATTGTACAAATGACATTTTGAAAGTCATCAATCTGATGTAGGATTCATAATAGGTGTGCTAATTTCGTGGTATTAAATGGACAGGTGCAGGATGATTTGCTATCTTAATAAATATTGCAAATTCATGTTATTCCTAGTACGTGATTCAGGGAACAACTGATGCATTAAACGCTTCTCATGTCAGAAATTTCCACGGAAATGCGCGCACGTAATGTCATCTGTATTACGTCTATTATACCCAGTATCCATTAACTAAATGACCAGTTCAATTTGGCCGAGTTAAGGTAATATGAGGCTCTCTCTATGATTATGATTGCTTGTGATAGCGAATGATTGCTTTTCATGTACATTGTACAATGACTTATCAAGTTTATTAGTGGACCGTAGCTTAGCGTACGTTTCGATTCGTTGGTTTTGTGGTTATTTTGGGTGGCTCTAGATAAAATATACAGGTCCTCACTTCAAATTTCGAGTGCGCTCAAAATATTTATTGAGTTATCTTACGAGGAAATTAATATTCACTATTTACATTTACTGTATACACACATACTTTTAAAACCTTAGTTGATTTCTGTATTGAATTTTTATAATATAAAGTACCTTTAAAGATGATATTAGCCTCTAAAAGAATATTAAGAAAAAAAAAACAAAAAAGCAATACATTTCGCATTAAGAAAAGGCGTTTCAATTTGTTGCGTTCAAATCACGTGAATTTAAAATATATACATGAATATTATATACAGTAGAATTTCAACAGCATATTCGTTTTCAGGGATGATGTAGACGATATAATCGGTTCATACTTGAGCATAAAGCTAGTGTCGGCGCAGGACTACGGCACGTACGTGTGCGTCGTGCACAGCAACGATGTGGTGTCCAGGAACTACGTCACCGTACATTATAAATGTAAGTGATTACTATAAATTTATCACTGTAGGTATTAAATACCGATTATATTGCTTCGCATTTAGCAGTGACGTGATTTTTAAGAAATTCTTTTTATAGCGATTAAGTTATATTTGTTCACAGATTAGTTCCGTAACGTTTGCTAGACTAATAGAGTTCTAATGTTAAAATTACGTATAATTTAACGATGCGATTTAGGTAAAAAATAAAAAGAATGAGGACGCACGTTTATTAAATTTTTAACATTTTTTAGCAATAAATTTTAATTCAGCTGTCAGCTGTTAATGTTTGAGTTCAATGTTCAATTTGTAAAGTAATAAAACATGAATACCTCAATCTTTGAACTAATATAATAGAATGTGTGTTAAATATGAAATAAAAAATATTGAAAAAAGTTATCAAACTTAGGAAAGAATTTTATTCATTTAAATATCCGATTTATTTTTTGTTTTAGCCAGTATAAAATTTTAATAACATAAAATCAAATAATTACATATTAAAACGTTTTTTTCAATATGAGTTTAAATAAAAAATAACGGCTTATATGCGTAGATAACGGGTTGTCGGGCGCGTCGGCGTGGTGCGGCGGCGGGTCGGTGCCGTGGCGCGCGCTGGCGCTGGGCGGCGCGGCGGGCGCGCTGCTGCTGCTGTCGCTGGCGGCCGCGCACCGCCGCTGCACGCCGCGCCTGCTGCTGGCCGCGCGCCACGCCCGCGCGCGCGCCGCCACCGCCGCGCACCGCGCCAGAGGTACGCACTCTACACTCGTAACTAACAACATTTCTAATTGTAATGCTAAATGAAACTTTTAAGTAATATTTGTTCATTATAAGGTTGAGAGCGACTGTGCTTTGACATTGTATAGGCTATGGTTGTAAATTACATAATAATATGTGAAAATTGTAATTAACTAAGTATATATATGAAATAAATTCTTTTGCTGTGATTTTTAATCAACAAGCTAATACATAATATTATATACGGACTAAAATCGAAAGCAACTTCATCAACTTGATATGCGCCCATGATTTGATTAGGAAAATATAAAATTCGTTTAATTTATTTTAACTTACAGCGAAGCGAAGGGGACCGACTTTTCGCTAGTATATAATACTTATAGGTAATGAACTATTTTTGTGTCGCCAGTGCTAGAGAAGGAGTTCGACGTGCTGGTGTGCTGTACGGCGGTGGACGGCGAGCTGGTGCGCGGCGCGCTGCTGCCCACGCTCGCGCTCAAGTACAAGTACCGCGTGCACGCCGCCACGCTCTCCACGCAGCCCGACAACTGTGAGACTTTACGCGTATTATGTTGTATACAAATACTTAGATTAGACGACTCGTTTGACTCAGTTGGTAGTTACCCTACTTTCTGTGCCAGCGGTCGCGGGTTCGAGTCCCGCTGGGGGCATTCATTTGCTAATCACGAATGTTTGTACTCCAGTCATGGGTGTTTATATTTATAATATGTATGTAGGTATTTAAAATTATATGTGTAGTATATCAACTATCTGGTATCCGCAACACAAGCACGTTAAGTAGCTTACTGCGGAACTAGATGGCGCTGTTGTAATAATGTCCGAAGATTATTTAGATATACGCTTATACACGGGGAAATCTAAACAAAATCGCTAATAACTAGCCCATTCAATAAAGAATTTGGTTTCTGTAAATAAAATAATCTTTGTTTTGTTTTTTTTTACAACTTTGTTACCCCTTAAACCGTCAGATTAACAAATTTGACACTTTTTAGTTACTAGTTTCGAGTAAATCCCAAATTTCCCTCTTGGCCTACTACCATAAAGTTTTAGACGAATAAATATTATGTTTGTGTTTGTGTGGCGCAGGGTACAGCGAGGTGGTGGGCGAGGCGGCGCGCTGCCGCTCGCTGGTGGCGGTGCTGTCGCCGGCGCAGTACGCGGCGCCGCAGCTGCTGACGGCGCTGCGGCAGCTGCGCGCGCTGCCCGTGCCGCCCGTCGTCGTGCTGCTGCAGGTACACTCTACACACTACACCTACACGCCTCTTTACACTTCTATATTTTACCTCATTTGCGAAACCTTAACTTTGATCGAATATACCTTTATGTGAGCTATATTGTTACGCGCAACGATTAATGCTCGGCACATGGTGACGTTACGTACCACTAGCGCCATCTAGTATCGAGTGGCGGAACTAGTAGTCAAGATCATTCTAGAAACTTCGATGATAGAACTTTCCAGAACAATCTCGATCGATCGATTTATGATCGATCGGGGCCGGAATGTACTCGAACATTCTGGAAGTTTCTACAGTCGAAGGTTCTAGAATCGTACCGAATCCGAGGCCCCTATATAAGGCCGGGTATGAGCCGCGACTAGTCAGTTTGGAATCAGCGATACAAGCGATAACATCGAAGCGATCTACGAGTGCGGTTTAAAGTGATCTTAGTGCGATTGTGTTTTATAATTTAGTGTGTTGTTTTGACATTAGTGTTGGATAATTAAAGTGTCTATTTTTTTAGTAGTTTAATCGGCTGTTTTAATTGTAACGAACCCTAAGTCGTAACAATTGGTGTCAGAAGTGTGGGATTAAATCATGCCGATTTTACCTAAGGACGACACGGAAGGTATTCGTACCCGGAGCCAGCAACGCCAGCAGGAGACGGACCAGAGGCGATTTGGAGGAGCATCGCCGCAGACTTCGGAGGGCCAGCTGCCGACCACAGAGGCCGGCCCGTCAGCAGCCCTTGCAGCAGCTCCTGCATCTACAGCACCTGACCTGGGTGCTCTAATGATGATGCTGCAGGAGCAGGCCCGCCGACAGGAGGAGCAGGCCCGCCGACAGGAGGAGCAGGCCTGCCGACAGGAAGAACAGGCTCGTCGGCTGGAGAAACAGCTCCAGCGCGATAAGGAGGAGCAGGCCCGCCGGCAGGAGGAGCAGGCCCGCCGACAGGAAGAACAGGCTCTTCGGCTGGAGAAACAGCTTCAGCGCGATAAGGAGGAGCAGGCCCGCCGACAGGAGGAGCAGATGCTCCTCATGAAGGACCTTCACGCTACCTTCAGGAAAGAAATAAAGGAGGTGAACAACCGCCTGTCAGAGGCTGAAACCCGAATCGAACAAGTGAATAATCGGGTTGACAATGTGATGGCTTACGTGAAGAAAACGTTGGACAACCTGAAACTTGAAGATGGAATCGCAGTTCCAGCTGCAGCGGCTTCGCCCCGCGGTTTCAAAGTGCCGCCATTCGACGGGACGTCTTCTTGGTCGGCCTATAAAATCCAGTTCGAGGCCGTCATGAAGGCGAATGGCTGGAGTAAAAACCAGGCCATGACTGCTCTCACCCTAGGCTTGCGCGACCAGGCCTTAACTGTTCTAGAAGCTCTTGGTAAGGAAGTGACTTACGAGCAGCTGCTGGAGGCGTTGGAGGCCCGGTATGGTGACGCTCACCTGGAACACGTGTTTCGTGCGCAGCTAAAGGATCGCGTGCAGCGCAGTTGCGAAAATCTGCAGCAGTGGGCCCTAGAAGTGGAGAAGCTGGTTCGGAAAGCCTACCAGTCTATGCCCGTTATGATTGAAGGGAACCTGGTGCAGGCATTCATCGACGGCATCCGTGACCTTGAAGTGAGAGCTGCAGTGAGGCTCGGGCACCACGGGACGCTCAAGGACGCCTTGGCCCATGCACTGGAGGTGGAAGCTGTGCGACAGGATCATCGTTCCCATCGCGTCAGGGAGGCTACAGCGGTTATAGTTCGCGACCGTAGTAATGGATTCAGCCCTAGTTGCTACGGCTGTGGTGAAAGGGGCCACCTTCGATCCAGTTGCCCTAAGCGGACTGCAGAAAGGAAAAATGACCTTGAAGTGAGAGCTGCAGTGAGGCTCGGGCACCACGGGACGCACAAGGACGCCTTGGCCCATGCACTGGAGATGGAAGCTGTGCGACAGGATCATCGTCCCCATCACGTCAGGAAGGTTACAGCGGCTATAGTTCGCGACCGTAGTAAAAGATTCAACCCTAGGTGCTACGGCTGTGGGGAAAGGGGCCACCTTCGATCCAGTTGCCCTAAGCGGACTGCAGAATGGGAAAATGGCCATTCTCGAGAGGGTAGTGAATCTAACAGCATCGCCCAGCAGCAGCAGGAATACGACTTTGTGGTCGAACATCGCAGCGGGAAATCCCATGGCAACGCAGATGCATTGTCAAGAAGACCTTGTCCTGAAGATTGCAAGCATTGTGCTAGGCAAGAGGCTAGAGAAGTGGTACCTGTGAGGATGCTAAGGGCAGACCTGGTCACCGGTTATGCGAATGACTCGCGGAACAAGATGGATGACATTTATGAGCACGTCAGACAATCGGGTCAGAAAATGTCTGAAAAGATGAAAACCCGGTATGACCGCAAAATGAACAACAAAGGGTTCGACGAGGGCTCACTAGTATGGTTGCACAATCCAGTTCGCAGCAAAGGAAAATCTCCTAAGCTTCAAGCTAATTGGGATGGACCATATCGGATTGTAACAAGGATCAATGACGTAACCTACCGGATACGGAAAGGTGCATGAGGTACTCCGAAGATCGTCCATGTGGATCGTCTGGCGCGTTATTATGAGGCCGATAATGCTCGGGACGAGCATGTCTTAGGAGGGGGCAGTGTTACGCGCAACGATTAATGCTCGGCACATGGTGACGTTACGTACCACTAGCGCCATCTAGTATCGAGTGGCGGAACTAGTAGTCAAGATCATTCTAGAAACTTCGATGATAGAACTTTCCAGAACAATCTCGATCGATCGATTTATGATCGATCGGGGCCGGAATGTACTCGAACATTCTGGAAGTTTCTACAGTCGAAGGTTCTAGAATCGTACCGAATCCGAGGCCCCTATATAAGGCCGGGTATGAGCCGCGACTAGTCAGTTTGGAATCAGCGATACAAGCGATAACATCGAAGCGATCTACGAGTGCGGTTTAAAGTGATCTTAGTGCGATTGTGTTTTATAATTTAGTGTGTTGTTTTGACATTAGTGTTGGATAATTAAAGTGTCTATTTTTTTAGTAGTTTAATCGGCTGTTTTAATTGTAACGAACCCTAAGTCGTAACAATATTTAAAAATAAAAATAAGTACATAAAATTTAAATAGAGGGCGTATCACACTTACGGAAAAGACAAATATCATGATAATGTAAAATGGAATAATGATTGAGGAATGGAAAATCATGATATAATTTTCAAAAAATTTCGTTCAAATAAAAAAAATCTCAAAGGATAGTGAAACAATGGTTTCTTAATAATTCATAAACTAATTATCACAGTTACAAAAATTCATACAGTACAGTATATTACGGAAACATACCCAAATATAAGGGTGATCAAAACTACGAATTTTCTTAGCGATCAGTTTAACAGTCGTCTTGTGATTTTTCATGGCTGTCATACACATACACTAGAGGCTATATAAATTATATATAATCTGTGGTGAAATGAGAGTGTATAACCAACCTGCCAGGACCTGCCGAAGCTGAAGCGCGAGGCGAAGGACGCGGGCGAGTCGCTGGTGGCGGTGCTGCGGCGCACGCGGCTGGTGGCGTGGCGCCACGTGCACGAGCGCGCCTTCTGGACCGCGCTGCGCCTCGCGCTGCCGCTGCCGCCCGCGCTGCCGCAGCACCACTCCAGAGAGGTAGCCAGTAGCCACATTACTACTTTATCTTAGGGTTCCCTAACCGAAATTCTAAAGCAGTGGTAGCTGAGGTCACACCAGCTTGGATAAACACGTGATGTGGTCTCAAATCCGGATCTCGCGCCTCTGATGTTTTATGTGCGAATCATTTTTGACATGGTAATCATGTCACTTTTTTAATGTTGAAGGAAATCATTGTGAGGTAATCTGCACGTCAGAGAATCTAGTAGGTTTTAGAAAGACATGTGAAGTCCGCCAACCTGCACTTGGCCAGAGTGGTGGACTATGGCCTGTTCCCCATCGTGTTGAAGAAAGGCCCGTTTCCAGCAAAAAAAGCAAAAAAAAACAAAAGACTTATTTATACCCTTATAGAAAGCCTTTAAATTCACCATATGCGTATATGTATGTCACAATCTTTTTATTTAAAGACTATAACAATAATATAAGTTGCTTCAATTGATGAAATATAGTAGGTATGTCATGTCAACCTCGCAAATAACAAAAATAATTGTTAAACTTGTTGTTGCGTCAGCTAATACGAAATTTTAAGTTTTTTCTTCCTATACATATCAGAAATATAAGTTCTATTTGTGTACAGGAAATATCGAGCGCGGCCGAGACGCAGAACAGCAAGAACTCTCGTTCAGGGAGCCTCACGGCGCTGGTGTGAGCGTGTGTGCGGGCGCGTGCGTGTGTGCGTGTGTGCAGACTGTGACTAGAAAGAGATAGACGATGGACCTTGTCGATCACACTAACGGTATTGTAGCTAATAAGGTAGGGCAACTCGAAATCTGTATACAGTTTTCCGAGATCTCAGCACTATTTCTTGTCTAAAATATTTACTTTCCGTTTCTCTTTCTCGTGCCAAAGGGAAATCGCGAGCATGACAATTATTATTTAACGTTTCGGTTGTACTCTATTTATTTTATTTATATCTGTGTATAATTGTTCGATCTTAAAAAAGAGTATTAATTTAGTTCGTGATTCTGTCCATTTCTTTAGTTTAGTAGAATTAGTAATTCTATAATTTTATTTCCTTTTTAAAACGTGTCTGAATTACAAAAATGTTGTGACAGTTTTGAGGTCTGTGATAATCGATGCGCGTTGCGTGTAGTAGGCAGCAGTGTGTGAAGCTTTTAATAAGATTAATCATTGTAAGATAATATTTTTGCAACAGTTTGTAATAATTAATAAGAAAAAGGGACTGAATAGTGTTCCAAAGATAATAATTTGTTATTGTACTGATTTTAATTAATTATTTTAACCGATATCAATAGTTGACCTCACATAAGTACACATGAAATGTGTGCCTTTTCGGTATCGACATCAAACTTCCTTTTTTCACCCTCCTTTTATTTGTATCGGTTACTATAATTAATTTTTATATTATATAACTGAAGGCTACATTTATTAAATAGTTAATATTTAAGAAAAAAATCTGACCAGAGTGTATTCTTAGTAACCTTAACTCTTAAGTCGACAATATGGGAACAACGTAAACCAAAACATAATAATAAAAACTGGTAGGCGTTGTAATTTGTTATAGTAATTTGGAATATCAATTTTCATATTGAAAATATGTACCAATGTTTATTGAATACACACGTCATTGTAGTCATGTAATTTGATCTCTGATGAGATGGATATTTTCTGTTTTGGTTAGGTATGTGTCAGTAAGATAGTAAAAACAATGACATAATAATATTTCTAGTAAAATACATAAAAACATAGTCCGAATGATACCTTTAAATGATTGAATGAATGATTGATGAATGGCACTTTTTGTAGATAAAAAATAATGAAACACCAACCAAAGGATAAATTAATACAATTTATTAGAATTTATTTTTGTTTTACAAAAATAAATAAGCTAATAAAGTATTTTTTCAAAAATATGCACCGGTCACTTCTGATCGTGTAATCATCTAGTGTTATTATGTCACTTTTTTTTAATTTTACTGCTACATATAGGCTAAGAGTAACGACATGTTTACGGCGCTTATTATGTTTATAGAACAATCTTTTATATCTTGCGTCAAATTACGTATTACTCTATGCCTAGTTGAAACGACTGTATCATACTATTTGTTAGAATTTATTAAAACGAATAAGTATTATAGTTTCAGATTTTCTTTTACATTTACCGTCGACATTAAACTTAACACACTGCCATATCTCAGTTTGTGAACTGTTAGATATTAAACTAATTTGAAATATGAATTCTTGTAAAATTGTACCATATTTGTATTGTTAACAGTATTTAAACCAGTTTTCTATATTTTGTATGATGGTATGATATACTCATTACATTCCATAAAATGTTACATGATAGTCCTAAGTTGATATAAATTTACTGTAAAAACTTGCATAAATGCAAAAATAAAGTGTTTATACTTTTATTATACTTTTATTTACAACTCATGACGGAAAGTGCTTTTGTGAAGTATTCGCTGAGTGCACGATGACAGCGCCTCTAGTGACCGCAATTATTGTGGACTTTAGATGTCCAATTATGGCAACTGGATGGTTTGATAACGATTTTCGGGTTGTTTTCGAATTATTATAATAAGTGATATTCTTACTTAAACTAAAATATAACTTTCCAAGCTCAAACTGCAAAAAGGGGAAAAAATAGTATTATTTCGACGTTACACTAGTTACTTAAATAAGAGCTCTGGATCATACGACAAACGTCTATAATACAAACTCCCTACAAAACATTTTCTTTACTGCAATTTCAATCTTGATATTGGAAACGAATAAAACTTGCACGCACTGTTTTTATCATTGTTAATAAACTTTATTTTTCGAATTTTTACATTTTTCCTTAAATGTTAGTATGGAATTCTATGAAAATATAGCAATTTGACACGCGTTGCGATCGATTTGACAGTCCCCACCAACCACTGCACATAGCGAATAAGTAGAACAATCTTTAAGTCTTTACTTTTTTTATTTTTCGGCTTCTGAAAGTACGTAGATAATTGAAAAGCACTTTTTCAGCATATTATTACCTTAACCTCACACTTTTCAATTGCCTCATCACACCTATACTGTGGTAGTCCTCGACCGATTACAAAGTATTCCCCTATAAATGTAAATTCCACATTTCCACAAATCCAAAAATCCCCTCCAATCCCCTACTATTAAGGTTAGTTTTTTTTTTTTTATGTGACAAAGGGGGCAAACGGGCAGGTGGCTCACCTGATGGGAAGTGATCACCTCCGCCCATGGACATCTGCAAGACTGCAGGTCTTGCAGTTTTGCAGATGCGTTGCCGGCCTTTTAGGAAAGGGAGAGAGGGGGGAGGGGGGGGGGAGGAGGGAGAAGGACGGGAGGAGGGATAGGGAGTGGGCCTCCCGGACTCTCACCGAACGAAACGCGACAGCACAGCTGCCACTTCACGCCGGTCTTCTGTGAGAGAGTGGTATACGGGGCGTGCCGGCCCATTCGACTGCTACCCGAAAGTAACAAGCATGGCACTACCACTGCAAATATAGTATATATAGTATTCATTTAGTAACATTTGAAGCGCAACATGTGACGCTCAACATATTTGGCAACGTCGCACAACAGCGCGCGGTCAGGGCCCCAGGGGACGTATTGTTGGTGACTGAACGTCCATGCATGGACAGGTAATGTTGCTAACAAAAGCTCCGCGACGTTGCTCGACATGTTGCGATGCATGTTGAGCGTCACGTGTTGCGCTTCAAATGTTGCTAAATGAATACATAGCTTTATGTTTCATCACAAAGATGTTTTTTTTATATAAAAAGAAACATTAAAAACTCAAAATTACAAAATTGTTGGGATTTTAGAATAAGTTTCAGTTCGGTAGGAAATAAAAGACTTTGTGCAAATATAAAAATTGTATTTATTTGTAATAATAATTAACAAAAGATTCATTTTAAATGTAAGTCGCCAGGCACTGGACAGTTGGACACATTGTATCAATTATCACAAATGTACTTTTGTATCATAAAGATTAATTCGGCGAAACTTTAACAATCATTTTAAAGTTCCCACAATATAACCAAACTTCGTTTACAAAACGGTAACTGAGAATCACAAGAAAACACATAACTAAGTACAAATAAGTAATCGCAAGACGAGGGGCGATATAATGGAAAAACACAATGCATGAAATTAAAAATTAAAATCTTGCTTAAAATTAAGTACAGAAAACGTACTAGCACCTTATAATCGAAATTCACCGCAGTACAGTACAATATTTAGTTCAGGAACTATTTTCAACATTTGAGCAGTGTAAAACCTCAAAAAAGTTTGTACCTAATTGTAAATTTTGCATAGAAACGGCACAGACAATTTGATTTAAATAATAACCTAAATTAAAACCAATAAAATCTCACTTGTCGATTGTAAAATTATAACTACTTAATTCATTTGATTAAAAATAACTTATAATAATTTAGAAGCTGTTGTATAAATGATAAAAGAAATAAAAATAAAATGAGTTTCTATTTAAGTATAAACGGGTTCACAGTTTAAGCACAGCGACGTATTTCGTCCTAAATAATAATCACATAGGTACTTAGATCATTCAATATTCGAAGTTGTTACCATATTCGCTAAAATAATAAACTAAACTCATCCAGCAAGCATCACTTCGTTTCTTCTGCTTGTTGTGAGTATTTCTTGTTGTACGCCTGTGAAAAATACATATTTATAAATGGATGATTTCTCTTATTTTTAGTGAAGCGCCCGGTAATCCAGCCGGTCGCGATATTAGGAAACGCACATGGAGTTGGTCCATTTCGGCGGGTGTACCATATGTGAGGTCCACGTACTTTTCCGATAGTGGACTGTGGAGCAATCCTTTGGCTGTGTGGTCTGCTTCGACAGAACTGCAGTTGGGGCGTCATGATTGAATCTATGTATAAGTGATCCTACGACGACTGAAGGAAGTTTTGTTGGCTTTAGCGGGTAGTACTGTTTTAAATTTTAATACTATTTAACCGAGTGATGCGGGTTCAAATCCGGGTCTCGCACCTCAATCATTTCTATCCTGATTACCACTTGTCTTACGGTGAAGGAAAACATCGTGAGGAAACCTGCACGTCTGGGAGAACCTAGCAAGTTTTCGTTAGACATGTGAAGTCCGCCAACACGCACTAGGCCAGCGCGGTGAACTATGGCCTGATCCTCCTCATACTGAGGGAGGCCCGTGTCCAGCAGTGTGACGTTGAAAAGGGCTGATGACATGACTGTTATGAGCTGGTCAGCCCCACATCACCTGGTAGTATGCATAAATGATTTCCCAACTTTAAGAAAGAGGTGAGAAGAGGGTACCTGCGCGGCGACGCGGGCGAGCGCGTCGGCGGTGGCGCGGCCGGTCTGCTCCAGCATGCTGCGCAGCACGCCGCTCTCCTTCTGCAGCAGCACATGCGGATGGTCGAACTCCACCATCTGCCCCGCGTCCATTACCAACACCTATAAACATTTGTTTTTTATTACTTTTAACCAAAAAAATGTGCGACTTCAGAGCTAAGACTAAAGACTTGGAGTGTTTATGAATTCATTTAGAAAAAAAAGACCAATTCAATATTTACGAGCTCAACGAGCCATTTTGGGTATCTGCATACGAAACTATTTTCAATTAACGTAAAATGGATAACGCAAATACAATAAGATTATAAAAGTTAGCTCTTACTTAAATGCTAACTAAATTAACTTTAACACATCAATTTATGACATTAAACGATTGAAATTATACAAAAAGTTTTTCTGTTTTGCCAAATATCACGAATCGATGAATACATAATATGATCTATTATATATATTATCTTTACATTTTATAGTAAAGAAAAAATAAAGTTACCTTATCGGAATCCATTACAGTGTGCAGTCTATGTGCAATGGTAAGCACTGTACAGTCTGCAAATTTATTTCTTATTGTCGCTTGTATTAGTGCGTCCGTCCTACAGAAAAAAATATAAATTAAAAAAAAAACATTATGTTTGAAATGTATAATACTATTTGTACGCACGGACGCTGTTTCTTTATAAAAGAAAAATAAATATTTAATGGGATTTTGATTTCAAATAGTTATGGTTCAAATGAAAGTGTACATTATATTATATAGGTTTATCAGCCAATGCCGCAAATATTGTGAGCATTATATTGTAATTCTTTTAATGTTGTGTGTGTGTGTGTGTGTGTGTGTGTGTGTGTGTGTGTGTGTGTGTGTGTGTGTGTGTGTGTGTGTGTGTGTGTGTGTGTGTATGTGTGTGTGTGTTTTGGGTGGGGGCTGTATGTGTACTGACTGCGGGTCGACGTTGGCGGTGGCCTCGTCGAGCACGAGCAGGCGGTTGCGGCGCACGATGGCGCGCGCGAGGCACACGAGCTGGCGTTGCCCCACGCTGAAGTTGCTGCCGCCCTCCGACATGCGCGAGCTCAGCCCCGCCGGCAGCTCCATCACCGCCTCCTTCAGCTCCACCTGGTTTATATTTACATTCATTAATTAATTAATGTCAATAATAAACCAAATAGTTAAGCTTTCAATGGAACCATCCACGCTTCGCACACTCAATCACACCTGGCAAATCGTTTATAGCTAAAATTAACAGAAACGGCAATAAGTACATTTTTTTCATTCCATTCCATTTTTATTAGAATGGAAACCAGATGTTTACATAAAAGTCATTGCAAATATAATACCAAAAAATCTTCTGTTTTACTTTCTAGAAATAGCTTATATTCTTAAGGACATCAATTAGATCACGACCCATTTGTGCAACTAATAACTAGTAATAATCCTTTTTTTAACATTTTAATTTTAACTAACCTCTTCTAAGGCCCTCCAAAGAACTTGATCAGGATATTCATCGAAGGGGTCCAGGTTGTGTCGCATGGTGCCCGAGAACAGCACGGGTTCCTGCGGTATGATGGACACCTGGCTGCGCAGTTCGTGGAGACCCAGCGTTGACGTCTCACGACCGTCTATTATTATTTCGCCTTCAATTTTCGCCAATCTAGTAAAATGATAAAAAAAATGAAAATAAAAATTGAAACCCTTACAATATTTTTTTTTAAATAAGTTACCACAGTGGTGCTGACCGTGTTTATTTTAGTTTTTTTTTTTATTTAACGTGATTGTTGTCTCCCAGAAGACAGAAGCCACTCCAAAATAAATATAATTAAGTTTGAAAAGTCCTTTTTTTATAATATAAGGGTCTACACTTGTTTGTGACACTTGAAGAGTTGTAGTGATACAAAGATATTATTAGACATAAAAATAAAAAATAAAAATAGCTCAGACATAAAATACAAAACAATACCTGAACAAAGCATTGATAAGGGAGGACTTCCCCGCCCCAGTGCGGCCGACGATGCCGACTTTCTCCTTGGGCAGGACGTCCAGGGTGAGGTCCTTCAGCACGGGCGGCTCCTCCGGCGCGTAGTACAGGAACACGTGGCGGAACTGCAGGTGGCCCGACTCCGGCCACGATGTTGGTGGCTTCTTCTTGGGCTCCGATTCGAGTGGCGGCTCAGATTCTATGTGCGAATATTCTTGGATCCTGTTGGTTATGTTATGTGGTTAGGTTTGTAGTTTTAAAGTCTAAAAACGACTACTTTTTATCGCGGCGTCATTGCGGGTTTACATCGATACGATACGGTATTTTTAAACTTATCACCGAAAACATAGGCGTCGTCTAATGATAGAGTTATAAGAGTTAACGTTTTGTTATTTCTAGATTTAAATAACAAAATTGAAAGTGTAAAAAACCCCCGACACAAAGTAATAAAAATAATATTTTATTAGTCAAACCCTTTCATTTGATAGCTATATTGAGGGAGTTGTGAAAAAATATGTAATCCACCATCTTGTAACAGCAGCGGAACACTCCCGACTAATTAATTCATCTTTCAAACAAAATTAAAATGGGTTCATCTGTTCGGACGCTACGATGCCACAGACAGACATACACACATACACGTCAAACTTATAAAACCCCGTCGTTTTGGCGTCGGGGGTTAATAAAAATGTAATGATTCCTTCGCTTTATTATTATCTTGTTTGGAACAGATGCTTTGTGAAAGCAATGAACGGACTATAAAAACACTTCAAGTGCTGTGTTAGATCCGTGTATGTAGCTGCACGACTTAAGCATAAAAAATAATAAATATAAAAAAATAGGATTTTATGTATAATATAAAAATATAACCAAAGTAAATATAGTTTTACATACTAATACATATATGTGGGAGATAGAAATTATTTTATTTTATTTTTAGAACTACCTTCCGTTCTTTTATAGAAATGTCATTTGACAGTTGTATTGTCTGTGCCTCCCACTACAATAATCAGTTATAAATACCCTTGTACACCCTATCGCCAGGTCAGAAGTGGTTCAGTCGTGAGCCCGGCACTTTGGTTATAAGTGCTCTGATTTGACCGAGATACCTATCAGGTAATCTCTGTATCGTTTTGACTGTATTTTAGTACTTATAATAATTACTTTACTATTTTTAAAAGTATAAAGTATTATTTTGAAGTACTTTCAATGCTATCAATCATACATTATTTATTTATGGCCTTATTGCCTTATTACAAGTAATTTTAGATAATTATAATTAAATAAGTAATAATTAAATGTACACATTTTTCATTACATGTAATAATAAAATGAGTATTTAAAATTATCGTTTATTCATTTTTTCTATCATTCTCTCACATCAGAAGTGGGATCTGATTTCAAACTTAAACTACGCCCATGAACTTTATGTTATCAGGTTACGCTGCATCTACAAAAAGAAGTCTTTTGGTGATTGATCATCGAGCCCAGTTAACTCAGCTAAGTTCTCGTTCTATGTGGGACAACGCCCCTGTGTCGTCTGGGATGATGTCAACCGTAACTGTCGCGTGCTCAACCACCGGCCGTTGAAGAAGAGAATGCACAATGACAGAAGTAGTGTTCATCGTCACCGAATGAAGGACAGGTTTCGTTCCAATTCAATATTTTGTTCACATAAAATTACTAGAAGTACATTTGAATGGTACTTACTTATTCTAAACTTCAATTTAAATTTAACGTTAGAAAGTCTGTGAGGAATCGATTTTCGAATATTCGGTTCAGAATGTGAGCAAGCTGGCCAGAAAATTGACAGTTGTTCTGTTAAAATGATATTTGTTTACATTACTTACTTTGCTGCGATATAATAATTGCTTACTATTGTAGGTAAGTTAAATATTATACCCAAACATTTAGAATGCATTTTTATCAATAGCGCCAAGTGCAACATAGTTTGCTAAATCTTATTACATAATAATATGTGCATACGTTGCTTCGGTGGCGTAGTGGCTAGCATGTATGGTTAAATAACTTGCGGTCCTTGAGCATAAGCCCCAGGTCAGGCCAAGTTTAGTTATTAATATTTTCTGTTTAGTAAGACTTGGTAAGAGCCCAGAGTATGAAAGTTGGTGGTATGTCATCATACCTCTGAAAGCACAGATAGCCATCGGTCTTTTACTTTAACTCTCACTGGTTGTGTGAAGTAATAGCAATAATAGTGTGCATTTGTATCTTTACGTACACTATATTTGACTACCGTGGTCGGAATCTGTCAGAAAGACATTCTTATTACTATATCTGGCCACATGAATGACCTTTACACTTGAAGGCGAAGGCTTGGCGTAATTAGTTTAATAATTTCTAGTATTTATTTTGTGTTGGCCGTTGTATTTTAAATGACACCAGGAATTTTAAAATACTACTACTATTCTCATAGTAGAAACATATTTGTGTGTCCAGTTTAGATTCTGATGACGATCTCAAAACTGATATACGAAAACTATTCTCCCTCGAAAACATTTAGCATACATTAAAAAGGACAGATTGAAAGTATGACCTCATTGACCGAGCCTATAAGATACTCTGATTGAAACTTTTGCAGGCAACGCTACAATGGCGACTTGTTGGCGTTTCTAGCTGGCAATGACGTGGCTGTTGACTTTTCTGAAAGACGATACTAATCAAGCGTCTACAGCATGACATCTAGCAGTCTTACGATGTCTCCATTGATGTACTGTACTCTTTTACATTTATAATCAAGCTAGTAGCTTAATGGAGCAAGTGGAAAAAGGAGTTACGATCGGAAGCGTTTGGTGTAAAGAATCTATAATTATAGGTATGACAAGATTCTTATATTTGTCCTGTTTAGACTTTGACGCTTAAGTATTTGAAAAACATTTAGCCCGAATACTTCATTATATCAAAAAGATAAAAACATAAGTCGACTAAATAGAGATTTTTATATTACTAGAAAACGTTGTCTCAAATGTATTACGGCAAAGTGATCTGTATAAATTAGTACAGAGAATCATGATGTTATGACAAATATTGAGTTATTGCACAATTTAGTATCTTATCAAAACACAAGTACTCCTATAACTTAGGAGACTTGACTTTTGCATGGTTTTGCATAAGTGGTTTTTGTAAATGGTTTCCAACGGCAAAACGAGACAGCTAAAATTCTCAATCGACTAAAAATGATGCTTTATTCATATGATAATTTCGATTACAGATTGACAGACTTGACTAATGTTCTACTTGTTCGCACTGTACAATAGTGTTAGAAGATTTGGTATTAATTATATAATTTATTTATATAAAGTATAATATGCGAGAATCCTTTTCTAAACATTCCATAAGAAAGCTTATACGATGGCATAATTATTGATACACAATATTATAATTAATTATTTGGATCTTTCACAAATGAACTTCAGTTGAGGTTAAGCTCTTATTCTTATCTAAAACTGTACATAATGTTTTTAAAGTACAACTTACAAGTACATACGGATTAATGAACCATTACATTATAACGTCTAATAGCAAACCTCTAAATTCAATGACGGCAGTACAGCTGCCTTGCGACCTTAGACCGTGATTCTATTATATTTAAAAATAATGTTGACGGAACGAACGTTCACTTCACAAACTACGGTGCAATAAATTTATAAATTGTCCCTAAAGTAATCTTACGCAGGTAATTGATGCGTTTCTAATATTTTATTTCTTTATAATGAGGTTGTAAGAGTAGGTTGTGACAAAATGTCTTGTACCCGACAAAGAATTAAAATAAGAACAACGAAAATTATTTGAAATACTCGTAAAAATCGATAGATTGCATTACATATAATTACTGATTTCTCATCTCATGTTTAAGTGACTACTTTTTAGACTTAGAACATAGTTATTTAAAAATTGTTATGTTTAAAAAAAAATATCAAGTAAAAGAAAATGAAATATGCTCGTAATTAAAATTTACGATGCGTAAAATGATTTTGAAAACTGAATAAGTCTTTATTTACTTGGAGATAAATTTTTATTTTATTGCTTATTTAAAAAAAAAATGAAAGTAAAACTATTTAAATATTTATGAAATTTGTGTAATCAAATAAAGGATGGAATTTATTATGTTTTGCCATAAATTACTTAATACAACAGCTTTATTGTTGATTGATTAATTACATCCTATTATCTATTGAAAAAAAAAGATTCAAATTTGAACTGTTCTATTATTTTGTTTAATTTGAGATATTTGTACTAAAAGTTTAGTATATTGTCTAGGGGATTATTTTATTTTTGAAAATAATAAAATATTGAAATTCAATAAGTAGCCAGTGGTTTCTGTTGTGTGAATAGTTGAGTGACTGTTTAATAAGATTATGTTTTAGGGTAAAATCGGTTATTTATCAGTATTGTAAAATAAAAGAGGCAAGTCATATAAAAATCCTCGCTACATTCAAGTTTTGCAATCAATTAAATTTCTTAACCTTCATTTAAAAAAAATGATTACTTTCAGTAAGTATAGTATGCTGAGTCCTAGAAATTTCCAATCATTTTCTAAGAGCGATTTAACAAAACATTGTTTGTAAAAGGAACTGTAACAGGCATAATTGTTTGATAGTAAATTTTGAAGTTCATATGTTATAGCTCGAGTACCTAAATATTACAAATAATATGCAAGAGACATAATATCATAAATGATATTTTAAATAAATTGTTTTTCATAGTAATTTACACGACAGTATACGATGATATAAACACATGTTTGTGAGTTAGTTAAAGTAAAAGTATCCTGTCGCAGATTTTGGTTCCATAACAGAATTGTGTTTTGTTGTTGACTCTGGTCTACTTAATATTATACAAGCGTTAAGAAATTATTCTAAATCTAGTTTAACAAAGGAAATGCTTGTATCATTAGTAACGCTAGAATTTTACAGCGTCGGATATTAAAATATAACTTTGATATGTAATGTACGTAGGTATTCAGTGTAAATATCTACAGAAATACGAATTTCCAATATCGTACATGTAATGAATTGATGTCGATTTTAGATCGATGTGATAATATTTAATATTTATGTCTTATTATGTTTATTTACATTTTATCATTTTTTCGACTGTCCCATGTTCAGGTGATGCCTGGCCAACATCATCCTGTGCGCTGGAATGGTTGATAAATGACTTTATTAAATATATGTCGTGAGTTGTTATGCGATTTGGTAGAACCATGTGATCTGGTAGAACCATGTGATTTGGTAGAACCATGTAATCTGGTAGAACCATGTGATCTGGTAGAACCATGTGATCTGGTAGAACCATGTGATCTGGTAGAACCATGTGATCTGGTAGAACCATGTGATCTGGTAGAACCATATGATTTGGTAGAACCGTGTGATTTGGTAGAACCATGTGATTTGGTAGAACCGTGTGATTTGGTAGAACCATGTGATTTGGTAGAACCATGAGATTTGACAGTTACACCATGTTCTTTGATAGACATGAGATTTGACATTTACACCATGTCCTTTGGTAGACATGAGATTTGGTATTTACACCATGTGATTTGGTAGAGCCTTGTTATTACACCATGTCATTTGGTAGACATGAGATTTGGCATTTACACAATGTAATTTGGTAGATCCATGTAATTTGGCAGTTGTTGTTACACCGCGTGATTTGGTGGTTCCATCTGATTTAGCAGTTGTTATTTCACCCTGTGTTTTGGTGATTCCATATGATTTGGCAGTTGTTATTTCAGCATATGTTTTGGTGGTTCCATATAGCTTGACATTGGTTAACGTGGATAAATTGTGTATTAAGATTTTTTTTTCCCTGTGACTTATCATTAGGATTTTGTCAAATCATCATGAGAGTTCAGAATTGCGAACTGTACTTTAATTGAATTAAATATTTGAGTTTTCGCGAGCCATGGTAGGCTGCTCGTCAGAATGGCCGTGTGGGAGATAGAAATTATTTTATTTTATTTTTAGAACTACCTTCCGTTCTTTTATAGAAATGTCATTTGACAGTTGTATTGTCTGTGCCTCCCACTACAATAATCAGTTATAAATACCCTTGTACACCCTATCGCCAGGTCAGAAGTGGTTCAGTCGTGAGCCCGGCACTTTGGTTATAAGTGCTCTGATTTGACCGAGATACCTATCAGGTAATCTCTGTATCGTTTTGACTGTATTTTAGTACTTATAATAATTACTTTACTATTTTTAAAAGTATAAAGTATTATTTTGAAGTACTTTCAATGCTATCAATCATACATTATTTATTTATGGCCTTATTGCCTTATTACAAGTAATTTTAGATAATTATAATTAAATAAGTAATAATTAAATGTACAATTATTATAATAAAATGAGTATTTAAAATTATCGTTTATTCATTTTTTCTATCATTCTCTCACATATATATTAATAAATATGCGTTTAGATTAAATAAGGCCCTCACCTCTCTACACTGGTCATCTGGTTCTCCAGCTCGGTGGACTGGCGCATGCCCCACTGGAACATGCCCGTCAGCCCCATGGCCTGCGTGACGGCCAGCCCCACGTTGCCGCCGTACTCCTCTGTCGGGATACATTTTATTTGTATTCTATTTATGTATGAACATAATGACTATATAAAATATAATAATAATATATGAAGATATTGTTGTCACAAAAACTTTAAACAACGAAGAGGTATATTATAGATTGTTTAATGAAAATGTTCAATAAAATACATAAATCATTATGTGAAATTTAATGATTAATAAATAATCAGCCTTACCTTTTCCGAACACGAGGAAACTAAGCGTAACCACGGCTATGTATATCACGCACACAAGGTCTAGCCAGAAACCAAAGGCACGGGAACTTGCTATGAACAGGTACCTAAAACAAATTTCTCTTACATACATAACTAAATAATAGAAAACGAATAAAAGAAAACGGAGAGTTTAAGAAATACAGTAGTAAGTAATAGCAATATTGTGTTATGCATTAAAAACTTAGTCTGCTATCTTCAGAAGTCCCCCATATTGGATTTAGAGTTACATCACTTTATTTTCCGATTTATGAGAATCTCGGCAAGCTCGTTTATTTGACACCCATATTGCACTGCACGCTTAGTGCATTAAAAATAACTTGTCCGTCAGTTACGATGTTCCGCCATGTTTGATTTAGAATATCACACAGCTAACCATACATTGTCATCCAAGTTAAACGTATATATAAAATTTCAACGCCATCGGTTGATGATATCTGCATCGAAATTGAGTAGCAAGATTCCATCCATACATACATACATACATCCATACACTGCCAGTTAAATAAAAGCTTTCGGTAAGTTGATCGTTTTGACAAAGAAGTGGAAGCTCACCAAGCCGAGCTATGAAGGTCCTGATGGTTGTCGAACTCCCGGATGAGAGCCTCCTGCGCGCCAAACGCACGGATCGTCGTGATGCCCTGCAGCGACGCGTTGAGGTGCGAGAACACAGGACTACGTGCTGTGGACAAATGTATAGCTCATACGTTATAATGGAAAATACACCTTTGACAGTAACAATAACTGTGTAAAATTAAAAAAAATTGCTTAGTGCGATGCAACTTCATGTATTTTATTAAGTGAACACCAATATAAAAAATGTATTAGAACGTTAAATTTATAATGTGATAATTTTGTCCGATAGTATTAGACAAAATCTGTTACAAGAGTAAGGGAAGCCGTTATGGAATAAAGCAATAAGGTTTAACGTTTTTTACCTCTAAAATACCTATATCAAAAGAATTAGTAAGTGAATTATACGAAGCAACAAAACAAACAAATATTAAATAATAGAAATAAAAGAAAAACAAAAAAGAAAAAATAGCAAAGGATCACTAAACGGCATTAGCCTCAGAGATGACTCACTCACACCCTCGAGGCGCTTGATGCTGCGGCTGGAGGCGAGGTAGAAGATGCGCAGGCCGTAGAACACGAGCCCGATGGCCAGCGTCGGCAGCAGCAGCCAGTAGTTCACCACCGCCACCACCACCACTATACCGATCAGTGACAGCCCTATCTGGAAATGCCAATTTATATTATAAATGTGTTCTTCTGTATTTACTGTAACAAAACATATCTTTAAGTAACGTCCAAAAAACTGGCACACAAGTGATGCGAAGAAGTACTAGTTAATCAATAAATTAAGAATAAAAAAATAATAATAAAGTGAAAGACCAAACGCAAACTTGTATGACCATTCGATTGTAATTTGTAACATGATATCTTTTAATGAACCAAATAAGGACACAAACCTGCAATACGTCAAGTAAGGCAGCGGGCAGGACCTCGTCCACGGCGCCCATGTCCTTGGAGAAGCGGTTCAGGATGCGGCCCGAGGGGTTGGTGTGGAAGAAGCGCATGGGCGCGCGCGTGATGGCCGCGAACATGTTGTTGTGGAGGCGCGTGGACGCGTCCATCGCCATCGAGAAGAACATGAACGACCGGAGCAGGGACACTGCCACTAGTGCCACTACCATTGCTGAAATTATAGTATAGAAATTATATGTAGTATTTTGTATTCAAATCATAATAAGTCGACATCGTACAAACGTAAGGAATTTAAAGACAATGGGAATGAATGAAGGTTGCTGTTTTTTTGGGCGTATAAACAGTTTTAAATCTTAAAACCGCCACATTTATAACTATAATGGTTCAGTTCATGATACTTGACAGCCATTTTATGCATGTACTCAAAACATTACACTAACTTTGAATTCAATTTTCTCAAAATTAGTTTAGGTATTCGTCACTTAGAGGATAAATGAAATCTCCGATTTACTGATAACGTTTATTATTCATGCTCGCGATAATGAGTAGCGAGTGACGCGTGGCGACTACTTACTCGCGTTGCGGTTACACCATATTATATTTCACTAACACATACAAGCACCTATACACATAGATGTAAACCCCTACAACATTCCTCCCCTTTTTAAAGAAAAAAATACAATATATTTAATAGATAAGTAAAATACGCTATAATTGAATTACTTATAAACAAAATTAGTAAATACATATTCAAATGATCATGGACATAAAAACAATCTGTAACTTTATACTGACAATAATACAGGTATCGAGTTTCACTGGAACATTTGCACGTGTTATGATAGCAGTATGTCATAGTGGTTGTATTATACCTATAACAAATTGAATACAATAGTACATTATTAGAACACAATTTTATTCACTTTTTATTATAAACTTATTTAACTTAATTAAGTAGATGAGATATAAAATAGCTTTTAATACATACATACGTTATTGATGTTACGCATATTGAACAGCAGAAGGTTGTTGACCAACTTTATCCTGGTTTGGGGAAATGACGGAAAGTACTTCTTTCCTAGTCCATTTCTTAATTCCATGTTTACATTTTAAATAAAATATACATGAACTAATCAGTAATAATGATATTATACCGACTGTTAGAATAATTGAATACTTTTCTATCTTTTGTTCCAACGAGCTATTGCTTGCGTTGTTTGCACCATTTTGTGCGATTATAACTTCCTCCTGTTTACTATAACTTTTACCCATTTTAAAGTAAAGTAAAAATGTATAATTGTGTATAAGACTGTTGTAAAAATGATTTTATAAAATACAAGAACTTAAAGCTAAAGAAAATAATGCTTATTCTTAACCTACTTTCCTTAATTTCTAAAACTACTGGCATAGTGAATGCGATGCGAGGTAATGCTGCGTTTTTATGCTGATGACTAACAATATGTATTGTTCGTTGCTACCATATTATATCGCCTAGCTACACATTCGCTTGCACTGTGCCCTTTTATAATAAAAATCTGACCGGCGGTTTTATTACACGACCACTGCGCGATGTACGACCAGTAATGGGTGCGGGTTCGATTCCCGTTCGATCCTTTGGTTTGTCGTTTAAAAGGTGTGAACTGACTTTACTGTCTAAATAATCTGACTTACTTGAACCATCTGTACTTTCTCGTAAAATATATGCTGGTTTTAACCTATCGATCGAAATGTTTACTTTTCTACCGGGTAACTGAATAGTGTAAACCTTAGACCCTCTATGTAAAACGCGATATGGACCGTCGTAAGGGGGTTTTAAAGATTTACGTACAGAATCATCCCGAACAAACACGAAATCTGTTTTAGCTAAATCTGGATGCACAAAACACGATCGAGAGTTACGATGTGGTTCTGGTACTGGCTTGAGACTCTGAATATTCTCTTGTATCTGCTTCAACAAAAAATGAGGCTCTAAAATATTTACCTTGGTACTGTCGTAGAAGTCCCCTGGGAGACGCAAGGTTCGACCAAACGTTAACTCCGCTGCTGATACTCCACTGTCACTGCGACATGCTGCGCGCAGTCCCAGTAAAACAGTGGGTATTTCGTCTACCCATGACTTATCATTTAAGCGAGACATAAGTGCTGCTTTTAGAGTCCTATGCCACCGCTCCACTGCTCCGTTAGATTGTGGGTGGTATGCGGTGGTGCGTATCCTATTGATACCTAATAATTTCATTAATTGTTGAAAGAGTGAACTTTCAAACTGGCGACCTTGCTCGCTCGTTAATTTCACTGGGCATCCATAGCGGCAGATCCAATTGGTATATAATATTTTTGCGACAGTTTCAGCATCAATATTCTGAATCGGGAACGCCTCAGGCCAGCGTGTACATCGATCTACAATCGTTAAGCAATACCTATATCCGTCTTGAGATATCGGTAATGGACCGATTAAATCGATATGGATATGTTCAAAACGGTTAGCCTGTGAAAATTGACTTAAGTTAGAAAAAGTGTGACGATCTATTTTTGCTTTTTGACAGTTAAGACAAGTTTTAGACCAATTATTGATATCTGTATTCATATTAGGCCAATAAAATTTTTTACTAATTAATTTTCGACTAGCACGTATACCGGGATGGCTAAGGTTGTGTACACTTTCAAATGCAATACGCCTAAATTCTTTTGGTATATATGGTCGGACATTTTCGGTAGATATATCACAATATATTGGTTTATTACAAGTAGGTACGTATAATTTCTTTAAAGTGCTATGAATTGCATCAGATTGCATCTGTTGCACATAGGCGTCCGTTTCTTGTGACTCAGCAATTCTATCGTAGTCGAGAATCGTGGGACAATAAACTGTGTCAACACGTGACAGTGAATCAGCTACCGTGTTGCTATGCCCGCTTATGTGACATATGTTAGTTGTAAATTCACTAATATATATTAAATGTCTAATTCGACGAGGTGTTTCGTCAGAGTCCTTCCCTAATTTTGAAAATGCGTACGTCAACGGCTTATGATCAGTGTACACGGTGATCTGGCGTCCCTCGAAAAGCTTACGAAAGTGTTTTATTGCCATGTATATGGCCAATAACTCGCGATCGTAGGCTGAATACTTTTGTTGAGCTGTAGTCAGCTTTTTGGAGAAATAACCTAACGGTTCCCATGCACCATTAACTTCCTGTTGGAGAACTGCACCTACACATGAATTAGAGGCGTCGGTCATTAACGCAAGAGTCGAATCTGTCCTTGGATGTGACAACGTAGCGGCCTTTTTAAGGCCTAACTTACATTGTTCATAAGCTTCATTCGTTTCATCTGTCCACTGAATCTTAGTCTTATCTTTTCTTTTTGAACTGCCGAGATATTTGTTGAGCAAAGATTGATATGATGCTGCGTTTGGCAAATGAGAACGATAAAAATTAATCATACCTGTAAATCTGCGTAGCTCCTCCACTGTCTCGGGCTTCGGATAGTCAATGATGGCCTTGACTCTATCCTCTGTCGGGCGTATACCTTTTGACGATACATGGAAACCTAAATACTCTAGTGATGTTTGACCAAAAATACATTTAGACAAATTAATTGTTATACCGTAGTTACTTAATCTTTGAAAAACGATACTGAGATGCTTGAGGTGTTCGGTTACGTCTGAACTAGCCACAAGAGTGTCGTCTATATAATTAAAAATGAAATCTAGACCGTGAAAAACGGTGTCCATAAATCGTTGAAATGACTGGGCTGCGTTACGCAGTCCAAAGGCCATCCTAGGAAATTCAAACAGTCCGAAAGGTGTTATTATGGCTGTCTTTTCAACATCGCTTGGTGCGGTCTCAATAAAGTGATAAGCTCTATTAATATCAATTTTTGAAAAGATACTTTTGCCAGATAATAAAAAAGTAAAATCTTGTAAGCGTGGAATCGGATACCTATCTGGTTTAGTCACTGAATTAAGACGGCGGTAATCTCCACATGGCCTTATGTCTCCGTTTTTTTTTTCTACAACGTGTAAAGGACTAGACCATGGGCTTTTTGAAGGCCGACATATACCTAACTCTATCATTTTTTGAAATTCGGCTTTTACGCGCTTATATCTGTCGGGCGGAAGCGGCCTTGCTCGAGCGAAAACGGGCGGTCCCGTAGTTTCTATATGATGTTGTACGGATGTCGGTAGGGTGTCCATGAATGACATAGGTTTTGTGATACTCGGAAATTTAGTTAAAAGATCATGATAGGGGTGATTAATGCTAACGGAAAATACAGAAGGTTCGCTACTTACATTTACAATAGATGTTAAAACATTTAAATCCGTAACCTGATCAATGAGTTTCCGTGCATTTATATCGACCAAGAGCCTATGGTGGCACAAAAAATCTGCTCCTAAAATTGGTTGTTTTACATCTGCAATCACGAAATCCCATTGATATGGTCTGCGTAATTTAAAATCTAAAATTAATGTTTTAATTCCGTACGTTTTTATTTCTGTCCCGTTTGCTGCATATAACTTATAGTCACTACACTCGCGCGACCTACGCGATTTTGTTATCGGTAACACAGAAATATTAGCACCCGTATCGACTAAAAAATGTAAACCTGAATTCATGTCCGTGATGCGAAGGCGGCGACATGGAGAGATGGCGCAGATGTCCGCCCTTGTCTGCACCTCTTCTAGTTTTCCTGACGCGCTTTCCATGCACAGGGTTCAACACATTTTCTGGCCCTCGCACGGAAACGGTGATGATAGTAGCACAGCCAGTCCGGGCACTCCTGGGTACGACGCTGACGCTGTACAGACGGGTCACGGCTACGGTTTCGGGATGCTGAGCGTATACGATTGCCGTTCCGATGATGTCGATATGGTGGCCTTGAATTTCTTAGGTTGGCAACTTCACAACTTAGCTTCGATATTTCTACCATAATCTTTTCGATATCCGTAGGACAGTTAGACTGCGGCTGTGAGATCTCATTTACTTGTAGAGGTTTCGAAGTCTCCATGATCTTATCTGCGATTTTAGCGAGGTTGTCCAGGTCCAGGTCTGTAACGGCAAGTACAGCACGCACTGGTGATGGAAGGTGTCCTTGCCACAATAGCTTCAGCGTATCGTCAGGGATCTTTTCTCGTGCCAGGTCTTTCATTCGACGTAGAAGTTGTGAAGGTTTTTGTTCGCCTAATTCCATTTCGCTAAGGAGTTTTTGAAATTGGCGGGTCTCCGATTCTTCATACACAGTCAAGAGACGCGCCCTCAAGGCTTCGTATTTTTTGGTTTCAGGCGGTTTTAGTAGGATGTCGCCCACCTGCTGCACCACTTCCTTGCCGGGCTTCGTAACAACGAGGTTAAACTTGGCCTCGTCGCTGAGTTTTTGTGGGCTCAAAACTGCATCACATTGTACGAACCATAGTCGTGGCTAGTCGCACCAGAATTCAGGTATTCGCGACGAAACTGTGACTGTAGCCAATTCCACAATCTCTGTTTTTACTGGGGTGGTCATCGTGTTTTTTCTTCGTCGGGGTCACCACTTTAGGTATTCGTCACTTAGAGGATAAATGAAATCTCCGATTTACTGATAACGTTTATTATTCATGCTCGCGATAATGAGTAGCGAGTGACGCGTGGCGACTACTTACTCGCGTTGCGGTTACACCATATTATATTTCACTAACACATACAAGCACCTATACACATAGATGTAAACCCCTACATTAGAATTTTGCGACATATCACCTTTATCCATTCACGTCTTCAATTACATTATTATCATAAATTATAATTAAACATGTACAGGTTCTTGCTAACCTAATACACTATTAGATTGATAACTGATAATTGATAGGCATAGTGAGCACGCGCGGCTTACTTGCTAGCGATACGCGAACTACTTTGATTTTTATAAATTAAATAGATATAATATGATGAGCTGCAATATGCACGGTTGCACCGTACAAAACATATTGTATGACAATATAAATCCTTAAATGATAAAATAAATGAAGTATTTTTTTTAAATTACTTACCTGTGTAAATATAAATGCAGTCATATCTAGTGAGCCCGGAATTAAATACAGCATCTTTAGGGAGGGAGCGGGTGAAGTTATCATACGCCATAAGTGGGTTGGACACGTTTCTTCCGTCTATTTCACTCATTACCGATATTGGATGATCTTCTTCTTGATTTACCCTACAAAAGTTTTGGAATAATAGTAACATAAAAAACGAATATAATATTAAAATTAGTTTACTATTAAATTAAATAAAATTAGCTAAATTATATGAATTTCTAAAATGATTACCACATCAAAAACATCGTGAATCGGAATCACGTTTAAGAGAACATAACAAGTTTTCGAAAGACACGTGAAGTCCGCCAGCCTACACTAGGTCAGCGTGGTATAGTCCACCACGCCTGATCCCCCTCGTATTGAACCACCCGTGCCCAGTGGTGGGACGTTAAAAAGGGCAGAATACAAACAACAGCTCACCAGTAGCTAGTCCACCAGTCGGAGCCGGAGCCCAGCAGCTGCGCCAGCACAGCCACCAGCACCATGAGCGCCACCAGCAGCGGGTGCCCGCTGGCGCGCAGGTACGCGCCGTACACCGCGCCCGACACCGCGCCCGCCGACCGCGCCTCGGCCGCCTCGCGCCCGCCCTCGGGCGGCGCGGTCGCCGTCAGGTTGTCTACTGAGCTTACCTGAACACAATTCATCATTTAATGATCTAATAAAAATTTACTTACACAGTGTCCTACGTGGACGACTCAACGCGAACGCGATTGCGAAACGATCCGATGCGAATTTAATGTGGTGCGGAGCGATGCGGCTACTCTGTCCTACGTGCGCGCGAACCGTCCCCTCCGCCGCCGTTCAGTTCAGTTAACATTAAACATTTGTCATGGGCGGACGGAAGCTAATGTTGTTGGAAAATTCATATCTATACATATAATAAATCTGTAGAAGGGTCAATTCTGTACATTGAAAATATTGAAAAAATAAATAGCAGGGGGTGTTACTGGATCGATACCAAACCCAAATATGCGATTAAAAAATTTTTTGTCTGTCTGTCTGTCTGTCTGTCTGTATGTTCAGGCATCACGTGAAAACTAACGGTTCGATTTCGATGAAACTTGGTATAATTATACTTTTTATCCTGGAAAAATACGTTCTACGTATCATAATACATCATATAATATAATACATCAATAATAATATAATACAACATAATACATCAATAATAATCATAAACAAATCTTAATTTTTATCATAGTTTGATTTTATCCTGTAGTCCACGCGATCGAAGTCGCGGGCACAGCTAGTCTTAAATATGAGATATTGAAGAAGTGTATAACTTTTATTCCTTTTGTCCCAGAATGTAGGACGTTCTTGGATAGCATTAATAAGAAGTTCTACTTCCGACATTAATTCAACAACAATTTTTGCTTGAAAAAAATATGGCCGACGCGTCCACTTCGCGCGAAAATATCAAGCCAACTGATCGCGTTCGCGTCAATTCGCGCCGCTCCGCACCGCACCCCACGTGCGTTTGGTCACATAGGCCACTTCAATAGGTTTCGAATGTTTGTTGTTTTCGCGCCGTGCCGCGCCGCTTCGCGTTCGCGTCTAGATCGCTCACGCAGGACGTCGCCTTAGCATAGAGTGTAGTTTGGACACGTAATATTCAGTCTGTTCGGTAGGATGATTGTCGTAAGATTGGAGGGCGCTGCATTGTTTACTGTTTTGTTTTTGTTGTGTTTTGCTACTTTTTCTTTGTGGCAGAACCGTATAATATATAATTATTACTTTTCTTGTTGAATGGTGTAAAGATTTTCCTCTTTTCGACATGATTCTACAATAAAAATCACAATTAAACAACACGCACGACAAATTTGACAGATGTCAGGTTGGATAGTCATATAATAATCATAATGTTAGTTCCATTTTATGCCACGACCATCATCCTATCGAACAGACTCTAACTAATTATTTTGTCAGAGCCCAGAGGTCAAAGTCAAAGTAATACAATTCACCGATAGTTAATAGAGAAGTTATAGTAAACAATTTATAAATATATTGCGAAATAAATCTAACTGTAGAACGATATATTTTGTAAATTAAGTCAGGTAATCACACTTTTTAAAAATTTTGGTAATATTATAAATAAATATAAAAGTTAACAGAAACGCGAGAATGGTTTACTGTTTAATAAAGTATATACTTTATTAATTTACGCCCGCGTCCATTACGTTTAAATATAAAAATATTTATTTTTATTAGTAAATTAAAAGGGTACTTACAGAGTGTATACTCATTTGTCGTTTCCTGAAGCTTCCTTGCAACACCGAGTCTTCCATGTCGGCGTTCGACTTCTCTTCCGGCGTGGGTTTCTCATCGTCCTGCTCCCCCTGCGCCAGCAGCGTGGCGAAGTCCAGCCCGGACGCGCTGAGGGTTTCGAAGTCACCCGCGGCTGCTATTGAGCCGTTCTTCAATATGATAATCTGGAAAAATGTTAACGAAATATGAGTGATGAATTATTACTGATTTGCAAATGTTCGACAAAGAGTTATGTTATAAAACAATGAATTAATGTGTGCAAAGTGGGATATAACGCTCGAGAAATTGCTGTAGTGTTGTCGAGTTTAACTGCAACTTGCTAAGAGATTTTTAATAATTTAGAAATCGTTCACCAAAAATTGGTACTTTTTGAAAACAGTTTTTTGCAACATAACACTTAATAGCGTTCAAGTCAAAGGCGATTACCTAATGGGTCATTACACTGTAGTAAGATGAACGGCCACCCACCTGGTCTACGTCCCTGAGGAACTGCAGCTGGTGCGTGACGAGCACGCGCGTGGCGTGGCGCAGGTAGCCCACCACGCAGGCCTCGAACAGGTGGCGGCCCACGTGCGCGTCCACCGCCGACAGCGGGTCGTCCAGCAGGTAGATGTCCGCGCGCTTGTACACCGCGCGCGCCAGCGAGATGCGCGCGCGCTGCCCTGCACACGCCGCGACCAATGGTTATCACTTACTAGTTTATGCCCATAATTGCATTGTATTTAGCCCTTTTTAAGTCATTATACTATTTGCGCTGTAGCATGGTGCGGGTGACAGTTTCAGTAACGTTTCGTTTCACTCTTGAAAGTTGCCGCGATTTACAAATTATGACTTAGTATTTCAGCTGTATCATATTCGTAATATATTAAATCATTATTTACTATAGTAAATTAAATTAAAACCAAAAAGAATGTTCTACTTTACAAATAAAATCTAATGAAAAGAAAAATTAAGCTAAGTGCTATGCGTATAACGTAACGCCATAGACGTAAGCTAGTGATGGGATGTATTGCTACGATGGATAGTCGATGTTTTTTTATAATAAAAAATGTATATTGGGAGTAGTTCAATTATTATTGTAAAAAGTCTATAATTATATTAATGAAACAACAGAACATATATAAAAAAAATGATTTTATTCGTCTAAACTCATATCAAGCTCCCTGGCCTGACTACCCATAACAGTTTTTTTGTATGCTTAGGCATCGTAATAGCAACAAAAACAACAAACTTTAGTTTTGTAGCGATTAATAACTTGAACACGGGCGAAGCTGCGGGTACTGCTAGTTTTATATAAGAACAAAGATATTATTATGTAGCCATAAAATATATATATATATATATATATATATATATATATATATATATATATATATATATATATATATATATATATATATATATATATATATATATATATATATTGAAGTTTACACACGTAGTTACCCTGCGCAACTGAATAACACAGTAAATTTCATAACACTATTAATGAGAATTAGATTTATGGTGCGAGTATCGTTAGCAATAAAAATGAATTGCATATCTTCACATCCCTAGTCATGTGGTACTGACAGATGACAACGTCATATAGGAAACTGTCACCCGCACCATGCTACAGCGCAAATAGTATACAATATTGCAAAATGCATCACTGTTGGAATTATCAATATAGTGTGGTAACCCACTCGCTGAGAAAATCTAGTGAAGCCAGATCAAACGCACCTTGATATTTTCATTTGCTAATCATTTTAAAACATGCGCACCACTTGTCTAACGTGGAAAATTACCTTACGTGAAGGAAAACATCGTGAGGAAACCTGCGTGAGAGAACCTACCAAGTATTCAGAAAACATGTGTAGTCCATTAACCCTCACTTGGTTAGGGTGGTGGACAATGACCTGATCTGCCTCATATTATAAAGGCCCGAGCTCAACGGTGGAAAATTAAAATGGGTTGAATACAACTGTCTCGGTTTATTGGCAGTTAACGTGTACGTTTGCAGATAATTATATTTTGAGAATAGGTACAAGGAAATGGCCAGTCTGTAAGATCAACAGCATATGCCAAAGTCTATAGAGGAGGACCTAATACCGATCTATTACCTCCACTAAGACTGACGCCTCGTTCGCCCACGACCGTCTTGTCGCCGTGCGGGAACATCGAGAAGTCCCTGTCGAGCGCGCAGCGGCGCACCACGGCGTTGTAGCGCGGCCGGTCCATCGCCTGCCCGAATAGTATGTTCTGGCGGACACTACCTGGAATGTTCATATTGTAATGTAATTTTGTTTATAGGTTAAATATCAAGAAGCAAGTCCTGAGATTCATGGAAACAAATATACATTTATAACAATGTAACGTTAATAAGTATGCTATAATAATCATATAAACCAAACAAGTCATTTTCAACCGACTTCCAAAAAGGAGGAGGTTCTCAATTCTGTATTTTTTTTATGTTTGTTACCTCAGAATTTTCGACTGGATGAACGATTTTGATTATTTCTTTTATCTGAAAGGTGGTGCTTCCCGTGTGGTAACATTTTAATATTTTTCAGTTCTGACAATGGCTTCCATGAGAAAACTATATAAGTCTTAAATTTGCATTAAGCATGTGCGCGACAAATGGACGAATAACTCAATACCACGCTAACCGAGTTTGATGATTCTTTTTTTATTGGAAAGGATGTACTTCAAGGGTAGTTCGATAAGAATTTGGTTAGGATCTGATCATTAGATCCATGACAAAGTAACAGAACTCTTCAATTCTTAGGAGCAAATTAACAATACTCGGCGGAATCTTTTATAGGCTATCCGGATATTTGAGTCACGTACCGTTACTGATGATGGAAGGTACAACTCCTCAACATATGGTTAACATTAATGTATAAAGAAAACTCTTTCGAAATAATACGCATTTATGGACCGTATAAGCGGGCAGCCATCTTGGACGGGACTCTCGAACGAGACGGCGCCCGCGCACCACGCTTGTGACGAATCGCTGAATACTGCCGCCATCACACCGCTATTTGATTGTTTAAAGTCGATTTTATCTCTAAGTGTTTCTTAATCGCATATTCATTGTAATATTTCTTTACATACCGATCAAATTACATTAATTGTATCTCGGACGCGATCTATTATTCTCCCACGCCCATCTACCCGCATTTTAATAATAAAATGAGTTCTGGTGAAGGGGCTTGTGCCCTTTCATCAGAAGTGGGATCGGATCTGCGCATACCCTGACCGTTTGGACTATCCATTTTTTTAATTAAACCAGTGCGCGACTCGTAAAATGTGTAACTTTTGTACCGTGCGTTACTTTGTTCAAAATTATGAGTAGATCGCCGCGTCTTCGTTCTCGTAGTCGATCACATAATATTCATAGACAGGGAAGACATTTCAGTGATAGTGATAGGTGTCGTTCGCGAACTATATCACGGTCGCATTCCCGCGTCATGCATAGTTCCCGTGATAGGCACAGTACTAGTTGCTACCTGCAAACGTTCTAAGGATCTTTACACGTAGGCGGATTGAAATGAAAGACCCAGTAGTCGCGTTGAGTGTCACATGTGGAATGTCTTTATTTAAAACGTCTGGCTCCTTTATATAAATTTGTTTAGCGCGTTTCTGAAAATCGTCGGCCTTGCGTGAGGTCGTGACACGGCGGCGCTTTTGATACGGCGACCGCGGCGCCGGTGTCGGCTTTGTGATGCGGCGGCGGCGGCAGTTACAAAGTCACGGCAATGACGGCGACGGCGACAGCGAGTCGGCTCGGTATGTACTTCTGTAAGCGCGCGCGCCTCGGTGCGGCGGCAGCGGCTACAGATCAAAAGGTACCGAAGTGTAGTATTTAGGCCGGCTGGTGAGTCAGTGTCAGGTAAGGCCTGTGGCAGTGTGTAGAGAAATGTTTCTCTACACACTGCCACAGGCCTTACCTGACATGCTTGCAGTAAAAGGTTACTGAAACACGCGCAACGTTGATTTTAACTCTTGTATTGTTTGTATATGCAAGCGAGACATCTTACTAAGTGGTGAATGGTTTGAAATTGTTGCTATATGGTTGAGCCTGGGCGAAGAGTGTCGTCCTAACTATTCCAGAGTGGTGGGCACACGTCTTTGTCCCAGAGGGTAGACGAAATTTGTCGTCCGAGCTACACCCATGAAGTGGGTCAGCTTGTCACAGTGATGTACTTAGCATCATCTGACGTAAGTTGTCGTCCGAGTCAGGTCTGTTCGGAAGCCTGACTTGTCCTGGGTGATTGCTAGTACTTAGCATCATCTGACGTAAGTTGTCGTCCGAGTCAGGTAGGTACGTTCGGAGGCCTGACTTGTTCTGGATGATTGCTAGTTATGAGTGAGACGAAACAGAGACGAAATGTGTCGTCCGGGTCACGTCTCGACTAGGATTGGCTTGTCTGGCTGTTTGCAAAGACGAAAATTTGTCGTCCGGGCCACATCCTGGTCGGGAGTGACTTGTCTAGATGTTTCAAAATGTGAAGTATGGTGACATAGTCAAATTTTGCGTAGAATATTATAATCTAAGTTCATATTTCTAGTTGACTGGTCTAGCTGAAGTGTAGTCCTAGTCATACCTCATCAGGTTGACTGAAGCGGTTCACTTCGCCGGTTAGTCCATGTCATCAAAACGATCTTAGTGTTAAGCTGATATTAATCATTAAGTCAGGATGAGCGAACGGATTACGTAGTTGACTCAACTTGTTTCAGAAAAATCGCCCGGGGACGGTCGAAAGTCAATCTGGCCGTGTCGGCGTTTCCGCACGATGTCAGGTTGACAAGCTGTCAAGCTAGCGAAGCGTCATTGCCGATGGCAGGGCGGGCAGCCATCTTGGACGGGACTCTCGAACGAGACGGCGCCCGCGCACCACGCTTGTGACGAATCGCTGAATACTGCCGCCATCACACCGCTATTTGATTGTTTAAAGTCGATTTTATCTCTAAGTGTTTCTTAATCGCATATTCATTATAATATTTCTTTACATACCGATCAAATTACGTTAATTGTATCTCGGACGCGATCTATTATTCTCCCACGCCCATCTACCCGCATTTTAATAATAAAATGAGTTCTAGTGAAGGGGCTCGTGCCCTTTCATATTTATAAAACAGGTTAAACAAATACATAACTTTGTTGTTGGGACATCCTTTTAAGTAAAAATTTTACCTGTGCCAGGATGTCCCGAAATATATTTTCAGGTTATTAGGTTTACCTGATAAAAGTGGATATTTTTTATAATCAATAACGTCTGGGAGTTACGTGGAAAAATGGACGTAGATAAATCTCGATTGCCTAATAACGTTAACTCTGAAACCTCGCTGACTGATTATAGCAGAGGTTTAGTTGGCCTACCCAATACCTTAATTATTAATATATTTAAATAAAATACGTATCTACTTTCCGCTAAAAAATTAAAAATAAATTATTTTTAACAAAAAAACAAAAACCGACTTCCAAACTAAACAAATCTAAACTAAAAAGTAGAAAATAATACTTTTAAGAACTTGGTCAATTTTGCAGTCTCGGTCGGTGGTTGTCTCAATAAGATTGGCCGCCATGGCCGCAATCGGTCGGAGAACATAATGTTTTATGTACCAGCAATTACCGCGGCTTCGCCCGCGTTCTAATCACTATTAAAAATAGGAATTGGTGGTATAACGTTAAAAATTTTCTAAAAATTCTTCGTTACATGTACGAGCTATTAGCTAAACAGTAGGCAAAACGGTGCGGGGTAAGGGTCGCCGTTTGCATCAAGCGAAGCGGCGCTTGGATTTTACTTTCGCGTCCGTATTTTTTGCGATATTTTTAGCCAATGTATTCAAAATAAATTAAATTACTTGAAAGATTATGTACAAAAACAAAATCGGTGCAGTAGTTTTTGAGTTTTGTGTCAACAAACAGACGCGGCGGAGGACTTTGTTTTACAATATCTACGGGAACATATTTTATTCTCACAGGAGTACACAGACGACAGTAACTTCTACAGAGTAGTTCTCAAAAAGGAATTAGACTAAACTAAATGGGGAATCAGTCATTGGTACTTTAAACGTAATAGCATAAAGCCAATAATATTTTTGTGATTTCTGAACTCGCGCGTGCGAAGCCGCGGGTTCCTCTAGTTATAAATAAAATAATATTATGCAGAATTTATAAGAGGACACACGAACATCGTAATAAGTAGGTACATGTTTATTAGGATAGTTATCTTTACTATGTATAATATATTCCATTCTATTTAGGTATGCACTTGTACCCAAGTTATAGTTTGTCCATTTTGTTTTTGACAGCTCACGCCCACAAAGTTTCGTATTTAATGGTTAGCCATTAAAGTTAAAATGTCATACAAATAATATTGTACTTCATGGACGGGCACCGCCCCCTTACTGCTGTGCCATACATAACGATTACTACGATTGTGCCACAGATTACAAATAATCGGAAAAAATCAATGTTAATATTTAAATAAGGTGTAATATGTTATTTAATCAGGAAGACAACAACATTTTAAGGTTGAAACCAATAAATGAAAACATTAACATTATGTAAAGTTTTACTTTTCTCTTATTATAATCATACAAATAAAACAACTAAAATAGTTTAATTCCTTTTATTAACATGATTCGTCACAATCATCATTTATATTAGATTTGTCCGATGAGGAGTCTTCAGTTATATTAATTATTAACTCTTGTGTGCATAAATTATCAAATGCAATGTCACGGTCCAAATCAGACATTATGATTCTCTTAGTTCTTCTCCACCACACTTGATTTTTACGATAGTAATATTTATTTTCATATTAATAAATATAAAAATAAATATTATGTTATATTTAAAAAAATAAGTGATATCGATTATTACGTCCTTTTGTCATCATTATAGCTTGTCAGTCGTCGAGCTGTCTAAAAACCATTAACAAAATGGACAAACTATAATTTTCATAAAGGTAGGGGTTTCACAATAAAATGTATATAAGCTTGATGAAATTTCAAGATTTTTATCATATTTATTGTAGATTATTTTTAACAAAAAAACAAAAACCGACTTCAAAACTAAACAAATCTAAACTTAAAAGTAGAAAATAATACTTTTAAGAACGTAGTTAATTTTGGCGTCGGTGCCAGCCAGGACGGACAGATTTATCTGACTTTCGAGCGGTATTTTGATTATGTTTACAAATTGATAGATTTAATCGAATATGCATCTATTTAAGGTTATTTTGCTTTGGCTTACAACATACAGACAAATTGAGAACCTCCTCCATTTTGGAAGTCGGTTGAAAACAGTAAAAAACGAAAAAAAATATTTTCGACGATTTCCAATATTATTTTAGATTTTTTTTTTCATTTTGGGCGACCTATTAAAATTGTTTTTTGAGACGCTCTTTGGCGGGGTTTCTCAAAACATGAATATGATAAATCAATATGCTTTCGTAACGGACTTGAAAAAATATAAGTTTTTTTTGGGCATATTATTATAGTACGCCTGCTGCTGTTACATATGCAGGTACCAACCCTAATAACAAGGTACATATTACAATTAGGTAATTACCTATATAATACCTATTTGTACAAAATATGCATATTCTTAATGACAGTTTAACAACGGCGTCCAAATTGAAGCCTTTTATTCCAAATGAAGCACACGAGAATATTATTTTTGTCTTTCGTATTTTTTTTTATTTCAGTAAAGATGGCAAGTAAACTCCCTATAAAATCTGACAATTTTGTAAGTATGCATTTAAGATCATCTTTTTTCTTACTTGTTAGTAGCGTCTTTAATGGTACCTATCATTGAACGATGTTCTATATATCAGACTTGGATTTTTAATTTTGTTACATAGATATTAGGTACATCACGCATATCATCATATTATGAATTAACTGAATTTTTATCCTAGGGCCCTTACGACGTCATTTTGAATCGTTACGAGACCTGCAAAGGCCCCAAATTAAAAAATGTGGCAGGATTTTTTACAAATATGACAATACAAGGAGGACAAAAAAATGGGATATTTTTACACTACGTTTCCTAATAATACACGTATCGATATAGTAAGTCACATAATATTTTTACAGTTTTAATTTTTTTCTTTTACATTATTACACACAGCGCCATCTAGTTCCGTGGTAAGGTAGGTAAGGTACGAGGCTTGTGTTACGGATACCACATAGCTGAAACACTACACATAGAAATATAAATTTTAAATACATACATATTATAACTAGATTGTGCGAGTTACATGCTTAAAATGACAGTGTTCTAAAAATAATATATTTTGTTAGAGTTCAAAATATTTCTGCGCATAATTCAATTGTCTATCTAGGCCCTTGTGAGTTGTGACATATTTTATAAGTACTAATAAAATTATATTATAATATTTTCAGATTAAAATAGAGGTGTATTCTATAACCAAACAAGGTAAAAAAATACTATGGACATACAAATTAACCGATCCTTGTAAACATTGCTACGGCTTTGTGGTTAGAAGCAACTATTCAAGCACGTAACTGCGTAGTGCCGAAGGTTTGTACTTTGTAATACTGAAGTAGTTTGTAGTGTCTTTCCCTCACGAGAGGGTTGATAACTAATAATTTTTTCACTTTGTCATTTATTATACGTGCGGCTATGAATTGGAACAACCTGCCTGCGGCAGTGTTTCCGTCCGATTACAATATGGGTGTCTTCAAGGCAAGAGTGAATAGGTGGCTACTGAATTAGTGCGACTCCATCTACGACTGCGTTACCACTTACCATCAGGTGGAACGTAGTCAAGCACTAATTCAGAATAGTATAAAAAAATAACGCTTTATAGTTCTAAGCTTACTAAATCGTCTTTATTGAAGACCCGGAGGCCGGATATGTTCTCTTTCACTTTTAATACGAATAGTGACTTAACCTGACCCTGGGTACGTTTTAAATACATAAAAATATAAATTATTGGGTGTGTACCATAAATTTTTCTGTAGGCTTCATTAAGATCTAGAATTTTTATATTTCAAAAGTTTTTGCCAGCGTTAACCATGTTTGCTAGAAACGATATAAAGAGTGGGAATGAAAGACTTTCCTGTAGTAACTAGTAAAATGTATATAGGTATATAGATACAACTAACTTTTTGGATTTTTCCGCGAATTTATGTAGATTTTTGGTCCCGACATTTTCAATGCTTTACAGCAGCCATGTTGACGGGAGAGACTAAGGACGTACAAGTTGTTAAGTTTACCGTAATTCTCCAATTTACTGCAATTTTTTTCTTAGTTTTATTTTTTTTAATGTACAACTATCTTATGATAACTATTGTAAAATTCATCTTGCGTTAGAATAAATAAATTCTGTAATTTTAAATAGTAAAAAAAGTATAATGCACCAGTGAATATATACAACATAACCACCATGTGATAGCCACCATGAGATACTGATTTCGCCCCCGTGCCCGGAGAGCGCGTAGAGCCGTTAGTCCTGCGGCTGCGCCTTAGTTTTCCTTGGTTATGTTGAGTTACGAGTAGTTTTCCCACCGGAGTAGGAGAGTGGTAGTAATAGAGAGTGCACTTGTGTCTTTGCGTACATTTGTTCACTATAATATGTTTTTTGTATTGCAGCCTATTTTAATATCCCACAGCTGGGCACGGACACCCCTTCAGTACAAGGGCCATAGTCTCCCACGCTAGCCAAGTGCAGGTTGGTGGACTACCATTGTCTATAAAACTCATATTATTTTTTTGTTTAAGGGAAGTTATTCGAGTGTGATCAATCTTGAGGAATACGCTAAACATTTTCTGGGACCAAAATTCTTTTATGGAGATTTTTTGTTGAAGAGTTATATGTTCCAAGCAAGGAAATATAATGTGTGATATTATTGAATTTAAATTTACGAAAAATACTTTAACATCGCAAGGTAATATGGACAATTAAATAACTTTTTTGTTGTTTTTTGAAATAAACAATACCTATTAAATATGTATTTTCTTTATTTAATTTCACATTTTAATCCTCTGAATTTTTTTACAAGTACGACGATACGCTGATATACTACGAATTAACCGTATATTACATACATTCGGCACTTGGTTTTACTTAAATTTAATTTAAATAAGGAACATATTATAAGGATAAACTTATTTTTTGATATTTGATGGGCTATGAACACTTCAAGTTTGTAAAATTGTACTCGTGAACCAGAAACTAATACAAGTGTTTATTAATAAATAATAATTAATTGTTAGATTTATGTAAAACGTTTTTGGTACTTTTCTTTTGTGTTTTTGTTAATTTCTGGTTATTGTTACATATTTTTACTGTAAAAGTGTTAGTTCACACATTTAGTACGTAATTGTGATCATGGATAAAGGAAATAGAAGGTGCGTATTTCTTCGAAGCGTCGTCGAAGATAACCGAGCCGCTCTAGGTGTTGTTCGCGATCTAGAGACTAGACGTAGTTGTTTAAAATAGCATGATTTTAAACAATTAAAATATTAGGTAAACAAAAAATAATACATCTACTTTTACTCTTAAGATATCTTTTTTTATATATTTTTTATAAAAATGTCTATTAAAAAATGATATGCATACCTGCAAACAGCCAGGGTTCCTGACTGGCATACGATATGGTGCCGCCGATATGAACGCTACCGGACTGAAGCGGGAGTTCTTTGAGCAGTACGTGTAGGAGCGACGACTTGCCCGCTCCCACTGGACCTATTACTGCTATTAACCTGTGAAGGATTACTGGAAGTTATTCTACGAGAAAAGTAAGTAGTACTTTTGTTAATGAATCCTAAAATACCGTCTTATTTTCGCATTTTGCATTTATCAGTATAAATAATACATAATACTGTGCAACATACATCATATCATGTGACAAGAGAAGATCTGGATTCGAGACTCGGGTCGGGCTAAATCTAATTATTGAGTTCTTTTGATAAGTCTCAATAGCAGCCCTAAATTGAATGTTTGTCGGTGTTTTAATACCGTGCCGCGAGAAGCACCTAAAGCCTGTGGGTCTTGTAATCCCCCGCCAGTAGTATACCGTTTTACTTTCATCGAACTTTGAGTGAAAAGGAATAGTCAGTGCACTTGCGTTTGCGCACATACGTTATGTTAGTGATGTTTTCACCGTGGCCGAAATCGGTCAGGAGGAAATCACTATGTGTTTGGTCTTGTTTGTCAATTAGTTACTATCTATATTATTGCAGAATATGATCTGTCCGACACTTTCGTATAACTAGCGTAATAAGTACGATATTGCCTAATCGTGTCCGCCGCGCGCGTTCGAACGTACTATGAAAAATATTTTATTGTCCCGGAACACAGTATGTTATTGCTTTTTGCAACCTGTACCTTTTGTAATGTAAACGAAAATTTATGCCTTCGTGGCATCGTATTACCTGTTACAATTATTATTAGTACGTTTCGTATATTTCTCACACATATTGTTAACAATAGGTGTTAAAGATCGCAAAAAATATACATACTAGATACTACATGAATGTGAAACTTTCCTTACTAAGTACAATAAATGTTAAGTACATAATTGTTGGCACATTTTTTAAATCCCTTACCAACGCTTGAATGGAACGTGTTAGTAAATTCTGGACACAAATGAAACAATAAGCTTAATACACTGCAGATTTTTTGCTGTTAAAAGAGACGCATTCCCGATTATAAGAGTGCAATTCCTGTACTGAAGTACAGTTATATTTTTATTATATATCTGTGGGATAAGCGCCGGTCACACGTAAGGAGAAAAAATTCGATTTTTTGTCAATAAATTCTCAATATCAGCGTGGAGTAAAAAAATGAATTAGGGAACCGATGTTCGTATATGTTTCAAATTTTATGCAGTAATAATAATTTAATGTTGTTGTCTTTAATTAATTAATCACTAAAGAACTGCTGGTGGTGAGTCCAATTGACGTTACTAATGGCAAGGCTTACTGTCGGGTTAGCACTCTGTATGTAGATGTAGTACAGTCCATTAATTAATTTACCCTCACAACAAATACTCGATGTAATCGTCAACATACGGTCCTTCGAGCCGGATTTTGACTGATTTGACTTAGTAAAAAAAATTCATTTGCTTTTATCTATAAAATTTTAGCTTGTCATATTCAAATTCAAATTCAAAATATTTTATTCAGCATGAAATTATTACAATTTTTTACTGAACGTCATGAGTCTACTACCAGTTCGGAAGGAAGAAACCACTGACCTGAGAAGAACTGGCGAAAGAAACTCAGCGGGACTAATGTATATTTTTTTTTGTTTTTTTTTTTTTTTTTTTGTCTTAGTATTTTTTCTTTTTTTTAATTAAATTGAAATTAACAATAATTCTATAGGTTGAAACAGCCTGGTGGCGATCACATCATTCCCAAGGCGTACTATCTTCTAAAAAATCGTTAATCGTATAATATCCTTTAGTACACAAACGTTCTTTCACAATTTTTTTAAATTTGGCAATAGAAGCTTGTTGAACGTTTTCTGGGATCCTGTTGTATAAGCGTATACATTGTCCATAAAAAGAATTACTGACTCGTCGTAAGCGAGTCAAAGGCATTACAAGTTTATTTTTACTCCTAGTGTTAATACTATGCATGTCGCAGTTCCTGGGAAATTCGTGTATATTTTTATGAACATATATAACATTTTTGTACACGTACTGAGAAGCAACAGTCAATATTTTTATTTCTTTAAACTTATCTCTTAATGATACTCTAGGGCCTAAACTATAAATTGCACGAATAGCTCTTTTCTGCAGGACAAAAATTGTATTAACGGTAGCTGCATTTCCCCATAATAAGATACCATATGACATAATACTATGAAAGTAACTAAAGTATACTATGCGAGCTGTATCTATGTCAGTAATAAGTCTAATTTTTTTAATCGCGAACGCTGCAGAGCTAAGCCTCTTCGCTAGCTCCTCAATATGGAGATTCCACTGCAATTTCGAATCTAAGATTATACCTAGGAATTTAGTTGACTGTACCGGTTTTAACATTTCTCCGCCTAATACTACACCATTATCAATAAGTTTAACATTAGGTGTTGTGAATTTTATTAATTTTGTTTTTTTGTTATTTAATAATAAATTATTCGAATCAAACCAATAGACAACCTTTGAGAGAGCATCGTTTACATCGTCGTACATATGTAAATTACGTTTTACCTTAAAAATAAGTGAAGTGTCATCAGCGAACAATACTATCTCATGTTTGTCCTGCACTAGTAATTCTAATAACTTATAATCCATTACTAATTACTTACTTGCCAGGCTTGATGGTGAGCGACAAGTCGGTGAGGGTGTTCTCAGCGTGAGACGTGATCCACTTGGCGGTGGCGTGCTTGAGGCGCACGCCGCGCGAGTCCTCCTCCACCCGCGTCTCCAGCTCCTCATTATCCTCCTCTCCTGATTCTAGCGGTGCAATATGTTTATCTGGCAGCAAATGCAATTAAATAAGTATAATATATAAGTATATGCTACCATACAATATGAATCAAGGGTAAAAAGGCTAACCGATATGATTTGCTGGGGTATTATTTTAACAACATTGGTCGAGCAAACTTCAGTAAAATACGATCATTCAGCTTAATTATACAGACGGCTGTATAATTTAGCTGAATGATTGTATCTTGACGCCCAACAAATGTGACACTCGTTAGATATAGCTTTAGACGAACTCTAACTAAAGCAGCCTTTTTTAAGGCCAACGAAAGTAAAATCATGTTTAAAATAAACTTTAATAAATAATAAAATAAAAATACCTAGCCACTATTTTACACTACAGATGGATGGATTTTTCTTTAAAATTAAAAGAGACCAACTAGGAAGTATTAGCTTTCAAAAAAAACAGAGAATCTTCAAATTCGGTTAATAAGTGACTGAGTTCTGAAAATTGGGATCCTACTTCTCTTTAAAGTCGGTTAACAAGTAGGAATTTCATAGTAAATATAGAAAAAAAAAACGTTTAAATACAGAGTACAAACAAACAACATGTCCTAGTCCTACATTTGATTTAAGCTGTTATAAGTTTGTACTTGCATGTTTCACAGTTACTAAGCAGTAAGCACACATAATTAACCCACTTAATATTTGATATACTGTTCATGCAAATATTATCATAGTATTACTATTATTAGTCTTAGAATAGACAGTACTATAACTAGCCAGTATGCTTTCACTCAAAATAATGTTTTTAAGAGTTCTAAAATATCTTTATATGTCATCCTAAATTCAGAGTCTCAGAGTCAAGAGACTCAGTAATTACTAAATAAAATGATTATAAATTGATAGCAATAAGCATGTGGGTAACAAGCGCTTGCCACAAACTTCCTTTGATTTGTGTACAAAAACCCACACGATAGGAACGACCAAAAGTAGAACAGCCGACACAAGCCAAGATAAACGTCCTTTCCATATATAAGATTTTGTATAGAGGTTGCAACTTGCAGACTATGTGGATCCGGCATTTGGATACTTTTAACAAAATTTCATTTAGTGACTATATCGCTACTACTATTGATAGCACGGCCCGGGTGCCTGGCGATAGGCCTCTATTAGCAATTGGCTATCAAGCAGTGAACACAATATTTATGGTGCGGCCGCTCAAAGAATGCGTTTCTGACACCTGTCAATTCGTCATGACTAGTGATGTACAATAATTTAGTAACGTTATTTATTGCATTCATTATGCATATTTATTCAATTTAATTTATATGTTGTTATTTTTTATAGGAATTATATTTCAATAAATACAATGTAAATACATTTTTAATGAATCAAATACTTGAATTGAATCGTAATTTCTGAATGTAACGAAGGGGAAAAAAAATAAAAATTCTTTATTTATTACGGGTTCGGGATAGGAAATTGTAAGCGTTCTTGCACTAAGGATGTTTTATTTCACTATGAATACACGCACAGTCTGTACACAACACTAGTCTCTGAAGACTGTATTTCTCTTTATTTTTACCAGAAATATAAAGAAGTAAGTAATTTTATTTTCAATGCTTTTTTTAATTCATCCGACTGATATTATGACACAAATTTTCTTAAGTTTTGTTTGGGCGTACCTTTAATATATTATTAACTTTATTAAATATTATATTATTTATATCATACCGAAAGATTATATTAAGATTACAAAAATATTCGAATACAATTGCCGCGTTATTTTGTCACATCACTACAAAAACAAACAGTTGACATAACCTTGAAACAGCGTCGTTTGACGTGGTTTGACTTTTAAAAGCTAATGGTTTTATATTTGTTAATTAAGTAATTGTGATAATTTTAGCCCAAAATTAATACATTTATTGTAAGTAAGCATAATTATTCGAATTATTACTTAAGTACTTAATACTAGTACTTATCACTCGTTAATAAGGTAAATAAAAGATATTTAAAAATATGCCGTAAATTGTACGCCAGTTCCAAGTTACATCGCCCAGTCGATCACGATCTGTCAGAAACGCATTCTCTGAGCGGCCGGACAATAGTAAATATTATTGACGTGATAACGTCTTATAAATTAATGAACACCAGCAACACACATGAAAAATAGTAACGTTCCGCGTAACGTTCCACCTGAGCCTGTGCGTGCAAGCGAGAGCGCGCAACAAGCGAAAGAGAGGCACGATAAAACAAACGATAGAGAGGCCTAATATAAGCGTTGGCTTGTGACACACATATCTCTCTTCTCGCGTGAAATAGTAACGTTCCGCCTGAGCCTTTTGACTTCTTTTTTGTATTACATAAAATAATGATTATGACGTTATCACGTAAATCTATCGTCCGTAAACCGACTTAACAGACAACCAATTTTTTTAAATACGGATTTAGCACGTTTAGTAAGAAATAATGAGGGTGGCATAAGAACATTACTTTATATTAATTGAACACGGGGTGGTAAAAACCTTGTCTCATGTGCGTCATTCCTTCTTATTATAATAATTCATTGCATAATTGGTATAAAGTTAAGATAAAAGATAAAAACACCACAAGATTCAATTGAATTCAGATGGTATATTAATATTTTTAATATTTAAGATTAATATTTTACAAATATTTGTAGTAGGTATGCAGGTATTTTTAAAAATGATATTTTTTATACATCTTAAATTATTCAAAAGATAAGACTTATAGAAGACTAGCGACTCATACTCGCTCCGCTCGTGTTTGTCACATTATAGGTTTCAACGTCTAGTATATTTCTCTCTTGTATTTTCCCGCAGAAAAAAACTAACTACGTGATGACCCGGATTACTAGCTATCATCATATCCAATATCATTTAAATCTTGTCTTGTAGTTTTGTCATGATGCATTTTCAGAAAATCAGACTGACAGGTGTGCAGAAATTTTAAAAACTATCGATTCGGCCTTTGCACTGTATCGATAAAAAATAAATCAATACAGTTTTCCATAAAATATTTAATGTACAGATTCAACTCAGAATTTTATTACATATATTTATAAAATAAATCATTTACAACTTTTTTTAATGAGGTTGACATTATTGTAATGTATTACTTGTTATTACAACTCTCAAGATTCCATTCAAAGAAAGAAAAAAAATGGTTAAAAAGACCGGACACTAACCACAGAGAGACTTTTTTTGTATACAACTATACGAGTATATACCGTTGGTGGTTTTACTTTTTAGTATCAATATCTTTACTTATATATTTACTATTGAAAACATAAGTGGTAATAATCTACAAAACTAACATCGCACTCACCATTTCCTTTGGCAATATCTTCGTCCATTTTCTTCACGTCCTCTTCTTTCAAGGGCTTTGTAACATCGTCAGTTTCCAAGGTAGCTTTTATCGTTATGGCAGAATCTCTTGGTTCTTTTTCTAACTCTTTTTCTTTCTTCTTAGTAGATGTTAGAATTTCAGCGAGTCCTGGTACTGGTTTGCTAGTGTCTTCATATAACATGAAGCTTTGCAGACGCTTTATAGAGATTGATGCCTCGGCTACTTGAGCTATACCTGAAATATAAAATAGACTAACCTATGTGAAACTAATTTAGTTTTGTAATTAAATGTTATAAAGTGGAATTAACTGTTTTTCTATTAATGATGGTATCGATTATTACCCTCGCTCCGCTAGGGCTCGACGTTAAGTGCGTTGTAACTGTTAGTACGGATTTTCAGAGATGAGATATCTTTAGCAGTAAAAGTAATCACCAAATAACCATTTTATTAAAATTTGTATAATAGTTTTCTTGTGAGAGACAAACAGACAGACAGACATACAGTATCTGTATCAATAAAATGACTATTTAAATAAGAAAAAAAACGTATGCAATGTAAGATCTGATTAAGTATTTTAAAATACGTATATATATTATGATAAAAAAAAGAAATCTCACCTTGTGGGAAAAACACGGTCATTGTCTGCCTAAGAACATTATAGAAGCTGGTTACGACGAACACTTGTTTGGCGCTTATAACGTTATTTTCCATCACGTATGCGAGAATTGAAAAGAATAAACATATCCGAGTAGTAAACATTATGAAAGAAGTTAACACTCCGCGGATGTAAGAAGTAGCTCGGATCTGCTTTATTTCTTGCCTGCAATAATACATGAGAATTCATACAAATATCTATAAAATATTCAACTCCTCTTTATTTGGTTATTTTTGAATAAAAAGTATAGAAAATGTCACCCGAGAACATTTTAAGAATTAATTAAAATAATTATGGTAAGTTCTAGGTGCCGATTTGCATATCTACATATTTTTTCTTGCTAAGTACATACTATTTTAAAAGTTGATCATAAAAAAATCCACAACTTACATGTTTAAATGTTATTAAAAAAAAAGTAAAACAACATATTATAGTATCTTACTGGTTGAGTCAAAGCTATAAATAATATGTACAAAAATAAGAATTAAAACCCGTCTGCGTAAAAACGAACCAAAAAAGGTGACATATTCCTTGGCTTGTTTATTGAAAAAAATCTAAATATTACTTACTTCCTCGCCTTGGCAACAAGATCCGCGAAGGGTTTCTCCCACGTATACATCTTAATGACCTGGATCCCCGATAGGATTTCGTTCATGAGCCTGACGCGTTCATCCGTACGTAATGCCGTTTTTAATCGTAGCACGGATGTACGCTTGCCTAGGTACGCTGTGTAAAAATAAAGAATAATGTTTCAAATCTCAATTAGAGAAAATAATAATGATATCAACGTATTTTTCTTCATAAATATGAAAATAAAGGACAAAAAGTAAATGTTCTTGATGCTTTGTCGTGACCAGATTATCAAAAACAAATATTATATATATATATATATATATATATATATATATATATATATATATATATATAATATGTACCTACTCTATAAAATATACATATTGTCCTGAATACATAAATCTCGTTCTATTAAATCGCTCTGAATGTATGGTAGGTAAGTGAAAGTAGATAGATTAACCAGCTAGGTCAGTTTTAACCGGGTATAATAATTAAAGATTCAGGTGATCTCACTTAAGCTTAAAAAATAGCAGGATAATACGTATCCTGTAAATCAAAAATATTACGAAATGGAAACGTACGCCATGGAGAATTCGGTTAAAAGCGCTATATTTTTTAGGACTCGGGGATAGAAAATACTTTTGTAACTTTTTTGACATCGGTCGTTAGTAGATAGTAAAAGTACATAAATCACAATGCGTGTTGTTGTAATGCTTTCTAAGGTCAAAAAACAACTTTTCTTAAATATAAATTCTTTTCTTAAAATGAAACACTTTCCATCTTAACTGAATCGGAATAATATCTACATGAGCACCCATTTCTATTATTTAGAACAGAACATATCAAATTCGATACCAGCAAGTTTATAAGCACAAAAGTAGGGCGGCGCCACACTGACGTTACGTTCAATATACTTTATGGCATAATTTGTTATAATCACAGATTAACCTCTAAACCTGTAGTCAAATACTAAGCTTTGACCTTATACCTAACTATCGGATGCACTTATTAAAAAAAGATTATCTGAAGTATATAACATCTTCTTAAGAAATAAACTACTCTTAAACCTCGTATTATAACAAGATATTAATTCTTATTAATATACTGAAGAAACATTCAAAAGTAAATAAAGAAAAATATTTTTTTCTGTATGCTTGGTCTCGTAAAGATCAAAGGTAAACAAAAGTAAATATCAACAAAATTATGAAACAAATATTACAACGATTACTTTACATGAAACTGCAATAAAATAGATATTAAAACAATAAAACACTTGAAAATATGTAATAAATACGTAACTCTATAACCGAGTCAATAACCGTTGCATAATTATTGTGGAATATAAATTAGTTTTTAAAGACGCCCTTGATGTTATCGAAGTTTGTTTTTAAATAGATCAATGCACTGAATGACTTTTATGTCGTGGGACATTTTTGTTGCGCTTGACTGTAAATGTTATTATAATAATATAAAAAAATATTATTCAAATTATTAAGCTTTTGAGCATGCTAGGTATATAAATAAAAGTAACATCCGTACTCTTTACCTAACCATAACTGGGTCAACGCAAAATTTTCTATTTATGTTTGTGCGGCGCTAATGATGTAATAGAAACAAAATTAATAATTTTCACATTTTTGTCTGTCTGTTTATTCACAATGCTGGTCTTTAATATTTGAGAAGCTTTTATTATAAAGTTTCAGTTTTCTGAGCTGCAGTTAAGAGGATTCGGTCCTTTTCTAATTACATTAACAATAGAGTATGCTCCCCGGTGTTATACAGTATTGAATGAACAGGGACTGCCCGGATTGACGCCAGTAAAGGTCTTCCAAGTACCAACATTTGTACGACATGGCTTATCTATTTTTGTGTTAGTCGATACTCGAGTCGAGTAGATATGATTTTTTTATTTTTATAAGAATGCCTACCCATCGTTATTACCTAGGGGAAAATAAAATAGCCTACTACCTATTCTCACACCTACCAAATATACACAATTTCATAAAAATCAGCCAAGTCGCTTCGGAGGAGTTCGATAACAAACACTGTGACACACGAAATTTTTATATATTAGATTTAATTAATTAAAAACATTATTTTACGAAAGATGTTATATTTTTATTATAAAAATCTTATCCTTGTTATTGATCATTAATGCAGAATGAGATAAGAGACAAATAAGTTTTTTGTCTTATTTCGTAGATAAAACGTTGAAGCTTCATTTATAAAAACCACCACCTAGTGTGATGATAAGGTCACAACATTACGTTTTACGTAGATTAACCGATAACTATTATATTATTAGTTTACTATTAAACTATTACTTAATTAAAAATATCTAGATTTTATTAAAAACCCTAATTTTCTTTAATTGTATGATATACCTATAACACTTAACAGTGATTAATATCTGACCTCTGTAGACCATCAAAGGTAAGCTGGTGACATATAAGGTTACATTAACGGTTATTTATACACATGAAACTAAACACTAACTGTAGATCGGCATATGTTTACTCATCAGCTGCGCGCAAAATGAAATGTCATCAAGAAGAGTGTAATTAAAATATCTAATAATAATCTAAAGAATATAGGTACAAGTATTTACAATTTTTTTTCCAAACACGTAGATAAAATCGTAAAAATATCTATTAATTAACACTTAAGTATTTAAGACGGAATTAAGAGGTGTTTAAGACTTTCAAGGATTCGCCTTAAATAATCACTAACGAACACAACGTTACATTATTCTAGTCATTACTACTACAAAAATTAAACATAACAGGCGCACTAACGACTGTACAATGTACCTACATAGCGGTGCTAATAGATAAGAAGCGATCAATAATTTGGAATTCGTTTACAGTCAATGGCGTTTCGCTCAGTGACAATATTTTGCTTTGTTTATTTTCCTATTAGGTATAGAGCGAGATAATATCAATCAAGGGCACTTTACATAATACCTATAAGCCTTCATGTGATAGAAGCACTTTGGACTGTTGAAGTCACAATGTCCTACAGTAATATGTAATAGTATAAATACATAGTTAATATTGATTTTAGTATAGCGAGATATTTTCCCGCAGTAAAAGTACCTAAATATCCTAACCATAAAACACTCAACGTAATTTGCAGTGCATTGGTTTATAATATGTAATTTTTATCTTGTAGGTAATGAAGAATAGCGCTGTGTATGACGCCTGGCGCATATACATATGTACCTACCTACTATGATTAAAAATTTTTTTTTTCATTTCTCAGACGTAACATAGGCGTTTGGATGCCCGGGAAGAAACGTAAATATACAATATACATTATACAATATACATAATATATCGAATTTATTAGGTATGTAATTACATACTTAAATACAACACAATTCATTCATGATTTTATATAATCAAATCAATTTTTACGTAATTTTTCATAGCACACATGGACAAAAAGTAAACTTACCCTGTAATGGTATGAAGGCCAGCATGAACCCTACGCCAACTAACGCGGCCCAGTTGATCTCTTTCCACATGAAGAACGTAATAATTACTGTTGCCAAGGGCCCGATCCAAAGGTAGTGCACAAAAATGACGGCAACGTCGAAACGATTGACATCGTTGGACAGGAGATTCACCACTTGCCCAACAGTGGTTTCACCGAGCGCTGTTTTCGATAACCTAAGAGACTGTTAACAAAGTAGAGACATATGTTAATACATTCGAGTTATTATTTTAATTCATATAGTACAGTCAAGAATAATAATAAATTGTTTTTTTTCTCATTTTATATGAAAGCCAAGATTAAGAAAAACAACTACCTTTAATACTTTCATTGTTAAAATATAGCATAAAAAGGGATTTTATATAAAAATGTATACTTTTAAATACATAAACACTAAACAGTACATTTTATTGTTTCCTTTATTCAATTGACACTTTTATTACACAAAGAAAAAACGAACATTTAAATCTTATGTAACATGTGACGTAACTGTGAGCAAAAAATGGTAAACTATTTCTACATACTTATTTACCATTTTTGTTTGATTATCATACAAACGCCATGCCATATGCCATAATATGCCATCTTTATTTAAATTCAATTCATGGCCATTCAGGAAATTATAGAGCTACGTCAGGCATGACATAAGGTAACGATGACTTGTGTACAACTTACTTCCGTCCATCGTCTTTACGTCCATACGGGATGGGTCAGTGAGCTCAAAAATAAACTTGGTATTTAAAATGTATTTAAATGCATTGATAATTTTTAAGCACCTTAGAATTATATTGTACGATTTAAAAATATGGTAAGACCTTCATAAAGTTTTATTTTTCAGTTTCACAAAGAGTAAATATTTATTACTGTGTAATAATGTCCCAACATATTTATTTATTTATTGTTAATAACACGTTACACGGATGACGGGACAGAATTCCTCGGTATAATGTGACTTCGCAAGCCATTAACTGCACAGTTAACACTCATTGAATTCTCCTAACTTGCTAATATTTTATCTTCTAAATATTTTATCTTATATAAAATCGACCCATTATCCTAAATTCTATTTTTCTGCTGCTATGACAGTTATTAAAAAATAGTATCTAGTAGTAATAAATTAAAGTTATATAAATAATACAGTTGATTTTATTATTAGAACTTTCTTATTTTAATATTTAGATAAATCATGTAAAATAATACAAAAAGGGAATGGCAGTTTCAAATAAATTATAATAATGTTTTATTTAAACTTGACTTATCTTTTTAAAGTTCTGTACTGGAGGTGCATTTTATACGATTTTATATCGTTTGATTTCGTATATACATGTATAATGTAAGATTAAATGAACAAATTTTTATACTTATGTAATTAAGTAGGTATGTTTTATTAATTTTACTCTAAATTTATAAAATATACCTACTTTATGTACTTTTTACTATAAAATTTAAGAAAAACTCACCTTTCTATATATTAGCGAGCAGCAAGCGACCCTGAACTTCATACCCATGTGCAGAATGGCCATCATGTAAGGATGAACTACAAATACATTAATCGCAGAACACAGGACCACTGCCGCCGCGTATATGTAAGCATCAGTTCTCTCCACCGTACGCTGACCAGGACTGTAGTATTCAACCAGCCATCCAAGGAATACTGGCTGCGCGATGCTGATAAAAAAATCGTTGTGAAAAACAGTTTAACTTCTCTAAGTATAATATTTTCTAGGTTAAATAGAAATTCATACTACACATAATACTATATGTATTAGATTAGAAGTACCTACTCGTACATATAACCTTTTACATATTCAAAATACTCTATATCTAAGACTGATTCAGTCAATATACACCTACAATCTACATACTTACATAATATATGGGTACTTGAGTTCCATTTCGTACCGCAAATATAAGAGAAAAAAAAACTTACCGCCGCACTCATAGTCACTTAATAATTCATTAAGTTGAAAATCTCCATACTAAAGAACGACTTAATAGTTCATTAAATGCTTATGAATGCGGGCGTGAGTCGTGTTAACTATGGCAGAAAAAGCCTTACATGGAATAAGGCTTTTTCTTCTTGTATCTATTTGTTTTACTTATAGCAAGAATGCGAAAAAGAGAATAGTGTACAAGTGACGTGTTCCTATTATGTCACGTCACAGGTGTACAATGGTATATACATAGTATTTCTGTATAGTAAACTATTTATTTATTTATTTATACTAAAACATTAGGTTACAAAAATATACTCTTTACATAACTGTTTTATGTACAAGGATAGAATATCCAGAAAGAGTGCTTAGGAGCTCGTACTAGGAAGTACCTGTATTACGAGCACCATAACCTTACTCTAGATTTACAAATACTAGACCAATAGTTAACAGTTACTAACGTTAGTATAGATAATTAGTAAGATATAAAACTATTACTTACATAATACGTAGTAAACCATTAAGTACGTACCTATCATACTTATTTGTTATATTAATTAATTATTGACTAACTCGTCTACTTTAGCTAAATACAATGAGTGTACACATACAGTAACTATTATTAAATATTTAGCTTCAAATAAACATACTCGTTTTATAGGCCCTCGCACGAATAAATTAACTCTTAATTGAGACCAAGCTCTTGTTAATAACAATCAAAACCTAACTGGAAATAGTCGTTCAGATATAGATAGTTCGTTCATAAATATTTTAAGCAGACATTGTATGCATATAATACACATATTATAAATCAGTCGAGCCCTTTTCTACCCAAAGTTGCTTTTATCTATTTAATTGAAATTCATATTTATCAAAATATTGCCTATAATGTAATCGTTATAACTTCATAATTGCATTAAATCGATTTCTAAACACTAACAAAATCTCTAAATGTTTATAATATTTTTACAATAAAATATGATTAAACTTCTGTATTATGATTTTTCTAATCAGTTTTCGTACCTACCAAACCTACACAATATTATTACGAGTACTATAATTATGTGTTTGCTCAATACTCATTTTTCTACATATTGTTGTACGTCTAGTTGCTACAGTAATTGATTTTAATTAAGAGCTCACTCTGTGAGTGTGTCGTTATACACGCGTAACGCGTTTCGCAGATCCAGAAGTCGAGTATGCATAGAAGCATGGTTTTCTTGCCCGAAGTAACTGATGAAACAACCAAGTAAGCGAGGTTGTTGAATACTAGGGACAAAGTTATCCAACTAAGACCATGTTATCTACACTTATAATAAAAGTCTGCACCTGCTCTGTACATAAGATATTATATTTGTTCATTTCTTTTGATAGTAGATTTTATTAGAAAACAACAAAGCATTTCAAATTAGCTTTATTTTAATAGTTACTAATCAACACAATAATCCAACGTGGAACTTCAAATCAAATGCACAAAGAAGATTTCTAAGAAAATCGCCTACTGTAGATTCCGGAAAGTAAAATGTAAGCAAACATAATTTATAAAATGGTTCAATAGCAAATATTTTACGAAATGAAATTGTCTTGATTATAACATGTTCATGCTAAGTTGTCAGTGCGTGTGGGCTGAAATTTGTTCATATAAAGACTATGGAGTTGGAGTATTTTATTTGGTCGATTATAAATAAAAATCAATGTAGTTTTTTAATCGTGCCGATTCTAATATTGGTAAAAAAAATCCGATTATATCTTACGCGGAAAGGTTAACGCGAATGAATATTTACTCACAACAAACTGATAGATTACAATGAACTTCATTTAGTTTAAAATTTTTATTGATATGAACAACATGACTTTAAAGAGCAGACTAAATATTTAAAGCTTTTTATTTTACATAACATAGAAATTGATATTTTTATCGTAAGTTAATATAATAAGTTAAATGAACTGAGGTTATCTCATTTATATAATTTTATTCATACGCTTAAATGATGACATATTACTTTTTTAATAATAACTAATAAGTCTAGTTAAGTGAGTTCCAAATGGACCATATGACAGTTATCAAAAGAGTAGTAGAGCGAAATGATTCATATCATATTTTATGATCAGGCATACATAATATATTAAAATTCTCTTTAAACAATGAAGGCGGTCGAGGTCGATAGATTACTTTATTCAGGTCATCAAGTGTGCAAATAGACATAATATGTAAGGTACCTAGTAACTTGCGCTAAGACAAGGGTGAGGTCAGTAAGACGCCACGGACTATTCACAGAAACAACATCAATGTTATGGAATTTCTACGTGATTTAATTAGGGTCGTCATAAAGACAGTTAAATTTAATATAAATAATAAATAAAAACATGGATTAATTTTATTTATATCATAATTCTAGATTTTCTAGAAGCGAAAATAAGAACATGAAAAACGGACCCTTGTCCGTTCTCCTTCCTATTTATAGATTAATCCTTATAATTTTCAATAGAAAAAAAAATACCGCATGTACCTGGACGGCTTGCAGTCTTTAGGATGGAATACTTGCCAGGATCGAAGATTAAAAGATTAAAAGCTAATGCATGTTTTTATACAATAAGATTTATTTCTCTTAATAATACATTGCCTGCCAATAAGAGACATAGTGACACGAATTCCGAACAATCTTAATATATTACATCGCTACTGTGCACGTGCGACGCAGAAGTAGATAAGAGTCTAGAATTTACGTAATATTTAAGGGCCATAAGGGGTGTCAATTATCTATGGTGCTTTTTCTAAAGACGGCATTAGACTCTTACCTACTATGTTGGTAGAAGCGCCACGGTAGTAACAGTTAGCGTAAAAGTTTATCATTATAATATGGGTTTCGCCGGAATCGGTCGACTGGGGACCTTCTACTGCCAGTTTCAATAACTCTATCTACCGATGACTGGTAGTTACTTTCATACGAATTTGACAGGTTGTAACTTTTAATGTGTCAAAATAGTATGAAAGTAACTACCAGTCATCGGTAGATAGAGTTATTGAAACTGGCAGCTAGTGTATGCCAATAACACCTTTGGCGAAGCTCTTGAGCGACGGGGAGAGGCGATTGCCGTTTCTCTCGATGTCTCAAAGGCCTTTGACAGGGTCTGGCACGCTAGCCTTATAAGCAAGCTTTCAGCCTATGGCTAATCTCCTGACCTGATTGGCTGGATTAAAGACTTCCTAAACGACCGATCACTCAGAGTTGTGGTTGAGAGCTGTTCATCACAACCCTTAAAGACCAACTCAGGAGTTCCTCAGGGGTCTGTTCTCTCTGCAACCTTGTTCCTGCTGCATATTAACGATCTGCTTATACCCGGTATCTATGGGTACGCAGACGACAGCACTGTTGTAGAGAGATACTTGCCTAATCCTCGGACCAGTGGAGATCAAATACAGTCCGAAAGAGAGGCCATGGTAGAGCGGTTGAATCTCACACTCAGGTCAGTCTCCCACTTGGGGCGATGTTAATCTTGTGAGTTTCAACGCTACCAAAACACAGGCGTGTCTGTTCACCACAAAAAGGAGTCCTTTCACCTTGACTCCTACTTTCCGAAATGTGCCTCTGGAATACACTGACCGTCTGCAGTTACTGGGGATGGACATTACCCCCAACATGAACTACGGGCGGTTCATCGAGTCTAAGGCTAATGTAGCAACGAGGAAAGTTGGCATCCTCGCAAAGGTCCGACAGTATTTCACGCCGGGACAGCTTCTTGTTTTATATAAAACCGGTCCGGTCGTGCGTGGAATACTGTAGTCACATATGGGCTGGTGCTGCGAAATGCCATTTGTCAGCTTTGGACTCGATTGAGAGGCATGCGCAGAGGCTTATTGGTGACCCTACGCTAGTAAAAGCCAACTTACAAAGCCTCGATCACCGACGTAGGGTTGCCAACCTTTGTGTATTCTATAGGTTACATTTCGGAGAATGTGCGCAGGAATTACACGACTTAATTCCCCCATCCCCTTTCCATCATCGGACAACCCGACGAAAGGCTGGCCTTGATCCTTATGTCGTGGATATTCCATCCGTCCGGACGAAGCGTTTCGCTTCGTCATTTATTATACGTGCGGCTAAGGATTGGAACAGCTTGCCTGCGTCAGTGTTTCCGTCCGATTACAATATGGGAGTCTTCAAGGCAACAGTGAATAGTTGGCTACTGAATTAGTGCGACTCCATCTACGACTGCGTTACCACTTACCATCAGGTGGAACGTAGTCAAGCACTAATTCTGAATTGAATAAAAAAACATTTTCCATTGTACAGATACAATAATTAAGTACGTATGATTAGAATATCTTTATTATTGCGATACAAGAGTACTTAATGGTATTTAAAAAAACAGTTACATTATACTGTAGATAATAGATTGATATAAATATATCTAATTTAATACTGTAATGGAGCACCCTAAAGTATTACGATATTAAGGTTAGGGGTTATAAAGTTGTTGACAAACATTGTTTTGACGGTCCTTAGGTAATGAAATGACGTAGCATCACTTAATGCATTATTTCAATTATGTTGACAAAGTAATCTTCACCTTGTCCGTCAGTGGAAGTAGGACGTTGACCTTATAGTTCTATTTGTATAGATATATAATAAGCAAAAATAACCTACGCGTAACTAGTTATGAATCTTACACAACTAGATTTTTTTGGTCTGTTTATTCGGCCGGGCTTATCTTCGAAACTGCCGTCGAAATATTCAAAGACGATTAAACTTACTAGTTACTTTACATTCAGCTTTCCTTACAAGATAGCGAAAAGATGTACATCGTAATAAACCTCTAAGTTCATTAAATTATACGAATAGTCATGATATGCAGGCAGTGGTATTCCTTGGGAAACCAGGTGAAGCGAGTTTAAATCCCGGGTCTCGCACCGTAAAATTGTTGTTTATAAATATATACCAACATTGTAAGCTAGCGAGAAGTATTTATATCGGTATTAAAGAATTAAACGTGTCGTAATACGAATTTACGCGTTGCATATACTTTATAAAAATTAACATAACGGGTATATTAATAGTGAAAAAAAATATTTATTCAATTGATTTTTCATTTAGTTTAGTAAAGTAACATTAAATAATTCTAATTACTCACCGAATTCCACATTCCATCAAAAATAGTACAAATCCATACAGCATGCATCTTGCGGCGTATGCTCTGAGGATCACTCTGAGGAGACTCGGCGTTCGCTTCCCTTCGGCGCTAGCTACTTCCTCCTCCCACAGACGAGCAAACTTATCTCCAAGGGGACCTTGTACAATAAAATACGTTTATTTATATAACCATAATTATAATCAGTTTCTCAAATTAGCGAGGTTAACTTAAATCTTAGCTCTAATAGTTACAACCATTCAAACATAGAAAAAAAAATGTCAGGTAATAAAATATGTATAATGAGAACCGCTACACAAGGCTGAAATTATATTATAGAAGTAGGTACATAAAACTAGGGTGGCACTCCTTACGTGTACCTAAATGAGGGCATAAAAATTGAGTTAAGTGTCCCTGAAGTCGTAAACATTGTGGATGTATGGGTATTTTGGCTGTCCAATAACTTAATACTATATAATCCGTAATATTGTCAAAGCAATCTGTAGAACCACAAAAATATTATTTAACTTCTAAGTTCTAAGTTCATTACATATATGAGTTTTTGAGCCAAATCTATATTATTCTTTTGGCAAATCGTAATAACAAGATATCGGTACATACATATGTAGATCGCTGCATGTTAATTTCAATACAGTGAATTTTATTACAAAAAAGTTACAGAATAGATACATTCGTGCATATGCGGTTTTAATTACCGGGCAAATATGAGAAATTAATAGAGCTAGGACATCGCGCAGTCAGATTCTTTTGTATTCAGCCCTTTACAACGTCCCAGACCCCAGTGCTGGGCACGGGGCTCCTTTCAATACGAGGGGGATCAGGCCATAATCCACCACGCTGGCCAAGTGCTGGTTTGCGGACTACAAATGTCTTTCGAAAACTTGTTAGGTTATCTCAGACATGCAGGTTTCCTCACGATGTTTTCCTTCATCGTAAGACAAGTGGTAATTGTGTTAGAAATTATTCGCACATGAAAATATCAGAGGTGCAGACCTGGATTGGAACCCGCGAGTTACGATCGGGCTACCACTTCTTTACTGAGATAATACTCCATGGTAAAATCTGTTATTTTGAAGAATCACATTTAATGGGTATTAAAGTAACATCAAGACTCTGCGTTAATGGAACTTTTTCTTTCGTAATAATAAAAACGAGTGAAGTTTTTTTTATTTTACAAAAAACGATCATTCCCCTTCCGGTAGAATTTGCGTGTTTTATTATTTATTCATATATTGTCAGTATTTATAGATACATTGTCAGTTAAGCTGGATTGCTTAATGAGCATAGCTGGGCACCGTAATTTAAATAATTGACTTCGTTTATCGCTAATCCGTTACTTAAAAAATCAACTCCGTTAAACAAAACAAAAATGTTGATAACAAAGTGGAAAATAACCTTTTTTTTATTGTTCCAACGTGAATCTAGGTATTCTAATACCTTCCAAATATTGCTCCAAAAAAGGAAAATCTAAAATTTATTATTTAACAATTATCGCACTATTCAACAATGTTCCTGTACAAGTAGGAAAAAATTGTTAATTAACTATGCATAATTTATTGGTAAATCACATTTTTTAAATTGTTAATTCTCATATTTAATAAGTTTAAATGATATTTAGGTTCAAATTGGCCGTGTCTTGAGCGAGCCAGAGTACCCCTTCGGTTTTAGGAGGTATTTCAAACCTCTGGGGAAATTATAAATATCCGATAGGTAGACTATGTTTTAGAAAATTTCCTGTTCTTTTTGAATCTCTTTTGAAATTTGAAAAATGTCAAATAAGTTGTAATTTTTGTAACTTATTTTGGAAGCGACGCGAATGTTTTCAAAAATCATCGCCACGCTATTCCGAATCGAATGACACCTCTCTCATAATTTTATATGTTAAAGAATATTATTATGTTAAAGTTCTCGTATGGAAGTGAGGCTTCAGCTGTGAGGGTATAGTAGTTATTTAACTTAAAGTTAATCCGGCACTTAACATGTCAACTTCGTTAATTAACGACTAACGCCATAACGAGTTAGCGAGTTAAGCAATTGTCATTGTTATTTATCTCCGCAAAAGAACTATGTATTATTATAACTATTGTAAATTATCATTAGATTTTAATGAAAATATAAATACAGCAACGGCGCAGCGAACCGAGGTGGTTTTTTAAATAAACTAAAGATAATTTTAACGATAAGTAAAGATTATTATTACTCAGAAAAGAAATATTTTCTTTGCTTTTTTGCACTGTCACTTCACTTCACTTTTTTACATTGTTGTGAATGTATGAATTGAATCACTCTACCTGTGTATTGATGAAAACCGAAATGCGTTGCTTAATTTAAAAGATCTAAGAGATCTATTATCATTTATTTATTTATAGTATGTAGAGGTACTTAATGTATCAGAAACGGATATAGATATAATCTGAGTACAGTTAGGATATAGTAAGGGTTGTTGATTAGTATAAGTTAAAACAATTAAATATAAACAGCATTAACCACGAATGTTTATAATTACTGAATAATTTTAAATTGTGTAAAATATTTGTATATTGTTTGTTAATTAATGTGCTGAAATAAGAATTATATTACGAAATAATATTTGTCTCTGTTTGATACATGCATGCAGAAATGACTCATGTAGTTATTTATTAGTGCCATTTGCCTGAAACTACTATTGAAGTATATTGATTGTGCAATACAATTTCATAGAAACATCAAGGTTCTGATACAAAGGCAATGGGCAAGTTGTGTAAGTAAGTGGGTGTATTTAATCAAGTAGTTAATGCAATAATCACCCATAATTGTCAATATTTAATTAAATCATACAAAACCTTTAGCTTTGTTAACAAAATGTGTATGGTAATGAAGGTGGATTAAGTCCTTGCAAATAAATGTTTAATAAATACAAAATTATATTATAAAAGTTTTATACTAAATTAAAAAGTTGATTAAATAAAGAAATTTAATATATTTAAGTATTAATTATTAATTAAAATTAGTTAAATTAAATAAACTGATGGGTATTGGGGCTGGGTAACCATTATATATTGTTATTATTCTATATAAGTGAATATACAAAACATGATCTAGGTATGTACTAATTTTCACACATGATATTTTTTGTGAAAATTAATTCCTAGCCTGTGATAGCTCCAGATTAAACTACTCTTAGGTTTAGGGTAACTGTATAGAATATATTTTTTATAGGTTGGGACATTCACACACATCATCCTTTAGTTCCATGTAAAGTATAAGCCTTGTGCAGTTAATACACTACACATAATATGTTACTTTTAACTGGAGTACAAACATTTGCACTCATCACACAAATAAATAAGTTCAGTGGAACTTTAAACTGGCAACTGTTGGCACAATGAGTAGGGTTACTACAAACTGGGCTAAATGTGTAGTCCAACTTAAATTTTGAGGATCTTTAATTGTTTAACATAATATGTATAATACATTTATGATATGACATTTTAAATATGCAATTAATTAAATTATGATGAAAACAATGAATGAATATAATTACCAGAGGCATGTTCTTCCAAAGGTTCATATAATTCACTCTCCTCTAATTCTTTTTCCAAACCACTCCAAAATATTGGCAAGGTCCATCTGAAATAACAATTTTTATAACATCTTTTGTCAGGGAAAGATCAATGTTTTATAACCAATGATATTTTAACTATAGATATGTTATGAGCGCGCAATCGTGAAAACTCGAAAACATCCTAATTAGGACGTATTGCCTTTAGTCTGTGTCACCGCATGGCGACGAGTGGTACGCTGCTACAAAATTTAAAAAAATGCCATCCTGTGTATTTAGGAAATGCACCAGTTATGATACCAAAGTTAATAAAACACAAGGGATCTCATACCACATGTAAGAACGCAGAATACTTCGATTTATTAATATATTTTAATTATTTGCCTAATATTCTGATATGTCATCGGTCGCTAGACTAATGTTTGTTTACATTGACGCGCAATTGACAACATTAGCTGTCTCTTTTTTTCTTATTGATTTTATCGACTATCCCCTTTCTATCATTTTGACATGTACCTTGAATGAAAAGTGTGTATGTGTGCAGCGCGGAACACTTTTTTCTGTTGTTTAGTGAGCGTATAACATATCTATAGTTAAAATATCATTGTTTATAACAATATAATATGTATCTACTTTAGTAAAATTTTTTTATGTTGTCATGGAAACTGTAATAAATTTTAAATTTCATACTACTACCTACTATACATTATATTGATATTTATTTTAAGATATTTCAGTATAACAAGAATATTATTAGAATATACACAAATAATAATAAATATATCTTACGTAAAAGTCAATGCAGACAATGGGTTAGCCTTGGCCCTAGGATGTTGTGGACGTCCTTTTCTTTTGGTAGACTCCATTTATTCTGTAGGAAATATTGTAAAAAAATCAAATAACACATCATTCAAATAAAATAATTTTGAAAAATTCACATAGTGGGTATTAAAATATTGCATGTTTTAAAACACAAGTATACACATAAAAAGCTGTTTAAATATTAAAAACAGGTCTAGGTACCTTTTAATTCAGTTGATTTCTATGGATCATGAGTGATTTTAGAATTTAACAAACATTTGCATGGTACTACTTGAAATTCATTGTTTGTTGCAATTCTTGCCAATTTTTATTACTACCCTTAAAAACTTGTTTTAAATATAAAATAATGGATATTCGACTGTGCTTCAGTTATCTTTAGATATATTTTTATGTTGGTTTCAATAAGGTTTTATAATAATTATTATAGTATTTTTTTATAAACGAAAAAAATTGCACCGCTAAAATAACCTAACCACCACTACAAAAAAATTGCAACTAAAATGAATTGTGACAAAAAGTCATAAAAAATCATTCTTGATTTTTTTTTCAACAAAACGTCATTGTCAAGGACCACAGACAAGAGACGAAACCCGTTTAAAAACGATAAATATGAACTATGAAGTGACAACTACGATTTGAAAATAAAGGTAGGTACTGTAAAATATTTTAATGTGCCATAAATATTTAAGAACAAACAAAGGAGGAAACAGTTCCTAACAAACTGGGACGCAGGCATACGGGGGCGAAATTCATCTAAAAATTACTATATTTAGAAAGGTCCCTTAAACACAACTTTCACGCCCGCCTCGGCTATGGCCAAGTTAATAAATCGTGTTTAAATATGTACATCTTTTTTAGATTAAAGTTTACATTAGGGTTTGACATTCATTATGAAAATTAGCATCTCGAACTTGCTTCGCTCAGGTTCGTCTCTATGTACACCTTTAGGGTAAAATTTTTACAAACTTTAAATGTCTTATTTATTTATATCTAATTTATTTGTAACAAGATGTGTTTATTTATATCAAAATGTCTTATTTATATCAAAAGCTTAAAAAATAAGCTTCAAGCATATAAATTTAAGAATGACGTATTTTCTTAAAACCTCAGAACAATAACTAAAGCATAGAAAGCGTGTTATAAATGGAGTGAAGTTAGCTGAGTTCAAATATATTTTAAAAATTTTAATGACTCAAGTTGTTAGTAAAATGGTAGTATACAAAACCTCAACTATTTACGTAGTCTAGAAAATGTTTTAGTAAATAATTAATAATTGGGAATTTAATTGTTTTTATGATCGAACAATCACCAATAGTTATCGAACAAACTATGATTGATCAAAATTAATTAATTTGAGCGATAAAAATAAAGATATCTAGTAAGTGTGTCCAACTTAAGGGTGAACATTTGTTTAATTAATTATAAATAAATAAAAGACGAACTAACAATTTTTACATTCGAACATTGACGAACAAACGATGAACAGACAATTAAAAATAAAAAAAAACCGAAAATCAAAACAAGTTGGGTCAACTTCAGTGAGCCCTTTCTAAAAATACTAAAGTACCCGCTAGCTTCAATCGTATATAAGCATATTTTTGATATATTGTAATTGTTAAATATTCTTTGCTTATCAATTTCTCGATAAATTTCTATGATCATCCAATACATCAATATCGAATGGGCGCATAGTATTATACGACAAAAATGCGATGAACTACGTTATAGACAAAAACCCGAGATGTTAGATAGCTTTTAAACTTGGTATCATAAAGGTATCCAAGGTAACCAAATTGACGTTTGCTTTGTGGACAATTTGTATTTTGAGCAACCTACATCTGTCTCTTTCTAATGCTGTTATGAGTGTATAAGAAAATAGACAACACTATATTAGTTAAATTTAGCCCTCCTTCTATGCTTTTGTCATTTTTCTGAGATTAAAACTTTCATGTTTTTTCATCCTTGAGAAATGCATTGACGCATACCACCTGCACAAAACAGGTAGTTATGTGATACTCACTGGCAAGCCAGTACTACCTACTAAAACCCAAGCACCTATCATCTGCCTTAATGGGGCGTCGCAGGATCTCTTGCGCATTCAACTACGTCACCCCGACGCGACGGCCCGGCAGTTCACATACGAAGCAGACCATACAGCCAAGAGGGTTGCTCCATAGTCCAGTCTGCTATCCAAAGAAGTGCCAGAAGCGACCCGCATGATAGACCATCTATTGAAGTGGGCTCCTCTTGCGCGTTTTTTAGTTTCGCGCCGGTCGGCTGCCGGACAAAAAGTAGTCTAAGCTCTTTTTCAGACCTTAGACAATATCTATACCAAATTTCATTTAAATCGGTTCAAAAGTTTAGGCGTGATTGAGTAATACACACACAGACAGAATTACTTTCGCATTTATAATATTAAGTAAGGATGTAAGGATTAATGTCAAATTATCTGCATTTCCTAAATAATGAATGAGCAGGCTTTCTTACACATCTAAATTACGCATTTAAACTCAAACAATAGTTTCCATTTCTCTCCTAAAATACTAAGAAATGGTGATAAATTATTAACGTTTGGCTACTTCGCATATTAACATTAAGGAATAAAATATATGTTATACTAAATATAATTTATATTTTCACTCATCATTACCAGTACACAATTTTAGAATAACAGCAAAATTATTGACATATAGCATTACAAAGTAAAACAAAACTTTAAAACACGACTCACAAAACTTTATCTACTAATTATGACAGATTTCTCAGAAATGATAAATTTACCTGCAGTAAAAAGTACCCCATAATTAAAACAAATCAGTAAATCAAAATCTGTGCATTGCTCCTGAATTGGTCATAGATAGACAGGCAGATAAAATTCTAAGTGTAGATTTCGTCTCTTTATCGATAAAAATATTATTTAAATAAGATTTTTCAAAATACATTGAATATATAAATTTGACTCAGAATTCTACTGTGTGCTTCTAGATCACGAAATAGGTATAGCGACAGTACTTTGTGATCTAGATTTATTCATCTATGATAATGATTTCTAGGAATGTTAATGACTTTGACATAAGGCTATGGTTTTACTTGCTAGATTTTTTATCTATCTATGGTTTAAGTTTATTTTGATTTTAGATTAGAGAGTAATTTGAAAAAATATTTTTTTATAAAAATAAAATAAAATTAATGGGTCCAGGGCATAGAGAAAAGTAATATATACCTAAATATAGAGAGCCCACTATACCGTTTTTTTTGCCAACACGACATTAACGCCATCTGGAAATCTGGACCCTATACTATTTGACCCTATACTATTAAATAGATTTAAAGTCAATCAATTCCAAATTTGTAGATATAGTGATGATAATTATATATATTACATAAAAATATATAATTAACATCACTATACTTACAAATTTAAAATCGATCTACTTAAATTATCATGTAGTGGTGATGACTGTCGTACTATGTGATAAATAAAACAAGAAAATTATTTTTTTACTTTATTGTGTCTATTTTTAGCGTAATACAGTTGAGCGCTCATTTTGCAGAAACCGTCCCCATCATAAGAAACTTTGTCACATAAAATTCGATTGATTATCCGACACCAACTTTAAATTAATAAATTTATAAAATTGTCATCAAAGTGTTTTTCGCAAGTACATATAGCACAGATCAACTTATGAAGTAAAGCGTCCTTTTCACTGCTTATTTATAATATTATCAATATCACAACACAAAAATAAACCCAACAGAATTTTAAAATAATTTTTAACTATTCAAAATAATAAAATTGAAACCATAGAAACGTTAAAATGTCAATCACAAAAATGTCGATAAAACAGTGTTGCATAAATCCAATTCACGCATTTGATTAAATTTATAATTTTTTTGATGTGCTGCTTAAGTAAAAAATGATAATAACATATATGGATTCAAATATATAAATTGTTATTTTAAGTAACAAACAGCATCATTTATATGTGAAATTATGTATTTTTTTTCTAAAATTAAGTAATTTTTGCATGCAAAGTTATTTGGTATGCGTGTACTGGACTGCTGGATTGCTGATACGACCGTAGCGTCATCTCTTGCTACGACTCATAGTCTCTAATAAATTTAAGCAAATATGTTAGGTGCAAGTTAATAGATGTCACTGTTAATTTTTAACCTGTGGTCGATGTTCTAAGTTTCCAGCCCCTGGTCCTCCTAGAGTATTATTGTTCTGTGAATGGGTCCCAGTTACTGGTGTCGGTGTTTTGACTCTGAGTCTAAAAATTATAAAGTTATGCATAAACATAACTAAACAATGACGGACTAAGTTGATAGAATGGTTGTATTTTGGAAACGATATAAAAATATGATACTTGCTAGTATTTTCTTCTTTTATTTGGGATGCTATGTAACTTTGAACTTTACTACAATGGAATGTGCATCAGAACAATCAGTTCGTAGCAATGATAAAAGAATTTCCAGTATGTTTGATACGGTGGAATATGCTGTTCTCATATTGAGTAGTCCTGGGAACGAATTAAAACGAGATGCAATCCGAGCTACTTGGGCTAATTTTATTAATAATATATTAGTAGAAAATGGTGAAAGATTTTACAAGTGGAACTATACAAGGTCTGCAAAAAGTATTAATAAGGGTCTTATAAGATGTTTTTTTGTATTAGGTACTAAAGGCTTAGATGACCAAAGTTTAAAAAAAATTTCTTCTGAATTTAGTCACAGTAATGATATATTAATATTGGAAAATTTTGAAGACAATTATATTAATTTAACTTTGAAGTTAGTATTGTCTTTAAAATGGTTAAGTGATAATTTAAAAAAATTAAAATATGTAGTGAAATGCGATGATGACTCCTTTGTCAGAATTGATTTGATTGTAAGAGATCTAGAAGCTTTTGGTCCAGATATGGATGATCCATCTATAAATCAATTTGTGTCTTATAAGGTAAACATAATACAGTAATTAAAATAATAAAATTAAATTTAATTTTCTGACAAATAATCAAACTGATTTCAATTTGTCCAAAAAAAATATTTTATTTTTGCAGAAAACTTTACCTTCATATAAGGGCTTGTATTGGGGATACTTTGATGGACGGGCAAAAGTATATTTAAATGGAAAATGGCAGGAAAAAGAATGGTTTCTTTGTGATACTTATTTGCCTTATGCACTTGGTGGTGGCTATGTAATATCACAGAGTGTTGTGCAGTATGTAGCAAGAAATTCAGATTTACTAAGGTATAAGTGTTGTTCTTAACATGTTATTGAGGTGATTATGAAATAAAAATGTTTATATTATGATGAATGAAATGATCATTAACATTACTGTATAATGCAATACTAATTGTTTTTTCATATTATTTTTATAGCCACTACAACTCTGAAGATGTTTCAATGGGTGTATGGACTGCAGCATTGGATGGGATCAATAGAGTCCATGATACAAGATTTGACACTGAATGGAAATCCAGAGGTTGTGATTCTAATATGATTGTTCGTCATAAACAAACTCCAAGTGACATGTTCCAGATGTTCAGAACATTAGCACTCACACAAGGTACTAAACTTTGTAAGACTGAGACTTTTATTAGAAAATCTTATAAATACAATTGGAACACATTGCCAAGTGTATGTTGTAAGTAAAAGTCTAAATAAAAACAATATTATTTAACAACAATGACATTTTATTTAAAAATTCAAACACAAAAACATTGTCAAACATAATTAATTCAATAAACTAAAAAAAATATTCAAGTATCAACCACTTTATTAATAATGTTACAGCAAACAATCAAAATGTAATTTGTAAATATCTGATACTATGATATAAGGATCTTTTCACACATAATGATAAATGTACATATATACTAAACGGAAATAATTAGTCAGACATTAATCAATATATAAAAAAGCAAATTGGTGTGCTGTTACCTAAAATATAACCTTGTCAAAGGGCTAAAAATATTTCCATTCCACAGAAGTCTTACAAATATTAAACTCTCACTCTAAAACTACCAATAGCTATTTAATACAATAATATTAAAGTTACAATGAACATCACACAGTAGTTTATGAGATTTTTAAAAGAAGTACATAATTGAAATTGTTTTGATATTTTAGGTGATGTAGGTACATAATGCTAATATCACATTTGTAGAGGAATAAACAGTCATTGCCGTCAATGAGAGTTTTTCACTTTAATGTCTATGTATGTCTGGTTATTGTAGAAGGTTGTTCTAGATAACTCTTCTCTAAAATAGTCTATAGTTCTTTGAAGCCCATCTTGTAAAGATACCTGAAATATAAAAAATATAAATTACAATGTTTTACTTAATAGGTATACCTGCCACTTACATAGAAAAACAGTATAATATAACAAGTAATACTTACAAAGATTTTATAACATTCCGGTTACAAGCAAAAAACTTTGTAACCATTATTTAATCATTTTTAGCAGATTCATACTATAGCTTTTACAAAATCGGTTTGCATTTTAATAATTAAATAGGTACAATTGAAATACACTGATGAAAGAACATAATTATTACTCGTTAAATAAAATTATTAATCCTTGATAGATATGTAGGTGTTCACACTGAAATAACAGTTAAGTGGTTATATGACATCATATCATGGCGTTTATAGTATATAGTCTATGATCATGGCGATTGGCTGCTCGTGTTTTACGTCACGATATACAGATTAAAAATTACGACTTTTAATTTTAATACAATAATGAGCTTTTATGACTCAAAATCAGAATATTTAAGTATATTTCTGCATAAATTATAATTTTTAATTTTATTATTAATATTTATTACTACCAAAAGTACCCTATGGTACTTATAAGAAAACTATTATTTTGAAACTTTTTGTCTGTCTGTCCATCTGTATGTCTCCTTGTTAAGGCTAATCTAATAAAATCCTGCTTCTGGGTATGGGATCATCTCAAAGTGATGTAGATCCCGCATCAAATAACAGTCCACCATGCTGGTGTGAGTTGGACCAAGTGTTAGTTGGAGGTATTTACAATTCCTACTAAAACTTAGTAGGCTCTCTCAGACATGTAGGTTTCCTCACAATGTTTTCTCACACAGAACTGTAAAGTGAGTGAAACAATGATTTCCAGATGAAAGTATCTGACAATGACACAATGATACTTGAAATTTGAACTCACTTCATTTGCTCTTTCTACATTGTTATCATTGAACAACCAATTCCTGGACCTTTGGTACAAAAACTTACATTTTATTTTTGGATAATTAATAATTATATGTATAAAGCATACCTTAGGTGACCAGTGGAGATGTGTTTTCGCGAGGGTGATGTCCGGCCGACGCCTCTGTGGATCATCCTCCACGGCCGCGCCCGTCGCCACCGTGCTCCGACATCCGGGGACTAGATTCTTTATTATAACTGCAAATTCTGAAAATTCATACAAATATCAATCAGTATTAGCATAATATAAGTGACAATGTTTTTTTATTTTTTCTTTATAAGCGTCAGATCTATGGTCCTTTATTGCATTGTTTTGTTTTACCCTATTATCATAGTTCTTTGGGTAGTTTCATTGCATATTTCTATGTCACAACATTTACTCAATAGACAATTGTTATTGTATCTAAACTTAACATAGCAATAAAATCAATAATGAACAGCTAATAATTAACTCAATTGTTGGGAATTCATTATTATTCATTCCTTATGAAACATGCTTCTTTGTACAGAATGCTTCACCTAGGAAATGTAGGTGAATTCATCTTTCTAAAATTAATACTTCTGCATAGAATAAATATAAAAAAAATCTTACCTTCTATAGTATGTTCCACGGGATTCCCAATATTGACAGGCAAGGTGTAGCTGGACGCCATGAGCGCCAGCAGCCCGTCCACCAGGTCCGACACGTAGCAGAACGACCGCGTCTGCTTACCGTTGCCGTACACCTGCATATAGTAAATCTGCTGATCAGTTTAAATATCCAGCCCGAACTCGTGAAACGGATCTAATATAATAAGAACTTAACTTATCGAAATTTCGTCGCAAAAATTAGGAAGCTTTAGCGTTTCATTTCGTTTCAGTATTTTCTATGCTTTACGATTTACAATTGTAGTGACATAATTCTGCAACTTGAAATATTTGAGACATGATTAAGTGGACTTAATTTTTGTTCTTTTTTCAGTAACATGTGTAAGTAATATGCATATTTTTATAATTTGGATACAGAATTATCTAGTGGTTCACATAACACAGCACTCAACTAAGAGATAAAATCAGGGACATAGTTCCAACAGTCTGACTTCAATGGTTGTGACTTGTGAGATAGACCCGTATGTACAGGCAGACCTGATGAATATAAGGGTAATATCGTTTTAAACTTTAATTACAGAACGCTTAAAAGAAAATTTTTAAAAATAATATTTTTACCTAAAGAAATACCAACTGACAATGGTAAGATTTCTTATTATTATTGATTATTATCATTAGAGTATTAAAACGCCAATGATTCTAAGAAAATTATGAAACATTTATGATTGGCATACATTTTTGCTAAAAATCATTTGCAAAAAGTAAATGAAGTAATTTTTTAATAATGGTAAAAAATCGTGACCTAAACAAATTTATCGTTTTACATTTTATTGCAATACCAAGTTTCACTGTAAATGTATGGGCAATTAAGTATTACGTACATATTATAATGTTATTTGACTGCTACAATAAACACCAAAGTTTGTAATATTATTTTTCACACGTAATACTTAATACTCAATTCATGCTGATATTGCTGCAAGGATTTCAATGAGCTTTTATAAAATCCTTTGACATAGAGTAACTCAAAGGAACCCACAAAACGATACAAACTAACCTTTAACCTATATTATCAAGCTTGGTAGTAAGATTTTGATTGTGCTATTGGAGTAAATGCATAGAATAAAAAAAACGAGGGTGTTTTAGACCACAGAACTGAAGTAAAACTTCTTTAGATTTTATCTATTTGTATGCATGTAATATATATGTTTATATATGTATATTTGTAGAATATATACATGTACTATATACATGAGAGAAAGAGAGGAAGAAAATGTTTGCTTGCACCTCTCTTTTTTGCCTGTAGGGGCAAGAAAGAGAGGTGCAAGCACACAATATGAAACATAATTCTCTCTTTCTATCTTCACTAACTTATATCCCTCTCAATTTCCGTTCGCCTCGCCCGATCACACTTTTCCGTAACGCTCTCGTCACGCTTACTCCCAAAGTCAAGTGCATAAAGAAGTTTTACTTCAAAAAATATATAAGTATCACTTACAGTAATAGTCAAGTTCTGTAGTGCTTGCATGACGAAGTTAGAAACAACACGTCCATCTGAGACGTGCATTCTTGGGCCATATGTGTTGAAGATCCTCGCCACTCGCACTGAAACATTTTCTTGTTTGGCATAAGAATATGCTAACGTTTCTGCTACACGCTTCCCTTCGTCGTAACATGCTCGTGGTCCTGCCAAGGATATAAAATAATAATTAAAACTTTACTTTCAACATAAGATAAATTAAAACGCTACAATATTTATGTTAATTTCACGTTATGATAATGTGTTAAACATTATATTTGCATTAATTGGAAACAAAAATTTTTTAAAAATTTAAATTCAAAAACATTACTTGCAAATTAGATAGAGGTTATCTTTATGGTTTGTTGATAATATGTAAAAAAAATTATCGGTGAGGTCATAGACATCCATATCTATATAATATTATAATTATAAAACTGTTTGTTTTTTCTTGTTTTTGAACTGAAAGGCAGTTCAAAACTGAGTGACGGATTGGTGTGATTTTTTGTGTAGTGATAGTTGGCAAGTTATAGAGTAGTACAGTAGATTTTTTAAGAGATTATCTCATTTCCACAGGAAAACATGTTACAAATCACAATACAACCTAAAAACAACTCATCATATCCATATGTATAGTAAAAAGTATATCTATTCTGTACTAATATCAAAACAGAGCAAAGAGAAAGTATAATATTATGTATGTGTACTACTAACCTATTGGATTGACATGTCCCCAATAAGATTCTGGTTGAGGATGCACCATGGGGTCCCCATACACTTCTGATGTACTTGCTATCAAAATTTTTGCTCCAACTCTTCTTGCCAATCCTTAAAATAAATAAAATTACCCAAAGAACACTTCATTAATATAAAAGTACAACATGAATTATAATTTATTGAATAATAATTACAAACAATTTAATTAGGTAAATTGATAATATTATAAACTGTCACCTTAAAAACAATTTGGAAAGCAAATGCACTACTTACAATTTTGAGTATATAATATGTTATATTTACCGAGCATATTTATTGTTCCCAGGGTATTTGTTTTAATTGTTTTAACTGGATTTTGCATATAATGAGGTGGGCTTGCTGGACTAGCTAAGTGGTAAATTTCATCTGCCTAAAAATAAAAACATTAAACAAAATTATTAAACAATGTTATTGTTTTAATAATAAATCACATTACAGGCAACTAAAACAACTTTTTTCATCATCAATTTCATTATCATCATAATTACCTCTATGTATAATGGGTTGACTATATCATGATGAATCATTTCAAAATTTCTATGGCCAAACCAATGCTCAACATTTCTCTTACGACCAGTAAAGAAGTTATCTACTACAATTACTTCATGGCCTTGTATCATTAAAATATCTACAAGGTGAGATCCAACAAATCCAGCACCTCCTGTAACCTATATATGCAAAAAGGAAGATTATTATCAAAAATAGTAATAGAATTTAACATTTACAATATTTTGGATAAGATTCATCTTGTATCATTAAAATATTTTTATCATAATATACCTGATACCTATACAATAATATTGTACTATAATATAAAATAAGGGATATTTTACCAATATTCTTTTTCTCTCTTTAAAGCCAAGGTACTTGACATCAGGATATTTTTGGGGTATTCTTCCTTCCAAAATAGCTATTTTCTTTTCTAGCTGCTCAATGCGTGCTTTTGCTTCTTGTAGTTCTTGTTTTGTATTATCATCAACTTTGTTAGTCTCCATGTTGCTTAAAATATTTTGATTGTGGCTATAATCATTTCTCTTTTGGATACGATTAAAATCTCTATATGCTAGATCTTGAAATTCATTGTCAACTCTTTGGTGTTGTCCCCCAGTCTCAATATTATTTATTTTATCTTGCCTAAGAATAAGAAATATAAAGATAACTGCAAAATAATAATTTTAATAATTATAAGTAAACTCATTTAATGGACAAAGCCAATAAGCTTATTATTTTCAAGTTTAAAAATGGACATGAAGGTTAGCGTTATATAGCCCAAAATACATAAAAATATATTTTATGTACTCACGCAAAGATAAAACACAAACGATGGTTACTGTCTTTCGGAATTTTAATGATTGCCTTATCATGTCTGAAGAGGTATTAAACTGCTAATGTCCACATTTCGTTTGTTTACATAATTTCCTGTTAGTTATTAATTCATATATAGTTAACTTCTTTATTAAATTGCCAAAACCGAATTTAAATAACAACAAAATAACTAACAATTTACTTTCAGGGAACTGATTTTGACAAACCGTCATAAAAATGTGAAATTGTGAATGGGAATAATTTGGCATGACAGTGACAAAAGACATTGACAGTTCCGTTTATTTATGCTGCGTTCCACTAAGCGCTCACAACGATCAAAATGCTCCATTATGCTGCGTTCCACTAAGCGCCCACAACGATCAAAATGCTCCTTTAGTCTTTCCACATAACGACCGCGGTCGTTGTGGTCGCGGCGAATACGTCACTCATGACGTCATGACTTACGATCACGCGAAGCACACGACGACCCATCTAAAAAGGTGGGTCGAAGTGGTCGTTGAGAAAGTTAGCGGCATTTTTTAAAACTCAAAGCATCAAATGGCGACCGTGAAACTTATGTTATTTCATGCGGAAAGAGATATTATCCAAATGCCGCCACAAAAGGCATTAATTACATTTGAACCTAATTATAATTTTTTTCAATATAAATCGATTTAAGCAATAATAATTTAAGTTTGTTTTCAAGGCTTACAGATTATAACCTAACCTCTTAAACCTTTTGCTTTCTTCTTACTAATTAGCTAAAAATACTGTTTATAATCCATTCCACTTGAGTTACCCTCACAAGCAAGCGGAACGGGAAAAACTGCGGTCGTGAGTGTGATCGTTGTGAACGCTTAGTGGAAAGCAGCATTACAGGTAAAATAATTATTGTGCCCAACTTGGCACCCATAGAAGCCATTGAAGAAAATAATCTAATCGAATTAAAGTAATTCTTAAATAACAATTACCTACATTTTTTAAATTTAAATATTAATAATTTAAGCTTACCTTGTTTTTCTAGCTTTGCTCAATACTTCAAAGATCAACTTATTTTGACTGTTGACTGTTGACTGTTGAGTGTCCGTAACTATAATTGCTACTAATGGACAAGACAAAACTTTGCCTACGTATAGTGAAGTACTGTTAAATTATAATATCGAATATTATTATTGTCCATAATATATAATTTAAGTGTTACGTTGTTTTTTACTATGAATTAAATCATTAAATACTATATTCTTCTACTGTTCTCATCCACCTTTTTGTAATGTAGATATACCAAAATAAATATGTATACAATTAACATCGCTCTTAACCTTTTTGGGATTGAAATATAAAATTTAGCATGACCTTGGATGTGAATATTGCAACAAATAGGGCGAATAACTTTATTGGAAGGTATTTGTACAGAATCTACCAAAAACCCTACATATTTCAAATTCAAATAAGAAAGAATTAAGTATCATTTTCTTAAAATATTCACATTAAGTTTAAAGAAAAATATTAAAAGATATATCGATAGTTATTTTTATACTTTATAATTAAGATAGAGCATTAGGTTATTGGTAATATTAATATGTAATAATATAATTAATGATCGCTTTTGCAATAGGTACTAATAATATCATCGGAATGCAGGTAATTTATTGAAAACTAGCCTTTCCCGCGGCTTCGCTCGCGTTCTAAAGGCTAGAAACCAAATTCTTTTCGGCGTCCCTCCCCTCTCGCCACCACCGTCTTGAACGCAGTGATTATTATTTTGTGGCGGAGTTATGTTAAAACTATGATATCTCGTAAGATATTCATTGAAATCAAATAATAACAAGAGCAATTTTGTTCAAAATTAAATATTTGTACTAATAACTTATTTATTTAGGTAAGGATTAATATCATGTTTATAAAAACACCTTCGCAAATAATGCATTTTCTTAAAACAAATTTCATTACCCTAAAAAAGGTTACAGCGAGTCAACCTTAACAGATAGACATAATATGCTATCGCGGACATTTTTTTAGAACTTTAAAAGAAGAACAATTCCTTCGTACATGATTTTTGCATAACTTTAACCGTATACACAGCGCACGCAACGGAAACTTTCAAAGGGAATATTTTTCTCCCGTTGGTTGGTGGTATAACCTTCCTCAAAAAACACAAAAAGAATTTTTCAAATCGAACCAGTAGTTCCTGAGATTAGCACGTTCAACCAAACAAACAAACAAACAAACAAACAAACAAACAAACAAACAAACAAACTCTTCAGCTTTATAAATAGTTTATAGATGAACTCCAATAATATGTACCTATTGGCCGTTACATAAAAAAAATATAAAAATATATTTAAAAAAATTTTAAAACTTTGTTGAATTTTAATAGTTTGATTAGACTTTAAAATGATAACTTTTAAATGTAGAAGGAAAAAATAGTAGAGGAAGACCGAAAAAGAGATGGATGGATTGTGTAAAAGAGGATATGCGTGTAAAAGGGGTGGATGCTATGTTGACGAATGACAGAGGAGAGTGGAAGAAGAAGACATGTTGTGCCGACCCCACATAGCGTGGGAGAAAGGCAGGAAGAAGAAGAAGAGACTTTAAAATCGTTTATCCGGATTTTCGATTATACCGAATAACCCTGGTGTTAAATTGATCCGGATAGTCGGGATTTTTTTACATATACGCTATAATAGTTACTTTTGATCGCACAATTTATTTTTCCTTAACTAAAATTCTATTACACTTATTTCTTCGCAGGGTCGACCTAAAGAACTTCCTTGTTAACTACGGAACCCTAGTTTCTTCATGTCTGTCCGCAGTCTAGCTTAGTTTCTTACTACCAAAAAGCGTAAGTAATTTGGCATATATTATGGTCATTCCTACAACGTAATAAAATAAGTTTGAAAATCATGGTAGTAGTAAATAACAAACTTAATAGAAACGAGTAGCTGCGAGAATTTCGGCTCTCGTTTTTCGGCTCCTATCTAGTTTGAACGTTACACAATTGATATAAAACTCAATATACTATGTACAATTTTGTTTTAAGAACTCGCATCGGTTCTGTTCTTCCACAATGTATATTGAGCCCTTAGATTGAGCCAAAGAGGAGATACTAATAGTCGACCAACTTATAAATTATACTTGGAATATATCGTACACGGTACATATTACATTGAAAATTACTCGTTACCTGTGTAAACCAGGTAGTGAATTTATGAACTATGTATAAATATAAAAATATAAAATCATAACATATCCTTACAAAAACCCTCTACTTAGTTCACATTATAATAATTGTACTGCGCATCTACAGAACCCTTCATTACGTGTGGCCCGACACTTTGTATTATTATTATAATTTTAATTCCCAATAAAATAAACAATACATTCTACCAAAATAGATATAATTATATCGAAAACTAACAATAACACTTTGTTATAATTATATTTTATATTTTTTAATAAAAAAACAATATTTAAAAAGTCATAAAAAATACTAACTAATAAGATATTTAATAACTTTTAAAAGAAAAAATAAAATGAAATTCTACACCATTAAACAGCTATTTACTAATATTTATATATTTCATTTTAAATAGTTTATGACACATCAACATAGTGGCAAGTCCTAACACGGACCTCGTACCCGTATTAGTATATCAGGATGATCAACGAATAATCCATCTATTCCTGCTTGCAGAAAGGCTTTAATTTCACCAACGCTGTCTCCAAATTCATAAATTGCATCACCCCTTTGGAATTCTTTCGGTAAGTAAAAATTTTCTGCTCGAAATGTCCACGGGTGTACCTGCAGGCCTACAGCATGAGCGTCTTTCACAAAAGTTGTCGGTGAACTTAATTTGTTTGTTAGGGTTCGTGGTATAATATACCCTTTTTCAGGTCCAACAGCAGCTGCATATTTGGCTACATTTGCTAATCCTGCAGGAGTGGCCATAGCACCAAATGTTAGACCAGTGCCAAGTTCGGCTTGGTCAAATGGCATGTCAAATTTATTTCCAAATAATTGAAGCAATCTCAGATTTGTCATTTTTTTAAGTTCTTTTAAATTGTTTACTTCAAATGACTGAATGTAAACAGGTGCGTTGATGCCTTGGTATCCATTTTTGTGGAATATTTCAACTATTTTTGGTTCCATTGCCAATCCAAGGCGTTGAAAATGTGTTGGATATTTTATTTCTGGGTAAATGCCAATCGTGCGATTTTCACTCAATTCTAAGGCTTTGACTAGATCTATTATTTCCTGAAAAGTTGGAATATCATAAGCTTTATTAATTCTTGTATTTCCAGGCCGTATGCGAGGTACGGCTTCTACAGCTCTTAGAGTCTTTATTTCATTTAAGGTAAAATCCTCACTAAACCAGCCAGTGATATTTTTTCCATATATATTGCGTGTCCGTCGTTTTTCAGCGAATTCTGGCCTTTCAGCAACATCGGTAGTGCGACTTAATTCGTTTTCATGCCTTGATATAAGTATACCGTCACGTGTCATCACTACATCAGGTTCTACATAGTCGGCTCCCATGGTTATTGCCAAAGCATAAGCACCAAGCGTATGCTCTGGGACATAGCCGCTTGCCCCTCGGTGCGCAACTACAACTGGCTTACAATCATCAGGACCACGTCTCTTTTGCTTCCATATTGGTTCTGAAGTAGAAGTAGCCGACACTAAATTATGAATTAAAACATAAACACACAAGAAAAAACGACTGTTCAAATCCATTTTTGCCACTCAATTACGATAATATAATGCAAAAAAATCAATAATAAATCAGTATCAATATTACCTTGTTATCAGATAATTACAAACATTTAATTTTACAATTATTTTAATTCCTACCTTTCTTTTGATACGTAATGCCTAATGGAATGTGTATTAGTAAACGTTTAATAATTAGCACTAGCTTTTGTCTGCGACTCAGTCCGCGTGTAGGTATAACTATTTTTTATGGCATGACATCATAATATTTTAAAAATATCCGTTTTTAGAATTTATATTTGTAGTTGAATTTGAATTTATCTGCTGTATTTATTAATGCATTGATCAAAAACGACTAGAAAGAACTTAAGTCATCATCATCAGCCCTTTTTAACGTCCCACTGCTGGGCACGGGCCTCCCTCAGTACGAGGGGGATCAGGCCATAGTCCACCGCGTTGCTAGGTTTTCTCAGACATGCAGGTTTCCTCACGATGTTTTCCTTCACCGTAAGACAAGTGGTAATCATGATAGAAATGATTCGCACATGAAAATATCAGAGGTGCGAGACCCGGATTTGAACCCGCATCACTCGGATATACAAGCTAAGTAATAAATAAAAGTTAAGTAATAAATTAAAAAAAAAATGTGATATAGGTATGTAGAATAGTAAGGGATTTTGAATTATTTTATTATTAGGTATATAATTATTAAGTACCTTAAGTATAGTGAAGCAGGTATCTTTAATGTCATTAGGTATACTAAATGCGTTACGTACTTATAACCTATTTAAAATTTTGTGGGTACAGCGACAAGTAATATTAAAAAAAAATCTTAAATATATAGGAAAATAAACAGATAAACAAACTTGATATAGTTTTGTTCATTATATACGTCAATTTACACTTATTAATCCATAATATCATACATTATCTTCGCCTAGTACCTACAAATGTATGCTTATCTTTGCTAGCTTATCTTTTAAAGCACTTTTTTTTAAAATGTACATACCTTGTATTTATTATTAGTGTATTTAAAAATACTGTTGTATTTTATTTACATAAAATATTAGATAAGTTGTAACTAAGTGTTAGTATAAAACCTGCTTATGCGCAATGTTAATCTAAGTTATTCGGTCATCAACATTAGGTAGAATACTAAGTACCTACCTACTGAATATAATAAGTTTATATATAAGTACCATTAGTATTTAGTAGGTACACATATACTGAGTATATTATATAAAACACATCTATAAGTAGGTATATATTTCTAACCATCTTTGTTATTATAAAGTATACAATAAAATGTATAAATTGAGGCTTGTTTTATGTTATATGAATTAATACCTATCATACCAGTCTAAAGAATTTAAATTAGTAACTAGCATGACAAACATTACAAACATGGGCCCCGCAAGCGTAAGACGATATCAGGTTGATCGGAAAATAGACCGTCTATACCGGCATCAATATACTTTTGAATTTCCCCTTCCAAATTTCCTATCGCCGATTCCGCAGGGTCTGCAGTTTGGTATTCCTTAGGAAGGAATACATTTTCAGCTCGGAAGGTATAAGGATGAACTTTAAGTCCATTAGCATGAGCATTTGCAACAAATTTTGTCGGTTTTCCGAGTTTGTTTTCAGAGTCTCGAGGAATAATAGATGTCTTGTCTGGTCCTACAGCTGCAGCATACTTTGCGACCTCAGCGAACCCTTCTGAGGTTGACATATTGCCGTAGGTTAGACCACTATGTTCTAAAACTTGATCTGCCGGTTGACGCATCATATCACTTTCATATAATTGCAATAGCCTAAGATTGGTGAGTTTCTTAAGTTCCTTTAAATTATTTACTTCAAAAGATTGAATATAAACTGGTGCATCAGAGTCGACGTAGCCATTTCTATGAAAGGTGTTTACAAGAATTTGTTCCATCGGCAATCCCAAGTTCTTAAAGTGACTGCTATGTTTTATTTCGGGATAAAGTCCGATAGTTTTTCGTAGACTTATTTGTAATCCTTTTACTAAATTTATAATTTCTTGGAATGTTGGTATTTCAAAGGTGTCATCCATTCGGGCATTGCCTGGCCTTATATCCGGAATACGTTCAATTGCTCTCAATGTTTTGATTTCTTCTAATGTAAAATCTTCTGTAAACCAACCAGTGACTTCTTTTCCATCAATTGTTTGGGTTCTTCGACGATGAAGGAATTCTGGATGGGAAGCGACGTCTGTAGTAAGTCCCAGTTCGTTATCGTGTCGTGCGATTAACTGGCCATCTTTTGTCATCACAAGATCTGGTTCAACATAATCTGCCCCCATAGTAATAGCAAGAGCGTATGACCCAAGAGTATGTTCAGGGACATATCCGCTAGCGCCGCGATGTGCAATAATAACTGGTGAGCAGGAATCAGGACCCCGGTGACGTCCTGCATAAGAAACCTTCTCTGCAGGAGCTGATAATACAGTCGTAAAGCCACCTATCATAAGGACCAACAATATCCCAGTAATGCTCAGTATTTTCATCCTTGTCTGCAAATGTCAAACATAAAAATAATCAATAAAAAATAAATAAATATGTTTAAGACATTAACACACAGCACTTTCTAGTTCTATGGTAAGTTAAGAGGGATGTGTTATGGATACCACATAGTTGATACGATGTACAATATACATACTTATATATTATAATATAAATATATAAATATGTTGGGACATTATTACAACAGCGCTATCTAGTTCCGCAGTAAGCTACTTAACAATTAACATGCTTGTGTTGCGGATACCAGATAGTTGATATACTACACATATAAATTTTAAATTCATACATATTTTAGATATAAACACCCATGACTGAAGTACAAACATTCGTGATTAGCAAATGAATGCCCCCAGCGGGATTCGAACCCGCGACCGCTGGCGCAGAAAGTAGGGTCACTACCAACAGAGCCAAACGAGTCGAGTATTATATCTTACTTTTAATAAAAAACGTGTCGTCTACTACTACAGCCTATTAGTCGTCTACTATATATTATTTATAATTACATTACATTTTGAACGTATTGAAATTTCAACTTAGTAGGTATAATGTAAGCATGAAAAACGAAATAAGTACAAAAATAAACGCCCTTGTTCTATTGCCTTGATTTACAATATGCATAAAGATCCTTGTAACGGCCCCTATCTTACCAGTTACCTGCCATTTATATTTTTAAGAATACGTTTAATTAACTTCTATGTACATATTCAGCTATTGAACAATGTTAATGCAAACACCTATTATAAAATAAATATTGCACAAATTCTTATAATAGCGTGTAGGTAACATATGAGTTGAATAATAATATGTAAAATTTTATCACTTACCATTTTAAAAGCGAACGACATTCAATGTACCTATCTCTTGAGATAAATAAAGATTCACGAACTATTGACTTTTAAGTATGAACTTAATCTTTACATACAGACAAGGACTTAACTGTTTAAAATAAGTATATTTATTATTAAAAAATATTCATTATTAAAGGAAAGTAAAACACACCTTCTTAACACCAACACTTAAGATAGAATGACTACACGATGGAGGAAATTTTTAATTTAAAACATAATATCACAATGCCAAGACAACCAAAATGTTTTCCTGTGTACTTAAAAGATATATTATATTAGGTACTAGAACCTACCTACATAAATTATAGGAAGTAGCCGTTTTAAAAAAATGGTCATAAAAGGCTAAAGTCACTAAGGTTTAGGAAATTCATACTGTTAATACTTAGATATTTTTTTATAGTTGCCATAAAGAGCGCATCATATTTTTACCCGACTACGGCGAAGCCAAAAGAAAGGGTTATGATTCTGACAGTCTATGTAAATATGTGTGTATGCATCTATGTATGAATGTATGTCGGTATGTATATTCTCATGTTACTCCGTGTCGCCCAAACTACTGAACCGATTTTAAAATATGATGTGTCATTAGATTCGTAATAATGGCCCAGGTGACATAGGCAGTAGGATACATAAATTTTATCAAAATTTAATATGACGGAATTTAAATCTAAGACTAACCTTTTTTGTATTTTATCCTTGGGAAGTGCATTAACGCATACAACAACTCACCGGCAATACAACGAGGCCCCCCTACAGTCCGGCAGGTCTGCAAAAGCAGACCTGCCGGACACAGCCAAGGGATTGCTCCACAATCCACTCTGCTATTAAAGAAGTACCAGAACTCAGGAGTAACCTGTACGACACATCGCCCACCGTTTCGAGTAACTACTGGAATAATAAATAATAATATTATGTTTTACCATTCACATGCGAAATAAAATTTAGTCTGTAATAATATACTTAACTCTAAGAATTAAATGTATTTGCTTCTATCTGCTCATGTTATTAATATCAATATAGGTACTTATACGCGACCAAAATGAATAATTGATATTTGTTACTTTCACAAAAAGTCGATAACGGCAGAACCGATTAGTCTAATTTTGGTTGTGAAATATTTGTAGAAATCAAGGAAGGTTTAAAAGGTAAAAAAAATATAATAAATAAATTGCAATGAAAGTAGTAATGTTTAAGTGTACTACGTGCCTAGGTAGGCACGTACCCGAGCGGAGCTAGATGGGTCTCTATTTCTACATTATAATATTGTATATTAATAATTTTAAAGAATAAATCTTTTTATAAAATTTTTGTTATTGATAATACCTTCTTCTTATTGTTCAGATAAGCCAGATACTTAAGATATGGTAGGTACATTGAGGTTAGATAAGACTGTTTGACCACCACTACTATGATGACGCCGTATGATATGCAATATTTATAAAATATTTTACTTATATTTCAGTATTATCAAGGAAAACGTAGTACACCTAACGGTTACATTAATAAATTAATCAATTATCGTCTATTGCTTATAAATATTATTTTGTTATTACCTGCTGTTCTTTTTGATAAAATTACTTTTTATTTTAAAAGATTGGCTGCATAGTATAAATTATGTTACAGAATGATAATCACACAGATTCCAAGTTCAGTCTCTATAGGATTTTTAGTAAAAAAGCATAGAATTTTGCTTAAAATTATTGTTTTATTCATATTGTTTTAATAACAAATACTTACCTAATACCTGTTTCAAACTATCCTCGGAACATCACTATCAATAGGTATGAATTATTTATTTAAATTGCTTATTTAATTAGACCATACTTAGAATAATAATACTAATCTAAGGGACCATACATATTGCTACTATATTGAATAGTTTGGGCGAGTTAAATGTTTAGAGCGAGTAGCGATTTCTGTAGTCGGATTTTAGTTAGTTACCTTACTTTTAAAAAAATATAGGTAGATATTGTACATAACTGAGGTCATATTTTGCAAAAGTTATTTTTGTATTTAATTTTTGTTATAAATTAGTTTAATGTTTTCAATTGCTATGTTGCTATATAATGATTATTACATCATAAGACTTAGTCGACTGACAACATTTTACTATATTAATGTATATAACCTGACATAGCACTATAATATATTTATTAATTACATAGTAGGTATGTACTTAGGATTATTACAGCTAAATTTACATTTGACATTACCTGTAAATACCTAGTGTAGTATCTACAATGCTATCTAAGATAATACCTTCTATGCATAATGTTTGTTTAGTATCAAAATCACGACTCAGTTGTAAAAAAAAATCAGCAATAACGATTATAGCTGGTATTACTGATAAATAAATATGTTTATTAAAAGCAAGTATGTCCCTAAAAGCAAGTAACAAAGCTCCGTGGTAGCATAGTGATTTGATAAACTAGGGTTGTGTGACAAGAATTTTAAAAAATGAAAAATATTATAGTAGTTTATATTACATTCAAAGTCAAAATAGTTATTGCGTGTGAGAGCTTCTTAGGAAATAAAAAATAGTTAGAGATAGATACATACTTACTATCGTAGTCTTTCCATAGTTTTCTGTATAATTTTAAGGTTCAGCCAGCTTATCATAAGTGTACCAACACTGTCTTTTTGACAAAAAAGACAGTGTTGGTACACTTATGATACGTGCCCAGCAGTGGGACGTTAAAAAGGGTTGATGATGATGATACCTATTATTATACATAATATTTTCTTGCTTCTCGTTTATTCCTTTCTGTTAAGGTAAACTGTAACTAAATCCATTTCGCGGTTAATTTATTTTTGGCGTGAAGTGCATTCAAATACACCTACAGACAATGAGACAAAAATAACAAGTTTTAGTATAGGTACAATACGTGGTAATTGTTTTTAAAAAATATTTTTCATGTACTGATTTCGCTTTGTTACTGTTTTATGCATATAATATAGATAGATTAGCGTTAAGCGTGTCTAATCTCATTTAAGTAACTTGATAACACTAAGTATATCGTAATAACATAACATTTACTTTAGGGCATTACCTTGAATTATGATATTGTTTTAATAAACTAATTATACTTATATAGTAAGGGTCGTTAAAGAAATAGACTAACAATAATGCTATCTTTTGTTTTTTTTTTCAATAGATATTAATGCAATAAATAAAAAATATGAAATACATATTTATACCCATTACTTGAGCCGGTGTATACAATTTATTATTGTAGGCAAAGAGGCGACCCTATTTGAGGATATTTAAAGGATCCCTCGACGCCAGATCCCCTGCAAAATCCGTTTGTTTTTTCACCTACCCTCCTACGTGGCATCCTCTAATCCCAGCAGATCGAATTAATAAAGTTTGTCGTTAATCATTATCGTAAGCTGCGAATACGGAATTAGACATTGATTGCAGCAAGGGTGAATGGTAAGGCGACTTTATTAGCTAACTAGATTTACTGCTGAGTAAAAAAGTTGATTATTTTTTGATTTAGAGGATTTAGGAACAACGAATAAAAACTAATATCGCTGCCGTGGCTTAATACAGATTATAGAGTTGACCATTTTTAATTAAATTTCGTTAAGTTTCTTTTATATTTTTATGTTGGCAATACAATAATAAGTAGGTACCGCGCACCTATATAAATATAAACCAAATATTATTTAAGTGAAATACATTTTTATACGTTACCTAATAATATTACACCTTATATAGTATCTCATAATTGTATGTAAAATAAACAAGTAATAAAGAATAGTGGAGTAGCTTAATGTGCTTATGAAAAGTTCCCACAGAGTGTCAAGTGGTTGCGGGAAATTCAATAACGTCCCCTACAGAAGCGTAGAACAGATAGCTCCCTGAAGATCTATTTAGATTTTACCCTTCTATAACGATCTAATGTAATTAGTTGAACGACTCTCTAATAAAATCATTTTTCTTGTACGAAACAAATATCATTAAAATATTATCTGTAACTCAAAAAACTATAAATTAGACTTTAAATGTTATCAGCTGACACAATTACTAAAAAATATTTGATTTAGTATTAAAAAGAAAAAAAAAACAATTAACGTTATTGACATTTTATTAATAAATAAAATTTCGATCAGATAAAAATTCCTTAAGGGCATTTCACATAAATTATTTGATACAGAAGTGATTTGGCTAAGTGGTTAATAGGCGGGTTGGTCATCCAAGGAGGAGCAGTCCCGCCTACCATTAAGTTTGGTTTGTTTTTCTTTTTAAGAAATGGACCCATTTCGTTTTAAAAGAAACATTTTTAATTAATAAATCAGAGATAATAAAACATATAGAAATGGCATTATGTTATTAAGGTATATAGATATTAGAGCTAGGCATTAGATATTAAGTATATTGAAATTTGCATTACAGAAGATGCTAGATGGAATACCAGATGGTATGGATAAAATTCTGTTTTCTTAAATACATAACTAGAATTTGGTTTAAGCAAGTAAGAAATAATGTATAGGCCGCTTAGTATATTTATTATAATTCAATATACTTATAATTAACAATTCCTTATGTATTAGACATTTGTAATAATTTATTGTTTAAACGAGTATTAAGACATCGAAAGTAAGAGGTCAAAGGCTACGACCTTATCAAACTAACCTAGATAAAACATCGATTAAAAATGTTAGTAATATAAAATAATGAAATTTATTTATCATTAATACAATTCGATTATAGTTGTTATGATTAAGATATAAGGGTGAATATTGTATGATAATATTTTTCTCAGCCTCATTGTATGTTCTAAGTTCCGCGTCTATAAATGTTATTGGAACTTAATAGTTTGGCTATCGGTCAATCGCCGCTCCCCACAATGGAAAGATCGACACGAGCTACAACAATAACAATTCTATAAACAGAAAAAAATCAGCATTCTTATGAGAGAGCGTGACGAAAGCACCAATAGACTTAAATTAAAATTACGTATAATACAGGCGTGGATTATTAATTTGCCCGACATTGTTCCGAGAGCTGTCTATTGTGAATAGATCTGATGATGTTAAGACTTTACCTTGTGAATATTAATAAAACAGGCTATAGTTTTTAGTAATATTCAAATTATTAACCATCTAACTTATCAGTGTCCGATATGACATTTAACGCCTTTTTAGTCTAAGTTTATACGGGTATTGCAATTTGCAATTATTACCACATATAATAGATGTTGGTAGTTATTCCAAAAGACATTTAGCTATGCTGCTTAATGATACTAATCATAATCGATATAATAACTGTAATAAATGCAGAATATACATAAACTTATTATTAATTGTTACTCCTTCACGCTGAAATGGCTGGGCGGATTTGGATGAAAAAAAAAACAGATATGGACCGAGCGAAGGGAGGATAATAGAATTAGTAAATGAATAATAAATGCATCTGTCTATGTTACATAAGATTGCTTATGTAGTAGTAATTAAATCTAATAATTTTAAAATACATAAAATGCCAATGCTTCATTCTTAAGTTATTATTTTATAGTTCACTACAAAAATCAATCAAGGTGGTTATAAATTAATTGATGTTTCATCTTTTTGTGAAGCCTTCAAAATTTAAAGACTTCAAAATACTTCATTATCCGTGACAATCGACTATCAATCATCTTAAAGCTCGCAAAACAATAATCACATTATCATTCTCCCATAATAACAAATGCATCCTCGAAATGCATAAAGAATCCGCTTTGTAGCTTTTTTGTATAAAAATAAAGAAATTTTGAGAAATATCGTTTCAAAGCTGCGTCTCGCTCGGAATCGAACAATGTAAACTTATGACCGTACGTATTATTTATTGAAAGCAAGAAAAAAGTGAATACGAGCGGGCTTGACATATTGTTAAAGGTCCTTATAAAATTATTTGCTATCACGCCATCCGAGGCTTGTTACGAAGAAGCAATCTTCGGGACGAAACAAGACTGGCTCGACGAATAACGTTTATAAAACGTCATGTCGGAGCAATAAAACAATAAAATATACCTACACATTCGACCCGTACCTATACACGTACCTAACCGAAACAGTGCTTTGGGTTAATTGATGGAGTTCGCTCTTAGGGTAGGTAAGTAATTGTTGTTTTCTCATTTTAATAATCGTATAGAACCCATTCCACGAGAGCTATTAATAATGCTTAGGAAAAATTTTTTAAATTCCCAAATGTCATCCAGCTTATTAACAGACTTCATTTTTTGTTTAGCTTTTATTTGTTTTGAACGGAGCGTTTTGGTTTTGGCGCGGTCATTTCGACCTTTCGTTTTTTGTCTCGCGTCATGTCATCCCCGAAGATGAAATATTGTTTACAGATAATTAGTTACTTTTGATTAAGTCTTTTTCTATAATGGCTGTTTGATTATAAATAATAGAAGTACTATTTATAGAATGCACTCGTAATAATCACCAGTAACATTGTTAAAATCTAAAGTTAAGATTAAAAATTTAATTCAACTTTTTTCAAGTTAAATGTTTTTATTGTTATAAGTATTATTAATATATTTTAAAATTACGAATCATTAAATTATATTTACCAAAGTAGACCATTAATATTAAAGTCCCTGGGCACAACAAAACTCGTCCGCAAAAACTTATGACTAAATGAATAAATTTAGATTCCAAGACGAGTGATCGATAGACCCATAGACCCGATCTAAAGATCATATCGACTTGAAAATGAAATGCGTGAGTAAGACAAAATATAATTAATGATCGAAGTTCGAAATTCGAATCAGTTTGGTGCAGACAAGTTGGCGTCGTCGCAATAAACAAAAGGCAAAAATGTTTTGTTTCATTTTGTTATATTTTTTATTCTTGCATGTAAAGCGTTTGTAGTTTCATACAATTAATCATTCGAGCCTGTATTGTTGCATCTGTTGCGCCGACTTGTAGATCGAGCAGTCCATTGTTGGAGATGGATCTCAATACCATTGTTCACCTCCAAACCTCACCACCTGTTAATGGATATAACGGTTTTCATTATCATATTTGAGAGGATCAAGAAAATAAATTAAGAAAAGATTTACTCACTGTGACATCAACTTTCCTTTCTTGGTATTAAAATTTTAATTATGAGAAAATTATCACTTCAATAAATTCCATAAAGTTGGGAAGCTTATCCCAAACGTTTTTGTACATAATGTACAAAAACGTTAGCACAAGCTGTAGGTGCTAAGGAATATATAATCAAAATTTCTAAACGCAATATTTTATGCAGGAATTATTTAATCGTTGTTCCTCATTATGAGTAATTAGAGTAGATAAATTAGTAGGTGCTACTTAAGCAAAGAGAGTTCACTGTCAATACATATGGTATTATTGTAACTGTCTAAAATGTCTAAGTAAATGTTAAAAACGAGGCGTATATATTTATACGACCATCATTTTAAGTAGATATGACTATAATATATGGTCAATTTTCTTAGAAGACCACTCATTTATCTATTCCGAACCACTAAACTGTAACGCGGGTTAACTAACACTAAAAAAACAAATGTGCGACCAGCTTTTTTTAATTTTTTTTCACCTGACATCACCGAACCTTTGGTTTTTATGCAGCCGTTTTGAAAATTAAATTATAGGTTATAATTTTAATATGATAGGTGTATAACATATTTTATCTTAGTATGTTTGATTCGAGATGTTATCTCTTCACTTTTGATTTTTTGTTTGTAGCCAGTGATATTAGTTTTGTTTATTTTTAATAATTTATCTCTATGTGGAAGGAAAAGAAATATAATTATAGTAATACAAAATGATGTATGCCGATTAGATATGTGCCTATTAAGGTACCTATGAAAAAATTACATTGTCAATTTTAAACATTATTAATTCAATTATTTCTTTTAATGGCTTCCAGGAGTGCCGGTTGGACTTTTAAACAAACTTTTAAACTTTTAGTCTTTAAAATATAGGAAACTGTTTCGATGATATTGTACACTACTGGCAGGTCATTAGACATTAATAGAAATTAGCTTTAAATGTACATACCTCTATTTTTTAACCTAGACTGATAGGAAAATGAAACCCTAAGTAGAGATGAGTGTAAAAGTACTATATCTATTATTATGTTTTATGTGGAATGTTCTTGAAATTAAGACGGTACAGTTAATTTTAACAAATATGTTACATTTTATTAATAATTAATATTAATAAAAAAATGTAATAATCAAGATCATATTCAATCATGATCAAGATTCTAAATCTTTTGAAAATATTAAGATCGGATGTATAAAGAAATCGCATATCTAAACTACGGCGGCTAATGCAATCAATGTTTTTTACTTTTTTTCTTAAAAACTGCGGCTGCGACAAAAGATGATGGTCATTTGAGATAAGATGCCCATAAATAACACTTGGTTTTAGGGTTGTAATAGGATTCCATTTTTTAAATGTTTTATGGTTTACATGTCTAATATTGTAGTTTTAATAGATGATCTTTTATCTCGATTATTGTAGTGGTATCTTTCTCTCCAGTTTAGATCTGCAGATATTAAATACGACTAACAGCTTGTCTTAATTAGTAAGTGTACCTACTGACTTTGTAATTTATAATTATTATTATCATCTTTGTACTAACATTATAATGATAATAATTACTGAAATATACATATACACTTCACTATAGGTACATACAATTACTAATAAATCCACTCAATGAAATAAATCTAAACAATAAAAATACCCATAATTCGTCTACTTCTCTGACATGACATTATCGGATTTAAAGTTACTCGGATGTAGGTACTACATAATGTAAGTACCCTTGATCATATTATTTTATCAATTTAAAACGAATAGCTCCAAAATAATATCAAGAAAGTAGAAAACATGTAGAAAATTCTGTTGCGTTCAAAAGTTCCGTCGGAAAAAGTCGTAGTACGGCGAGATCTACATACATTCAAGACTTTAGCATGGATAAGGGCGGGCGTCGCGTAGCAACGCGCGGCGGGTGGGCGTGGCAATCGATACCACCCTGACACCCTCACCTTCACCTCCAGAGCCCTTTTCCTTTCAGCCAGCTTTCACTGCCGTCAGATAATTGAGGATTGAAGCCGAATAAACCTTGGGGAATTGATTCAGTGACGTCGGTCGGGTATTTGTAGCAATATTTACGTTTACCAACAGTGTTGCTAGGCAACCCACGTATGAGGTCTAAAGTGAATAAGAAAAAACAAATTGATTATTTACTTATTTTAATTCGAGTTTCTCATAATAGGCTTTGTTCTTTTATTAAAAGTGCAGAAATAGATATACTATACCTACTTTATTATTTTTTTAAATATTTGTATATTATGTTTTTTTTAAATATTTGAGATTGCAGTGCATACCTATTTATTTCTACCGGGCACGGGCTTCTCTTCAATACGGGAGGGATCAGGCCATAGACCACCACTTTGGCCGAATGTGTGTTAGCGAACTGTACAATATTACCTATGTCCTTTTATAACGTATAAGGTCCTCTCAGAAATACAAGATTCCTCATGATGTTTTTGCTTCAGCGTATGGTAAGTGGTAAGTATGTTGGAAATGATTCGCACATGAAAATGTAACACAATTGAACCTGCTTTGCTTCGGTTACCCAAACGAGCGTGTTCCCACAGAGCTACGGCTACCAGTAGGCAAGTTTTTCAATAAATTAAGCCATAAACAGTAAATTAAATAAAGCACGTATAAAAAATAGGACTGTGTTAAATTTTAATGTACAAAGATTTGAAGCACAACTGCCTTTTGCTACCAATTTATGTATTATTTTACAAGTAAAAAAATAATTACCTATACATGAGATTATAAAATTAGAACTTTGTAATTACATTATAAGATTTCGTACTATAATGTTTATGTTACTGTTTCATTGGATTTATATTTTTTACTTATCAAATCGTAGGTGCCTTGTCTGATGTCTCTGAACCATGTGCAAATAAAAATAGTCGTAATATAATAATACAAAACATCGTCTATATTTAATGAATTCAATATGTAGAGCATGCTTAAGTTCTCTTTATCGAAGTAGGTAGTGGAAAAAATACATTTAGGAATTACCTACTTGTTACTAGCGTGATTAGTGATAATAAAACGAATTCTATTACATTAAACTTAATTAATTACGATCTCAGATTAAACATGATTTAAACGCAGGGCTATTACGCATTACCTATTTTAGTCTAATAATGTCATACTGGTAATATTTACTAATATTACTAACTACCAAAACTAAAACATTACCAAGAATTAACGGTTATATTTTATAATCTCATATTTTAATAAAGCTATACTACCTACGCACCTATACCTATGTTATTAATGAACAAGAGATCATGTCAATAGACATTGAACTTAGCTTTATTTACATCAAATCACGAATTTTCGTTTCTTTAATATCCTGTCAAAAAGAAATTATATTTCCTCATTTTCGATGTCAACGCCAGTGCCAATACTGTAGCTATGGTTAGTGCACAAAGGTCGCTGTCGGGCGCAGCAAGGGGGTGTGATTATAAGCCGTCACAGGCAGATCCTACCTGCGACTAATTTAGATGTTTCCCTCCTAGCTCTCATGTGGAAGATATGGTTTTAATAAGCGTTTGTTTGAGATTTGGAAATGTTAGTGTTTCTTTAGCGTGTAGGTACTTTAAGTGTTTCATTAAGTTATGGACTTTAACAAAATATTTTTTAAGACCTAAATTTTTTTTGGATATTGTCGTGGCTTTTGAACTATTTGTTTTATTAAGTTTTTCGGTGTCAACGTTTTGAATTCCTTAAAGAAAATTAGGCCACGAGCTTGGGGTCAATGAAACAGAAAGTTAAAATACAAAATCCGAAAAGATAGTCTTATTTAAGATGTTCACAAATTGTTCCAGTTATTTGAATAAATTTATAATCTGTATAAATATCTTTTTAAATTTAATAAATTATGTACTTATTGGTATTTGAATAGAGACAATTTTACGCCTAACTATGTAAAATTTTGCTTAGACTCTATAAAAAAAACGATCATAATGAAGGAATATAAATTAACCTATTGTTTTGAGTCAGATCATTACATAAACAAACACTATTGATTTTGTTTATTTAGACTAGATGGGAGTTACGTTTCTTAATTAAAACAAATCGCCTTTAAAGACTGTTATAGTCACTCTTCCCGATGTTCGATGCGCAGTGACGCGCCATCCTCCCCGAAAATATATGGACCATAAAACCGCAATTACGTTTTATAAACACTACATTTATAACTACTTTATGATTGTATTATTTATTTTATGTAATATATTATGTTGTTGGAGATTTTGATTTTTTTCGAAACGGTATAATGCTTTCAAATATTTAAAATTTCTGGCGGAGTACACTCCATTAATTTATAGTATTGGGGCGTGTTGAAATAGTGTGGAGAAGGGTTTATATTTTAAGATTAAAGAGGATTCAACTTTCTTGTGTCTTTTTTAATAGTTATATTAATTAATTGAATATGAACTTATCTTAATTATATCTTAAATTGAAATCTTCTATATCCTAATAATTTTTATAAAATACTAGCGACTTATCCATAAGTAGGCCGTATGTTTTAACGTTTAGTATGATGTACATAGACTATATTATACTACCATGTACAATTATACAACACGTTTATCCATTTATTTTTATTTAAGTAGGTATATAGATTTTATTGTATAATAAGCAATTTGGTTTCGTTTGAGCGCGATGCGAGGTGCCTAACAGTAGTCTACAAGTTACTAAAAATTACAGTCTATCTATGTACTAACTTTTATTCAAATCCGTCCAACCGTTTTATTGTGAGTGACTAGTATTCACACTCAAGCATACGCAAGCATTCATATTATACATAGGTTATATGTAATAGAAATCTGACAGTCCGTAATTATAAAAAAAACTTTTTTGTCATGAAATATGCATATATACTAATGAGTAATGACAATAAAGTAAACTAAAAAAATAAACTAGAAAAAGCATTAGGTAGCTATGAGAAAATAAGAAAATACAACATATTTTGATATATTTATAATATTAGTAATCAATAAATTAAATGATCGAGCAAGTCCATTTCCATACCAACATCTCGTCCAGGCTCCGGGCCGGCAGGCGCGGCCGTCGCCGGAGCTCGAGCGGGACGCCCGCACTAAATTTAAATATTTTAATCCTTAATTTAAATTTTTGACATTTTTATTTTATGTTGGTATTCGTGTAGTTTCATTTTGATGTTATTTGTCATATTCAAGCGCGACGTGTCACTGGCGCCTCGGTGCATTTGTTTATGCTGATTGCTGATATCTGAGTGTACTGACTTTCCAGACAGTAGGTACTTCGTACGTATTGGACATGTTTACAATGAAAATGCGTTTGTATTAAAAATATGCTAGTCAATGCCCGTGACTTCGCCTGCGTATTTTTTTAATTTTAAAATGCGTAATTTTCGTGAAAATTGGTTAAGTATAACTTTTTGAAGTTGGTTAAATATTATTTTCTTGCTAGTGGGAAGTTATAGCAAAATAGTGTAAAATCCTGCTTTATTAATATACTTAAGTATGAATCAGTAACCTCCAGAAACTACCTTTTTATATAGATATATTTTATAAATATATTTTTGCAAATTGTCAACACTCATTAATAAATTGAAGGTACTTAGATATCAATCGAAAATGAATTATAAATGAAATAGAAACGTTTTTAAAGAATATACACTGATTTACATTATATTCTAATAATTTAACGTGTCTTTTTTATTAAAGTAACTTACTTTTATGATCAACTCGATACACTTAACAAACAATGATCAAAATAGAAGGCCAATTGATACTTAACGTCACGCAAGTCTTAAGTAAACGGAAAATGTAGAGCGGATTTCTGGTAAATACGAATACGTAACTAGCAAGATAATAGATTTGTTTGTAAACAAATATGCATACTTTGGAGTTGGGACCCACTTTTTCTACGCTGAGAACCTATTCGTAAAAGCGTATTTTTTGTAGTAATTAGCAAATCCATAATCTATATAACTATGCAATCACTTCCATACTTCGTGAAATTGACAAACCAACAATTTTTTTTTCCATGTAACAAAATTCTAATTGTTTCGAATCTCATTAAAACATTAAATATTTTTTGGAAAAGCTTTTTTGAATAGTCAGTACCTGGATGACCGAGCTAAAAATTTTAGAACTTTTGTCAGTCTGTCTATGACAAATTACGAGAAAACCAGTAGACTGATTTTGATGAAATTTGATAAGATGATACCTGGTAACCCGTGTCAGTATATAGGGTACTTTTTACTGCGGGAAAATATCTCTGAGTAATCTACGAGTATACTAAAGAATAGATAAATGTGTTGCATAATTGTAGGTACATACTTAATACATGTTAAAGATATAAATAAGTAGTGTTGAAAAAAACTTAAATCACTATAAAGTCATTCTATCCACGTTTAAAACAGCTGAATCGTAATACCTTTTATTTACATAAAACTGGGCCGGCCCTTCTGTCGTTAGTGAAGGTAATGAAGCGAGGTGTTATCGCTCAATAAGTGCTTTGTGTTACCCTACAGTCTACTCAGTGTCTAAGTAATTAGATACACTGTGTGAATAAACATTAGTACAGCCTTATTTTAGTTAGATAAACTCGTACATAGTATGAATATTTCTAATAGACTGATTTTGCTTAAATAGACAATTTAATAATACATACTTATTTGATAATATATATTTGTTTATAATTAATTAATGTTATTGTGCCATTAAACAAAAACAATTTTATGTATTTTACTTATTAAATATCAGTTTTAGACATGAGTTGATGTCATTTGTTGTAAACATTTTTATTACAAGCATACTCGTATTTTCCGTTTCAACTCCTCGTATTTCTGGTGACTACCTCAACTACATATTTTAACAAAAGGTATTTATTTGGCAGGCTTAATAAACTTTATTTCTTAGACCTTTTTTAATTTTAAGATAATTTGGTTCTGTCGTTAACTTGGTGTTTTATTGCTTTAAAAAACTTAAAAATTTTATCGAGAGTGTCATTACTATCGGTACCTACAGACTACAGAGGCCGAAACGAAAGTAGTTTTTAGATTATTTTTCTACCTATGACCAAATCACAAGATAACGACTGAACAGAACTCACTGAAATTTGGTATGATAGCTGGTTAATCGGGTCAACATATTGGATACTTTTTTTCAGATGCTGGAAAATACCTAATATCTGAAAAATCTACACTAACTCTTAAATTGTTTCGCTATTATTTTAATTTAAATTTAAATATTATTATTATTAGGTACCCCCTTTAGCATATAATTTTTACAAACTTTGAATGTCTTACTTATTTATATCTAATCAAAAGCCTTAAATAATAACTTTCAAGCTTCTAGCTTTAAATATTACGTAATTTTCATACAAACTTTCATCCCCTAATTCAGCCCCTTACAGCCCTTTTTTCACCTATAAAAATAGCCTATATCCTCTCTCAGGCTCTAGACTGTCTATGTACTAAATTTCATGAAAATCGCTTCAGTTTATTCGTTACATACAAAAATACAAATCTTTCCTCTTTATAATATTAGTATAGAAGTATAGATTATAAATCAGGTAACGGTTATAAGTTCATATGTAGTTTAAGCTCAGAAACTACTGATCCGATTCTAGAAATTCTCTTATTAATAGAAAGTTACATTTTCGCTAAGTGCTTTCAAAATCAACAGCTTTTGACATAGTTGATAAAACTTTTTAGGAACATTTGTAATTTAACTATTTAAGCGACGAAGGTAGTTAATTAAATGTGAATAAAACCATTAGTAGAAAAAAAGTTTGCTTTTATTTTGCCCAATCCGCTTTTGTCCATATTGCCTACGCTGTACATGCACACAAAGAAATGTCAATACAATAGGAATAACAGTCGAATTAGAATATTATGTGTAGTAAAGTTTATATTTGGCAAGCTAATCTCAGAAACTACGTAACTTATACTGTTTATAAAGTTTTTTTATTATATTGAGAAATTTTGAACAAAGTGTATTGGCTATAATTTATGAACGGAAATTGTATGTATATAATAATATATGTATTATGTTGGGATACTTAATAGGTTCCTAAAATAATGATAGTGATGTAGACAACCTATCCCTATACTAGCATATATATTATATACTAGCAGTTACCGTGGGGATATTAGTACAAAAGTTAATCAGAGATGATTCTGAGGCTCTGCCACTAATATTATTTTTTATTCCTTGTCAAATATGAAATTAGGAAGGCATCTTTCTTTTCATACATTCTTAATCTAATCTTTTTAATAGATAAAATGAATAATTATATGTGAATAATATCGTGTTGTATTTCGCGAAATATTGTCATGACGAGGTGGCCGAGTGGTTAAGGCGTTGGACTGCTAATCCAATGTGCTCTGCACGCGTGGGTTCGAATCCCATCCTCGTCGGTAATTTTTTAAAGCATCGTTAATTGTTAATAATATATATTTAACAAAAGTATGCTAATTTGAGATGTTTTAATTTTACCTATATTTTACCTATATTATGTATCATATTACATATTTAATATTAGTTAACATTATCTTTCCTATAAGAGTACTAAATCCTTGCAGTGTCATTAAATCATTTTCCATCCTATTTGAACTCGGTTAAACGAATGTTTACATACAGGGGTGCCTCCCTCTATAAAATATACCCAAAGGGATTCTTAACGCAACGCAATTTAATATGCGAAATGTGTGTAAAATATTAAAAATAATAACACAAATGTAAAAACGCTTTTATAGTTTTCCAATAAGGATTTATCTACACAAAAAAAGAACATAGGTAAGTATATAAAAATAAATACTTTTGTTTGTTTGTTTATTTGTTGTTTATGTAATGTTTTTTTCTAAGCTATGCCATTATAATGGGTATTGTAGGTACCGTTATTCATTCACATACGAATACGAGAACAAGCCCATGAGGGTGGGTAGAGCAAATTTTTATACAAAACTTACAGAAGTACATAATCTTATAAGCGTTATTATTCCAAGCTTATAGGAGTTAAATATAATTACAAAATAAGAAAAAAATTAAAAAATCTAGCTAGTCTCAAAAGCTAGCTTGCTTTTAAGATCGGATTTTGTTTAGTCTAAGTCCACGCGGGATCCACACGATGAAAAAAGGTTCTACCTTTACCATGGCAAAAGTTAAATATTACGATGATTTTACAACTCTATATACTTAATCTTTCATAACTCTCTTCATTATTATCACTTTTTTTACTGTAATTATATTACAGTATAGTATTGTTTTATTTATACCATAGTGATTTAAAGAACTATTTAGGTTGATACGAGATACCAGAATATTTTTAAGAGTTCTCTTACATTTACTCAATAAATAGAAATATCTAAGCCATTTCTAAATAATAGAATGAAGTCAATGTTTATATTAATCAAACATTTTATATATAATCATTTAACATAATTGGTCTATATCAGTCTCCCAACAAGTAACTAACAGGTCAAGCAGGTCCGTTTAGATTCCGTTACTAGCATTAAAATAGCTAATAATATTTATATAAATTTAAAGGCTATTTTATGTATTTGGTGTGTATTTACTAAGACTATCAAAAAATGTGCATAATTCTCGATAAGATTATTATTATATTGTAGCTTAAGATTTATTTAACAAGTTAATAAGTACTGGTTAATAAAATTATTTCCACATGGCTTATTAACGTTTTATTCGAATAGAAGTTATCGGCAAGATATATATTTTTTTTAATTGCAAATTTATTCTCTCAAAGATAATTAATTATTTTTAGCTAAAAAAGGTAACAGCGAAGCAAACTAAAGATCAAAAGTTTCGGAGTACATTTAATAAGTGTAAATGATTGCTCGGCGAGGGTGGCAGGCAGTAGGCAGGAGGCACCGCCACGTGGCTCCTCAGCCACGCATTGTTGAAGTTATTTATGAATATTGTTGCTCACTGGTCTCCGTTGCGCCGAATATCGCCGACACGCTCCCTACACGCACTTATGAACATCACTAAGCTATGGTTTTAGGTTTGCCAATGAATGGATTATATGATCGCAAACAATTTTAATCATGTTTTGCCTCTTATTTATAAAAGATGGGTCAATATGGATGATGATCAGTATAAGTTTAAAAATAAATATTAATGTCATATACTCGCTCTAATAAGTATAAATATTTACTAAAATAAAGGAATGCAGATTAAATTATAATAAGTAATTAGTAACTATATGTGCAAATTGTTTCAATAAGTTTTCTCGCTTTATATTTTTTTCTAAAACCTACCTTCAAGTGAAACTGACTTGTAAAGAATAATTTAGTCAGATATTTTATTTTAAAATAAAGATACATATGAAATAAATATATTTTCTCATAGGATGATTTGATAAGCAACAATGATTTGTTGTTCTGTTGGTACAAACCAACAGAACAACAAATCATTGTTGCTTATCGAAAAAATCAGGCGCTATATGTCACAAAATATAAGTACAAGAAAATACCGTCGTAAACTCCTTGCGATACGCAAGAAGTATCAAAATGATCAATAAATTATGAAATAATACAGCAATGTTAATGTTAAAGCCCGCCGATTGGTATCGGAAGTGGGGCGGGATGGCCAGGCGTAGAGGAGCGACATCCGGGTTCCGGCCTAGGCCTACTCCTCATAACTCATCATCAGCACCCTGCGGGAGGCCTGCACCCTCCGAACAAAGAAAAATAAAGATTTGTGTGAATTATATCCCTCTGTGTAAGCAAAGGGGAAACATAAGTTATAAAAAGTGAATCCGCAACTTCGTTCAGATTGCTTTTTGTCTATTTTGAAATATTTTTATTTTTTTAAATAGAAACTTGGTTAGAAAAATGAAATGTTTAAAATAATGTTAATGACATAATAAAGATTAATATAAGCTTACTAGTGATTACATATTTTATGATTTATGTTTTTTAAAAAAGGAAATAAATTTCTTAAATCAAACACAATTTGAAACAAATTCACAAGCTTTAGTAGTAGCCATTGAACAGTTCCGGTATCCACAATATGTGTCCAACCAAAATGCGTAGATCTGCTCAGTGGTAACAACTTTTAGTATAATCATCCGAATAACTTAAATCAATTAAGATACATTCTTAAAATTCATCACAAATACAAATAACACGATTGAAATCGTGTTTCAAAAGAAACTTTACTATTTGCATAGCATTACTTTACAACTTTGCACATAACTCTTTCTAGCAGTTTTAGCAATAGAAACCAAACTTAAACTATTTATACTTATAGGTAGCTTGCTAATGGTGGGCTTGTAGATTTCTATAAGGTTCTGGTTAGGGCCCAAAAATATAGAGATAGAGAAACTCTATGACCTCTTCAATGAGACAATTTTCCCAACATTAAATACTCTTTAGCTTTGTCGTATTGTTCTTATACCTATAATAATATACTTTCTCGACTTAAATCTAACTAAATGATCCGAAACTTGACCAGGACTTAACCCACCATGAACAGTTAAGTTATGACAAAGTATACAAAGATTATTAATAAAAACTATGCTCTACAGACTACACAGCAATTTAAGAAAAAGATTCTTATATAAGTACGTATAGTTATATATGTTTAAGGTACTCGATATTATTAAAGAAACTCTCAACACACAGAATTATTTTATTTATGTTGATTTATAAGATGCTAATTGCGAGTGTAAAACTATCATAGTAAGTATTTATGAATACCCAAACATATAACAAATACTTATTAAATAATATGTAAATATCCCAATGCAACTTTCTCCCTCGGCATTCATGACTTAACGTTTCAATTACTCCCATCGATTAAAACTTAGTAATGTTTAATTTTAAGTTAATAAATTTAATGAAAAACCTAAAAATGTGATGATAAAACTCTATGCTTACCATAATTACACGCAAAGTTAAGCACTGGTAGTCAAGTATATAAAAAAGCATGCTTTCAAGAGTATAAGTGGGCAGCCACTTTTTATATAAATCAGCCATATTTACTACTTATTAAAAAAATGGATTCATAAGTTGTATTTCGTCTTGGCTTATATGCATATGATTTTTGTATATATAATCACATATATGTTTGTACAGCTTGTAAGTTATATCATCATAAAAGGTGTGCTGTGTGCATTGATACTTGACTTGTAACCTCCTAATTTACATAATATGTACTTATTTATTTTATCGAGCGTAGAGACAAGGTAGTTGTTCAATTTTTACAAAATATATTTTATTTTCTTTAGGTTGAAACTTGAAATAAACGTTTGCATAGTTAATGGAAATCGGCGCCGCGACACGAGTCCTGATGAATTTTCGGCTGTTTAGTATTTTAAAAATGTTCGTATAATAAATAAGATACTATTAGTTATATTCTAAGGGTTAAGTTACTTTTCTTTTATCTTTAGTGGCGACGTGAGATCGCATATCTGTCGCGATAGGCGGCCGTCAAAACAGTTGTCCCGATAGCGAAACAATGTGCCCCCGCCGCTTCGACGCTATCATACTATCCTTCCTTCCGTACATTTTCATTGGTATTCAAAACACGATTGAGATGTTCCATTTTAAATTTTATCGCTCAGCGACATTTTAACTGTAAATGGCAGGTGCAAACCGCGATAAAGACGTTACTTTTAAAAATGGTTGTTGTGAATGAAAATTTAAATTCCTAAATGTAGGCATTGCCTTATATGGTCCTTTGTAACAAACAATGTACTGAAATGTGTATTAATTAAACTAAACTAAATTGATCAAAGCCAGTAGTAAAATTTTTATGTTCTATGTGCCTTAAATAACTAAGGCTAACTATGAAGGTATAATAAGTATTCAAGCCTTTTTACGTCCCACTGCTGGACACAGCTGGTCCGTTCGTTCAACACGAGGCGAATCAAGCCATAGTTTACCACATTGGCTAATTATGTATTTATGGACTTCACATTTATTTTGAAAACTTGCTAGGTTATCTCAGATATGCAGTTTTCGTCACGATGATTTTCTTAATCAAAAAACACCAAGAGAGCGCGTTACTTCTGAGCTAGATAAAATCTGTGCCTATATGATGTCGGTTATGCGTAATGCTAGGAAAATGAAGGGAGCTCTTATGTGTCTAATTCTCCTAACAAAAATATCACATACTAGCGACTCTACCTCACTTTGCTCGGGTTCGTCCCTAGGTTACCTTGGGTTACATTATTGGGTTACATTATTAGTAAGGGTCCCTATTTTTTTTTGAAATTTATAATATAGCCTATGTCACTCGGGGATAGTGTAGCTTCCCTGTTGGAAAAGAATGTTCTCACTGTTGTGAAAGAATTTTTCAAATCGGTTCAGTAGTTTCGGAGCCTATTCAATGCAAAAAACAAACAATCAAATCTTTCCTCTTTAAAATATTACTATAGATATTAGTATAGATGTATGTTAGGGCAACTATGACAAGACGGTAATGAAATTGTTTAACTATACTTAAATATATTTGACGAAACGTTTGGTAGCGACCCTACTTTCTGGGCCAGCGGTCGCGGGTTCGAGTCCCGCTGGGGGCATTCATTTGTTGAGCACGAATGCTTGTACTCCAGTCATGGGTGTTTTTATTCATATGTATATATATTTAAAAATGTATATGTGTAACATATCAACTATCTGGTATCCGCAATATAAGCCTTGTAACTAGATGGCGCTGTCGTAATAATGTCCCAACATATTTATTAATTATATTTATTTATATCATGTATTTACAATGTCAATATAGTAAGTAAGTATTAGTATAAAATATCGATTTTATTTCGACAAATTGGCAACATGCTGAACCTCTTTTTACTTGATTGATATGCATCTACTACGTTTGCCACAATGTAATCTTATTTTATATTCTATTTGAAACAGTTTGATTTAGTTTTCTTTCGCATAACATATACGGCCAACATAAAACACTCTACTTTTAATAATTTGCCGATTCTAATAAATAAAGATTTCAGACTTTTACAGAAAGGGTCTGCTCGAAAAACGACCGCCCGGGTTGCATGCATCAGAATTCAAACTCTATTGTATTTTATCATACATTCTTTTTTGCACCTTACGCGAATATATTTGCAATTTTAGCTGACAGGATTTATCATAAGATTTTTTGCGTAACGCTGATTGTCTTTCAATCGGAGCATTTCTTTAGATGCCGTTCACTATGATAAAGAGCTGATGATACCTAATCCGATATCTCAAACTTCTTTATCCTGGCCGCATCTCAATAGAATTTGTAAATACCTAAAAAAATACAATGTTAATTTTTATTTTATACAATATACATCTTGTATTTAATTTTATATATTTTAGTTAGCATGTGCTTACATGCAGTTTTATTTGAATTTTTCCTAAAGCTTTATTGCTTATATTACTACATGTTTAGGAAATAATTAAGGACGGGTTAAAGGTCCTACTCAAATATAACTTTACAAATAGGTATAATCATAATAATAATGTCATATTAACTATGTCTGTATCTAAACGGATGATATTACAGTGTACAGATCGATGCACGAAAACAAGTGCTACACTCTGTATCCTAAATCTCTTCAGATGAGGTCACAGGCCAACGAGAGGTCATGGAGCGCAGATAAGAGAGCAACAAAGGCTGTTACGATTTCTTTAGACACTATATCCAGATATTTAGGTCTTTTCCAATTGTATGATTTGCAGTCGTCCCACCGCAGGAGTTAACCACTAGCCAATCATACCTAAACCATATACCAACTTTATTTATTTTTTACTGTTAAATTATTGTAAGATGCATCAGGAGGGTAGTTGTATTTATTTATTTTATTCGCTTTAGGTTTGCGACAAACCTAAAAAATATCATAAGCTCAAAGTCAGCTCTCTAGTTACTAGTTTGGTAAAAACTAAAAGGCATTCCTAAAGAAAACATCATTTTTTGCGTATCAAAGTACCTATAAAATATAAAGTATAAGCGATGTGTAAAGAAAAATAAGTTTGAAAAACGACAAAGTAGAGAAAACATTTTGCAAAATCGTAGTATAACCTACATACAACTAGTATAACGTTACAATCATCAGATTTGTTTAATGGAATTTATACATACATAATTTAACCTTGAAACGGTTTTGGCAGTTTCTAATTCGTCGGAGCTCAACATTTTCGCCATATATGCAATTAACTTTAAATCATCTGATTGACATTTCACTTCCAAGTATCCGAGCGTAGGCATGGGCGTTATGAGGGGTATTATTTTTCTATTTAATACACATGGGTGCGTAAACAAAAAGGTAATAGTCGGGGTTGTGAGGGGCGGGGCCAGGTGTCAGTTGCAGAGATCTTATCTACGCGGGGACGCTCCGGCGGCCGACGGGCGACCGGCGACGGAGTAGTAGTCTCGTCATTTCAAACAAGTGGGTACGTTGATTAACTTAGGATTTGTATGGCTTTGTTTAACTAGACTTATGTCAATCTAACGATAGTTGAAAAACAGAAGAAAAGTGTGGAAAATTCAATGTTCAATTGAATTTACATTTTTTTTCCGTTTTTCAATTATGTATTTTGTTAGCAAATAACAACTGGATTTTTTTGTAATGATTGTGCCATAACACGTTTGTTACTCTATAATATTTCTATAAAGGTAACAACTGTATACGGACGTGTCTATATTTTTTATTAACAACGAGTAGTTCGAAGATAATATAATGCAACTCTCTACATACAACGATTTGTCGCAATTTTTGGGTATCTTTAATCAATTTACAAGATTTAATTAAAAGTGCTATTTAAATTATTGTAAACTTAAAACTGGCTATCAAATTGTTTGTGTACTTAGATGCTAAGTTTATAATAAAGTAGATATGAATCTAACCTATTGTTTAAGTGTAAAATAACAATAATTAAAGTTATTTTCTTAAATTACCTTAAAATAAATTTTAAAGTTAATTGCAACTAAGCAACGCTTAAATAAAAATAAAAATATCGTTTGTTTCAAGTTCATCTTTGAATATTTATTTTGTCTATATATATAATTAGATACCTTTTTGAAATTTCTTAGAATTCTACTCATCAACTTTATGGAGGGTCGCATGAAACAAATTATAATACTCATCTTATTGTTATTAAGAAGAAAACGTTTATTCGCTATGTTTTCATTTTTTAATCATAAATATATATGTAGTAATCAATTATATGCGCCTGTTTGAATAATATTAAAGTATGAGAACAGAACTACGTGATCGTGATCGAGCCCATTAACTCTGAGGCCAATTATCCCTTATGTTCCTCGAGTCTGTCGAGACGAGTACGATCGCAATATGTTAGCTTATTTTTTAATTTCTCCCGTACAACCGAGGAGGTTCCGGCGAGTGCTGCGCAGGAGTGAGATTTATAATAAGAAAACGCTCCTACCGCGCATGCACCATAAGGATCTATAAATCTCAAGTACCGCATCGGCCAATCCCTGTTGAGAAACGATAAATCATCGGTGCAGACGCGGACGGTACAGTCGAATTCAACGCGGACTCTCCACCGTCTCCCTCGCACAGACGCTTCTCGCGCTCAATACATCATTTATCATTTCTTTCTCTCATTTCTTCTCAATGATAAATTCAATTCTGTTTTGGAATATGATTGTTCTTCGTTTTGTTATTGTGGTGTTTTATTGTGGTACCGTCACGGAGTTAGGTTTTTTGATCGGAATCCGATCGAAATGATCGCGAGAATTGGATTTCCATTTTAGATTTCGTGCCACGAGTGATCAATCTTGTAAGCCTTCGCTCGGAGGGCTCCGAGCTTTGTACGCTTACACTTCAGAGGAAAAAAATTAATATATTATTATGTCATAAAATTAAGTGTTTACGTTTATGACAAATTATTTTTGATATCTTTATGTTAATTCAGAAGTACTCGACGTATAAACTACAAAGCTTTACTAACAAAATTAAGTGTTACATAGAAATCATAATTGAAAAGCATTTTAATTGAAATATTATGCTTTTATTTATCTCCGCTATTTACATGGCCGTAGAAAAGACAACAGGTTTCTCTTAAAGTAACTTAAAATACATCTTTATCTTTCAGTCAATTAATTATACATACATAAATACAATTTTTCTATCTAGTTAAAGTGTGTGTTCGTGAAAAAATAGTTATGTAATTTTTAAATATATAAAAAGGTGTATATTTAAGACATTAAATTCTGGAATACATAGCACAACGACAGATAGTAATTTACAATAAATCAATCACTTACTCTATTATCACTGGGCATTCCTTAAATATTTTTTACACAAAATAAACTAGTACTTAAAACTACTAATGTACAATAATTATACAACCTATATAATGTACTTAGACTTCGGTACTTTGGCCATTAACTCATGTGAAAACTACATTTAGTAACAAATTTAACTTGTTTTATGCTTTATACATACAAAATTAAGCGTAAAGCTTATTTTTGTATAATATATAGCTTTTTAATTAAAAAATAAAAACTTTTGTACATCATAGACTTTTGGACTTATGAATAGAAAGGCTGCAATAAATCACTGTCAACAAAGCAGTTGACAAAAATCTAACCTGAACAACGTCTCTAACATTACAAAAGTAGCAAACAATGAAAGGAATATCTTGTTAAGTATAATAAGACACTTCTGCACACTAACACTGTGTTTACAGAAAATACACAGTTTATAAAGCTTTCGACAGCTAGCGCTCATTGTTTACAACTCTGTTGTTTCACATACACATTCCACGTAATTTTAATATTTCTTAGTTATATTGTTTGCTATTTAATATTTATATTCTTTTCACACAGTAGGATTCAATTTATATGAAATTTCGGACGGCTGTAAAACTGGCATTGAGTAAAACTGCTGTAAAATCTATCAGAATGTCTAAATGTTAATAAGCGTAATGAATTCTCATAGGCAAAGCTCTGTGGCGCGTTAGAGAACTTTTCATTCCACGTCATATCGTACCATTATCGTTCACATAAAACATTCGAGGTATGTTATTTGTTCAATTTAAATAAGCTCTAGGCGGATAGACAATAAATTAAATTAACTACGCGGATAATGATGGTTTCTGAGCGTCGAATGAAGAGTTCCCTAAGCGCGATGCGGTCAGTAGGCGGCGGCGGCGCCGGAGTGATGCATCAAGTGATGGTGGTGGTAGGACTCCTGCGAGGGACACCACCAGTCCGGCACGCCGTGAGGAACCGAGGGCGCCGGCTGTTGGTACTGGCTCCAATGTCCCCCAAAACCGATCTTATTATCCATTACATTACCGCCTATATTCGTAAGATGTGGGGGAGGAGGCTGGTTATGGTGTGGCGGTGCAGGAGGTCTTTCATAGGATTTTTGGTCGTGCGGGTTAAGGTACTTATCGTTAAGGCTTTCGAGTTTATCGGTTATCGTTGGGTGATGTTGCGTGTGGTGCGGAGGCACCGGCGGCAGTGCGGGCGGGGGCGGGACGGGGGCGGGCGGACTGGCTGCGCCGGCCGTCACACTGACACTTCCGGCTGAGGAGGTATCGTCCCCGTCACTATCGTAACGCGGAGACGCGTCACCAGCCGCGCCATGAACCTTCATATGCTTGCGTAGAGACGAAGGATGTGTGTACGACTTGTCGCAACCGTGCACGCGGCAGTTGTAGGGCTTATCCGATGTGTGTACGTGCGAGTGCTTCTTCCTGTCAGAAGAATTGGCAAATCGGCGATCGCAGCCCGCGTACTCACATTTAAATGGTTTTTCACCTGAAAAGACACATAAAATTTGTTAAGTTCAAATATCATCATTATATTTTGTATATTAAATTAATAAAGTACATTTAAACGATTTATTATTCTATTGAATGAAGTTTAGGTACATTTTTTTTAAACCAGAACTCTATTTTTTTCTTTAATAAAGGTAGGCTAAGTGACATCTCACATCAGCTATCTGCTAGTAAAATTCGGGTAAATTTTGTCGCCGGTCCAGCTGTTTATGAGATTATCCAGAAAAAGCAGTGAGGTAGACAGGCGGTCGCACAGACAGACAGACAAAAATTTAATCTTCTCTTATAATTATCGTAAGCATATTTAATTTCATATGCATGATGTAAAAAGATGATGAAGGAGATGATATAACAAATATACATTTCATTTGGCGTTAAACATGAGCATTAAGCATTTCTTCTTAATTTAATGTAGAGAAGACATTACGATCAGTTCTATATATAAAAACCTGAGAGAACAACAATCAGCGTAGCTATCTATAAATAAATGCTAATACTCGTAAGTTCAAATAAAACATTGATGGGAACGATGGCAAATAACCAATCATGTCATAAATAACCAGATTTGCTCATTGTTTATAGTTTACGTATATAAATAAATATTCGTAACAATTGTGAGGGATACTTAACACTGCTGTAAATCATCTTTATAAGCAGACTTTGTCACACTTACAACAATGCTAAAAGTATAACAGAAATGGTAAATTCAACTCTAACGTCTACACGTAAGCCATATTTACATTTACCGACGCGACAAATTGGGATAGCTATGACAAAATATATTTGAATGACTCTGCTTATGACGTGATGATTATGGTGAACCAATTTAATCTTTTGATGCACCACACCTACCTACCTACTTTTTTAATGTGAGAAATCTATTTATCATGAGGTGGTTATGTGGGACTCGTTGGCTAAAAAGAAGCTTAAGAAGTAATACCTACAAAAACTCAACCAGAAAGCCAATGTTTCTTGGTTTTGCGGCTGGCTGGGTTGCCGGACGCTAATGAGTCGCCTACCACGACATAGTTAACGCACGTTGGGGGGAACCCACATAATATATCAACTAAGTATAATATTTCAGTATGACATTTTCGGTATAATATTGCATACTGTTTAATTTCCATTTAGTAGATTAAAAAAATATGCTGTGGATTTGCTTATTAATAATCTTTCTATATAAAAACGTGGAATCCCGAATTTAAATCTTTATTATACTACTTACGATATTGTAATACTGTTTTTGCAAACTTATTTTATATTATCAACATTTCGAGTATTTATATTGTGATAAACCTTCACGAGTTCACCGAATCGTATGTGATATGAAACCATTCAATAAAATCAAAGTAGGCAGTGACTAGTATGTCCGCAGAGCACACAGCCCACAACAATACGCTTTTCTTTGTCATGTTTACAAATAAACCTCTTCGGTTGTAATCCCTTGTATTGTTGTTGAAACTTGAAGATCGCGTTGAGGAGCTACAGATGCTAATCTCAAGTGTTTGTTAACGCACCAATAATAGGGCTTTTTAGATATTCTCCACCGCAATTTTGTTACAGTGTCGATACTCTGAATGAACGCATCAAGTTCGACAACTATGAATGCTGATACTTCCTTTCTTTAATATCATATCCTTACAAATAAGTGGCATTATTATGGCGCGATATTCACATACGTATAATAGCGTCGATACTTAGGTAGTTTTAAAATCAGATATTTTATCACAACTTAAATTAAGTATCTCATAAAAGGAAATGCATGTAATAAATAAAACAAAATGGTCTAATTCTGGAGCCGGCGCGGCGGTCTGGGTTTAGGCATTGATGACCCTAATACAAGATAAAAGATCACAAAACATGTGTCGCCCGTCTAATTACTAATCGGGCATCTCATCTCAGAAGAAGTCACAAAAAATTCTATTAGCGTGTGATCTGTTATCGCTGCGCACGCGCCTCGGTTGAGCTCAGTTCATCACAAATAGCAGTCTATGAAAACTACACACTGTATGGAACAGGTTTTTTTTCAGCTATTACCATTTTTCAATGCAAATATTATTTTTTAATGGCACCTCCATACATACTTGCCTATCTTAAACTTTATTATTGAGAATCTGTTAATAAGTAAGTGATTATTATGAATACAAATTCATGTACACGTTTTTTGTAAGCAGCGATGTATTTATGTACTTATATTGTATAGGTATATTTAATGATAAAGCAAAAACAGAAAACAACATAAGTTGGGAATGCACATCGTGAATTCGTTGCATGCCAAGCCGGGACACGGGCTAGGGTCAGATGCTTATCTTAAACGCCTGTATCACCCACCAAAGACACTTTTTTGTAACATTATTATCGATGTGAAATGTTATCTCTGCCTTATTTTCCACGATGTTAAACAAGCTAAATGCTTGAGAATCCGACACACTATTTTTGACAATTAATTATATAGAATCTTAAAAAAAATAAAGCAATGGTATTAAGTCAGATCGAATTAAATTTCATTTTATTTCGTAAACAGTTTCAGAGTTGGCACATCGCCTAGACAGAATAGCCGCAGTATTAGATTACCATTTGCTTTAAGCGCTCGCTGCTGAGAAAACAAGCTTTTTAGAAATAGCAAGTCTTGCGAGTGATGTGTACAGTGTAACCTGACACACTCGGCCTTTGCACCCAAATTGTGTAAATGGCTTTAGGTGAGTTTTGAGAAAAAACAGTTGCTAGACGCTAGTTATCCAGTTGCACCGGGTGTGACTGTGTTGATTATTACGTATTCTATTTTCAAACAAAGGACAAATCAAAAGAAGGTATACGGATGCTATTAAATGTCAAAGTTGAAATTATAAAACTGCAAAATTAAGCCCTCTCTCTCAAATACAACAAATGTTTTGTAAGTATAATAATCATTAGTTATATCAACCGAGGCTGTATACTGTATGTGGAAAGTAAAATATAAATATACCTAAATATTGTTATTATAATTTTATGTATTACTTATATATTTATTCTCCATTTAATATCATTAGTTAACTATAAAATGTCATTATCCATCAGAGAATCAATTTGTATCTAACTAAATGCTTAGGTTCGATTTACGTACGAATATTTTTAATCTTATCACATTTGATATTTAAAACGAAGCGTAATAGGCATTGTTTAATCGGTTAATAGCTATTATAGACTGGAGCGTATTTGAGTTAATTCAATCTCCGATAGACAGGCGGCTAATGAGAGGAAGATGACTGGCAGTTTGTTGACACAATCGTCTTCTTTCAACATGAACGCACACCATGTTTTGACTGACCTATAATACTAATCACTACATTAAATAATATCTAGCCTGACTTATAAGGTTGCCTACAAAGGAACGTTTCTAGCAAGCTGTTTAATGATTATCGCAATATTATACATGAAGCTACCTTTTCGGATTTTGTCGCGGATGTATTTTGATTTTGCTCCCGACGTTTCGAATGCTTTACACCAATCATGGTCACGGTCGAGATGGTCAGTCTAGAAAAGGATAGTTTCACTTATAATGTCGAATATTCGCGTAAACCTAAGAAAGAAAAGATTATCGCAACATTTCTAATCATAAGCTAATACCTTAGATATAGATATACAATAACATACCAACTATATACATACATATAACAACTATTATCCCCATAAAGATTACCTAATAAAACATCATCTATTTACGCAACTGATTGACGATATCGACAATTCTCCGAAAACCGATTTTCTCTCGTTATTTAAAAAGAATTTCATACAAGGTATAATGATTTATGACCTTCCTTTATCCGAAACGTATTTCGAATTAGAAAGATATATTAATATCTTCATTTTTTCCACTTCTCGAAGAATACAGGCCCTTGTCCCGTGAGTACAAAAAGAATATGCAGGGTCGGCGCATTCGGCGCCCAACGACCGTGTGACAAGGTGCTTTATGCGGACGATTATGAGCAGACCGAATAATGTTCCAATACCCGATAAATATCTGCCAACTCATACAAAAGCATCCCAATAAAAATATAATAGTAAATGTAGCAACAACACAGCCCACAAACTGCACAGTCATATCTTTCTGGTATATAAATATAATATGAATCAAATGTAATCGTATAGCTTGAGATACAGCAAAATGAAACGAATTAAAAATTGTCAATGATTTTCTATTATTACAATTTACAGCTTTCTGGATCTATAAAATAATAATTATAGAATTATTAATATTAATACTTCAATTATGTAATCAATAGTTTATGTTGTACTGTTTCTAGACAGAATTGCTGATCATACTGAATATTGTCACATAGTCTATATTCATTTCTATACAGTTTATTGATTTAGTATCATATTTGCCAGTCTGGCAATACAGAAGTAAATTAAACTGCCACAGCTATTGTTCTCGAGGAAACTGTGAAAACACCATCCGTCTTGCTCTGATAACTATCTGTTGAGAATGCGCAGTAGAGATATTTCTATCCACCAATATAAAGAGAAATGGAAATCTTACAACGCCTTTATTTTCATGGACTTACAGGAAACAATTTATTTTCTTTTATTGGACAGCGTTAAACCTTTATTTAAAGTTAGCAATTATACGAAAAGAAGTCATCTAAGATATATTTCTAGTAGTATAAAACAGTAAGCAGTTCTTTGAACGTTACTGTGGTGAATATAAAGTTGGCGGAACTTATCGGATTCTGTTCCCAGGGCATAATGTTGAATAATGTGGTGCGATACACCTGCGTGCAACAGTATAAGAACAAAACGACAGGCAAGCGGGTTCGCTCGTCAATCCGTCCGTCAGGCGTTTTGACAGCCCTAACCGGCATCATCGCTGGGATACGAGCGATAAAAAATAACCAGAAATATATCATAAACAACATTTTTATTTGAGGAAAAATTGTGAAGGTACTATACTAATGTGAACTTAAAATATAGTATTTAATGAGAATGAGACGTTTGAGAATTAGTTTCCAAATTAGCAATAGCGTTAGAAGCCTCGAGCAAAATTTTAGTGTTATAAAGCCATAGATTCAAAGTCATTAAGGTATAATGTTCGGAAGATATAAATATTCTAATTCTGCGGCGTTACGTTCGCTGTCCAATAAATCGAATGACTTATGAACGCATACCATAAACAGTCTCAACACCCACACGTGCTCACAATTCAGCCCTTGGGCACATTTTTGAGAGAAGCTAATACTTCTAACAAATATTAATATCATTTTGTGCCCTAACTCTATTGTCTTTTTATAAAAGTTGTCCACATTTTTAGAATGCTGTCCTATTTCTTATGATTAAAAGCTATTTATCATATTATGTTCAATATATAATAAAATACGGTTTTTTGTTAAATATTATTTTTGCGTCGTTAAACTTCTTGTGAGATTTCCAATGGCAACTATTACTGTAATTGAGAGACATGAGTTAACTATTATGATATAAAAAGTAAAAACATTATCAATCAATCGTCTATAAACAGGCGAAAATTGTGGAGAGGATATATTGGACCCTACAGTGATTAATATAATATTGCTTAATAAAATTATATTTTAGAATTATCTCATGGATTTATTTCGATTTTCTCTCCGGAGAGTCCTCACGTGACCATAATTGCTGTAAAGCATTCGAAACCTCGTGAAATGGTCTAATTTTTTTCAGTGAGAATATTTGTAATAGTGTTAGTAAATAGATTTAATAGGAAATAAGCTAATGTCAAATTGTCCCACAGCCTCAATAAATTACTTTAAAACCAACGAGAAAATTTAATTTAAGAAATTAAATCCTAGTATGAAAAATGAAATAAGTATATAAATATTTACTTTTGTGGATCACAGAAACGTCTTATGTCTGCGCACAAAGTTGCGAATTAAAGCTGATGTAAGACTGTCGCATAGTTTAAAAAGCATGCACTGTTAGCTTTTTATTTTTTTCTAAATCCTGTTAAACGTCCACTTTACCTATAAAATGGCTGAAGTGTTTTATAAAAAGAAGTACCTAAACCGTCCATTGTTCTTTTCTTATTGTCATGTTAACATTTCGATTGTTATCCGATGCTTGTCTTCGAATGTCTATCAAAACTTTTTGGCGATGTAAAATGTTGAGAATTTGTCTTAAAAACTCATCAACACAGAACGTGTTAGAGCTAAGGTGACTGCTTGATACTTGTATTTAACACTTTATTACTTTAGTATTAGTCTTTAGAGGGATTTTGAACAAGTATTTGCTTAAATTATTTGTTTTAAACTTACTGACTTAGTGGTTAGTAACGTAGTAAGTAGTTTTCATATATAAATGTGAAATTATACAATCATTATACAGGTATATGATACTAAAATATAATATAATTAAAAAAAAATCAAGTAGACAAATCTAAGCAAAACGTTTGCGAAAAAAATATTCGCGTTTCAGTCACTTTTGCTACATTAGTTCCCAGTTTACAAACTAAGCTTTTACTTCTGGATATACCAGATCTAAGATGTCAATAATCGCGTACACACTACATACCTACACCATACATATTGATAGCGACAAGGTGTCAGTGAAAAAACACATGAATGATGCAGTGAGACCCTCCGCCGTCGCCCTACAAGACGAAAGAATTTCGCGCAGTTAGCTGCTTCAAAGAGAAAACTGTTTTTCGCCGCGCTTTGAAATCGTCTGATAGCTCATTTTATTTAAAAACGATGCTATTTGCTCTTTCTTACTTGTCTTAACTACATACATATGCACCTACATAAATGCTTAAAATTAATTCTCTAATTAAATGCAACTCTGTTCCATTATTGTACTTATAAAACATTTTTAATTAATCCTTCATAGTGCATATTATTTTATGATTTATTAATTGTGCATGCTTTGAACTACGAAAGCTTTTCTGATATTATAAAATACAAACCGAGGTACTAAAGTGTCAAAAGGAAAGACGGTAATAAGATAGAAGAGCAGAGGCGTAGGTAGTCTGTGTCGGAGCATATGCAGTTAAAACTATTGTTGGTTGGTACACTGCAATCGCGCACAATTTATGCTGCTTTGGCACTAGACTTTTGTGCATGTATCGCAATAAAGTAACTTGCGTCATGAATAGATCACTTAGCTTCTTCAGTACTTATTTAAATTATAAAACGTAATATATACTGGCAAAAGTTTGGGTTCTGTTCGATTACGATTAGGTGAGTAGTTTTTTTCATTTAAATTATCAAATACTTTAACTAGTAATAGTTACTAGTTACTACATATTATATAGGAAACTTTGTAAATATTTTTAAAATTATCTAGAGTTATTTCATATTTTATACAGTATGTATATGTTTACAGCATCTATTAGGTAAGTACTAATCTACTTATTTTATCTACTCTGTATTCTGCTCAATTAAAACGTAAAAAGTTTATATGCTGACATATAAAGTAAACATAATACATTCATTTAAATTTGCTTAAGGGTGTTTTTTCTAGAATATAAATTGTAATGTTACCTTTGTCATGTTCATCGTTTTTTACAACATTAATCTATTATAATGTACAAGAAAGTGGCTGGAAAGTATTAAATAGGGTACATCTCTTGATCGCATCATAAAAAAATCTGTTAAGAAAACCTCATTGATGGAAAGTCTTCTTATCTGGTTCTATTTAATTCATTATTCATCAAGGGTTGATCGATGCGGGTGGTAGATATAAGCACATTACGGTATAGCAAAAAATATACGCCCACTCGATTTATCCACATATAGATGACGGTATCTGAGATGTATTTTTCATGATGCCGACCGATTGGAATTAATCAGTTTAATAAAGTATATTAAATTAATCATAAATGATACTGCTTATTTGAATCTTTAAAGACAAGTATTTAATAAGTTTAATACGTCGTATTTAATGTCCATTCTATTGGATATTCACATAAATATTTATACGGTGTCAAAATAAGGTATTAAATAACTATTCAATGCGAATGGATGCGGTAAACAATGCATCCAGTTCCGAAAACCACCCGCGCCACAAACTCTTTAGTTTTTGCAGCTCTCTAAAGTTCTGTTCGCGCCGTCGTCGGTGACGCTTGGCGAAATTATAATTCACTGGAATGGAACGAACGTGTTTTTACTGACTAGGAGTTGGATATTTCTTCAATCAGGTGCCAAAATCAGATCTGAAGCTTTTGAATCGTTTGGTTAAGCCTGGTTCTGATTCGCTACCTTTGTTATTTAAATAGCGTTCGAGGGCTCGGTATTTATGTCGGTCGTATGGGCAATGTGCGTTGGGTGTCGTCACCTCGGCTTGTTGTCAAGTCTACAATGAGGGGCCTCAATAACAAAGCAGATAAAAACGTAAACCGCTTAACGCTTTTATTTTTACATACGAGACAATATCACATGACGGATGCTTAGGGTGGCAAGCGACTGTTGTGACGAGCCCGTGAACTTTGATGTGTAGGTAAGTAGTGTGTCGAATAGTACGTTAAAATTTTCATGTGAGGGTTGTAATATAGGTATTGTGTCGTGATTGAGCCACGCCCCTGCAGTAGAATTATTATGATCCATCGATACGTACGTTTTACCAGTATCTCGGTAAGAAATTTTAGTTGACGTTTAAGGTATTTACTTTTGTATTGTTGAAGTAATAAAATGTATATAGCTTTTAGTTTTTGATATTAAATATTTTTTATCTCTTTAATGTAAAATAAAAAGTACGAGACAACGCGAACTTTTAGAAGAGCTGGACCCGAGTCCCCTTCCAAATGCTACGCATCCACTGGCGTTATATTGTATTTATAATATTTTTTATACAATTTATAAGTCCAGGGCAGATGGCGGCCTCACATAAACACCTTTTTAAATTCACCCAACTATTATAGGGTTACATCATTATCATATGTGGATATAAAATGGCCGTTTATATTTATCGTGATTTACTCTAAAGTTCCTAAAATTATGTTTCTTATAACAAAAAAGCTTTGAATAGTAAATATTCTATTAATATTTAAAAATATTAAAAATCCTTAGCCATTCTATGACGTAAAAAGTATAAGTATTAGGTACCTATAAGTAAGTACGAGCGTCTAGAAATATTAACTTTGTCTCTATGACAGTTAAATGTGAAATCTTTTACGGCAATAGGTAAACTAACATTTTTTATACTTAAATAAATATTATAGTATCAATTTAAACGCTTATTTATAACTCCGCATGAAAGTATCAGATCTTAACATAATCTATTTATTATTAAAGACAATGTATATACTCGTACGGAGCTATTAATTGAAAGGGCTAATATTAAAATTACTTTTAAAACTCGTTGGAGATGATACTATATATATTTCTTATTAATTAGTAATTACCACATTATTTTAAGATATAGGTAATGATGGTTGGTTAACTAAATTGTTTCAATGGAATAATCTATAGTTAATTTGGTACTTTTATATAAAGTTCTAAAGAGGATACTAAACTAATAGTTCCGTTTGAAAGAATTTTCGTGAATCGTTATTATATTATGTAGGTATAAGCATTATCTCGCGGCTTCACCGGCTTTATTTTCTTTTGTTAAATACACAGATATAATTTTGCACCTCGCGTGTTCGAACTAACAAACTCCACATTTTATATATTTAGATACTAACTATTTCCGCGTTCTAATCACTAATAAAAAGTAGGGATTGGTGGTAAAAGGTTGAAAATATTGAAAAATAAAAAAAATGGGAGGGTGGCCCCACATTCTCAGACCTACCAATTGCACACAAAAAAAAACATAAAAATCGGTCAAGCCGTTTCCGAGAAGTTCGTTAACAAACACTGTGACACGAGATTTTTATATATATTAGAGATAGATTTTCGCGTTGCATTAATTAAAATATGAGATTTATCATTAAATTTGTATTTTTTCCATGCAGTGCGCATATGTTAGTAAGCAATAAACCCTGAAGAGCTGCACTCGACGGGTGCGTACAATATCGACCACAGGGGCGGAGCGAGAAGGGTTCCGTATTGTTTGCAAAATATTTTGAAAGCGTCATTTTATACGGCATATTAGACAAGCACTGCGTTTGATCGGGGGTCGTCTTCAAAATCATATCATAATTACGCTATTGTATATCCCCCTAGTTGTATTGATTCAGTGAAAACTTTTAAAGCGAACTAAAGCGATCTTGTTTTAATTTGTTTTGAAAATTGAACCCTAATTAGGAATCTGTGTACATATAATTATAATATTAAGAAAAAAATATAGTTCAAATTAATATTTATATACATATATTCTTACCTAGTAAATATCATATGCACATGTATATTTTTAGTTAGTATTATATACTGAAAGAACAAAAAAAAGAATGAATTGTACAGCAAGATTCATTTATTATTAATTTAATGCAAGAAAATTTATGTAATTTTAAAAAGTTTTTTTTTATATTCACTTTAAGTTCAACCCTAGTGAAAAACAATAACAAATTTATTTCATGGGGACTGTTCGTTTTTCCGGTATAAAAACAGTGCGCTACAAATAACTTAAGTCCTATAACTGTCTATCATCTACCTCTGTGCCAAATTTCATGTTGATGCGATCAGTCCTGGCATGAGAAAGTTACATCTATCCGTCCATAAATCCTCACAAACTTTTACATTTATAATATTAATAGAATTAATAATGGATTGAACTTAAAAAAGCTATCAAAATTTCTCTCTCAAAAAAAATTCATAGAACACATTATAGAAGACAATAGTGAGATGTTTTCAGCTAACTACATTTTATAAAACAATGAGCAGGTGTAAAATGATTCAAGCGTTGAAAGTCTTTAAAAAAAATGAAGTAATCGTCGCGGTGTGGGCGGGTCGCCGTCGGCGGCTTGACGCGCGGGTCAACCCTGCGGCCAGCTATTACTTACACGGGTATTTGCCAACTATTCGTCTAATTCCATATTATTTTCATTTTGGTTGTGTGTTTTTTAATCTTCAATCAGTTGTAGCTTTTTTTAAGCACGTTACCTAATGACCTTTGCGATTCTGACAGTTTGACAGCTTGAGAATATGCAAAAATGAACAATACTACCTGAATATTCTTTTACATCTAGTTTTAAAATCTTAAATGTTACTTGCTGAGATATTTATTTAAAAAATAATGATGTTGTTTATGACTTTTATTTTATAACAAATATACCAGTTTATTAAATCTCAAGGCAATGTTTAATGGTTAGAATGATATCCAATGTTTAGATGTAAATCGTTTAAACAAATTGATACGTTACGGAGACGATGCGGCAAATAAATTCTGCTACTGACTTCCATACGGTGTCGTATTACATTCGGACGCGTTGTTCCATTCGAGCTTATAAAAATATCGTTTTCACGGAAGATCTTGGCCTCCGAACTGTGATACCATCGCACCCGTACATTATATTTTATTGTTAATCTATTAAAGGTAATAAAGTATAAGTATCAAAAATATAATCTATTTATACAATATCGATATAAATCACATAACAAATTGATATGTCACGGTGTTATAGCAAATAAATTTTGCTACTGATTTCCATGGTGTCACGTTACGCTCGGACTCTGGGACGAGTTTATAAAAATATCGGTTACATGGAAGATTCAAATCGCCACTGAAACTCGATAACATCAAAACGGACAAAATTTTGTTACATACAAAAAGTATAAATATCGATTCATTATAAATGTGGTATTAGTTTATTTATTTTTAATTACATTTTAATTTTATTTTACAACTTAAATTTAGTAGGTACTGTAAATAGTTTATCTTTTATTATGGTATAATGTAAGGATACAAAAAGTGCTTACTAATTATACTGCTTGCTAAATTTCAATGAATTTCTTAATTTTAACTAAACAACAGATTCCGCGAAAAATTTATACCGTTCCTACTTTGCAAAATTATCAAAATTTATTTTTCTTAATTGTATTTAAATAAACGTAGGTATAATAAGAACATAAAAGTTATCTAACATTATTGAGTATAAAATTGAAAATACTAATTCAACAATAAAACTTTAAGACTCAACCGTTAGGAATGCCAATAAATTAATGTTTAATGTTTAAATACATACTTCCTTCTTATGAGTAGATATCAATTACTCAGAGGCAAACAAATATTTATTGAGTGTATTAAAATATTAATACTTCTAATTTATCTTCGATTTGGATGACTTATGTAAGTTATAAAATGTGCATCTTTTTCTACATTCTATTGTAACTTGATTGCAAATGACTGTGGATATTACAATACCTACAAAAAATATTGTTCATTTTTATAAATTGACTAATTTGTTATAAATTTTATGTGATATGTTGTGTATTAGAATACATGCATTTAGAATATACTAATAGACACTGTCATTGTTAAAATATACTAGATATTTTAAAAAAATATTCTAACCAACTGATTGCATTAGATGATTGGACATTAATAACATTATAACTGGTATGTGGTTTAGCTTAATAGTTCTAATATTATTTGCACACTACTAATTATTGTAATACAGCTCTAGGCTTCCAGTTCTCTGTTGCTTAATGGGCATTCAGAGTTATTTATAGTCACCCATAAAACAATTCTTCAAACTTAGCCACAAAAAAACTTCGCTCTATTCACAAGCCCGTATGAGATAATAGTTGACGGGGGCACAGGACAAAAGTTGGGACGCAATACTAGACAGTAAAGGTTAAAAAAATATAATAGCAGATGTCCGTACTCTCGTCACGCTGAACGAATTCCTGGACCAGTCCTTAAAAATCGATATTTAAAGTTTAAGTATCAATACACTACTTACAATGCTCGAGCGTGCGAGAGAGACGGCAGCGTAGTGGAGAGCCGACGGAACTAGACATTTTAATTTATGGCATATTTTTTTAGTCCACAGTACACAATGCCGATGAATCTTTCCACTAATAATAAATTGAAAATGGAGTTATGTCTCGGGCGACTTTTGTCGATTGACCATACCAAGAAACGGACTCCACAAGAAGACTGAGGTTATTACAAGGCGCCCGTTAGACGCTTTGTTTGTGTTTAGAATGTGTGACAAAGATTTTTAAATGATACTCTACTTTGTATAAGGTACTATTACGTTTATCCAGTAAGTATTGGTGTTCTATTGTGCGACGTGTTTCATATCGTACAGAGCATCTGTAAAGCCTTAGCGACCAGTAACAGCCGCGGGGGGCGCTTGATTATGATTTAATGAGAAACGAAACGTTTCGCCAGATCAACGTAATCATGTACAATCGGATAGCGACGACATCTTACTATATAGTGACAGTTATTGGTTGTAAACTTTAGATTAACGAGGTTAAATAATAGCGTTTTTTAAATATTAATTTCATTTTAAATGCTTAGGTGTATAGGTATTTTACGAGAAAGAAGTAGCGTACATTTAGATAGGTTTTTTAAAATACCTCTTTAATTAAGTCGTGTCAATTGTGTTATATTATATTATGGATTTTTATTGTAATAATATTATAAGGAAAAAATAATATTTCCATTTTATCCGCACTGAGATGCAACTAGATACTGTAAGTACATGTGGATTGTGGACTTACCAACATGTTCTTTGTTAATTTCTAGTAAATATTAAACCCTTTAGCAAATACCCAGACAATAAGTGTCACTGCTCAGAGAAATATTAGCGTATTGCATTTTGCTTACCTGTATGGGTTCTCTTGTGTATCTTGAGGTTTTCTGATCTTGCAAACACTTTACCGCAACCAGGAAAAGGACAAGGAAATGGTTTTTCCCCAGTATGCACGCGTATATGATTCACAAGTTTGTATTTAGCTTTAAAAGGCCTTCCATTCCTAGAGCATCCTTGCCAAAAGCACGCATGTGTCGTACACTCAGGTCCACCTACATGCTCCACCGTTAAATGTGTCACAATTTCATGCATGCTCGAAAATAATTTGTTACATAGTTTTCTAGGTGGAGGCTGTTCTGGATCTAGCCACTGACATCTCATATCACGACGCGGCGGCGCTCGTACATATCGTAGGAAGGCATGCGGAGCATGTGCATGCGCGTGAGGGACGAGCGGCGGTGCTCCGCCTTGATAGTGTACGTCGCCTCGCCAATCCCAACTCTGTTCTATTGGCTGTTGGGGGAAAAGCTCGCCACAACCACCGTAGTCTCGTAGGTAGCCCGTCTGGTAGGAATGCAGGGGGTACGGCTGGTAGTGCGGCGGATGATGCGTGGGAGGATGCGGCGCAGCGGCCCGGTGCTGTGGTCCGACGCCGCAACCCGGCTGGGGCGACACCCTCAGCCCGTAGGTCGCGAGGTGCGCATGATTGGTCTCCAAGAAGGCGTTCATGGCGGGGGTGGCCGACACCGGCGCATAGCCCCATTCGCCCGCCACCATCCACGCGGCGGGACCCACCCGCTGATAACGATGCTTCTAAACTGGTGGTCTTCGAGACCGCTGACGATAGTTTAAGATTTCTCAGTCCAATGACTTTTTCATTACAGCATTCTTCAAATTTTCTATGTGGACCTGTTTATAAAGAAATAAAATAAAATTAGTGGATTAATTACACGACTATAATAAAATTAGATTCGCCGTAGCATTCCTCGTATAAGTAGGGTTAAATATGAATCCAGTTTCTAAGCAAGGTCATCTTAACCTCTCGGGACAAATTTAAAGCCATTTCTCAAAATAATAATACACATTCGAGCACCCATAACCGGCATCGAACGTTTATTTATAATAAAAAAATGTGAGGCAGGTACTTTTGGACATTAAATTAAACTGTGGGTAAATTTATAGGACACTTTTATATGCCTGAGACAAAAATTCCAATTGTGCTCGTGTATATTTAATTTTAGTTTATTTGTTAGACAGGCTCCAATCTCTTTTATTACTAAGGTTTAGCATCGATAGTTTATTAAAATAGTTTTATGAATGATAAAACCAGTTTCTCGAAGCTGTAGGTGAGACTACTATAATCTTTGCTTAAGAACTAAATTACTTTTGTTTACATATGAATGTTCATGACTGTTAAAAATGTGAAAATAGGTAAAAATGTTAAACAGCTATTTTTAAAATATTGAAAAATATTTAGAGTTACTTTATTGTTAGATAAAAAATATATATTTAATTAAATTTAAATATATTTCCGTATAGAGAAATCTTGCTAAAATATAGGTTGGTACCATGCTATTTATATCTATATTTATGTCTGTATGTACTAAGTAAAAATCGTTTTTTTTATCCATCAAACAACATATCTATATACATAAATATTTTTAGAAACCTTAACATTTGTTTACATACAGTTTTGGACATCCATAAATCAAATATTTAATCTGAATCAGTTTTAAGAAAGATAATCGCATTACAGCTAATAACATTGTTTGTGCATTGTTTCGAGCACTTCATTTCGCGTGGTCTCCGTCAGAAGACCTACCTGAGGCAGCCAAACAATGTCATGCCTTCAGATATACATCTAATCTGTATTATCTACGACTCCCCGCCGCGGGACCGCTGCGTCACAAAGCAACGGGTTGACAGATCTCCACTCACAGACATCAGGCAATAGGATTACTAAAATTCTAACAACCTTCAAAGCATTATATCTCTTAAGTCCTCCCACGTGAAACTATCAGCCTGCAAATAAGATATCGCAGCTGTTTTAACCGTTCACTATAGTTTCTGGAATAAGCTCTAATCACATTATATGAATAAAAGACTAATTTTTAAAGCTGTGTAGTTGAATTGATCTGTTTAAATATTTTCTGTGATAAAAACTTGCAAAGGCTAATAGGGTTATATTTTTTAATAAGGTATTTTATTTTGTTATATTACAATATTATTACAGTATGATGATAATTTACGACTTTTTATATTATATAAATAATTTTCCTGTAAACAATATCGTATGTAATATTATCTTTAAATATTGAATTGCCTTTTGAAAGGACTTTGAAGTTTCATAAGCGAATATAAATATTTTTTCATTTTTTATGATCGGAAGGGTCTGAGCGGATGCAATAATCAACTACTTATTTATTTGTACTTTTATCGTTATTTTTAAATAATCTTCACTTATTATAACTACCTAATAAATACAAAAGTACCTTCGTAGACTAATTAAGTATATTTTACAATACAAAATGCTTGGATTGTAAAGTAAAGAATGAGAGGGGATGGGTGGTATATGAAATACCGTTAATTGGTAAGCATATCACTTGAGAACGGATGGATCGATTCGACTAAGTTAGTAAATATTTTTTTTTAATAGTTTGCATGTTTCTATACGAATTATAATCGTCAATGCGATTTAAATTGTAATAAGACAAAGTCTGTAAATATCTTATACAAATGTAATTTCTGAACCAGACTTAGATAGAATTCGCACAATTATATATAATTTAAAATTTATTATACTAATACATACTTAAATGACTTAAAATTATAATATTTTAAAAACAATTACTTATTATTTATGTAACAAGTTAATTTTGTAAAAAATACAAGGAACTTAAAATATAATAAAGTGGATTAAGTAGATAAATTATAGTGTTCATACATAATATGAGTATATCGACTATTTCGTCGTACACTTTTTAAAACTATTTTTCGTTTAAAATTATTTTTCGTCTGTCCGTATCACGAGAACTACTAGGCGGATGTCGATAAAATTAACTATGATGATAGCTGGTAATCCGATCAACATATAAGGTACTTTTTTTTACTACAGGAAAATATTTCATTTATGAGAAATCATATCTAGTCGCTTAAACATTTCTAGAGACGAATCCGCTCGGAAGGAAATTCTTTGTAATTAGATATATTTACTTATTTTGAAATAAAAACGAATATGGAACATCGAAGAATATTTTTTTGTATTGTTATCATTTTATTTAAAGATTACAGATATCACACATAAGCTATACTTAATTGAAGCTATTTTATGTGTGGAAAAAACAAAGCAATGAGAATATACATTTTTTTATATTAAAAATGTACACTTATTACAATGCTAATTAAGTGCTATATTTTCTAAGCTACAGTATCCTTAAAATGGCCTTAATATATAAGTAATTTATAACTGTTAATTTAAACTGTATTTTTTCCTTTATATAAATTTAGTCTGGAAAAATACAAAATAGAAATTATAATTTGGTTAGTGAAAAAAATAAATACTTAATAAAATAAAATTATTATTCCAATTCGAAAACTTTAAACGATGCTAATTAAGCTTTATACTTCTTGCGGTGATGGTGAATCACATAACTGTTTTTCTCTGAAACGAGATTGCGGATGCCCGAATATTGTACCTACAGGTATGTTATTACTATACTATAAAATGATCTTTTATTGTTTAATCGCATCTCTTACAAATTTTTTTTTACTTCATCATTATTATAATAATGTACATTTTAATTATACAATGTATCTAATATCTATACCTATATAGATATTATATCATTTTCTATCCAATTAGGTGCATTTTATTTAACAATACACATACAATATGCATAAATTAATAATGTACGTTAGATATTTTATAAAATCTAACCATTTTAATTAAAAAATAAGTATTCAACAACTATTCCATAATAGGCATAGACAGCATTATGTTAGGTATGTGCTATAACAAGTTCAGTAAATATGTAGTACTTATGATTTTAATCATTTTTTTTCAACGTCAAACCTCATCATAAAGAGAGTAGCCATCACACAAAAATGTCAGTGTGTAGAGTCAGTCAGTGTGCGTTAAGGAGATATTTTGTTGTTAAAGGAGTTAGGTACCGGACTTCATAAATTTTATCTCACGAAAATAATATTTTTGAATTTTATTTAAATAATTATACATAATTTAATTTAATCCTTGGATTTACTTCTTTCTTACAGTAATTTTTGAAAAACTTTGAATAATAAATATGTAAATGATTTTAAAACAGCATCTAGAATCATTACTACAATATTCTTTACTTTACTTTGATAAATAAGTAAATGATTTTATTGTAAAAAAATAAAAAAAATATCTTTCTTTAAAGCTGAAGGGTAACTAATAAATAAAATTCTAAATAATATAACAGATATAGCTTAATATTTATTTATTCATTATCAGGTACGTAATATATATTTTTGCATAAACCTTTTCTCTCAAAAATTGTATGTGAAGAGAAATTCCTTATTCCTTAAAGAAAGTAAACAGCAATAACCTGATACTATTCCTGACTGACAATTTTTTGGCTTTCCCTGCTGAGCTACCTAGAACCTACCTATTTATGATTAATGTCAATATTACCAATCTCGTGTCTTCTCCATTCTACGTGACACTGGCGAAGTAATCTGTGCTTAACTGGCTTTGTAGCCATTAACAAGAGAATTGAACTGAATTGAATTAATGTCAATATTAAAGATATATCTATATAGGTAACTACATGATATAAATACAATATTACAGACATTAAAAAGCTCATTTTACTTTAAAAAAGTTTTTTGTACCTAATTTTATCATTTAATCTGAATGGAAGCGCCGATATATTTTTAATTTCCGTTAATTTTATCTCAATACATTATGTACATTAATTACATTGAGATACACGTTTTTTTAGATTGAAATTTATAATTTTATGATTTTGCATGTTTTAATTATTAAAAGACCTACCTATGTGATGGTCCATTATATACTGTACAGTTATAAGTGCTTATTGTACTTAGTATTAATTATAGACATAGCCTGTAACATCTTTCTAGTAATATCATGAAAAATGTTAGAACAAATAAATTCTTAATGAAGTTAGGTAGGTAGGTAGGTATAGTAGGTAGGTAGGTATAGTAGACTATAGAACCTACAAAAAGTACTTAATTAAATAAGCATGGTTGGAGTATGTTAAACTAAATATTTTAGGTACCAATTATTAGAACTATTCTTCATCGAATCAAAGAAGCAAGCTTCACCAGTGCACTTATGCATCATTGTATTATATTAAAAATTAAATACTCTACCTATTAAAAGAAATTCGTTATTTCTTTAAAATAGATAATTCTAATATGTCCAGCTATATTTTATAAGTAGTTTTTAAGGCTTTTGCCAAATACCTACCAAATATATAGATACCTCTAGTGCTTGAATTTTCGCTAACACTATTTTATAAATACCTAATGCTATGTCTCCAATATAAAGAATACTATACATGGAATTGAGCTTTCTTCATTGCCGTCGGGGAAATTTTCATTCACCTAGTTATCTTTACTGAAAAGCTTTTGGAAAGAAAGTTAAGAGATTTAAGCTATTCCTTAGTTATTTTATTTTTTAAGTGTTAATTATAATATTTTAAACATATTATGATTTTATAAATGTAATAAACATTTTACTTTTATCATAGATATTTTATCAAAGACAGTAATATTCTCCTAAGTAGGTACATATATTTTAAAGTATAATTTATTTTATTTTCCTTTAAAATAACAACTATCTATATCACATAAGTATTTAAAACTTATCATGCTGTGAAACTCTAAGCATATGATCTATGTGTAGTTATAGAAGTTTGTGTGTCAGTTATATGAGTAATTAATACAACGTCTACAAGTTTCGTGAAATTAATAAAACAACAACCACATACCTGTCAACCAATAACATTAATCCAGTCCAGATCTAAATGCCAAAAACTAAACACTAACGTTATTGTTGGCTATCTAAGCACAGGCGTTAAGGAAAACACTCCACTCAATGTATTATCTACGGGAAAATAAATTTCAGTATCCTCATGAAACTATAGATATCACAGATGGCGCGTCGTTATAAAGATCTTGATTTGATCTCACAGTCGGCTCTAGCGCGGGACCGAGTCTTTGACGACATCGGTTTTTCGATCGAATTGTCACACGTCGATTTTTTCTCGTAACGTTGAAAGGCGCGACGTGAGGCCACCGACTCCGCTGAGGCTCTCAGCATGACTGCGGGCTCCCGCGATGCCGCCCCTCGCCACAGCCGACATACTGCTTCTTAGAAAATATTTTGTAAGCGCATCGACACAGACGATGAAGGCGCGAACGCAGCTCTGCGAGACAAGAGTAGGGCGGGTCGCCGTGAGCTTTTTCGCCCAATGGTAGAGCCCCGAGGCGAAGCTTGCGACGAAGCGCTATCCCGCTCCCACTCGCACGGTGGTACGTAAGCATTAGAAACCCCGATAAGAAGTGCTTAAACGCATAGAGAAAATTTCTTAGTGTCGGTGTCGTAAAACGCTTGCTTTATCAGATTTACGTTGAAAGCCTCGCCGTTAGCTACGAGGGCGCTACATCTAGTTATTCTTTTACGCAAGATAGTTATCGTATAGGTATGAAAAGGAGAATAAAGGGCGGGAAATGTTAGAACTAATGTATTTTCCTGTGAGAAAGAAAACACATGTCAACACTGTTGATTTAATACACATCATGCTTCGTTCTCATGTAATGTTTTTAGTCCTAAAATTAGATTAAAAATATTAAAATAAGTATAGCGCCTAAGGAATTTTTAATATATCGAAAATAGGTATTTAATAGTATTTATTTCTTAGTGATGTACTTACCTATATTTAATTTTAAGAGCACATGAATCTTATACGATTCTTATTAGATTGCATTAAGTGTATTAGTAAAAACTAAAAAGCCAACTTTTTATATAGAAATAAAGTTTTGATCTTGCCATAAATTGGCATAAATGCCTGACACCAGTTTTTTTTATTTCAAGTAATAATGAAGCAATACTAAAAAGTACAAAGACAGAATTATTACACAATTAATTAGCTGTTCCTGTTTCAAGTCATTAGTTTGTAAAAAGTTGCATTCCACGTGCCGCGACGCCGGCACGCCTTCCGGCCCACGCAGCGGGATTGGTTACCGCAGTGCATGTGACGGGGCGGGACACGCGCTATTAATTCTCAAAAATTTATCACAACAATCAAAAGCTTCAAATTTTTATTTTCATTAAAATGTAATCAAAAATGGCAAACAAAACTGACATTTCTTGGTATATAATTGAACATGTTATCTACTTCTCCCTGCGGTAAAATATAACAGTAAAAATGTGCTGTCTCCCAAATTAATATTTATTTCATTTGTATTTGTTTATTGCGTATTGAATATATTACAAAGCCAAATATTTATTTGGCCGCATATGGTAGAATCGTAATCAATGGTTATTATTTTCTTTTCAGCGCTTCTCTGGTACTATATCAGCTTTGTGTTTTCTGGTTTGCTCAGTTTACTGCGATCGTTTTTATTTGCTCGTGACATCGATTTTACTGCATTCTTTTTAAAGGAACGGGTTTCGATCTCGACCATATTGGTCACCTCATTGTGGAAACTTTGCAACACACATGTGAGTAAAAACTCTTCTGAATGGCATAACAATGTTTCCCCCCTAAGGTTTAAATGCCTAAAGTCAATTAAAATCACATGTGGTCCTCTTGTATGTGGCTAAAAAGATGTCTCGTCAAATAAACGCTCACAAATGAAATGAAAAACTGGTTACTTTCATAAGTACCTAATCGTTTCTTAGAATGAAAATTTAAAAAGATAAAAAAATAAAATTATAAAAATAGCTTGTATCGACATTTAAATTTTTCTAGAAATAAAAGTAAAAAGATTTGACACCTTAACAAATACACACCAATACCTAATTTATTGTCCTTCAAAAAAATTAAATTTAATATTTAACTAAAACAAACGTAGGTATACCTAATACCAAAAATAACTTTAAAATATTTTTTATTTTACTCTTAAAAGTGATTTTTATAGACTTAGTCTATTTCTTGAAACATGAGAGTTACAGTCACATAACTGTACCTACTCAAGAAAAATAAATCTTAACTAAGTAGGTACAATAAAATACAATAAAAAAGGATTGCTAAAATATATTTATTTATTTCACCTACTACTAGGACATTCATAAACTATATTTAAAAACTTTTAAAATTATATAAATCTTGACAGTGTTAAGCAATATGTATGTAGATGTATAGGTATACTAACAAAAATATACTAACGGACTTTCTTTGGAATAAAACAAAGAGTCATGGAAGTAGAGCTTCTCAAAGAAACTCATATAAATGTGATTTATCAGTGTGTATTGTGTATATTACAGTGTGGTTTTTGAAATTAAAAGCCTTGTTGAATAGAAAAGTTTATTGAAAGTTAAATTATAGAATATACTTTTTTCATGTTTACCTATTATATTCTTTATATGTACTTACCAACCAGCGTGCATTAGCGGGGTGGTGCCCTAAGGAACATTTCATTAAAATAAATAACGTTATTATTTATCTGGGTGTTTTTAGAGTGATGCTAGCTACAAATTACTGTGGACAATGCCACCGCGGGACACCGCTCTTATTACATCCCACCAGATGGCCCTGCATTAAACTCAAACAAAAATAATTATAATTCGCTTAAAATACGTAGGCTAATAAAGCTCTAGGATGTAAAAGTTTTTAAATATGCATATGTACGAGTCTTTACTATACATGGCAAAGTATTTGTAATTTGAGATAAGTACATGGTATTAAACGATATATTGTTTCTTGAGCTTTCTGCTTTGAGCTTTACAAGCAGCTTAAATATGAATATTTGCTTCGAATTTATCCACGACGATTGCAACACTAGTAAACATAGAAATCGCATTTATAAAATATTTTTTAAAAATTCTAGTATGTATTTAATACCTACGTAACTAACAAAAATATGTTGATATAGCTATTACCTAACTATATAAAAATTAGACCATAGGTAGGTTCGTACGAGTAACTTTTAAATAATAAAAATAAAATTAGAAGTTAACGGAGAAAAATACGCGGACAACGACTTTGTTTTATACTTACTACTTACTTATGTTAAACGTGTAGACCAAAACTTATGAGATAAAAGCCTACGAATTAAAATGTTCATAAGTATTTTAATAATATCTAAAATAAATGTACCTACTCAAAGTAAAGTGCTACATGAGCGTTGATGTCTAATTTAACAGGCAACGATTATTAATGACATATGTACTTATTATGTTCTTAATGATAAAATAAAAAATACAAGTAGAATTTTAATATATTGTATTGTTATAAGTTATAACGGAGACATGGTATAAATTTACTTTTATTTTTAATAGTTCGTCAAATAGCCCGAAGCCCGTTTACCAAAGTGAAGCGTACACAAATAAACAAACTTACCCGGATCCGGATGTGACCAGGGCGTAGTAAACTTATTAAATTAGGAATAAGGTAAATGTTCTTAAGTACCTAATAATGCAATTTTTAAATAAACTTACTTAGCATTGGCTTGAATAAATATACGCAAGTTACTGAATTAATTAAAAACTTTAATCTTACTAATATTAAATATTAGTATGGATGGATGTGACTTTATACCCCAGAACGGCTGAACAGACTGGAATAGCACATAAGTTAGGTACTTTTTGTGCCAGAAAAATGTTTCCGTAGGATAGATTATTGTAGTTTTTCACTAGGATCGAATATAAATTGAAGAGAGTTCTTACTAGCGGTTCATCTTGAACCGCTAGTAAGAACATATTATCAATACCCTATAGGTACTTTTATAATATTTTTCGATAAATTAATAATCACATAGGTGGTAGACTTATCTCTCAGACAGGCTCATTATTACTGTAAAATTGAAATAAAAAAAACTCTTTTTACTAACTTTAATGTAAGTTGCAACTCAATGAAGAAAACATATATTAATATCCTAATACATTCAAAAACTACAATCAAACTTGCTGCTATAGTTATTGAGTTACTATTTGGAGGTGATAATATATTAATGCACTCTCGTCTAGCCCTCTGCCCATAGTATCGTACCCTCTATGGTAACTGTAATATCTGTAATTAATTCGATGGCGAGCCAAGCCGTGACTCATGGAAATCTTGGACCCTATGAGCTCGCCGACAGTATCCCATCTGATCGAGTTTTTGCTGCCACCTTTCAACTGAAATTAGATTCCGATTCGTAACGTTGTCATCTCGTTTCTGTGTCTCTTTGCCGAGATAAAAACAATTTAAAAAAGCAATAGTCTTCATCGTTTAACCCAATATTTCGTTAAAAGTTCTTCAATAGTACCTAATAATAATATTAATCTGTCATATAAAAGGATTATAGTTTAAGTATATGGATACCAAAATACTTTATTGCACATACAGAATAACAGTACAATAGATAAGGTATTTAAGCCCTTTTTAAGGTCCCAGTGCTGGGCACAAGCCTCCCTTCATACTATCATGCTAGGGCAGTCATGCAGTAGTCCACCACAATGACCAAGTGCGAGTTAGCGGACTTTAAAGAAAAAGTAAAAGATATTTGTTGAAAACTTGTTAAGATCTCCAGACATGCAGGTTTCCACGAGATGTTTTCCTTCATCGAGAAATATCTGACAGATAACTTTTAGTCAAAGGATTTGTAAAATAAATAAATAATAAAAATTACATTTAACATTACAATTACATTGTATATTGTCAATAATATTGACGTCAGTAAATAATACTTATGGCTAAACAACGAACCTAGTTGCTAAATACATAGATACCTAATTGTATAAAACTGTAAACAACCTTATAATTGATCAATTATATAATATCACTGATTATTATCAGGATATTAAAATCAATATTTGCAATGTTCAAATTAGAATAATAGAATCAAATAAATAATTAAGTCGAGTGAAGTTTATTAATTGCACAAACATATGTGGTAAACCATGCAATCCCCCGCCGAGATCGCAGGGAAGCGTACCCAAGAAGCTTCATACAAGAGTACATGATAAGCGATAATAATTTAATATGCCATTTGCTCGAAACCAAATTGAGCAATTTATACATGTCTTTCGGCGCCCGCGTATCATTGACTGGCGGTGCGTGCACGATTTAATGAACTTTTATTATCCGGTTACAGAATATGTAATTAGTTTCAAAAAGCATTTTGAGTTTTGTTTTGTTTGTATATCTAAAATAATCATAATATGTCGAAATTTAACTTCGAAACTTATTTAAAAATTATAGGGACTGCTGAAGAGTAATCTTTCTTGTACTTTATTTCGAATCCATTTATGATCATATTTTTAATGAATTTTTTAATTAATTAATTTTATAAGGAATCAATGATGTATATAACGACGTAAACAATTGTACAATATGTTTCCTATTCCCTAATAAGATCTACAGGTACCTACGTACGATTAATTGATGCCGACTCTGTGCACGATTTTCTTTTTTTATTATGAGAGTTGTAAGTCATTGTACCGGTCTATTATAAGGATATTTTAATCAACACGATCGATAGAAGTGTGTAGGCATAAAAGAAGGTAATTAATAATAAGAGATTGACAGAACAGGCCGGTGTTGCCACATGCCGCAGCAAAAAGCAAATGGAAATGGAGCGATTCGAAACGGAGTCGGATATAAAACGATGACGATTGCACCGTCTCAGCCCTTTTTGCTCCAAATTTCAACCCGAATTTTCGATGATTTGCGGTATCAAGTATACAATGAGATACAGCTCATCAAAACTCGAATAATCGTAATTTTTTCTACCTTACCTACATTAATAAATAATTTCAAGTTAACTATTATAATTTCACGTTGCTTTAAGTATGAGCTGAATTGGTACGGTTAATTCTTCTTCTTGATAATTTTACTCTAGTTAGTCATGATACAAAAAAGACACAATAAAAGTTTACTATGTAGGTATCTACCACAGCGTAAAAAATATACTTTGTATATCTACTACGCTTATTCTAGCTTTATAACACACTAGCTACTCATTTTTGCTCCGCTTGGGTACCTTCCTAGTTCCCATCCATCCTATCATTTAATCAAAATCTGTCCAGTAGTTCTTTCGTGATAACAGACAGATAGACGACGATTCTAAAAAATGTAGATTTAGCCTTTGTGTCTAAAATAATGACTATTTCAATAAGATTTTCAAATAATGTTTAAAAAAATGTTATAATAATGTAGGTATATTACATATATCCTATCTCCCACAGCACAAATGCATGATAAGTTCATTTACCGAATGTTGTATATACACAGATAGATATGTATGTAACATGCATACTGAGGAATGGTTGTATCGATCGATTAGTACAAAAGCTAGTAATTCAACTAACGGCTTGTGGATCCAATCCCGCCGCCGAGGCCGCCCACAAAAACAGATCAAAGTGCCCGCGCTATCACAGTAACAACGCGACGAATTCGTTGTATTTGAAAATCGTACAATCGATTGAAAAACTAAATCAGAATCGAGACTCACGAAAAAGCAGGGCAAGGTAAATCAATGTTAAGGCACTTTAGGTGTTTCTAGGTTGAGCGGTTATTACAAAGTTGGATAAACTATGTGCTAAAACCTTTGATTACATACATGATGAATCAAAGGCTAAAATTAACTTGTGTAAAAGAATGTCATAATGCCAATGTTTATAATGTTCCACGAAATATATAATGTTCCACGAAAGAAATTTTATCAAATTTCATAGGTAGTCCTAATTACGTGTAGAATATAATATAGATTTTAACGAACCAAGAAAAGAGTGTATTTAAATTGACATGAAGTATGTTTTCACATGTCCACAGAATTTGTAAGTCCGACCAAATTTGAAAGGCAAAATATTATTTTTTATGAACATTGCAATCTATAATACGTACGTGGCAAAATCTTAATGTTCGCATATATTTCGCATACTTTTCAACTTTTTTTAATTTTATGTGACATTCCTTGTTTTGCTGCTGTATCCTTCATTTTACGTATAGCAAATCATCGCTTGACTTTTCAAACCACTAATACCTACTTAATGGACATTACAAAAATCAATTTTAAATTTTTAACACAAAAATTTATTTGAGATTACAGTTTTTAAAGTAAACTGTGTATTTGAACCGTTACACTACACACTGTAGGTATTATATATTTTGCAGTAAACTGGGTATTTTAATCAGAATCAATGCCCAATGGTTCGTTGAAACATTTTAGTATAGTATAAGTAGCTATATTTATCACAATCCTTTTGAGGTTTCCTTAAGCACAACATCATACCCAAGTGTCATCATAATTTCTATGAAAAGCCGAAAATGCATTTACAACTATGTTGCAGATGTCTATGATTGAGGGGTAGCTCCCTGCTTACATGAAGATCATCTGCTAGTTTGCAGCTTAAGGTTCCATGCTACTGAGTACTGCTGATGCTGCTGCTGTATCTCTACATATCAAAAACTTGGAGTAGGAACCACTTCCAAACATCATCAGAGTTTTGGAATGTTGGAGATTTGGATACGTGCAGAATATTCTGTAATCAAACACAGTGCAAGATCTTGAATCTAATAGAAGTCTATAATGTATAAAAAAAAAGGATAGCAGACTAAAGCGATCACGGAAGAGATTCTATTCCGTGTAGGTATAGGTATAATGTACCTGACCTTAATTTGGTTTATGTTTTTATCATACCAATCTAAAAAATATTCATCTCATTTGTTTTTAAATGTCAATATATTATTAATAGTTAGCTAGGACCAGCCATATCCCTCTAATAAATACTTATTTAAAAAATTTATTTACATAAAAGTATATTAAATACAATGACTACTTAACATATATGAAAGAATATTTCTAGGAAATGCTTAGGTACATTTAGAAAAAAAACTTTTTTTATTTCTTATTTTATTTATTTGTTGATTTATATGACGGACACCTTTTGACGGAAAGTTGTTAAGTTAATTTAAAATTCAACCGCTATCAATTTAACACTTAAATATTTCATATAAAACTAGCAACGTATAGAATTAAATTTATTTTATTAAAAAAAGATTTTAAAGCTTGTTTAAAGTATAAAATATTAAGATAAAATATTTAAGCTTAGCATAATATACTAAAATCTAGATTTTTTCTGAGGTCGGAAGGAATATTATATACACTTAATATACATCAAAGAATTCAATCGATTTTCATAATTGTTTGAGTTACTAAACATTATTTTTATTCCTTCATTTTTAGTTAACAAAATTATAACTTATATTACCATTTAATGAAACTTCTGTGTCCTTATCTCGACGAAATTTACCTTATATTTAAAATCCCAACCACTTTGTACATTCTATAGCAAATCATTTACTACGGTTTCTATTCTGTAAAATGCATTCCCCTTAAACGTAAGTATACTTAAATATCTAATTACGTGATAAAAATGATTTTCCGACGATTTTTTCAAAAATAAAATAACTGAGAGCATTCGATCAATCGAATTATTAATTCAAAGCAGATTGGTATCTTTGGATATATTGCAGCTCAAGTTGTGACTTGTTCTAGTTTTTAACAGAAAACAAAATTTGCAAAGAGTAGGTATATCATATTTTTAAATAGCAAACTTTGTAGGAGCTGAAAAAAAAGTATGTAATTGTGTTTTAAATTTATTTTAAATTATGGTATTATGGTATTTACTTATAAATAAATTTCATGACTATCTATCTACAGACCCTGGCACCCATTTAGATGTTAATTCTTGTCGAACAACCGCTGACTTTTGTGATACACGTCTAGTCAACCCAATTTTCTTTCAATTGATCATAGTAATTTTGCAAAATTTATGTTTTTATTATTATTCTTGTAATATAATAAAGTAGTATGGGAAGCATTAAGTTATCTCTCATTATCGATCACAGAATACAAGTAAGGTAATCAGCTGCGAAGGTAATCACACAATCTACGCGAGTCATAGAGCAGTTTCAGAGGGGTCGTTATCTAGATGTAACCAATCAATCCCATTGATTGACTTTTCATATTCGAAGGAACCGAAATTATTATATTTTACGCAATTACTTCTATTCTTTGTGAAATAAGTATATAGGTAAATAAAATATGATGTTGATCACATCAAGATCAACAACAGTCAGTCGAGTATAATTACATAGAAACCACCAGGTATGCTTCACAAGTAACAGCAATATTTAAAACTAGCTGTGCCCGCGACTTCGTTCGCGTGGATGTCGGAACTTAACAATGTATTTTTTAGTGCGAAGCGCTGTTGGAGGATACTGATACAAATCATTTTTTTTATTTATGCTAGTGCTTCTTAATAAACAACATTAGTTGTGGAACCATCAATTCAAATCATTATCAATCAAAATAACTTTTCCATCTTCTTGTACGGGGTATGTGCCATCGCCTATTTGTAAAAATAAATTGGAAAACTCCTGTGCATTTTTGCAGCCTCCTAAATGTGCACGCATATTTACATTCAGGTGTGTAGATGAGTGAGACCAAATTCACATAACCCTAATTTTACTTCTGAAACTCTACTTCTTCACTTTAAACTCAAATATCTTTTGATAGACTGAACCGATTGCAATGAAACAAAAACTAAATGTTACTTCAAGTTACGTTCAATCGTTGTGTATAAAAGTTATCTACATTGCTTTCGTACATTTTACGTGATGCCCGGATAAATAAACAGACAAACCGACAAACCGACAAACCGACAAACAGACAAACAGACAAACAGACAAACAGACAAAAATTCCAAAAATGCTGGAAATGGGTTCTATGGGTTGTCCTTTAACACCCTGGCTATTTTTTTTGCAATTTTTTTTTGATGTACAAAAACGACTTTTCTACAGTTTTATTATATGTATAGATAATAAAAATATTAGTAATGTTATGTGTATGTAATATATAATATAGTTTAAAACCCTTGAAACGGTCCCACTGCTGTACACGGACGTGTGGATTGGTCGGCTCCACGTGACTTTCGTGAAGTTGAGTTGTTAAGTTCTCAAACATGCAAGGTTCTCTTATGATATCTTCCTTCCCCGTAAGATAAGTGATAATAATGTTAAAAATGATTAGAGACTTTTGACCTGGGATTTTAACCCGCTTCATTAGGCATCCAAAGCGAGCGGGTTACCACTGCCTTACTTTAATATATCACGAGATAAGAATTATTATGCTAGTACCATAACGTCTGCTTAAATCATTTAATACGTAACGAAAACAGATAAAAAAGAACAGTGAAGTATAGCCTTATAGACTAATAGATCAAGTGTTACATTTTCAATTAACACTTGCGACTATTTTGCTTCTTTTTCTCAACTTCATATATTGTTATACTCCAAAAAAGCGGAAGCAAAAAATGTAATTTTGTGTGTATAAGTTTTAAAACAATTATGGGATACGCCACGCCTGAACACGCCCCCGCACGCCCACGCTTCGATCCTTACCAATTGATTAATAATATTGATTTTGACTGTATTAAATATATTAAAGATGAGTATAATCTTCGGAGATGCTTTTAATACAGAATACTTACGTATGATTAAAATGTGTTCCATAATTCCTATATTGGTTATAGTTTACCTATCTTATTAGGATTTCTAACTAATAAAAGTATAATGCATCGGGATTTACTGTTTAATTAACGGTATTCGGAATTATTATAATATAAAAAAGCTTCTAGAGTTGGAAAATGGCACCAGAACAGCTCATTCTTAAAAGTGATAAAACTATTTGCATAATTTTAAATAACAAATTATAGTAATTTCTCATTTATATTATTAAGATGTAAAGATTTTTATAGGTGAAATTAGATAAACAATATCTTATAACAAAATCACAACCAAATGCGAGTCTTAATTACCCACCTAGGGTTAACCACCTTTAACACCACATATTACGCAATGAATATATCGAATATTTATCAATACATGATAATTTTATGGAGGTATATTAGTGATATTGTATTAGATTTTTGATTTTTACAGTCTTTATACTTCTATTACTAATAATAAATAATAGTACTTTGTCATGTTGTTCGTAAAAATGTCAAGCGACAGCACAGCCAACGGCTTACATTACTTATACAAAATAAGCTCATTGAAACAAAAAAAAATATTTGGTTTTGATTTTAACATTATATTACTTATTTAAATATGTGTAATTATTATGAAAGTGTTCTACACAGGAAAGAGCAACAAATCAATGTCGTTTACATAGTGTGATTTTAATAGAGATAATTTATGGGCCGAAGAATAAAATCAAGTCAAGTGGAACCAAGTTAACTAACTATATTAATAGGACGTAAGTATGTACGAGATAATACATACTTGTAATATCATTATTGGTAAATACAGCCAGGCTAGTGTCGTGTAAAATTGCCACTGCAAAACAATTGACCTCGTTGACGTGAATTACGCGAGTATCGCCTTAACCCCTAGACATGGGCGTAATAATATAACCTCGTTGTCGTAGAAAGGCACTTATGGTACGCGCGCGTTTTTCCCGACGTTATGGGCGCCCCTACCGCGCCCGGCGGGGCTCCGGCCGCCCCCACTTAACGCAATTTATTACAAGAACCTTTAATAAATAAATAAATAACCATGGAAAATTCGATGAAATACAACCCGCGCGTACTTAATATCTACAGAGAATATAATATGTGTAAATTAGGTGTTCTGTTTAATATTATGTAGGATCATAGCTACAGTTTTCTTAAAAAAAAGTTACATTTATATAAACTATAGGTACATTGTGAATGAGGTCGTACCTATACAGCGTATTAGGATGTAGTACAGACAGACAAAAAGCATAAACTCATTAGTAAGGACCGACCAGGAGCACAATAATTAATGAAGGTGAACAATAATTTAGGGTTTAATTAAAAGTGCAGCCCCCCACAGCGCCGCCTCCGCGCCCGTTCAAATTATTATTTCTACTAGGGATGTAACGAAGGTAGTTTTATCGGAACCGAAGGCGGAGTCGGAGTTTTTAAATTTGCTTTATCGGAGTCGGAATCGGAGTCGGAATCGGAGTCGGAGGCAGGATCAGAAGTGGTGGCATGAAAGAGAATTTTTATTAAAGGACAAATATAAGTCGCGCAACGAATTAAGAGCGCTGACCTTGAATGCGCAGAAGTTAATTTTTGGGTATATTTTGCGGGACGCGCGGGTGAGGCGTGCGCTATTGGCCCGATCAGTTCCCGCCGCTCCCCTGCAGTCTGCACCGCACGAACGTCCCGCTTACCCTTTAGTACAGTCGCGCGCGCAACTACCTTAGCAAACTTTTTACATTACGTAATTATATATAATATATATATTTATTTTTTTAATTATTAGATAAGATTCCGAAAACCAAGATTTTAACTCGGCAGGCACGAAAAATGGTGTACGAAGTTAATAAATTTATTAAAACTGAGTCACATGAATTTATATGTGATTTAAAAGAAATAAAAAAATTAATAATAGGAACAAATGTTTCTTGGAATTTTTTATACATTTTTAACTAAATTTATTATAATTAACGTTGAAAATGTTCCAGTTCCATAAAAAAATTGAATCAAAGCATAGACTTTAGCAGTGTTTACCTATTAATTTATGCAATTAAAAATTAACTAAATGAGAAAATAATAGTGTAGATATAATACCTATTCGAAAATTATTAGGAAAAAATGAACCAAATTTAAATCACATGCATGTTCGCAAATAAGAAATAAAAAATAATTAATACACACAAAGAATGTCTGTGCGTGATTGTACACATGCGCCGATTGCCCCCACTACTTTCCTCGAGCGATCTTAAACCATCGCGCGACCTATAAAACATTATTTAGTCAAATTTTTTTCATTTCAATTTTCAATTATAAAACATGTTCATAACAGTCGACACAGGCCGCCGCCGCCGCGCCGCTATGTCATGCTTCGACCTCCGATTAAAACCTTCGATTTAAAAGTGTCGGAGCCGAAGTCGGAACCGAAGGTGTAATAATAATCGGATGTTCCGACTTAACGGAACCGGAGTCGAAGCTCCGTAACATCCCTAATTTCTACATAATTTGTGAAAGCTTTAATTTAATAAAACTCCCCATCTCCCCAAAACAACGGCGCTATGAATTAAGATGCTGTAAAATAAAGAACGGGTTTGTCGCAGATAAATGTTTCCGAGTTTGTATTGTTTTTTTTTATTATATATGTTCTTAATTTGTTTCGTGCTGTTTCTAAAGGTACAGGTATATTATATAATAAAAATTAAGCAATATTTTATTTCATTGTGAATTGTCAAATAATTATAATTACTCGTATTTTATTTTAATCACTTGTTTTAAAATATTATTATACAATAACTTTTAAACGTACTATACTTTTAATAGTTTACCATTCCACTATTCATTAACCAAAAACAATAGAAAACAGCAATAAAAGCTCTACAAACGTCTTTTCTCACAGGTATCGTGTTGAGCACATGTGTTTTGCGACCCCTAACCTTACTGCTTAGTGCAGTGGCGATTATTCCCAAATCACAGTTATTATGGAATACAATAATGGCGATGAACAAGGGTTCATTAATATCGAGATTGAAATGCAGCGAAAAGGCGCATTGGCAGAAACTTTTAGGAGAGAAAAAAGACATTTCTATGTGTTATTTTATATTTGAGATAATTTATAATAAAATACTTAATTGACATGTACCTAATTCATATGCTTGTTATTTAAATTATGCGAATATCATAACAAACGTGAAAAAAAACTTAAAGCATAAATAAATACTTAGACATCAGTTAACAACAGGTGGTTGACACTTCATATATCTATTGAGAATTTTATCTTATTACTTATTACTTATTAGCAATTCCCGCGGCTCCACCCGCGTTCTAACCACTATAAATAGGGGTTTATGGTTGAAGCATTAAAATTTAGGGTTATACGTATTTCTGATGACAAATCATAAATAAATAAAAAATAAAAATTCTGCCTAAAATAAAAAATAAAAAATCTGAAGAGGGCCTAAAAGGGGAATAAAAATAGCCTACGAGTCATTCTCAGACCTACCAAATATACACATTATTTTTAACAAAAAACAAAAACCGACTTCAAAACTAAACAAATCTAAACTAAAAAGTAGAAAATAATACTTTTAAGAACTTCGTTAATTTAGAAGTCGGTGCCAGCCAGGACGGATAGACTTATCTTGCCTTTGCAAGGAACTTTCGAACGGTATTTTGATTATGTTTACAAATATTATAGATATAGATTAATCGAATACTTATGTGTCTATTTAAGGTTATTTTGCTTTGGCTGGCACCGACTTCTAAATTAACGAAGTTCTTAAAAGTATTATTTTCTACTTTTTAGTTTAGATTTGTTTAGTTTTGAAGTCGGTTTTTGTTTTTTGTTAAAAATAATTTATTTTCAAATTTTTAGCGGAAAGTAGATACTTATTTTGTTTATGTACAAAAAAGAATTTTCCAAATCGGTCCAGCCATCTTCGAGTAATGGGGAACATACATAAAAAAAAGTCCCCAACGAATTGAGAACCTCCTCCTTTTTTTAGAGTCGGTTAATAAGAGCCTGAAAGAATTTAACTATCGGTCTATCGTATAATATTGAAAGAATTTTCTTTTAACTCCTAACCGTACCTTTACTTACCTTCCATCATTAGCTCAACCACAGGAGATGATGATTATCAGACGCAAATACTTGAACAGCTTTAGAAAATATATGAAAAACGTAATAAGTGCCTATAAAATTTGAGAGTTGTCTTCGATTTCCCTGGGATCCCATCATCAGATCGTGACTTGGTGACTATGGGACCAACTAGAAACTATACCCTTTCAAACAAAAAAAGAATTTTCCAAATCGGTCCAGCCATCGTCGAGTAATCGGGGAACATACATAGAAAAAAAAAAAAAAAGTCCCCGACGAATTGATAACCTCCTCCTTTTTTTGAAGTCGGTTAAAAAAAGTCATACAAATGAATTCCGAACTGCCATGCCTTTCGGAGGAGTTTGATAACAAACACTGTGACACGAGATTTTTATATATTAGAAGATATTTATCAAAACTATTTAAGATTTATTACAGATTTTTTCATTTGACTATAATAATGTATCGAATATGTCAAATCAATCGCTGAGCGACAACAAAGCGCGTGACGGTTTCGTCGCGGCGCCACCCTTGGCGAAACAATACAGAAATATGAAACCAAACGGAAGTGCACGGACCCCCGGGATGAGGTGACTTTCTTGTACTCATTCCACTACACTCCTAAAGAGGGCTAATGCTCAGTTCTTGTTATTGAAGTCAACTCGCGACGCGCATTGTTCAAGCGTATAATTATCCGAGTCTTTATTGTTGCGCACAAAATCAAAGAATATGTTAAAGGTATTCATTTTCCCCTGACTTTTGACTCGAACCGTATTGACTAAGCTCTATAGAGAACGGTTAAATCTTCTCACGAGCAATTGAGTGTTTAAGTAATTGTGTAATTTCTTCAAAATAATTAAAATTTTCTATAAAGATTTTCATAAGTTTCTTATGATGTACAATATTATTATGATATATAATAGATTTGGAGATAAATAAATGTACCTAAGCATTTTTACCGTAAAATGCATTTATCATTTAGGAAGGGGTAGGTATACAGAACGCTATTCAAAGTTACTGTAAAAACATAATGCTTACATAGACGTAACATATTCAAAAGACTTCTTTCAAAGAATTTAATTAAATAAGTTCATTATAGATCTACCCATATTCTATTAAATTTATCTCCATAATATTCATATCTAATTATTCATACAAAATCGATCTGATTTATTATACATATTTAATTAACTAATGCTTTATGATTTCATCTTGGTTATTTATTGAAACTGTTATATTTCCAATATTGTACATGTTGCCAATTATTGTACCGATACTAATCAGTTAATATTTTAATATCATTATATAATATAGTTTGGTTAAATTAAAATGCCAATTAAGAGAAATCCATTTGCTAATAACGTTCTCTACTATTCTTCTCAGGTATTCTTCGTAATATACAATAAAAAAAAACTCCAGAAAACAATTAAGTCCACGAAAAAGCTTGCATTTATTAAAATTAATTTATGTATGAAAAATATTCAAGCAGAATAAAATTCCGTATGCTTTAGACTTAATGCTCTTCATTTAATAGTTAAGGGCGGTGAGTACTGCCACTTCTTACACAAACGTCACGTGCGCGCGAGTGCTATTATATAGTCGTCTTATGTGTTCATTTATATTTCACTTATTTCAGATCGTTGCTCTAATCGTGTTCGAGTGAGTAGTGACACTTAAAAAGTTATCGAAGTTAACGCTATTGACGCGTGCTCTATATACGTAGGTCGTATGTCTCATGTTTGGTTCAGTATTGGAAAGTATCTTTTTCAAAACTATACTTATTTTAAAACCATACGTACTTACCATTCTTAATTTATTGTTAATAGAATAATATAAACATATTTCTTTTAATTATTATCATTTTATTTCTTCATAACAAGAACGAGAGAGAGATGAATCGTGGAGACTTTCTTACAAAAGATTTACGTTCTTAATTTTATAAAACGTAAATTGAATATATAGTTACGGTGCTAAGTATAGTTGTACAAATAGCTTTAAAAATCATATAATAAGTTAGCGCATTGTCTCGTATTCATAACTCTACAATCACAGAGATGAATGAGTTTTAACTGAACTTTTTTCAACAAATATAATTTGTTTGATTTGTAAAGATTGAATAGTCCGCAGTCGGTCTGTATGCGTCTCCGGCTCACGCCACGAATCATTGTTTGGTCTTCGCGGGAGACCCAGGAACCCTGCCATTTTCCCCACAGGGTTCCGCTAAAGATCGACCATGTTAATTTAGAAGTCACCAAATGTGCCTATAAAATGTCGACACTAAGGACTCTATAGCATTATTATTTGCAGCCTTTTACTAAATTTTTCATTTCATTTGTAGTATAATAAAAAAGTGGTATTTCCAAGCCTTGAAGTATCCCTATTATATTTAGGTGCAATACGACAATTTTAATAGCTCTACACTAATAATTCAAAATTTTTGCGGTTGTATGAAATTATTATTTCTTTATTAGCAATCAGTTTCACCTGCGGCTGCTAGCCGTCCTTATCACGTTTTGTTTTACTGTAAGTACCACAACTCACAGTATTATATATGATTAGGTACTGGCCTTAATCGTTTGGTCAAAGCGAGTTTTAACATCCAAATAGGCTATTCAGTATCTCTCTATGAATTTGAGATGACTAAAACAAATCAACTCTTTAGCTTATGCGCATTACTTTATATAATACGATAAAACGATGAAGATTCGCACAATACGGTATATAATATATTAAATTGCATAATAATTTGTTTCCACTGAGCCGAAGTCGCGTCAGTTGATCGAGTCATGCTAGTTCAAAACAAATTATCGAATTCTGTGGTGCGCTCTCGTAACTAATTGCTTTAGACGTGTCTCTGCGGGTTCCATTTTTAAAAAATAGCGCGTTTTCAAAATGGATCCCGCAGAGACAGCTGTGAACTGACGCTCCGGCCGCGGCCTGCGTTGTCAACAACTGCGATCACAATCGCACACTAACCGCTAACTTATACAGCCTAACCAATATCCATATTTTCTAAAATACACATTTTTATTTTCATCTTTATCTTCATCTTTCTTAGGTAAAATAAGAGTGCGAACTGTTAGTCTGTTACTTCATCAATAAGTCATCTGCAAGGATTTTTCTATGGCAATTACCATATTATGTTTTAAAAGCATATTAAGCACCTTAGAAATCATAATCTGAAAACTGACCACTCTGAAAACTATGCCTATGGATTGCATATCCACAGTTTTCAGGCCAGTGATAGATTTATACATAGCATGCATAAATACATATAGATAACCAATAAATAAAAGAAGCATATATTTACATTAATAATGTAAGTAATTAATTTAAAACAATAATTAGGAGCTTTAATTCAATTCATTTATATACCTATAATAGATATAGTAATAAAAAATACCATAGTAATAAAAAGTCAAAAAGAATATTATATGTATATTGTATACGAGTACGTATAAACATTAATTTTGTTAAATTGGACTCCACAGTTTTTAATGTAAACTTTACGCATCATTTTAAAGTAAGAAAGTTTAACTTGTATTTTTATTACAATTTACAAAATTGCATTTTATAATATTGTGAGGATACCTACTAAGTGGATGTCTACAAATATCAATATTCAATAGTAATAAAAATATGCAAGCAGCGGCTTTTATTCGCTACGCTTTGATGATAAATAAGTTTTAACAGCATAAGCATGCCTACCTATTAAACTCTTCAAATGACTAACAAATTGACATTATATTTATATAAATAATTAATATATTATAATTTTGCAATATTTCAAGGTAGGTTACATTTTATTTAAATTTTAATAATATTATCTTTATTTAAATCCTAAAACAACATGGATCTTCTTTAAATTTACATTTTAAATTAATAACATCTGAATTTCATTGCTTTATTGGTATGCATATGCATAAAGTACATTATGTAGATAAATAATACGCTTGTGTTTTGTGATCAAACTTAAATTAGATACTAAATATAATCATATTACGATTTTTTCGATAGTTTTAATATGTAGTAAACAGTTTTCTGTGAGTTTTAGTTTTTAGTGAGGTATAAAAGAGGGGCCGACATTGCTAAGGCGCAGCGGGGCCAGCGGGAGGCCAAAACGGTTCCCGGCCATTGCATAAATATAATAATTATCAAAACATATTTTTTGTACAAAATCTACCCACGAAATGCACGTGGATGTAAAATATTTTGTGTTTGTTTGAACGGTTATGGTTTTGTTACATATTTATGATCGTCGATTCCTCTGACCTCTCAAATATACCCTGTATCCAAAACTAGTATAATTTTATCTTTCTTTATCACAATAAGTTATAATAATTATCGAATCAGAATTTTGTGCAAATATGTATCGAATTAAACCACATAGGTACCTATATCAAGTTTTTTGAAAGTGTATCTGCCACTCATCACATTAGGTACGTATACATTATACACATTTCGTAATCTACATTCTACAAATACACATTAAATACTATATAAAAACAAGAAAAAACATGTAGTTTGTAAGTCATAGATTAACGACGTAGAAAAAGTAATTAAATAAATATGTTATAGGTATTTCCACTCCATAAAGTCCAGTCGTGACGCTAAGAGTATCATTATGTATGCAAACTATAGGGGATCCTAAAAGAAATGTATTTATGTTATATATATATATATATATATATATATATATATATATATATATATATATATATATATATATATATATATATATATATATATATATATATATATATATATATATACAATATCAATATGAAATTCGTTATTTGTTTTTATTAGCATTGTTTATTTATATTTTGCTATGTAACGTTATCTGTTATTTAGTTCTTGACTTTTCCCTTCTTATAAATGTTATAGACCGTATGTTTTAAAATATTTTATAAAGCACTTACGAATGTAGCAAACTTAATAAGGTATACTTGCAGCTAGACACAGTCTCGTAAAATTATCAGACGACCACTATATCTACCATCAAGTTTTAAAAGGTCAATTTATGAACTAAAATAGTTTGAGAATTTCGTACCATTTGTCAGATCTTTCCAACCGACTTCCAAAAAGGAGGTTCTCAATTCGTCTGTATTTTTATTTTATGTTTGTTAGCTCAGAACTTTCGACTGGATGAACGGATTTTGATGTTTTTTTTTTATTTAAGAGATTAATATTTAATATTGTTTACTGGTAAAAAAATCCGAAGATATTTTGCTTGTCTTTACGTAGTATAAAGCCAAGTCGGCGTCACGCAATGGATTTTAATACAGTTTTCGTTATCATGTAAAGAATTTTTTGCGCACTTATTATAAATATATAAGTAGGTACATAGAGCCAACCGAGCGAAGCGAGGGCAAGTCGCTTGTATGTACATACATACATACTTGTTTATACGACTTTTAACTTTTATAAGTTGATTTTTTTAAATTTAAAACATAACAAAAGCTCACGTTATCCAAATAAGTATTGGAAAAATTGAAAAGGGTGTTATTGTTGCTTTTTCCCTTCCTATAAATGTTATAGGAACCTTTTAAAAATCCTTATGAAGTAGGTACTTATTAAATGTAGTCTATATGATTAGTATGTAGCAAACTTACATAATAGTTATGGATACATTCTTAGTTAAGTGGAAATTTTCTTCACAAATAACTTTCCTCGTTCTAATAAACGACTTATAATTTATTATCGAAGTAATGTTCAAGTTTCCGTTACAGTCGACATAAGAAAAGACAAAGTGGTCTATTAATCAACGTTTATTGGCCGAGCCATCGTCGCTAGATACTTTGAAAATACATTTTCAATGTACTTTGTAACAATTCCTATATTCCAAATTTTGTTAAGTGTATGAAAAATAAAAATATTCTTTACCAACTTTTTTACTAGGTTGTACGCCTTTTAAACGTAAACCTCAGACGTAGAAATCGTTTTCTCTTAATAACTTAATTAAGGTACAAATTGTATATTATTGAATGCCCAATTAATTAACTGATCAGATAATTTCCTATAGATAAAGCTATTTACAAACACGCATGAGATCTTCAAAATCTATCCATGAAATGCTCGTAAATGTGAAATATTAGGTATATGTTAATTAAAATGATTATGGTGTTGTGACGTATTTATTACCTTCATAGTTATATTATGATGTACCTCTTCCAAAAATTAAAATAAAGTAAGACGAACTTTTAGTATATAGGACAGGTATTCTTTATTGAACACCAAAAAAAACAAAAATACACGGCTATTAGATAAATGGAGGGCAAAGGTGGACTTATCTCTAACAGAGATTTCTTTTCAACCTATGCATGGAGTCTGAAAGATTGTCACTTAGCGGAGCAGAAATGTCAAATGTGCATATAAATATAAGAATCATAAAATGCATACATTAACATATTGATTATTATATAACATATACTTGTATATAATACTATAATATATACATACATACTGTATACATAACATACATACATAAATACATGATGATTATTCAGTTATCTGAGATAGAAAATGTTCTTTTACCTGATGTTTAAAAGATTTAATAGAGGCATTCCCTAAAATAAAAAATAACTTTTTTATTAGAGCACATATTATGATCCATAGAGTATTTTTTATCCTCCTTAGACCATACTAAGTATAGATATCAAAATACCTTCTAAAGTATATAGCTTATTAATTGTGGCCTGTTTGAAATCTCAATTGCGAACGAATTATAATGTAAGGCAGACATGAAATATTTTTTCATTTTTATTTAATAAAAATGCTTAATAGGGCCATGTTTACTTGGTGAGCAGCGGTAATTGGAAACATAAATATTGCATCGCGGTAATTTATAATCCGCAAGAGGCGATCCATTAGGTGTCTGTCGGTATCCTATTTACGCTTAGACATTATTCAACATTAAACTGTAGGCGTGGGAGCAAAGAAGGGAGGCATCCACCTGTTTCATAAATAAATAGGGAAAAATAACAATGAAGTCTATAGTATATAAGTACGGCACTAAGTTAGAGTAAATGTACCTACGTGAAGCTTTTGTTTTTTATAATATATGAATTAGTATTTGTCACGTATTTTTATTCATTAAAGATCTGGTAGATTTTTAGAAGATAGAGCTTTTACGTACTTAAATGGTTTAAAAGCTATTGCCCGTTTTTCAGCTGAATACAAACTAAGCAGTTGAGCTGTAAAACTAGGTTTTTGATTTTATTAAAGTCTGTCTATCTAAATTGTAGACAGTACAATACACTTTCTAAAGAACACGTTTAACTAGATATATTTTCTACTAGCTTTTTTATATTTAAAAGAAGTGTTATTAAATTCATAAGTCAACTCAGTTGTAATGCTTGATTGTTTTATTATGTCTGCTTAGTTCTTTTTGTATATCATTAGTTTACTTTTTGTTTTCATTCTCTATTATATATCTTTTAATAAAACTATTTGTTGTAATATTCATTGAATCAAAATTAATTTACTTAGTCACAATAGATAAATAAGCAAGCTGTGGTCTTCTATAATTGAAGGAGCACACATCTTGTAAGTATTTTATAATTACCATTGTATTTTTTAAATGTACCTAACGTGTGTATCTTTTGTTGGAGACTCTTATTAAAATAAAATAAAAATTAATAAATACTTAGTACAACCTAGATACCTATTATTCACAAAGTTTTAAGCATCATTTTAAATTATGTGTAAACATAAATTACTTATTCTGGACTCTGGAGTAAGCTTCTATTCTGTTCCGAAAGCTAGAGCGTTTAAAACGTTTTAAAATCATTTAATATCATAAGTACGTTCCGACTAGGTATTGATCCAAAATATAAAATAGCGATAAGTTAAAGTATAGAGCTAGGTAATTTTTGTTCGCGTTTAGGGACAATTGCATAGACCTTTACCTACCTATCCACTTGTAACACAGCAACAACACTTATCTCTTTAGAGAGACAAAATTATACGTGATCATTTTTTTAATGTTTAAAATTAGTTATTGCATTGTTCTTCTGTGTTTTATTAAAAAGTAAGCGAATAAGTCATTACCTCATAGTGGTATCACATTGAACATTTATTTTACTAAAGATTACTGTAAATTGAAAACGAATTGTTGCCATCCAAGGCTCAAATTATATTCCTTAAGAATAGACTTTTTGTACTAAGGTAGTTTTTGACTAAATAGTAAGATGCTGCTTTGGATACTTCAACACCTTTATTTATATCTTCTATACCTTTATGTACCTACTACCTACCTATTAAGCCAAATATTGTTTTGAAAATGACCATCAGTATTGAGTATTATCATAAGTATAGATAAGTTTATAAATGTTAATAAATAGTAAATACTTATAAAAGTAGCTACTATTTTTATCATTTATACCTATTTTAATATCAAAAATTGAAAATTAATACAACTAGATTTATAAAAATTCTCTTACTCTTTTCAGAAAGTGTGTCTTTTCAGAAATTACGATCTGTATGACCAAATCTAGAATAATATGAACAGCAAATCATGCTACAATTTTTCACTTTCACATTTATTTTAGCGAACTCTATCTACGTAGGTACCTAAGTATCTATATATTTTTTCAGTCTGAGGTAGTATTATAAAAGTGTAAATACTAAATATTAGGGGATGTTAATATAAGTTAATAGTTAGTAGGTAGATAAGTATATTAATAATATGTATAAAACATAGTTGCCTTCAGGTGGGCGGCTGGGCGTGGCTTGTAAAGCGCCGCCCATTTATGTGACCGCCTCGTAACTGGTTTGCAATTATAACTGATGTTTTATTAATTTTTTATACGATTACTGATTTAGGTTTGACATTTCATATAAATTTTTTTTATAAAGTTTGTAAAGTACCACAAAAATATGCTAAACAAAAGACAGGTGTATAATATGGTAATGATGCTTAACTTAAATGCTTATCGTAGTCTTGACACGTATTAGATTTTATTAAATGTATTACTTAGTACCTTTGAATCATTTATTTTATTAACATTATAATTGTAAATTAGTATTTGATTACATAATTTGGTTTTAATAATTAAAGTAAGTACTATAGAAAGTAGGGGAAAGTCTCTCCCGTGACCATGAATCAAAATAAATCCTCCACAAAATCTAAAAAGATAGTTTAAACTTTTATTTATAAATAGTACCTACTAATATAAAAGAAACATTTATAGACACAAAATATTTAGTGTCTCTCTTAATGCTAGTGTTACCTATTCTGTCCTTCTAAATTATGTAATTTAATAAAATCGTTGCGACAAGGAACTTAAAGTAAACCTTATTAAGAAGTACCTTAGACTTAAAGTAAGTAGCAAATATAATTTTTTTATTTAATAAAAATAAAAGTCACGTTACTTACGTTGAATTCTTACGCATACAAAAACACGATGATATAACTTTTTTATTCAGCACAAGCAATAAAACATGTATGAATGAATTGTAATGTAACCGTATACCAATTGTACATGTATATATACCGAATGTAACCCTAACAGGCGCGTGCGCTGGCAGGAGGCCGGAGACCACCGCAGAGATCAATGATCCTCCAACTCTACATTCACTTTGCAGCTGCTCTCAATGTATTTCGCTGAGTTAACAAGGTATTTCGCTCAAAATATCTTAAAATTACTTGAATCATTAAAATTCTCAATAAAAATAAAACTGTGTAAATCTTAATGACTAGATGTATGAGACCTATATAGGTATATACTTTTAAGCAAGAGGTTTTAGTTACTTAATTTATTCAGTAAGAGCTTTATCATTCAAGTAGTCTTCAAGGAAACCATTCTTTTCCTTTTAGGTTTGCATTATTGATATAAAATTTGTCAGTCCGTTTGTATTATAGGTAGCTGAATCCGATGACATTTGGACTGACATAGCGTAAACCAATGCTATTATATAAAAGAAGTTCTACGAGACATACGCACCTAAATGGTGCCCAAACAACACTCGAAGGAGTGAACATAAGAATTTAATTGAACTGTAATCGAGTTTATAACATAAATAAATACCTAACTTAGAGGAATCTCTACTCTCTTGAGATCCTGAATCCGACCAGCAGCAGACAGAAAAGTTTACTTCTAAAATGTCTCGGGGAGCATGTGAGACCTCTCTCATCGATCTTGTCGAATTGTTCTCACGACGAAATATGATTTTACTAATACCAGAATTACTTTACATTAATGGAACTCTAAATCTAATAAAAAAATATGCACTCATAATGTCGATGATATAAAAGTGTTTAGTGTTCACATAATACTTTCTTAGATTTACGCGAATATTCGACATTATAAATGAAACTACCTTTTCGGATTTTGTCGCGGGTTTATTTTGATTTTTAGTTCCCGACGTTTCGAATGCTTTACAGCTCTCCCGCAACCATGATGACCATGATTACTGTAAAGTAATCATAGTCATGGGAGTCAAAATCCGAAAAGGTAGTTTCATTTATAATGTTTAGTGTTCATTCTTTAAGGTGTTTGAGATTTTATAATTTGTTATTGGAACTGTAGAAGTATACACACCCTCTTTAACCAAAAGTAAATATTATACTCAATACCTGCTAACTTAATACCTGCTAACTAAATAAAGGGTATCCACTATCCAGAACGTATTTACCTACTTTATTTTATGACGATAAAGTGTGGAAATTCGTTGTTTTATTTCAATATTAAATATCAACTGGACTGCTTTATGACTTATGAGTCTGAATAAAAAGCTTATACAGTTGCATAAATAAGTCGCTAGTAGAAAGCGTATAGAAATCCAATGTAATATATTATCTTTCCTTTAACCTACCTACTCGTATAGTAATGAATTACCCAAGCGCCTTCTGCTTTCTTGTAATTTGAAAATTATTACCTCATATTTTAATTTTTTAATATAAATGGCTTCAGATTCCTTAAAAACTACTATACATTTACTTTATTATGAAATCACAACAAGAAAATTAAAAAATATTCTTAATGAGATACACAAGTATTACCTCGCTGGTTTATAATTATAAACTTTTTAATTTTTATATATTCTCAGATTTTTCCCCTTCTTCGCTTTCCTGTTTTTATCATACCATATTTGGTCGACGCTATTATTGTTTAAATATTTTCACATTATTTATTCGTTACAAATGGGTATTAAATGCTTCCACATCATATAAGTAAGTTATAGAAATAAGACTGATATTTGTTTACATTTCTGCATCAATATTCCTAAAAAGATTTAGAAATTTATAATGATCATAAATACAATAGAACCACTTGTTCATTAAACAAAACAAATAACAATAAATCACAGACGCAAGAGAAATAGTAACGGAGCTCAAACAATACGGTGACGTTGGCCATTGAAAACAAAAAAAGGCAATGTTAAACATATTCAATCACTGGAAATCCAACGAATCTGTCACTTTAAATCTAATGGACAAAATGTAACAATCTTTTTCTTATAACAATAAGTCCTAGCACAAAGAAGGATGAACAATGTTTGCACCCAACGTCTTGTTTAGGAAACATTCTATAGTTTACAGAGTTGAGTGAAAATTACTAGCCCACCGTGACGGGGCATATTCTTCAGAATGCACTTATAAATCACGCTCACATTACTGTTCAAATACATTGTGGAGGTGACATAGTGACCACTATTGCACGCGTGCATCCGCTCATATTTCTTGTAATTATTTCGTAAAAGATATAAATGTCTTATTTAGTCATACAGCATGCTACTTTTACCATCTGTTTGAGAGAGTATGTAACATAATTTCACTAAAAATATTTGGCAAAGTCGTTACATTATAAACTAAGATAACTAAGTAAATAACTAAGTAGAGTTTAAAATGAAACTTTAATTTCTCTTGTCCTAAGTTCGTAATTTTAGTTTAATACATTTTAAAACATGAACTGTTGCATGCGAGCTTTTATTACATCGAGGTCAATTTTGTAGCTCGTTTTAAATTTTACTCACGTAACAATGCAACGGATATCCTTACAAGATATTATATTTAAATAAAGTTTGCAGGCCTGAAATTGTCATAGGTTTAGTTTTGTAATGGTACATCAAGAGCTACCACAAGATCATATAATCATAAATAAACACGCAAGTTTAAAAGAAGAATAAATGAGGATTTTTTGAATGTTACTGGTAATTCCAGGGATTATTGCGTTCAAACGACCAAGCACAAACAAAAACCTCAATATGTATCTTAGAAAAAAATATTTTATGTTAAATATAAATTTGTTTTACATTATTAATTTCCCATTGCTCTGCACAAGCCTCCCTTCAACTACTACCTGATATTCATAACACAAGCTTTGTAACTTAACTAAATATAAGTAACATGACTTTAACATTTACTGAGTTACAGTGTTTCACTTTTTTACACACAACACCGTCTAGTTTCGTGGTAAGCTACGAGGCTTGTGTTACGGATACCAGATAGTTGATACTTTACACAATTATATATATAACATTAAATATATACATATTATAAATATAAACACCCATGATTGGAGTACAAACATTCGTGCTCAACAAATGAATGCCTCCAGCGGGACTCGAACCCGCAACCGCTGGCACAGCAAGTAGGGTCACTACAAACTGAGCCAAACGTGTCGTCGTAGTATAGGTACTTTTTAAAAGTAACTTAGCTCTACAGACTATACATCATTGTTTTTATATTGGGTGTAGCATCTTTGTTAGGTAGGTCAGTTGCTATAATCTTTTTTGCCCGTTTATTGTATTATTTGTTTCTGGCACGAATCTTCATTATGATACAAATTTCACAGGTTTAATAATAAACTTGTATTTAAAAGGGTCGTAAATTACAAGCAGGTACTTACGTACGGGAGTATTGATTTATTGAGCTAACAGTTTAGAACAATAGTGTTCCAAATTGAATAGCAATAATTAAAAAAACAGCTTTTATTTTCTGTTTTGTAATAAACTATTGTTTGTCAAATGCTAGCATATGGCTTGAAACTTCCTCATATGGGTTTGGTCTCTATTGGATTTTCGTATTACCCCAAATGTTTATGCTTATGTATTAAAACAATGTGAATTTATTTAATATCGAGGGCAGAAGTATTTTATTCTTAAAAAATGATTTTATTTGCTTTTTTATTATATTATATATATAATTATATAGGTATAATTTAACAAATAAGTACATAATATGTAGGTAGGTAATAGATATGTTATTTTCGACGACGGCTCTTAGTTTGCTTATTTAAGGATATGGGTTTCTAATGCTAAACAACTTTTAGAACATTATTATATATTATTATTTTATATAGGTAATAAACTTTTTAATGAAAAATAAAATTACGAGTAAAAAGGGTAAAAAGAAAAATTAAAATTGACAAATGGATGGCGCGGGTGCATAGCAAGCTCGGTACCGTCGCGTCGCTTCGGCCCGCGCGGCGCGGCGTAGTTACCTACTCATCATAAATCAACTACACAGATTTTATCTCGTTTCTAATCACAACGATTAAACGACTTAAAAAGTAGTTCAGTCCGTCTGTGATGTATCTATAACAAGTTGTTTTATTATTTAAACGTTATGCTTACCAATAGTTGTAATAGTGATTTATAAACTTCACAATACTAAATACTAGACATATTAAATTAAGCAGGTACCTAGTACCTACCTAGCTTATTAAAATAATTATTTGGTTAATCATTTTAGAGACTCGAGTATTTTTTTATACTGTGACTATCTAATATCTTCTAATAACGAAAGCAAATACCTTTATTACTAAGTAGATATACATATACCTTATATAGTAGGTATAAATAAATTGTCTACATTATTAGTTATCTATTAAAGTATATTGACGCGTCCCGCATGAGTTAATTTAATGATCCATCCATACACTCTATCAATGACCAATTAATAAAAATTACCTCTTACATAAAGTTATTAACGTCCAACCGCGAGCGCCACCAATAAACTAATCGAAATCATCTCACAGGGCTATAATAAATTTATTGTTTTATTATGTCATAAGGAGATGCGATAAAACCCCTACACGTTATTGTAGAATTGAGACATCCCACTATCTCTTTTATTAAACACATGAAACGTACGTATAACAGCCGTTAAAACTATCTAAAATCAAAATGGCTGCGTCTTCCATATTTCTGACCGCAGCGTGAGCCTTATGCTAATGAGACCCAAAAACAAACATTGTTACAAGGCAAATGTGTAACATACGATAAAAATAAATTAAATAATAAAGGGAATCGTTAAAATAGAAGAAATGTTCGTAATTTATCCACGAGTCACCTTTTAGGCATTCCGTGGATGCCTTCACGGCGGGGTCCCTCCCGCTCAGTCGCGATCTCCAAGTAAAAGGCGCCACAAAAAGACGTATTCAATAAGCCATTGGCCATTACGGATGTAATCGATGAGGTAAATTAATAATAATAAAATTTAGAGGATATGCTTCGAAATGTTTGAGCTTGTCCACGCTGTAACGCATTTTGTATATAGGCGCCCTCGACGAAATATGCTAATTCTTCTCTTTCTCTTATGTTAAACAGATACTTATTCAATGTGTGTTACCCTAATATACATAATATGTACCTATAGGCCCAATAAATGTCTTTAAACGTATTTTTACTTAAGTTTATAGCTTTTTAAAGGAGGCTGGCGTCGTTCGTATGACTCTACCAAAATCATAAATATGTAGTTTCATAATGATGTCGGTTAAAAATTCTGCGGTTTAAAATAATCTTTCAATGAAAGTTAGTCAAATATCAAAATTTGTTTTAGGTACCTTTTGAGACAACTTAAAAATTATAACAAGAATATTTCGCCAAAATATGCTTTTCAAATATTCACTTTCCATTAGTTAGGCTACATAAATATTTTGTAAACTCATTAAAAATGAGAATCTTAAGCCGCTGCATATTTTTACTTTATTTTTATATTGGAGATATTATTATACCTTCTATCTAGGATACCTGTTTATGCATAAATTTATTAGGCCTACATAACTTTATAATGTCTCCCAAAAATTTATCCAGCCGTCTTCGTATAATGCGTGGAATGTGGATGAGTAGATAGAAAAAAGGATAATAAAACTTGTTGATTGCTTAAACTATTACACTGAGCTACATTAATATTTCAAAATATTTGATGGAGAAATTTGAAACCTACTTACTACACCATTATAACTGAAGAAATAGAATGATAATAATATTATTTTACGCAATATTATAGTCACAAGTAGTTTTCGAAAAACACAACAGTGCAAATCCATGATATTTAAAATCTTTGAGATTTGCGGGTTTTTGAAATATTTACATAGGACTCAACTATTTTATTGGTCTTATAATTTTTGTCTGATATCATATTTTTCTTTATAGTAGTTATATAATTACAGGGAATCTATACTTACATATTATAATAAAACTGTAGAAAAGTCGTTTTTGTACATCAAAAAAAAATTAGAAAAAAATAGCCAGGGTGTTAAAGGACAACCAATAGAACTCATTTCCAGCATTTTTAGAATTTTTCTCTGTTTGTCTGTTTATTTATCCGGGCATCACGTAAAATGTACAAAAGCAATGTAGATAACTTTTATACACAACGATTGAACGTAACTTGAAGTAACATTTAGTTTTTGTTTCATTGCAATCGGTTCAGTCTATCAAAAGATATTTGAGTTTAAAGTGAAGAAGTAGGGAAATTCCAGAAGTAAAATTAGGGTTATGTGAATTTGGTCTCACTCATCTACACACCTGAATGTAAATATGCGTGCACAGTTAGGAGGCTGCGAAAATGCACAGGAGTTTTCAAATTTATTGTTACAAATAGGCGATGGCACATACCCCGTACAAGAAGATGGAAAAGTTATTTTGATTGATAATGATTTGAATTGATGGTTCCACAGCTTATGTTGTTTATAAAGAAGCACTAGCATAAATAAAAAAAAATGATTTGTATCGGTATCCTCCAACAGCGCTTCGCACTAAAAAATACATTGTTAAGTTCCGACATCCACGCGAACGAAGTCGCGGGCACAGCTAGTATTAAATAAAAATATCCATGTATCTAAAACTTTGGTTTTACAACCAAGCACGAAAAAAGGAATATTGTGATATTTTGTATTTTGATAAGATGTAGTTAGGTAAATAAGAAAGATCGATTATCGATCGATTTTACTTACGTAAACATTAGACCTAAGGTGGGTGGACCATGGAAACCACCTTAACAAATAAAGAGTTATTGTTTGTTTATTTACTAGATAAATAAAACAAACATATTTTTAAATAAAATTTTGGTTTATTATGTAACATATTAACCACTTTTTTATTGCAAATTTAATCACTATCTGATAAACTTAGGTTTTAGTAAGCTCTTCTAAACGGCCTTGCTAGGAACAGGACTCCATACAAGGCCAATATTATAAATCAGTCATTTAACTGAAAACTAACGTTATGATTATCAAAATATCTGCTTATATTAAACTACATTAAAGTCTTATTGTAACGGAACATGAAACGCTCAACATAATATATCAATTTTTAAAATACTCAACGAAAATAACTTGAACACAATTGTATAACTAAGAATCTATTATTAGAAATGTAAAAATAATGCTATTGAGATTTATATTGATAAAAAATAAGTTGTAATTGATGACGATGACAATGACCGCAATAATAAAATTATAACAAAAAAATTAACTGTCCTAGTATGATTGGGCTTACAGGGAATCATTAACTTTTCTAGGAAAACTACCGAAATCATAATAAAGTAGTAACTTTTTTTTATTACCATAGCCCAACCCAACAGGCTCAAATCAAGATATCGTTTTGTATGCACATAACAAATTCAGAGAAATAAATTTCCTTTACGTTCAAAAATACACTTTTAAATTAAATTAATAAAATATATCCATACTGGTTCAAATGGTTGGACAGGTTCAAATAAAAAAAAAATTATAAATAAAACCCCAATATTCAGATTTTATTTTATTTTATTGGTAAATTCACATTCAAATTATAGACCACGATGTTGACAGATGTTACAATTACGATATTCTACGACAAAATTTAGTACATTACTATGATACTGTATCGGTAATCTCGATCATATCTACTGCATTAAATAGCTACAACGACGATAGGGTGCGTAAATGCTTCAAAATGTTATATCGGGAGTGGTGATCAGCGAGACAGTCAGACAATAGAAAAATTGAAATACATAGTTACATTCGAACAAATTCACGATACAGATTGAACATCAAAAATATTTCTATATTAATAATCAACTACTCACATCATTATTGAGAAATGATAGACGCGTGGGAGCCACGACCAATACGACATATCGACGCGTTCGAAATGTGACATTACCAGTGTAAGTATTGATCGCGGCTGCTTTGCGTACGGCGAAAGTGCCTATATAATAATGATTTAAAAGACGCGTCAGCGAGCCGTGCACCTGAGATTCAGCGCTCGCGTCGCGTCACACGGTCGCACCGCGCTATCTAACATACATATACGCTCTATTGAGAGCAAAATCGCAGAGTGACTTGTGGCACAATTGGGACGGCGTTTAGACCAGAGCCGTCTATGGGTAGAATAATTTTGAGTTGTGACGTTATTTTGCGGCTCTGTCTAAGTGCCGAAGAGCGGAGAGCGGGGTGAGCGGTGCGAGCGTATGCGTTTAGGAGTCCCACCAGTCGGGGCCTCCGCCGCTGTTGCCGCCGCCGCCGCCGCCGTACGACCCGCCATAGTTGCCACCGTACGAACCGCCGCCATATGCGAATCCTGCGTACACAAATTAGTGATTAAATTACTAAAACTAGATTAAAAAAACAAAGAGCGTCAAAGTTAAATAACAACAGTAACAATAAAACTATAAATTATAACTATTAAATCAATCAATCATAAATATTTTTTTATATTTGTCATGAAGTATACTAACAAAAATGTAAAACGATTAATGTCCACTTAGCTGCCCTATATGCGTCAACTAAAGGTATTGATTACTAAAAAAGGATCACAATTTTAGTAACATTATTAAAATTATAACCGAGGGCTTACGCCAATATAATTTACAATAATATAAAAATCTACAATATTTGATGTAAAATCCTATTAAATGTCAAATAAAATTATAATGTCCTAGAATCTTAATTCATTCAAAACGTCGGAAACCAAACACCAAACTAATCGCAAAAAATCCAAAAAAAAAAAAATTTTAATTAAAAATGAAATCTTCCTACCTAACAGCGTAAACCTAACAAATAACTATGACTGACATCTTAGCCCAGTTAACAAAAACAAAACAAAAAAAGCATACCAGAGCCAACAGCAGAAGGCCCAGCGGAGCGCTGCCCCTGCCTCGGCTGCGTGCGGAAGTCCCTCGCGCCGAAGGCCGTGCTGTTGCCGAAGCGGCCGCCACCCGAGCGGCTGCCCCCCGCGCGCCGCCCGCCGCCGCCCGACCGCCCGTCCACCGCCGCGCTTGTTAGCCAGCTGTGGACCAAATTATTATATGCGTTAAAATATATATGGATACTGCCTTATATAACTAGACACTATGGGTATTAATTTTATTTCGCGGAGCCCTATTTCTTTTTTAAAATCAAAGTAAACTGATTGACGCAACAACTAAGGAACGGTAGACTTTACAACAGGCTGTGATAAGTAAATGCGTGCGTAAAAAGTAAAAAAAAGTAGCTTTCATATTATGAAGCCGATGTCATCAGAACTGAACCTACATGTACATAAAAATGTCTACTCTATAGAATAAGATAGTGGTTCTCAAACCACTCAGCTTGCAAGATTTGACACATACAGACAAACATATCAACTTTGCAACTTGAAAAAGCTTATAATTTAAAAAAAAACATGACAGAAACAATAGACCAAATAATTATTGACTCACTTGGGCACATCCTGCTTAGCCTCAATGAGTAACTCGACCAGCTGACGCGCGAGGCTACGGTTAGAGTCGTTGAAGAAAGACGTGGCCACGCCGAGGTTCCCCATACGGCCGGTACGACCGATACGATGAACGTACTCCTCCACGTCCGACGGCAGGTCGAAGTTGATCACGTGACGCACGTGGGGTATGTCCAAGCCTAAACATTCGCTTTATTAGTCCTTCTAAATATATAAAAGCGGAAGCGGAACTGACTTATCACGAAATATCGAAAACCGTTTATACGTCAGTATAAAGATGAAAGGCAGGGAGGTAATTTATAGTTAGTAGACGTCCGCTACGAACGGAATTTGTAAAAGGGCCAGATTAAGGAGGTTTCATGGCTCTCGTAAGTTTGTATGCAAGTCAAAGTACGCACTCGAGCGAAGCAAGGGTGAGTAGCTAGTATTTAATATAACAGAAATAAGATGTTATAAATGAGAAAATACTCGCTAATTATTTTTTATTTCACAAGAAATCGGTTTAATGTGAAGTTACTTAACATAATTACTTTTTTATGTTAAAATGATTAGTAATTAATTTTCACTATAACTGATGCAACAAAGAATTGCACTTGAAAGATTTAATCAAATTGATAATCAAGTTGATACATAACTAAATTTGATATAAATCTTGATTTAATCTAATTTCGAAATAAACATTAATTTCAATATAATCATGTATTCTATATTATTAAAATGAAACAAAAATTCACCCACCTGCGATCCAATTAATAAATGGAAGCATTACAATATGATTAGTAAATATTCTCTATGAACTTTATGAATGCAATAATAATATAAATAAATAGTTAAATATTAAAATGAAGGAAACTTTTTAGAAAAATTTGAAAGTAATAAACATGGAATAAAAAAAAATAAAATATGATATGGATGTCAATGGAGTAAATAATAATCACTATAATCGACAGTTATGGTTGGATTGTGTGGCACCATAATATTCACTACCATATAGTAAGCTACTATGTAAGTTATTTTCCATTAGTTCCTATGAAATGTGTTAGAAGTGAAACTTCAATGGTTATTTTTATATCAAATCTGTGAGATTAATTATAAAAAATCTATGATATTTTACACTCGGTCAATATCTTTCATCAATAAAATGAATATTGGAAAACAAATTCGAGCAAAATAATATTGAAGATAGCAATGGAAATGACATAATTTTTCAGAAAAAACAATAGTTACCCTGGCAAATCTAATGCAAGCGGTTACTATGGCAACCATGACGGTTTTTCGTGACGCGGTCTTGAATTTCGCAAAAAAGTTTCACTTTAATAAATGCAACCTTAGACTAATAATACCTAGACTGATAGTTTCATACATAATTCCGCTCAATATTGAAGTAGCGTTAGTATGAATGTGTGCGTAAGTGTCACGTAATTGCAACCGAAGTTGTACGTATGTAGTTGTGTAACTTGACAATTGACATTGACACGACGGGAAACGTATCTAGCCATATCTCGAAGTCTAGCCAAAAAAAGTGGTTACAATTCGCTTGGACCTACACTCCATCTAGGTGTTATATATCTATGAATGCAACTACATCTTAGGTTAGAGATTAACTCAAGATAAAAAAAATATTAAAATAATATATTTATGTCAGTCTTGGACCACGTTTCCTTTAGTATAAGATCATAGCATGTATCGCTAGTTTTAAGTCTTTAATAATTGTAAAACGCCAAATCAAATGTAAATTAAAAAAAAGGCACGGGCGCTTAACGCGTTTGAATGAGATCATTAAAAAAAATGCAACTACATACTTATCAACATTCTAACATATCATTTAATAGCAAAATTACCTCTAGCAGCTACAGCTGTGGCGACAAGTATAGGAGTCTGCCCGGATCTGAAGCGGCGGAGGGCCTCCTCTCGCTCGCGCTGAGAGCGATCGCCGTGGATAGACGTCACTGGGTACCCTTCAGCGTCCAAGAACTCCTCGAGCTGGTCCGCCCCTATGGTAAAAAAGACTTTCTTAGATTTACGCAAACATTTGAAATTTCAATTAAAAATAAATAAAAAAATTCAAAGATAGTTTTATAAAAAAAGGACTAAAGTAAAATGTTCTTTTACATGTTACTTGTTCCAATAATTAAGTATAATGTTTATAACTTTTTCATTTTAACTAGTTAATATATCAGACTACTATTTTAAATTTGAAAGTTTGTGTGTTACTGTTTGATACAAGTATGGATGTAATTGTTTATTAACTATTTCTTTTAATTCCCTAGATGAGTTTATTCTTTACCTTTCTTAGTTTCAACGAAGACGAGGGTCAGCTGGTCTTCTTCAGTTCGCGAGCGTAAATTCGATGCGTTTAATAAATCCAGCAGGAAGGATCGCTTATCTGGCTCTTCTACCCAAACCACCTATAAACAAATAAACATTTGTTACAAACAAAAAAAAAAAAACATAAATAATTATTTTAACTGACATATGGGGCGTTCCACGTGAAGCAGACAGGTAAAAAATTCGATGTTTCCGATTTTAGTTATGTTCGATTGAGTTATACTTACATATATATTCTAAATATTACTATTAAAAGGTTTGAATAATTTTACCTATTAGCTTGTAAATATAAAAACAAACCTTTTGGGTAATATTTTCTGAAGTGGATCCAACACGTCCTACAGCGAGGAACACGTAGTTATGCAAGAAATCTTGTGCTAGCTCTTGTATCTGTTTGGGGAAGGTGGCAGAGAACATGAGGGTTTGACGTTCGCCTGTCTTAGGCATCGAGTGGCCTACAACAATCTTGCGGATCTGTGGTTCGAAACCCATGTCCAACATACGATCTGCCTCGTCCAAGACAAGATGGCGGCAGTGGTCCAGGGCGACACGACCGCGGATCAGCATGTCCACGAGACGGCCGGGGGTGGCGACGAGGAGGTGGCATCCGCGTTCAAGCTCGCGGAACTGGTCTAGGATAGGGGAGCCGCCGTATCTGTTAAACATTAAATTAAAACGTCAACAATCAACATTAATTTATGAATTTTATTTAAATAAAATAAAATAAATTAATTAATTTTTTTTTATTTAATTTTTTTTTAATTTTATTTTTCAACCATTTCTAAGATATATTCAATTTATAATGTATAATCAAATTTCATTTAAATACACTAAGATAACTCTTATACTGTATTAGTACACAAATTACTTTATATCATCATGCAAAATCTATCAATAATATTAGTTCCTAAAAATATGAATGTTGTAGAGACAATGGATTTTATGGGTAGAACTATGATGACAATATCAAATTAAATTATATACTTTATAAAATTTAAAAGAAAAAACGGTAAATTATTAAAATAATTTGACAAGATGGCAATAATAACTCACACGACGCAGGGTCGGACACGGGAACGGTAGGCAAATTTCCTGGCCTCATCATATATCTGTGTGGCGAGCTCACGCGTCGGTGCCAGCACGAGACCCTGGGGATACTGTTTGCGTTTAAGGGGTCTGGAAAAAATATTTAAATGGTTAAAAGTTACTTTGACAAAAAAATATTTTTAAAAATTCTTTATTTAGTTAATTCTAAGTACATATAGTAGTATAGTTCGTGTATAATAAAAATATGCGAATGTTGTTAGATTTTCTTGTAAGTATAACATACACTTCAACAAATTTGTATTATAATTCATAGGCATTAGATTACCATAGCCTACTTTTATCCCAGCCCAACCACATACCAATGGGACATGTATAGGAAAAACCCACCATATTTTAACTACTAAACAACATAACAAAAACATGTATATTAGAAGGTACACAGTACACACCCTACAAGTTTAACGGGCCCCGCTTCATACATCTGGTTGAGAATGGGCACGAGGAAGGCGGCGGTCTTGCCGGAGCCGGTCTGGGCGCACGCCATCACGTCTCTCCTGCCCAGCACTATCGGTATCGCGTACTTCTGCACCGGCGTGGGCGTATCGTAACGTGCGAGCGCTATGTTCGAGCGCATTATTTCTGTCAGGTTAACATCCTCAAACTGTACAGACAAAATGTTTATAGTTACACACAATATGAATTACATAATTACATATAAAGTAAGATAAATAAGTACAAATACGATAAAAAATTGTCGTTATTAACATAAAATAATAGAAAAGAGGGATGCATCGTCACTCTAAAGATGGACAGAAAAAGTTAGAGCAGCAGCCATCCCACTGCATGTGCATGAAATGCACCCATTAGAGAGGAATCTAGTAAGTCACACTTCTAAGTCTGTGTAGAGTAAGAAGACTATATATTACTATTCGTAAAACATTTATATATAAAAAGCAAAATATGTGTAGCGATAGGCAAATCATTTATATACGGCGAATTGTTTAGTTCCACAAGCAAATAACTCACGCTTGTAATGAAGTCCGGAACGTTCTCGCCGCTGGCCTCAACCGGTATATCCTCGTATTTGGAGAAATTGATGCCTGTGTTGCCAGTGCCAAACAGGTCCAGCTCCTGCCGCTCGTCGCGAGGTAGCGGGATTGTCCAGTCGTTCTATAATTCAAATTATTTTTATATTATTAATATATGTATATAATTATGAATAAAATGCTATTATTATAAATAAATAATAATTATAATAGACATAAAAATATATATTGTTCTAAATTCATCTTGCACATTTTAATATGCTTTGGGTTGTCTTGCTTGCTTTCTAACAAGTATTTGCATATTACTAAGATTTAAATTAGAAATGATAAATGCGATCCTTTCATTCTATAAAATCAAACTCAAACATATTGTTGTGTCTGCTATTTAGGAAAAGTGGAGTGTACAAACCAATAAAAATAAGATATAAACAACTAATAATTAGATTATGCTATAAGCTAATATAAGGACAAATTTACATATTTACTTATAAATTAGCCAAATTATGAACTTAATGATAACACAAACACTTTTTTTGGCACATCAACAAAAAAGTCAATCACTGAAAAACAAAACAGGTTGAAAATAACAAAGCTTTGACAAAAATATCAAATGTCACTACCGACCTCATCCCTGCGAGACGAAGTGCGCCGCACGTCGTCCGAAGGCCAGCGCGAGTTGGAGCGCTCCTCGGGGCGCGGCTCCGGCTCCTTCCATCGGTCGTTGCGCGGCTGCGGCGGCTCGTCCTCGTCGCGCTGAAGGCGGATGTCGCGCGAGGGCGCGGTGGCCCGCCCTCCGCCTCCTCCGCTGCCTCCCCACCGGTCCGACTCTGACCACCGGTCTGAGTCACCATTTTGGTATCCGGAATCACGACCTATGAGTAATTTCATTATTGTTATGGCGAAAGTTTGGATGGACAGTTGTTACTCGATTACGCCAGAATGGAAAATTGATGAGAGGGAAAGAGAGATAGAGAGAGAGAGGAGATGATAGGAGAGAGGGTAGAAGAGAAGAGAGAGGGGGAAGGGAGAGGAGAGGAGAGAGAGAAGGGTCAGTGATTCGTAAAAAGTAGTCGTTTGTATTCAGCCCTTTGTCGGACCCGATTACTAGGAACACATTTCTCTTTAATACAACCGATAAATTTCATAATTACCAATGACCTGCTACTGTTTTTACTAGTGACCTATTAAATTTCGTTCATCAAATCTCAGCCCACTGTCCTCAACATATTTGGGCCCTAGCCCCTAGGGCTCTTTTGGAAAAAAAAATGGTAATATTGTTTTAAAATAATAATTATCTAAAATAAAACGAAATAAGGTCATAAAAGACCGACCTAATGACCTTAAGATCAATAAAATCAAACAATAGTGTTGTTATCTTTATATCGTCTAGACATCATATGTTATCATTATATATTATAAACTATAATAGGTATATTTTATTTTATGATATTATAAAATGATAATCATTTGAGGTTCCCAAAAAGTCCAGGGCCAACTTAATAGGCCACGCCCCTTGTAAGTGGTAGTCTGATGTGTTTAATTTTGATAAACATTTTAAAAGATTGTAGTAACACAAAATTACTTTAGAATTTGAGTACCTCACTAGAAAGTAGGTCACACCTCAATATAAAAAAGTAATAATCTGAATTTAAAACAAAGGAAAAGAGTGGAAAATTCTAACTACGCATCTATTACTGTAACAAATCAAACTGCAACAACACATAGGTATAAGATGTAATTTAGTAATAATAAGGTTGGAATCTAAAAATAAAATCTCAAACAAAAGAAATATAATGGAATGTCAACAGGTCAAGGCCATTAGTAACTTATTATTGAAATGGGATGGGAATAACACACTATAAGTATTTTTTACTACCAACTCAGTAGTTAACAGTAAAATGATAATAAGTATACACACTAACTTATTTAATTGAATGGTAGTTTGGAGCATTGATCTATAATATGGGTATAGATTACGTATGTATTGTGCTTAATCCGAGTCGAGCATGGATTTAGCGAAATTGGACTTGTGTAGGAATTATGTCGAGGTTTGTGGATACCGCAAAAGTTAATATTTTATTAATTGTATTAAAGGTAAAAAATGAATATTTTTGGAAACAAAGCAAGTTGTTGGTTGAATATGGTATCACATAGGTAGAATGTGGCATAATATGAATAAAAATGTATCATAGAGTACAATAAATATTATATTATACTATGCACTAGTATATAAGTTCAGGCAAAACGTAGCAACATATTATTATTTATTGTGAATTGTAAACAATGACATGTGAAGAATAATAATATGCTATGCTTATTTGACGAGATACTAATTCAATCATATCAATTAGAACAAGCATATCAATAAAACAGTTTATAAACAGCATTACAATATTAAAAGAGCTTATACAGTATAAACTTTCACATGACCTTCAATAAATGTTACGCAGGCAAAAATTCTATTAAACACGCTGCCTGCCTTTCCATTCAATCTGAACTTCCATAAATATATAAAATCTAGAAGTCATTATTAAATTAAAATTACAAAATAATGTAATCAAACAAGTCTCTACTCTAGTAACTGTATGGTTTGAACCCACCTATTATTTAATGACAAGTAAAAAGGCAATCAAATATTAAAATCCCTATGATAGTTACTGTAAATAACTACTATACATACAGAAGTCAGTACACAAGTCTAACATGTCAGTATTGTCAATTTGAAAATACCTATGCTAGCTGCAATCTCAGCAACAATCAAGCTTAGTCTCAATTAACAATTGTAATCCTAATCTGAAACTGGACCTCCCTACTCTAATTACTGAAGATAACAACGATGCATATAGTATAGTACACAGGTCTTATATTTCTTTGTAAGTAGAAAAAGGTAGAAGATATACTCACCGCGGTCCCTGCGCGGGTATCGCGAGTCGTAGCCGCGATCGTATTCACGGTCGCGGTCACGGTCGCGGTCGTCGCGCCGACCACCACGGTCGTAGTTTCTAGAGTTGCCTCCGAATGATGAACGGTTGTCCCGTGTGTCGCTAGGACGAGAATCTAAGCTTGATCGCTTAGGTTCTTCTCCTGGACAAAAAACATTTATATTAAATGATTGTAGAAGTAATGATTGTAGTAACATCTGGTTTTAACATATACAGTATCATTTCATACAGTAACACACATAATAACTATAGTCCCAATGTGTAGTCGGGGAAATATGTTGTACATAATAACAATTAAGCTATAGCTAAGTTTTCCTTTGGCTGAGGAAATAGGCTCATATCATATCCCTCGTAGGTTGTGTATCTTCAATAGAAATCACAATACATTATCCAAAATATGACCAGTAAAAAGGTTTGAAACTATTGTCCTAATGTGTTAAAATAATCCATAAGAAAATGGGGACTTTACATATCAAAGAACCAAATTGTACTAACAATCTATGAAACAGCTTGACCGATTTTGACAGAACTTTCACTCGCAGATAGGTAATGTTATAAGGAGTAATTTAAGTTACTTTTATTTTATTAGAAATTATAAAAACCGTTTAATTTATTTTAACTTATGCCCAGGGAAGCGGGCCAATTTGTGAGTTCAACAAAATGTGTAATATGTTATGTATATTTCATACCAATATAATAATCCTTCTGTAGATCGCCTATGAAAAGTCGTATTTTGATCTACTGATAAAGAAAAAATATAAATGTACTTGCCTTTTGCCTCCAACTGCCTACGCAGATGAGGAGGTATGTAGCGGCCAGTACTCTTAGGAGCCTGAGGCTGCAAGTCCAGACCAGCAAGCTGTAATTTAAAGGTCCCGATAAAGTATTTCTACCTTAGTGATGCTTTAGAGATAAATCTGGATAATTTTGATTTATTGCCTACAACTCCTCATTTCATTGTCTTTATTAGTTATAAACACTTAGAAAAAGCTACTACAAATATATAAAATATAATTTATATTTAGATATAGTTTAGGTTTAAAATCTAAGCTTTAAAGTCAGTTATAATATATCTAACATTAGAACTGGCTGTTACAATTTAAATTTCCTTACCAACAATTTATTCATATAAAAAGATATACTGTCTAAAATAACAAAGAAATTATATCAAATTCCAACAAATATATTAAAACCTAACTTAACCTTCTTCTTAATAAATCATAAAATGTGTCAATGAACTTTTCATTGATGTTTCACATGATTCACTATTGTTACTTTTAATTTTGATAATACTTATCATTTTATAACTAAGAGGAAGCTGTGACATACCAATTAAAATAAATATAACATTTCCTTTTTTAACAAATTCCTAAGCATTGTAATAGTCAATATTATGAGTATAAATAAGATTTATTTCATGTAATGATCAACATATTTTAAATGTATGGGTCAGAGATCTAAAGGTATCACCTTAGCTAGGTATATAGGTAATGGAAAATCTTACCTAGTATTGTGATAACATTTATTTATAATTTTATAATACAACAATTTCCTTTGTTAAATATAATATTAAAATATAAATCCTTTCATTGTTTCATTATTACTTTTATTGATAGATTTCTAAATTTTAAAGTCACCAAAATGTATTTACAATGAAATAATTAAAGAAACTATCGCAATTCGTAGTGGTTTACGGTTAATTCAAGACAAGGAACAAATTAAATAATAAGCAAAAAAATTAATTTTCTATCTCATAAAATCAATCAGATACCTTAGAAGAGCCCTGGTCGCCATGTTGGTTATGCCAAGACACGTAAAGCTAAACTTTGTAGTTAGTATTTTAACTATGAGTCATCATGAATAACAAGAGGTTTTACAATAAAATTATATAAAACCACTATTATTGTAAGTTATTAGATTTTCATATAGCACAGTAAAAATCAATACAAAGTACATGTACATGAGGTACCGACCTGCTGCTCTAGACCTGTTCCATTTTGGTTGGTATCATTACTCATATTACTACCAAGCGGTACGTTTTTTTGGGAACTTTTCTCCAAAAATACTATACAATCACAGTCTACAATGAATTTTGCACAAACACAAATTCACAAAATCAGTAATCACATGAAAAGGTTCCAATTTTTCTTCCCGAAATCACTTTTCATTCGCAGTTTTGTTCAATCTTCATCTTTATTCTTTACGGATGATGACATTGTCTTTGATTATTTCGTTCATTCATTCTAATTCATTCATTTCTATTAAAATAGTTTTAACAACACAAGAGTGATAAATTCAAATAATAAAATTAACCTTAAATTATTAACTTCATTTATAATTTTAATATTTTTTTCATATTTATACTTTTCTATGATAAATATTATATTTTGTACATCTATAACAACTACTTATCTACAGTAATTTTTCAGCTAATTGGACATTCTAGAAAGTAATAATATAACAGCAGTATTTTCATTTGAGATTTTGTGCCAGTACAATGAACTTTTTTAAATTTTTTTATTTAGCCATTTTTAATTAATGCGACAACTCGTTTGGCTCAGTTGGTAGTGCGCCTACTAGTAGACCCTACTTTCTGCGCCAGCGGTCGCGGGTTCGAGTCCCGCTGGGGGCATTCATTTGCTAATCACGAATGTTTGTACTCCAGTCATGGGTGTTTATATTTATAATATGTATGTATTTAAAATTTATATGTGTAGTATATCAACTATCTGGTATCCGTAACACAAGCACGTTACGTAGCTTACTGCGGAACTAGATGGCGCTGTTGTAATAATGTCCCAACATATTTATTTATTTAATTAATATATTATGTTTACTTAATAAATGTATGTATTGTATTCAGCCCTTTTAAACGTCCCACTGCTGGGCACGGGCCTCCCTCAGTACGAGGGGGATCAGGCCATAGTCCACCGCGCTGGCCCAGTGCGTGTTGGCGGACTTCACATGTCTTACGAAAACTTGCTAGGTTTTCTGAGACATGCAGGTTTCCTCACGATGTTTTCCTTCACCGTAAGACAAGTGGTAATCATGATAGAAATGATTCGCACATGAAAATATCAGAGGTGCGAGACCCGGATTTGAACCCGCATCACTCGGTTACACAAGCAACGCGTTACCGCTGGGCTACCACTGCCTACTAATAAATGTATACTTCATTATATATGTATACTTAAATGTATACTTAATAGTTAATTGTATACTTAAATAAAGGTTTACTTAAGACTTACTTAATAAATGTTTACTTCGCGTTACGTAAAAAGAACGCTGAAAGAAAGTGGTGGGCAATATTCTATACTCTTTGGTGGTGGGGGTGTGTTTGCGCATGGGTACATTCGCGCACGTAAGTACTAGGCCTATTCTTTTATTTTTGAACTAAGCTTTCGCTCGCGACGTATATTGTTATTGGTATGGTCTAAGATCCGAGCCTACATCGACCTTCACCGAGCTGATAATAGAATAAAACTTATTTTATAATAAATTTATTATATTAGAAAATATAATAAAAATGGGTTGGCTAAAAAAATCCTGGACAGAATATTTTTAATAATTTTTTAAAAAAGGATTTTTTAATTGAATGTTGCAACATCAAGATAATAAGAAAATTTTATATCGACTTGAAAGTAAAAAACATATAGAATATGCCAACGTTGGGTTGGCTATTATTTACCTGGACGAACTACTGGGTTGGCAGGTATAAACAGGTATGTCGTACTAGTTACTTTCACATGATTGGATAATAGAAAAAAATATATATCAACATAAGCGTTGTTTTATGGCGAACACGTTGATATAGAGTTGGCTACAAAAAATTCGGTCCTAATAGAGGTTTGCGAACTTTAAAGATTTAAATTTCAACGCGTGGAAATGAGTGACAGAGAGATCCGAGGTAAGTATTATGTGCTGTGGAATATGAACAGAAAAGAGAATGTTGGAGAAACTTAAAAAATAAGAAGGTAGAAACTGAAAAACAAAAAAAAACAGGAGGGGTCCTTTAGAAAAAACATTTTTAAAATTGTGAATTTCTCCTGTCTACGATAATATTATGGGGCAAAATTTGTACCATAATAATAGTCACATCATGAGGAATAAATATTTAATATTTTTTAAGCATGAATTTATTATAATATTTCAATAAAAACGATAAATATAACTGCAAAATTACTACAAAATGCAACGCACCGGCTGTCTGACCTCAGTACTGCGCATAGAGTAAATTATATACTAAAAATATACAAAACTTGGAAAAAAGTATCAAAATCGCTCGGTTTATCATAGTTTCAACACATTATTGTGCAGGTGTCTGGACGCTTCAATATACCTTATCACGCAGAGTGCAGATTTGTAATAGGGCTCACAATAGTGATTCTTTCAATTATTATTTAATAGAATTCGAAATAGCACAATTTTAACGTTCGTTGAATTCGTTTCTATCAAAGAAATAATATGAAAAATGTTTTTTCTAAAGGACCCCTCCTGTTTTTTTTTTTGTTTTTCAGTTTCTACCTTCTTATTTTTTAAGTTTCTCCAACATTCTCTTTTCTGTTCATATTCCACAGCACATAATACTTACCTCCGATCTCTCTGTCACTCATTTCCACGCGTTGAAATTTAAATCTTTAAAGTTCGCAAACCTCTATTAGGACCGAATTTTTTGTAGCCAACTCTATATCAACGTGTTCGCCATAAAACAACGCTTATGTTGATATATTTTTTTTTCTATTATCCAATCATGTGAAAGTAATTGGTACGACATACCTGTTTATACCTGCCAACCCAGTAGTTCGTCCAGGTAAATAATAGCCAACCCAACGTCGGCATATTCTATATGTTTTTTACTTTCAAGTCGATATAAAATTTTCTTATTATCTTGATGTTGCAACATTCAATGAAAAATCATTTTTTAAAAAAATATTAAAAATATTCTGTCCAGGATTTTTTTAGCCAACCCATTTTTATTATATTTTCTAATATACTAAATTTATTATAAAATAAGTTTTATTCTATTATCAGCTCGGTGAAGGTCGATGTAGGCTCGGATCTTCTACTAGTAGGTACATTGAAAAATATACATATTAGATAAAATTAGCATTAAATAGAATCCTATTAATAAAATATTTTTGATTCAGTGTAGAATGTCTAATGTACTTACAAAAAAATAAATTAAGTCGTTCAATACATTTTAAGTCGTTTAATACATTTTAACAAAACAATATGCGCCAAAAATAATTTTTCTCTCTTTTCGTTTACGTAAAATAATTTCGTAACTAAAAACTTTTGTGCGTACACAACATAGTATTTTGAACTGACGAACCAATAGCGAGCCGGCAAGCGTGTGACGCGTGCCCCGCCACCCCGCGCCGCGGCCTCATACTATCAAATTGACCCATGGAGATGGAGGTTAGAGAAAGGAGAACGATCGCACGTATTAAAGCACTAGCCCGCCGGTCCCTGAAAATTTGTAGAATTTATAACGCGCTGCCGGCCGACGGTAGTATTTGTGAAGTTAGTTGATTATGAGTACAAGTAGATGAAGTTAGTATTGAGACAATGTGAAGTTAGGCATTGAGACAACTTAGCGATCGCAGTGCCTCCTTAGTTTATCCATATTTCTGAGACACTACATTCCAGAGTGATCATCCTCCTGTGCTCTAACCTCCAAGAAATTGACCATAGAGGAAAGTAATATCTCTAATAAAAATGAATTGACCGATAAATCACTTCTGCGCAGCTTGACAGCCAGAGTTCATTTTACATGACGCGAGTTATAATTAAAATAGCAATTTTGCATAAGCTTTAATTTTAATAACTCCAATACTCAATATTTAAATGGCGTGTTTCTTGTTGGCGTCATGGTTCAATGCGTCAGAAATCCTGCGTCACCCCATTTAAAACGGAGAAGGGTTTGTTGGGCTTGAGTGGATAGAACTGGCTTTTCTAGCCAGTTAACCCCACATGGACATAACCACCTGTTTCCTACGAGTAATATGAGTAATTAATGATGATCACGACCAGTCTAACCAAAAAGATGAAAAATTACCTATGAAATACGATGTGCACCAAGTTCGATTAAGAATGAAAGAAATTGTGTGTGCTGTCTAGTACACAAATTAAGCTAAAGATCGGATAAGCTTTGTTAAAAAAAATATTAAAACCATAGATTAATGCTGCTAATAATATTAGATACCCATGGATTTATTGGTAAAAATAAATAGCTGTACCGCCTTGATCGCAATGGTTGCGCTCGTTTTCGATTTACGGCCGCTAGAGGCATGACGATAGATAGGTGTGCTGTGCAACAAAGAGAGAATGGGTCACTGAAGTAAGCCCCCTATCTGCATTCTGCATCTATTCACATTTCACACTGAAAATAAATCCCACGCAGTATTTTATGTATTACAGTTCGGCCGCTCAAAGAATGCGTTTCTGACACCTGTCAATTCGTCATGACTAGTGATGTACAATAATTTAGTAACGTAAGTAATTTATTTATTACATTGATTATGCATATTTATTCAATTTAATTTATATGTTGTTATTTTTAATAGGAATTATATTTCAATAAATATTCACAGTGTAAATACATTTTTAATGAATCAATTACTTGAATTGAATCGTAAATTCTGAATGTAACGAAGGGAAAAAATAAATATGCTTTATTTATTGGAAAATGTATTGTTACGTTCTACGGGTTAGGATTATAATCGTTGCACTTGCACTAAGGATGTTTTATTTCACTATGAATACACGCACAGTCTGTACACAACACTAGTCTCTGAACACTGTATTTCTCTTCTCATACTTCTTCACTAATACTTTAACCAACTCTTCACTTTTCCACTATTTTGTATCGCTTCTTATCTTCACTCAACTTCGAATGTCTACTGAACTCTCGACACACTGCAGGCCTTTTTATATGTGTAAATATTAGAACATTCTAGTATCGAAAATTCAAAATGTTTCTAGTGATTTCGAATCCTTTCTCGACAATGCTTTGTCTCTCTCTGACACATTAGAATTTGTAATAGACGGAATGTACCTAAGTACATTAAATATTATATTATTTATATCATACCGACAGATTATATTAAGATTACAAAAATATTCGAATACAATTGCCTCGTTATTTTGTCACATCACTACAAAAACAAACAGTTGACATAACCTTGAAACAACGTCGTTTGACGTGGTTTGACTTTTAAAAGCTATTATTTTTATATTTGTTAATTAAGTAATTGTAATAACTTTAGCCCAAAATTAATACATTTATTGTAAGTCAGCATAATTATTCGAATTATTACTTAAGTACTTAGTACTAGTACTTATCACTCGTTAATAAGGTAAATAAAAGATATTTAAAAATTTGCCGTAAATTGTACGCCAGTTCCAAGTTACACCACCCAGTCGATCACGATCTGTCAGAAACGCATTCTCTGAGCGGCCGGACATTAGAAATTTAAATTTAGTGGGCTAAGTTAAGTGACGCAGAGAGGGTAGCATTCCGTCAAATAAGAAAACAAAAATAATAACAATAGCGCAAAACTCTACAAAACGATAATATGCGTCGTATAATTTAAAATGTCACTCACGGCGTGCGCAGTGCCCGCTGCGCAGCACCCATCGACAGCTATGGAGTACGGCGTAGATCGGCTTTGGCGCGAAACGCGAAAAGTACTAATCTCTCACCACTGAAATTGGGCTTCATTGCAATTTGCAAGACCTGCTTATAAGATCGTTTTGCTGTGCACCCACGGTCGAGTAAGATTGGTCTAGCAACAAGTCAATTTCAGTAGAAAGAGATTTGTACGATTTGTGTGATAACTTCCAAGCTCGCGTTTACGCTGGTGTACGTCGTTGCTATCGACTGGGGCTGCTTCAATGACATTTCTCATTGTCAAATATAATAAAAATACATCGTGAGATAAGTACATAATATGTATATTTATTGTCATTTTACGAAATTCGAAATAAATTCGGGTAATGTGATGAGGGATTAGTACGCTTGCATTACGTGGGATAAAAAAGATACAGAATAATATTATAATATCTTAGTTGCACAGCAGTGCTTTGATAGCACCCTAGTCTATTGACACGGCCGTAAATACTAAATGGAAACTAGTAAAACTATAAAAAAAACACCATATCCATTTTTTTTTATAAATTTTATTGGCTAATTCAATTGTTCTTTAACTGTTCTTAAATGTTTGATTAAAATTTTGTTTTTGTTCGTTTTTATTTTTTATTTTCAAAAATTGAATCTCTAGTTAGCGCCTACTATAGGTTTTTTTATTAATTTTTTTGGCTAATTGAATTGTTCTACTGTTCTTCAATGTTTGATAAAAAAATTTTTGTTCGTTTATTTTATTTAAATTTTTATTTTCAAAAATTGAATCTCAAGTTAGCGCCAACTATAGAATTTTTTTATTAATTTTGTTGGCTAATTCAATTGTTCTTTAACTATTCTTCAATGTTTGATCAAACAATTTTTTTTTCGTTTTTATCACTGACCTCTATAATACCACTGGACTGGCTGTTCCAAGTGTTTGACAGCAATTTCTTTGTGTCCATTTGAAGCGCCACTAGCGAGAGTCTCAAGAACTAATTTTCACGTATATTGCAAATGACAGCGAGAAGTGTTTGTTTATTGTAAAGTAATTTTGCATTTTCGTTGTTAATATAACATAAGTAGTAATTATGATGATACGGTTATTGATTAATAAAAATAAAAATCTTTATATCGACATCATTAGTTTTAGTACCACGAACTCTCGCTACGTCCGACAGCGGCGGACAGCGCCAAAATGGCGAATATCAAGCAGCCACACAAGCACCTTGACAACAGCCAGTCCAGTGGTATTATAGAGGTCAGTGCTCTAATCTCTATGTGGGCATCCCAGGCATAGATGAAAAATAAAATCCAAGGGAATTCCCTAGAATATTCAATATTGGCGTTGCTAAATGACACCAAAATTGAGAATGCGTAGGAAAGAAATAAATTACATTTTATAGTGAATCAATGTTATGTTTAGTGTAGGAATATAATATAAACGAAAAATTTTGTACACGGTATTCAAAATTTTATTTGAATTTGAAGACTAAATCTATGATAGAAGTTTATTCTGTTTGACAAAGTTGTTTGCATATCTACAATTTAGTAAACGTAATTCAAAAAGGTATGTAGTACCTACGGCCTACCTAATAATTTCTTTATTTATCCATATTATGCTGTTTGCATGTCATTAATCACAATAGGATTATCGGGTGTATACTTAAATGCGCAGTTAAATCATTCAGTGTTTCGAAATTTATGGATTTGTTTTTAATACAGCTTAGAGGTAGTTATTTAGTATAATGTTTAATAATTTCCTGTATGTAGCTTTTTTGTGTGCATATCTCTTAACTCTTTAGAAAAAGTCAGCTTATCAGCTCTCTGAAAACCAATGTAGTATTATTCATACATATCTGCTTATTAATTACTTAAATGAATCATCAAAATAAGTTAGGCTGTGTAATACTTTCTTCTAGTATTAAAACAGCTTTTATAACCTCATAACCTTGGTGATTAACCACAGTTGGGAAATAAACCTGAAAAGTATATGTAAAACTGATTGTAATATAAGAATGTGTAGATGTGGAAGCTGTAACCTTTTAAATAGTAGATTCAAAATTAATACACACATTTTACTAGATGGAGAAAACAAAAACAACTACAATACCTAGACTTCGACAAGCACCTCCTGATCCGAGGCCAAGACAACCTCCCCCTGAGCCTAAAAGTGATACTGCTCATCCACCACCTCAACCGAGAGAACGCCAACAACCACCAAAACCTCGTCTGAGACAAGCTCCACCCCCACCAAAGTGTTGATATATATATTTTTTATTATTACTTTGCATATGTATTTAAACAGGTGAAAGCTGGTTATGATATTAATTTAGTATAAAATATTGCATAAAATACTAAATTTAATAAATAAAATCTGTGTAATCTATAATATTATTGTAAAATAAATGATTGGGCAAAATTTTTTCAGCAAATATAATTTTTACACAGTAATTTGTGCAAAAATTTTTATATAATCAGGATATGAGTTGATAAGCCAAATAAAAAACAACTATATTAGCCAAGTCCAATCTTAGCTTGAATTTCTTCTAATTCTGAATGTGTTCTATTATTTGACTGTTCAAATATAAGAAGCAATGTTTTCAAATAGTAGTCATTGTTGTAGATGAAAAAAAGAACAGCAAATTGTTCTTGTAATTAATTTTAGAATGTTCTTATAAATAAATTTAAGGTTTTTCTATAGAATCTAGTACCCATTAAGATCTCAATTCTTTTGTGTGCTAAGCTAATGACTACTCATTTTCTTAATATTGTACTTGTCTCCCATTTTTACAGTTATTTTGTTAAGTTTTTGATAGAATATTCATAACTTTTTGTATACAAATTAATATTATTCATCATTCAAAAATCAAAAGCGATCTGTAAAATATATAATTTTTCCTCTGTTTACATAATATGTGATGTGCTGATGAATCACACCTTACATATAAGTACCTACATTTTTGTAGTCGTTTTTATTTATTAAATTGAAAATTAAAATGTGTATTAAAAGTAACTAAGCTCTTCTAAATCACAGACATACAATTTTTTAAATATGAGTAGCAAAATTTTTTAAGAATGCATTTCTTTCAAAACAATATTGTTTGTAATGTTATCAGTTTGCTGAGCTGCTAGTTGCAGGCTGCAGCTGCTACTTTTTTTTTTTTGGTTCTCTACAATAATTTATAAATAAATTAGTACCTATATACAAAAAATAAAGTCAATCATTCTTATAGGACCTGCGCAAAAAAGTTTTTGCTATTATGATTTCCGAAGGCGCTAGCTTGTTACCGCGTATTTTGATATAGAATATACTGTGATAGGTATAAATATTTTAAAGTTTGCTATAATATTTTGTACTAAACAACTAATTAAAAAACTAATAATTATGAAAAATTATGTATCTACCCAATGATATTTATTAGAATATCATTGTATCTACCTATTGAATAAGGACTTTATTTATTTTTTTCTTAGTAATATTTTGTTAACTATACGCTCATATTTATTCAAGTTAATATTTTGTTCGTTTTATAATTTTACTAGCTGTTACCCGCCCGCTTCGCGGGGCGTTTTAAGATTTATGTAAAATTATTTTTTTTTATAATGATAATTATTATAATTATAAATGGAAACCATACTTTTTTATTTTTTGAATATATTTATTGAACATATAAGATAATAAAAAAATAATTAATAGTGAAAATAGTAAAATTAATAACAGGAACACCAAATAAAAAAGAAATTGAATTTTCGCGACAAACTCGGCCTCTGACTCCTCCGCCTCGACTGTCGCCCGTTCAATATTTTCGACGTTGAAAACCCCGAAGTCGAAAGGCGAAATGTCGTGGTCCAGCGTGGCACACAGTTCCCATAAAAACACATGACATGTGAAATTTCGAAGATTTAAATACAAATCAACAAAAAATGAAATTTAAAAGGAAGTGATGACCAGTAGAAGGATTTACTTCATCTGCGCGCGCAGAACGCGTTTAGCCATATCTAGCCAGTAAAATGGCTTCAATTCGCTTGGACCTACTCACCTTCTATGTATTATTCTAAGAGTGTTACATTTTATTTCGAAATAAATGAATGTAACATTTTCTTTTTAAACAAATGACAATAGAATAAATAAAATGACAGGTATACAAAACCAATTGAATCGTAAAACGCGTGCGCGCGCGTACACAGTACACACACACACACACACGCACATTATTGGCATTATATATAGTCTATCATTTGCGCAATCACATGTTCTTACTGTATACCAATTTTTATAAAGATCCGTTCAACCGTTCTTGAGTTATAGCGGGACATACAGACAGACAAAAATTTCAAAAATGGTAAAACTGATGTCAGTGAGTCATGAAACGAATATTTATGACGAAATTCGACAAAAACATTCGAGTGTACAGACAGACTCTACAGATTTATATAAGCTAAGTAGTTTTAATATATTGAATAAATATAGATGGAAGCGCCCCGCGGTTTCACTCGTGTAGTTGAAATTCCCGCGAGAATACGGGGATAAAATATATCTTATGTCATTAGCTGATAATGCAGCTTTTCATAACTGAAAGAATTTTTGAAATCGCTCCATTACATAAGGTAGATTATTCAAGCCGTGATATTTTTCTTATTTTTTTTTTAAATAGTCATCCGAATAATTTAAATTGGAATTTACACGTACATAATTAACATTCATTAATCAGCCATTTAAATGGATAAGTATTAATAATATGTTAATACGAGTACTATTCACTATTTGACTCTACACTTAATAATTTTAACAAAAAAAGTTACTATGGCTTAACTGTTATAGTTAGGTATAAACCATCGCCGACATTTTTGTGACCAATCATGAGTACTATTCGAACATTTTAATTATTGACACTGCCGTTTTGATACCTTGGATTACATTGTTTCATTGTTCATTTTCGGCAGAATCTCTTATTTTTAAAAAATATAATATTAAAAATTGTTCTAGTTGTTTTAGAGTTAAATCGTAACAAACAAAGAAACAAAAAATCTAATCTTTTCTCTTTATAATAGTAGTATAAATTACTTAGAACGTACCAACGCTTGGTTCTCTATTTAGTTATAAATAACCCTAAATAGATACATATTCGAATCTATTAATTTGTAAACATGATCAAAATACCTGGCTGGCACCGACTCCAAAATTAACACAGTTCTTAAAAGTATTATTTTCTACTTTTTAGTTTAGATTTATTTAGTTTGGAAGTCTGTTTTTGATTTTTGTTAAAAATAATGTAATATAAACCATAGATGATATAAACATTAAATGCTTAATGTTTCGGTAAGACGCGAAAATCACTTTTTGTATGTTCGTATAAATAGATAATTAATCAGTGACTTACCTTGCTTTGCTTGGTAGCGTCCCTATTCCCTAGGTATGTGTATATCTTATTATATCTATCTTTTTATTTGTAAACAGTAAAATAAATACTAGCGTTTTTCGCGGCTCCGCTCGTGTGTAGACCACTATATTTTTAAACCAACAGATAATATATTACATATTTATAAAAAACTCGTTTTTGCAACATTTTTCATTGATACTCCGGTCGTAGCGTGATGTTATAATACGAGTACTTTATAGCTTTATTCGGTAAACGAACTATCCAACACAAAAATAATTTTTCAATACGATTATTACGAACTAGTAGTTCCTGATTTGTGCTTTTCCTTAATATTCTGTCTTTTATAACGTTAAATGCATTTCTTATTTATTCGATATTTAAATGTTAAAAAACACTTATAAAAGTGGCAACTACAGGTAAACTCAGACCAAATAAAAAGGTCTGAGCAGGTAAAGTAGTTAATCATTACATTGTCTAAATAGAAAATAATGTACTAGAAATTAACGAACCTTCCGGATGAAACGTACCTTTGAGAGAGGGTAGTATGGTCTTTTTTCTGTCTACATCTATGGGACCCTCAGACTACATTAAAAAATTAATGTAGTCTGAGTATGGGACCATTTTCATAGTTAAAAACTAATAAACAATTTTTTAAGTTAATTTTCTTAGTGAAGTGAAGTTAGGTATATCAATAAAAATATTTTATGTATTCTACCGTTTGTTCGTATTCGTTCATTTAAAACATCTTTTTCGTGTTTAAAACGATTTAGTTTTATATCCAAATATTTGAAATAAATCATGTAAATGGTTATTTAATAGAGTGTAATCATATAAATTGCGCAGACTGCGTGGGCTAAAGTAACGGAAGTACAGCTTGACCTTCATACATATCCTCGGTAGAGCGGGCATACGATTTGTTAGTGCTCATTTTATCCCATACTTTAGTACTATACAGTAGAATCTACTGAGTAGATAGTGCCTATAGAGATGTGGCGAAAATTAATAATTATCTCAACAATTTATATCATGTTATTATTTAGAAATTTAACAGCAACCGTTATTCGAGATATTTTTGATGAACCCATACAAGAATACGATGTGATAATTAGAAACATAGCATATGATGATTCTCCCGTAGACAATAATGACTGTGCAGAAGGATATCAGTTGGACATTAACAAAATATGTCGGGAAGTGTGGTGAAGAAAATGTCAGCCTCTATATCTAGATATGTACATAAAAAGACCAGTGACCAGTGAAATTTTAAATGTTCATTAATGATACGTTAAAAATAATGTGTATAATGCACATATATTTAGTGTATGAGTGTTAGTTTACGTATATGAGTGATATTGAATAAAGCAAAAAAGAAAAAAATGTATTAAAAAGTTAAAAAATAATTTTTATACTATGATTACCAAAAAAATCTTATTATGAAATGTGTGTTACACGGCATTTCAAGTTTAAATTTATTATAAGTAAAAAAAGAGTTTTGCTTAATAAGTTTTGCATTTATTTTCAATTAATTTAGTAATAAAATATCAGTTTTCAATTAATATTTAATGAATGTTTTACAATTAGTTGTATTATTTCATTGTGACCGGGGTCGGGGTAAGAGGGGTGCGATGAAGCGCCATGTATCGAGCTGTTCTAGGATAGGGTTTCCGAATGTGATGACAGCATGGACACCGACTGAAGATATGGCTCCGCGGAATCGATTAACATAATCCACTAGCACTTCTTCAATAATTGCGTTCACAATGTTATCAATGTCGCCACCTCCTATCGCTCCAGTCAAGTTGGCCTAAAAGTGTACAAGTTCTAATAAATAAGTATACATTAATGTTTATTATTTCTATTTATTTTTCTTTCACTAGTTTTGGTTTATTTTAAATTGTCTGTGATTTTAAATTTTACATAGATTTAGAATTGATACGTATACAACATTTAGTATTACTTGTTTTTACAATTTGAAGGCAGTGGTAGCCCAGTGGTAGCGCGTCGCTTGTATAACCGAGTGATGCGGGTTCAAATCCGGGTCTCGCACCTCTGATATTTTCATGTGCGAATCATTTCTATCCTGATTACCACTTGTCTTACGGTGAAGGAAAACATCGTGAGGAAACCTGCATGTCTGAGAAAACCTAGCAAGTTTTCGAAAGACATGTGAAGTCCGCCAACACGCACTAGGCCAGCGCGGTGGACTAAGGCCTGATCCCCCTCGTACTGAGGGAGGCCCGTGCCCAGCAGTGGGACGTTAAAAAAGGGCTGATGATGATGATGATGACAATTGCCCGGGAAATGTTGTCAAAAAAATATTTTATTAAATAAGTTATATAAGTACTTTAACTAAATACTAACCTTGACTGAAGGAAGATCAAAATCAACTTTTTCAATTCTGTCAATTATAATAGCTTTTTCATTCTCGGATTGTTTAAGGTATAATTTGGCCTTTAATCTGAAATCTTCTACAGTGAATCTAAAACCACATAATTATCAATATTATTTACCAATTACCTCATTGATTTAAATTATTAATATTAACAATATTTTTTACTCACTCAGCTTTACCCATCCCGTAAATTGGTAGTGCGGTTAATAAATCGCCAGTAAGGTTGTAAATCTCTGTAAAATTATTATGAATTATTTGATTCGTTTAAAACGGTGTTATACAAGAAAATGCAATTTAATGAAGATTGTTTAGAATAAGCAGGATTCGGTTTGGAACATCGTAGACTTGCCAAAAAATATTGTTCTAAAGTTAACCTCCGTATCAGCATAAAATGTAATACAAAGCGCGTTAACAGCGCGTTAAAACTTAATCGACGTTTTAAGACGCCGTTAACGCGTTTTAGTCGCGTATTTCTATCAAACGCAATTTTAAAAGTATTTTCAATTTTGCATTTTTTAAAATTTATCAATGCAGAATACGCGCAGACTAGACATTTATATTATGATATAGGCACCGTAGTACCGTTAGCTTTATAGATTGGCGTAAAGCTTTATATTTTAGGCGTAACCTAATATAATAAAATATAATACCAGTGCTGATGTTGAGACGTGGGACAGAGAGATCAATGTCAAATGAGATTTCGGAAAGATCCAAGTGGTTCCTGTGCATCACGAATCCACCTAAGCCTGATACTTCTGCATTTTTTAAATCCAAATCAAGGCTATAAAAAAGGAAATGTTTAAGTATTTTTTTTATAAATCATCATGTCTTTTGAAACGGCAAAAGCTTGAGTCTATAATATAGCATATATTTAAATTTTTTATACATGGGAATGTATAGTTTACTGTGCTTAATATAAGTAGTACTTGTAGACAAATAAATTTGCAGCGAAATTAGGTATCTAGGTATCGCCTTAAATTTTGTTATATTATTAATGTGTTATGTGTTAATGTATCTAATGTACCTATTTCTTTATATTTATTTATGATGTAAGTAAAGCTGTACATTAAAAATTACATTCACACAAAACAATTACATTCTTTACAAAAGAATACTATACTTAATAGGGTTAATTACTCCAAATTACTATATGAAAAAAGGATACCTAAAATGTTTTGATTATCTAAGTTTAATACGATTTATTACCAAGTTCTTACTTACTTAACAAGTCCAGTCGGCAGTACAAGGTGAAAAGATTCCACTTTGAGAGGATCTAGAGGTGGGATACCAAGTAAATCAATTCCATTATTGATAACGTTGCGGATAAAGTTGATAAGCTGCTGAACGAGAACGTTCACCATCCAATTGCGATTTTGTGAATTTGTTTCTAAACAGAGAATAAATTATATTTCATTTAATTTTTATTACCTATTGATTTTAACTAAATAGATTGTTAAAACTTATGTTATTCCTTTTAAAAAAATATCGTAAGTATGTAAATGTCCAGTGGTTTTCTCGTGATGTAGTCACAGACAGATTTACAAAAATTCTAGAAAATAGAACTTCGGCTTATATATCGACAATAATGACCATCTTAATAAGATTTCCCAAAAAATATTGCATATGTTGGCATAAATGTATAAAAGCGAAAGGATAGCAAAAGAAAAAGGAAAATACTCATCACGGAACCGCTTGACATTTAAAAGTAAAATTTCGCTGTGAGGTAGTTTTTAATTAGTAGACGTCCGCTAAGAATGGATTTTGTGACATTATTAGGGCCGTATTAAGGGGGTCGAAGGGTTCTCGCAAGTTTGTATGAAAGACCTTCATATTTTTTGCTTCAACAACAACTTTAAATTTGGCAGGGAGCACTCGGAGCGAACCTGAGCGAAGCGAGGGTGAGTCGCTTGTTCTATCATATGTATAGATATGGATACTAAATAAAAGTAGAGTAAGATATAGGTACTATCTTATAGTATATAATTAACAATTATATAGAATTAAGAAATTTCTGTGGTTCTTTTTTGTCTGGTTTGAAAATATTGCGTGGTTCCTCTTTTATTATTATAACCTAAATCTGATTATTATTTAACAATTATTGCGTAAATGGTACGCAACAATGCATTTTGGTATATAATGACACATAAATAGAAATGTTTGTCATTATAAATTCACTGAGGGAATTGACCTCGTCTTGTGTATTAGATAGATCGGAATATCTTTATTATGCAGTACTAAAATTTACGATGTTCTATCGACCGATGTTGGTTAGGCGACAGCCAATCACATTGAACCATCTGCATGGTTTCTGCATAAACGCAAAAACACTCTATTACTTTCAGTCTTAAAGCCGAAAACGTCAAATTTCTAACGAAGGACTGATGGCTATACGGCTTTTCCGAAGAACGTGGAAGTAATGCTGATGTCAGTTGACCGACTTCCGAACTCGGTGTGATATACTGAAAAATTAATTATCAGAAGGACAACAATGCTTGGTCCTCTCTCGTAGGCCCAGACACTCCAGAACTGCAGTCGTATCTACATCTAACTAATGCAAGGTTTTTGCTAACGAAGTTAACATTGGAAAACATAACAACAAACATAAGATGTACGTACCTACTACTTGAACTTCATGCTTCTCGATCGTAGGAGCTGCGGCCGCCAAAGCACATAATGCTAGCACCAAAACCAGTTTCATCTTGAAACAATTTTCAGTGGCCTTCAGATTACCTAATTTATAGGTAATATTTGTATTTTTAAATAAAATTTAACATTCATTTGTCTACGGTACGTACGAACTGAGTTAATATCAATTTAATTGAAACGCATAGTGTAGTTTGTATTCACGTTTACTTCATACATTGATTTTTTAACGTTGAAAATGAGTCTTGTTGTGTTGCTGATGGATATGATAAGGTAAATATAGATACAATTGCAAGGTTAATTGGACCGAAATTCGAAAAGGTTATTTGAAAAAATAAGCAATAATTAATAGGATACATTAGTATTCATGATTTAAAACTATTATACTAGATAATATTTACCAACATTCCGTGGGAAAAAATTACTCTGTCCGTATACCCATGTTTAATATCACAACTGGATTACATTTAAAATGGTACTTGTATAGTATATACTATGTAGGTACTACATATTATGACAAATCGTGCTACTTTTGGGGTCGGATGTACCTAACTGCAACTACGATTGAGGTTTTACTTCACAGTCATACTTACTACTCAGATCAAGTAAAAAAACCTAGATAGCTTTTTTACTTGATCTGAGACTCACTATTGAAAGTAAAACATTTACATACTTAATTTACTATAAGCACTAAGTATAAAATATTTTACGAAAATATTACAACTTTACGAAAATGTTAAAAGATTAAAACGACGAAACTATTAATCTCAGGTTATAAGTATAAATCCAACATCTACACTGCCAATGTTAATGAATTTTCGAAAAATGTTTATTTTCTTTAGAATTATACGACTTACCTTTGATTGGAACAAATAGTGATTACACAAATAATATGAGATAACATATCATATCGTATTATTAGATTAATTACATAGATTTTATTTATTTTCACAGATTACATTATTTTTGTAGATTAGTGATTAAACTATAGTTAACAATATAATAATAATATACTTTTTTTGTTTTAATATTTGTTTTATATTATCTATACATATAATAAAACTGTAGAAAAGTCGTTTTTGTACATCAAAAAAAATTACAAAAAAAATAGCCAGGGTGTTAAAGGACAACCAATAGAACCCATTTCCAGCATTTTTAGAATTTTTGTCTGTTTGTCTGTTTGTCGGTTTGTCGGTTTGTCTGTTTATTTATCCGGGCATCACGTAAAATGTACGAAAGCAATGTAGATAACTTTTATACACAACGATTGAACGTAACTTGAAGTAACATTTAGTTTTTGTTTCATTGCAATCGGTTCAATCTATCAAAAGATATTTGAGTTTAAAGTGAAGAAGTAGAGAAATTTCAGAAGTAAAATTAGGGTTATGTGCATTTGGTCTCACAACTTCACGTAACTTTTATACACAACAATATGTGCATAAATTGAAGTAACATTAAGTTTTTTGTTTCATAGTAATCAGTTCACACCATATAAAAAATGTAAATTAATAAAATTATAATAGTGTTTCCGAAGTAAAATATTAAAACAGTGCCATCTACGAGTATTCGAACTTAGACTGGACTATACAACTGCGTGCAGTATTGTTCGATAAATGGCGTTGTGCGTGTGAAGTCATTTTCTGAATCGCGGTGTTAAGATTTTCCTTGAAAGAATGACCTTCGCCTACGTCTATGTCCGCCGGCCTCCGCTTAGGAGTTAGGAGTAATTGGCCGCGCCGCGCCGGCCATTTATGAGTTTTGTAGGAGTCTTTAAAGTTCTGTCTTTAAAGAAGTTTGTCTATGTAAAGGTATTGAAATTTGAATTGATTATTGAATTGATAGTATCGTAAATCGTTCGTTCGTTAATTCGTTATTTCGTAATTCGTTTTATCTTTCAAAAAATGTTGGTTAGTTAGATTCGGTCTTAATTTCGAAGTGCGAAGTAAATATTAAATAATAACTTGCGATTTAAGTCAAGTAGTTTTATTTACTTCGTAGGTAGTTTGATATTTTATTGCACAGACACATTGATGATTGCATTATATGTTTTTAAAAACTTTTACCACTAAGGCTGATATTATGATTAAATTTGTGTTGATATTAAATTTCTAGATAAGAGATTTAAAATCATACGCAGTATTATTTTAAAGCTTAGTTTATCTTGCCTTATAATAAATTTATGTCCTCCCAAACTTTGTAACGGTACTCGGCTCAAAGTCACAAATCTGCAGCAAAACGTAATCGAAGCTGAAATATTAACCGGTTGCGGCGCCGGTGATATTGTTTTTATTCAAAGAATACCTATAATTCCCAACAACTTTCCTTTCTCTTTTAAACGAGTGCAATTCCCAGTCAGTCTCTGTTATGCCATGATGATTAATAAAACTCAGGGCCAGACATTATCCGTTGCGGGGGTGGACCTAAGTATTGGATGCTTTTCCCATGGTCAACTATAGTAGCTCTTTCCCGCGTAAATAACCCCAAATAACCTTTTTGTGTACGCTCCAGATGGTTCCACAGCTAATGTTGTTTATAAAGAAACACTAGCATTTATAAAAAATGATTTGTATCGGTATCCTCCAACAGCGCTTCGCACTAAAAAATACATTGTTAAGTTCCGACAATAACGCGAACGAAGTCGCGGGCACAGCTAGTAGGTAATATTATGACACAAAGCATTTACAGCAATAAAAAATTTGCTTTTTCATATTATACTAACGACACACCTCGCTTCGCTCGGATTCGTCCGTATATACTCTCTGCCAACACAAATAAATTTTAAAAATAGTTTTTTTTATGTTATAATAATTTCATATGAGTTCAGTGTAAAGCTGTTAAATTGAAATTAAAAACAGACACTTAAATTTCAATTTTCTTGTTATTGGCTTCAAAGCGTGCATACAGATTACAGATTACTTCGCCAATATCACGTAGAAAAGAGAAGACACGAAGGAGATTGGTCGGTAAGCGTAACATAGAGTCAATAATGCTACTTAAATTTTATATGTAATATGTATTGATGTATGGATTACATAGTTTAATCGTATTACTTAAAGGGATAAGCCGAATTTTTTTGTTTGAAAGTTTAGTTTTAAATCAAGAAAATTCCACCATTCATTTACAGGCCATTAGCTCAAAGAACCTGAGAACTACACGGTAAAAGCAACTTCCGCAGATCTGTTTGACTTAGTTTGTAAGTAATACCTACCTTTTTTGTAGCGGTCACGGGTTTGAGTCCCACTGGGAGACATTTCTTTGTCTGATGAGCAAGTATATTTGTACACCAGTCATGGATATGTATTAATATTTATAATATGTGTGTATTTACTATGCATATATCTTCATATTGACTGTGTACTTAGTACTTACATTGTAAATAAGTAGGTACCTATTGTTTTCATCGTAATAAAATAATCATAGTGGTAAAGACAAAGTTGCGCCTAAGCAGGCATGAATCACCGTGCCGTCGAGGCGGCGCGGGGGGTGCGGGACGCTGACAGCGAGAGACAGCGGTTCGCGAGTGCAGCCAGAACGACTTCCCTCACGCTACCGATCGCAAGTCTTAATGTCGGGTTCAATCCTCTGTACTTTGTAGTATATTAAACCAGTTTAGTAAAGTTCTATATTTAATTTATCCTATAACTACACTACTTCACCATATGGTCCTTCGAGCCTCCAAGAAGGAGAAGAAAAGAATCAGCCAAGAAGAAATACCTACTTCACGTCAGAGGTCATAAAAGTCACCACGTGCACGCAATTCTTCGCCGACTTCAAGTTGAAATTATTCTTCGCCGGAGTGAACAATGCTGAGTCGTCGAGCACAGCTGACATTCCCGGGCATATAATTCAACACTTCAACGACGAAAGAACTACATAAAACTGCGTACACGCCTTAAGACGCCCGTAATCTTCCAGAAGCTTCGATCATCGCATAAAAGGATACGTGAGATCGTTCTATTTCCTATTTATCCTAATCATAATTATCATACCTAATCCTTCTTAATATTCATGTTTATTCATATTTATTCATACAATTTTATATACATTTAACTCATTTCTTCGTATTCTTACATTTTACATTTATTCTTTAGAAAAACTATACAATAGTGCTACATCCACATTAAAACAATATTTTAATAGTTTATATAAAATATATAATTTTAATATAATATATTTTTCGTTATTTTCACTTTGATATCGATAAAATCGATCAAAATTTTTTTTAATCAAAATTAATTTTTCAAGTGATAAATCGTTAAATAATAGCTTCTATATCTCATTTCTTTATACATAACAAGTACTTAAATGCAAATAACATTATAAATTTGTTAATTTGCGATCGGTAGCGTGAGAGAACTTGTCATTTTTTCATATGACGGTATAACGAAAATAAAAGTAAATATTACGTGTTAATATTAAGTTTCGAAGTTTATATTAATATTTTTACTTTCGAAGTTACTGTTATCATTTTTTATCTAAATTAATATATTATTACATTATTTTATTTGATTTTGATCGAATATAACTCAATTGAAAGTTTAATTAAACACAAACGTTGCGTGCTTTTTGCTTTAGTATAATATTATTAAATACGATTAAATAAAAAATAAAATAAACAATGAGTGAAAAACAAATTAAACAGTTAATTAAAAAACGAGCTGCAATTAAAGGGAAGCTCACTAGCTTTAGTAGCTATTTAAAATCGCTTAAAAATAGTAAAGAAATTAATGAATTGCAAAATCAAATCGAGCTTCAGATGCGCTTAGATAAAATTGAAAATTTATACGATGAATTTGACGGTTTTCAGAGTGAATTGGAGGAGTTGTCAGATATCCCGGAGGACGAATATAAGGAGCGCGAGGCCTTCGAGTTACAATACTACTCTCTCGTGTCTGCCGGTCGTGCCTTGATCCAAAGTCATAGCAAGCTATCGCTTCCTTCGCATGACACCATGGGTGCGGTAAGCGACGATGCGGGGTCACAATCACACAAACGTAAGGTTGTTGAACTACCTAAAATAGACTTACCACATTTTAATGGTGACTATCATCATTGGCTTGGCTTTAGGGATACATTTATTTCTTTAATTCATTCAGACACCAGTATCGATAATATTAATAAATTTCACTATTTGCGAGCATCTCTTAAAGGCAATGCAGCTTCAGTTATATCTGGTCTAGATTTTTGCGCAGATAATTATGAGTCTGCTTGGAAAATTCTATGCGAGCGATATGATAATAAGCGTCTTCTAGAAAATCACCATTTGAATTCTTTGTTTAAAATAGAACCCATTCTAAAAGAGTCTAGTGTATGTTTACGCAATTTAATAGACACAATAAATAAAAATTTAAGAGCACTAGCTAATTTAGGTCAACCAGTACAATTCTGGGATACATTAATAATTTACATGATGTCTAGTAAATTGGATAATATCACAAACAGGGAATGGGAATTCCATAGGAACAACTTACAGGTTTCCCCTACTTTAAATAATTTTATTAAATTCATTTCTAATAAAGCTGATCTTTTAGAGACGCTAGATATTTCGAAGGCGGAGAAATCTAAAGCAGATTTAAATGTAAATCTTAATAAACCAAAGGGTTTCCAACCGTTGTCATCAAGTAAAAAAACATATTCATGTCCCTTATGTAATAAAGATCATACCTTATTCAATTGTGAAGCGTTCAGAACGTTACCTGTTGATATAAGGCTTCAAAAGGCCAAAGCATTCAAGGTTTGCTTAAATTGCTTGCGTTTTGGTCATTCTGATAATAAATGCAAATTGACACATTGTAAATATTGCACCAAAAAGCACAATACTTTGTTGCATTCTGATCAGTCTCTCACGCAGAATGTAGCCCTTTCAGCAAACGAACTTCATACTAATAATAATAATGCACATAAAAATTCAATTGTTTTGCTTTCCACAGCCTTGGTTAAGGTTCTCGATGTTAATGGACAGCCGCATGCTGCCAGAATCTTGCTTGATAATGGAAGTACTAACAATTTCATAACACAGGACTTCTGTGGTAAGCTAAAACTTAATACAATTTTAACAAATTCTATGGTGTCTGGTATCAACAATCAACCTCTCAGTAGTAAACAGTCTTGCTCTCTTACAATGGAGTCTTACGTAAGTGACTATAGGATAGGCATTGATTGCATAATTTTACCGAACATCACTACACTTATTCCCTCTACATATGTTAACATACAGAACATACAATTACCATCAGGTGTTTGCTTAGCTGATCCGTCATTCCATATTCCATCTACTATAGATATTTTAGTAGGAGCAGAAATATTTTGGAATGTAATTTCAAGTAATCGTATTAATCTAGGGAAAAATAAACCCACCCTATTTGAGACAAAGCTGGGATGGCTTGTTTCAGGTTCTATTATAGAAAATAATTTAAACAATACACATAATACGATATGCATGTTAAGTAACAATTTAGAATTTGATCTCACTCGTTTTTGGGAGTTAGACTCTATTTCTTCCAAGCATAATCTTTCCCCTGAAGAACGAGCATGTGAGGAACATTTTATTAAAACAACAAGGCGTAAACCAGATGGTCGATTTATTGTTTCGCTACCACTTAAAGAATCACCCGCGGTCTTAGGAGATTCCTACCGTGTGGCTGAACGCAGGTTTTTATCCTTAGAGCGTAGATTAAATCGAGATCCTATCATGAAGCAATTATATGTTGAATTCATGAAAGAGTACCTTACTCTTGGTCACATGACAGAAACTAAAGTACATGCAAACAATTCTTGTTATTTACCTCATCATGGCGTTTTAAGGGAATCTAGCACGACTACTAAGCTACGCGTCGTCTTTGATGCCTCGGCAGCTACATCATCTGGTAAATCTTTAAATGACATTTTAAGAGTAGGGCCAACATTACAAGAAGATCTATTGTCAATCTTGCTAAGGTTTAGACAACATACATACGTTGTGACCGCGGACATAGAAAAGATGTTTCGCCAAACAGAAGTCTTCAATGAAGATCGTGCACTTCAACAAATCTTGTGGAGGTTCGACCCCTCTCACCCTATAAAGAGTTACCAACTAAACACAGTCACTTATGGTACATCTTCAGCACCTTATCTAGCTACACGTTGTCTGTATCAGTTAGGTCAGGAATCTACAACCCCAGATATAAAGCGTGCAATTTGTCATGATTTTTACGTTGATGATTTTTTATCTGGTCATAAAACTGTAGAAGAAACAATTGCACTTTGTCAGGGCGTAAGTAATGCTTTGAAATCAGCTCAGTTGAATTTGCGTAAATGGCATTCTAACAATAAAAACGTTTTACTAGCGGTTTCTGGTGAGTGTAATCTATCTGGTTCTGTAGATCTTAGTAGTGATAATCTTTCTAAAACTTTAGGTTTAAATTGGATGTGCTCTACAGATACCTTCATATTTCCAATTTCCATACAATTAAAAGACGTTGTCAGTAAACGTTCTATTTTATCGACAATTGCCCAGATATTTGATCCCCTCGGCCTAGTTACGCCTAGTATTGTGGAAGCAAAGATATTAATGCAGCAATTATGGGTAAAGAAGTGTAATTGGGATGAGCCAGTTCCAGCTCATTTTAAAAAGGCATGGTTTGATTTCGCTTCATCACTACCAACATTAAATAGTCTTAATATACCAAGGTGTATTACCTCTCAAGCACCGATTAATATACAATTACATATATTTGCAGACGCGTCGGAGAAAGCTTATGGTGCGTGTGCATATATTAGGTGCGTTGATGTCGATGGTACAGTCACTACCCGTCTTCTTACTTCCAAAAGTAAAGTAGCCCCATTGAAAACGGTTAGTATTCCTCGATTAGAGCTTTGCAGTGTACTACTGGGAGTGAGACTTGGTATCAAGGTCTTAGAATCTTTAACACTAAAAATTGATAACTGTATATTGTGGTCCGATTCCACAATCGTTTTGAGTTGGCTCAGAACTTCTCCAAGTCAACTAAAGCCATTTGTACGTCATCGTGTTTCCGAGATACAGGAAAGTTTCTCTAATCACGAATGGCGCTATGTTCCTACTAAAGACAATCCCGCAGATCTCGCTTCACGAGGTTTAAGAGCGAATATGTTAGCTAAATCTTCATTGTGGTGGTCAGGGCCTTCTTTCCTTCAATTAGATCAAGTAAATTGGACAGTCCAACCTAAGCAGGAAATACATCCTAACTTGCCAGAAATGGTTAAGTGTTTTCATACAAAAAAAGAAAACAATATATTCTCAGATATGATTACAAAATTTTCCTCATTTTCAAAATTACAGCGTGTTACTTCATTTATATTCAGATTTATAAACAACTGTCGCAATAAATCTAAGCGGATAAGCGGCAACCTAACACTCGGTGAACTTAATCATTCTACTAACTTTCTGTTAAGGATTGCTCAGCGGGAATCCTTTCAAGATGAATATCATTTGCTCATCACTAATCAAAAATTACCTCATAAAAACAGACTTTTACCTCTATCACCCTTCATAGATAAAAATAAAATTATTAGAGTTGGTGGTAGGCTTTTTAATACTAATTATGACTACAACGTCAAACATCCTATCTTATTGAGTGCTAAACATCCTTTATGCCGCTCTCTTTTTGTAATGCTACACATTAAGTATTTACATTCAGGTCCTCAATTATTGCTAGCCACAGCGAGACACCATTATTGGGTTTTAGGAGGCACAAATCTAGCGAAACACACCGTCCGCTCCTGTGTCAAATGTATAAGGCTTGCAGGTAAAACTATTCAACCTATTATGGGTAATCTACCTAAACAGCGGGCTCATCTAGAATTTCCCTTTCTCGATACTGGTGTAGACTACGCTGGGCCAGTGATGATAGCCAATCACAAGGGAAGGGGATGTAAGCATATAAAATCTTATATTTGTGTGTTTGTTTGCTTAGCAACAAAGGCCTTGCATCTCGAGCTTGTTTCGGATCTGACGAAGGAAGCCTTTATAGCAGCTCTTAATAGATTCATATCTCGTAGAGGCAAACCGCGAAACATCTATTCCGATAACGGAACCACATTTGTAGGTACATATCATGAGTTATCAAGACTCCTCAAACACCTTTCACCGGCAGACATGATTGAGCAAGGTATCAATTTTACTTTTATTCCCGCTTACACTCCTCATTTTGGCGGCTTATGGGAATCAGCTGTTAAATCTGTAAAACATCACTTAAAACGCGTATTAAACCTAACATTTCTAGACTACGAAGAAATGAATACCTTATTAATACAGATAGAAGCAATATTGAACTCCCGTCCTCTTACTCCCATATCTGATGATCCTTCAGATCTTTATCCCTTGACTCCAGCCCATCTCCTTATTGGACGATCTCTCATTTTCGCACCAGAGTCTCAAATCAGCACCAACAGAATTTCATCTCTCACAAGATTCAACAGAATCCAACTGTTGAAACAACATTTTTGGAACAGATTTGCTAACGAATACATTACTTTACTTCAACAGAAGACAAAATGGATGCGGTCACATGACACACTTAAGGAAGGGACACTCGTTGTCATAAAGGACAAGTCCTGTCCACCTATCATGTGGTTACTTGGGCGCGTTCTTCGTGTGCTGCCTGGACGGGATGGAGTAGCCAGGGTCGCTGACATCCGAACAAGGAAGGGAGTCCTCAGACGAGCCTTCAACACTATATGCCCCTTGCCGACATCAATCCTTGAAGATGTCTCTTCAACGCGGGGAGTATATGGTAAAGACAAAGTTGCGCCTAAGCAGGCATGAATCACCGTGCCGTCGAGGCGGCGCGGGGGGTGCGGGACGCTGACAGCGAGAGACAGCGGTTCGCGAGTGCAGCCAGAACGACTTCCCTCACGCTACCGATCGCAAGTCTTAATGTCGGGTTCAATCCTCTGTACTTTGTAGTATATTAAACCAGTTTAGTAAAGTTCTATATTTAATTTATCCTATAACTACACTACTTCACCACATAGTATATAATTTAAATTTAATTCTTTATTTTTCAATATTATATGTATACATAACACATTTATCATATTATACTTTATTGTTTTACCACAATAGAACGGCAAATATAGTCCAAGTATCGAGCTTGTTCAGGAAATAATTCAGTAAATCAATAACATCATCTGCGCAGATGTGAGAGACGTATTGGTTGAAACGGGTGAGGTAGGTTGCCAGAAGATCGTCGATAATAACATTTATGATGTTGTCAATATTTTTATCAAAGTCTGAACGAGACTGAAAAAATATAAATTAGAATTAAATGTAAAACTATTCAATTATTGGATTTAAAAGTCTTAAATTACTTAGTCAGGCTCAATGATGAATAAAATGTAAAGTAAATACACAATAAGATCATAAATCACACAGGAATCAACATATGGACAAACGGTGGCTAATAAAATTGGTTATATAGAGCGTGAACAATGTATTGCTGTACACAAACTCTAAATGGATACATTTATAGTATGATATATTATAATTATTACTCGTCTAGAGACTCACCCTCGCTTTGCTCGGGTTCATCCCTAGGTACCCCTTTTAGTATAAAATTTTCTTAAATTAATCAAAAGCCAAAACAATAAGTTTCAAGCTTCTAGCTTTAAAAATGGCCTAATTTTAATGAAATTTTTAATAATTATATCTGAATTTTTAGACGAGTATAGGCTATTCCATTGGTGAGGCGAATAGTAGGTATTTTCAAGTTAGTTTTTCTCATATTAAATATTTACTCATGTACCTACATAATGTAGTATCTAAATATACCTTCTTTGACTGCTTATAAATGAAGGACGAAATGTGGTTATATTTGCTGTATTATACTTACGACAATCTGTTCCATATTATACTGTGGATGGGAAATATTACGAATTAATACAGATTTTTGATCCTTAGATTGCATTAAGTAGACTCTGCCCCTAAATTTGTAATTATGTACTTCTATACTAAAAGTAAAAATAAATATTATAGTTAATTTAAGTACTATTAATATTTTAAAATAACATTTAAAGAGAAAATAATGTCTTACTCAAACTTTCCTTCGCCTTCTATAGGTATTACTTGGTAAATATCTCCTCTTATTTTATAATACTCTGTAAAAACAGGATCATAATAAGTAAGTACCTACATTAAACTCATAAAATTATACGTAAGTATATATTTAATTAAAAATAATAAATATTACCAGAAGTACAAGTCAGCGAAGGAAAGTTAATCAATAAATCCATAGCGATTTCATTCCTACTGAACTCTACCTCTTCCAATTGAAAATTTGCTAAGCCCTTAAATTCTCCATTTTTAAAATCGGCATGTAAACTAAAAATAATTAATAATTTAAAATAATTACTTAGCGAAATATACTTTATAAGATACGAAAACCTTAAACCACTGTTACAACCATAAATCTATGGCAATTGAAATTGGAAGCGAACAACCTATCTTTATTATTTCTTACAAGTAGCAGCAATATCACACACCTTGTATGGAGTTAATGTGATTACGATCACTAATAAAGAAAAATATTGATTAATAGATTGCCTACTGGGATCTCTTATATGAGAGGAAAATAGACATGGAACTGAAGCCATGAAAAATGAAAATGATATGTTTTTTACGAATAATAAATATTTTTTTCTTCTATTTTGTAAGAAAAGAAGAGAAAAATAATCAAGATAATAGATCTCTTAAATACTTTCAACTAAAATTATTTTAAATAGAGGCTAAGTAGTTTTTTTATTATCTTCTCTATATAAAAATTTCGTGTCACAGTTTTTGCTATCGAATTCCTCCGAAACGGCTTTACCGATTTTTATGAAAGTTTTTGGGTATATTTTAGTATGGTAGGTCTGAGAATAAAAAAGGCCCTCTCCAGATTTTTATTTATACACCATTACTTTTTATTTTATTATATTTTGGCACCAAAAATACTTATAACCCTAAATTTTCAACTTTCTACCAACAAATCCTATTTTTAATAGTGTTTAGAATCGCGGATAGCAACTTACTGTTGCTTTTACATATTAACATATATTATACATATATTACTTATTGATAGAGGTTAGACTTGGAATTTTTAAAATTTCATTTCATTGATAAGTTTACTATATTTACGGATATACTTAGATAATGTTCACGGAATTATGCTGAATTGCTTATGCCAGCTGCAGCAAATATGGTATCAGAAACAAAGGAAATAATAAACCTTAGTGCTTTATGAGGAAACTGCATTTCAAATGTTTTATTATTAAAAATAAATGGATCTAAGATAGGAAGATCTCTCTCAGAGTGTCCATTTTTAACATTATATTTTATCATTTCGAAAAGTTGGCGTATTATAGCATAGCTATTAAATTTTAACTTTGCCTTCGGTACGTCTGAAACAATATTTTAGTATTATGATGCTACTTTCAAAACTTTTTTTACTTTAAATCAGGCATTTTTCGCAATATTTTAATTCATTAAATATTAAAACAACAAAATAAAAGAATATATCAATAAATAAAGTACTTATGTTCAAAAAGTGTATTATAAAGACTTACCTTTACAATATCCAACGGACAATATAGCAAACAATATAAGAACAGGCTTCATAGCTATAATAGCATAGAAGATTTCCAGACAATCTTTCCATTACTACCACATTTGGCTACGTATGAATTAACTAAGTAGTTGGTCTTATCAGTTATCATCTTATTTCGAAATCTATAATAACTTATCTTTATGGTAACTAAAATAACATTAAGCAACGTTAATTGACGACAATTGATTATTAAATAATATAATAATTGATTATAATTGTTGTACTAAGTATACATACGCTCCAAAGTAAATACCAACTAGCATTCCGCGCGGCTCTATGTCCTTATTTTTACATATAATATACTAAAACCTTCACCGAAACACACATCATATGAAATAAGTTCAATATATATCGATTTATAGTTTATACAGTTACAGTGAAAAAAATTACGTCTTGCCATTTATTTGTACTTACCTAGTACCTAAAGAGATATTGCACCATATTTACCCGATGTAAATCCGGACTCCGGACCAAACTCGTAACCGCATAATGGATGTACTAGATCACTTTTGCATCGAACTCTTTAAAAACCACATCAAATTTAATTCAAATGCAACATATTGTCAAAGCGTCGCTCAGCCTGCACCAATAAATCTCCTGACTAAGCTGCATGAAGCTTATTGTGCAATGGGTTTTAATTGAATTAATTTCCCATGATGATAAAAGAAGTAGAACAACAATAGCTACGTCTATATGGTATTTAAATCCTTGACCCAATTTCACTGAGTTGGATTAGCCAAAGTTTGTATATCGACGCTCCCATCTTACACTTTTGATAAAGTCAGTACTTCTATGGTCTTAGTGCCGAAACTCCATTGTGTTGTCTGAAACAGGCCCTTGATGTAATAGTATCATGTAAATAATGAGTCACACCACCAGATGCCATGGTGTCGACAAAATCCGTGTCCTTTATAAATATTTCAATTTGTGGTGCTACAGTTATGACTTAAGGAAAATAATTGTCATTTTTCTAACAAAATACTAACCGTTTTCTACAGATTAAGACTAATTGCGTAATTGTGGGCTATGATGTATAGAAATATTGATACATATAGATACGAGAACCTTGTCCATTGTGATTCACGAATCGACACCATTTTAGGTAGAGATTTATACGCTCGTAAAATGTACTTTAGCAGAGTCTTTCATCTGGATAGATAAGTGGGTTAAGAATATTTTAAAATGCTAACCTATACCTAACTATCGTCATCTGTACTTACTTGGATATAAAAGCAAGAGTAAATTTTATAGATTGAAGTAGGCCAATGATCATAGATTACTCAAATAGAGCATGACGAAAGGGAACCTCGGGAATAATTAAATGACATTTTTTGGTGTAAGGAAATTATTCTTAAGAAATACCTATATAACATCTAGTAGGTATAATAAATAATATCTATGTAATCTGTAAAAAAGTTCAGAAACAACATTCGCACAAATTAGTCAAAAATGTTTTAGTACCACTCCAGAGTTGAAAAGTTGCCGGTGGTTTCACCATATGCTTCCACATTTACTGCAAATATTCCACAGTGCAATGTTTAAAAATTTTACTTATGGGCTTAACTGAATACCAATTTCAGGAGAATGTTGGTTCTAAAATGTACCGAACCGAATATTCCACCGAATTATTCGGTTCATTTTCGCATAGTAATCATTTTATTAACATTCAATTAGGGACAAAGGCTTATTTATTACCTCTTTTCAATTAATTTTATGTTACTTCAAAACGTGCCAGTTGAGCACATCGCCAATGTCTATGATCTGTTAAATATCTTTCTGACATTACTTCTTATCATTTATTTATTAGTATCATTTTTTTCAATTTCAATGTTATTTAAATTGAAACTTAATTTTGACAAAAAATAATGAAAAACAAGTATGGGCATCGTTTTGGAGGATTTTTATAGTTCTAAGTTCCTTATTTTATTAATTCTTACCTAAAAATTTAATTGATGGTTATTGAAGGGTCTCTATATATATCAATAATTATAAGTACAATAAAGAATAGGTTTAATTCAGAAACTGAAGAAGAATAAGAAACTGACTAGACGCAAGTTAAGGTACGCGTAAATAGTTCAAACAGTATAAACAATAATACACGGTTCAATTTGATTGAACTAAATTAATGTCTGGCACCAATTTTTCACACCATGCCTGTTTATCATAGGCCCTGCGATTTTTCATCAGTGCTATAAACTTCAAAGCTCTCTATTAATTCTTATGGATCTAGGTAGGTTTACCTAATAGTCTTTACGTTAATTTTAGTGTAAATACTAATTTATATTCATAAAAGACGGATATGACGAAATTATAATTTATAGAAGTTCCATTAATGGGCTATTCGTTTCGTATTCGTTATATACATAGTTATTAATATTTTAGTCCACATGAAATATATCGATTATATTTCTTAAAAACTGATGGAAGCTCAGTAAGCAATTTGTTTAAAAAACTAGATTTTTGGACTGACTGCGGCAAAGCGCAACAACGTACCTATTCACTGATAAGTTTTACTTATAATAATATAAGTATTACTTATTAGTATAGTATGTTGTTATGCTATAAGTAACCTGAACTAGAATAGTTCTAATATAATTCTATATAAGGTTCATTGGCTACGATGCGTAGCAAAAATCTACAGAGGCTATAACATGAACTCGTAGAGATCAGTTCAGGGTATTAGTTCTGACTTTGATTCAGCCGCGGACGCACTTCAGCCATTAAAAATTAAACCACTAAAGACATATTCGCACGTGTAACTAAGTAAAATGTATGAGTTCAAATAAACAGAAAATATTATTTTTCTAAAAAAAATTGGACGGTAATATTAAAAATTCGAAAAATGTGGCGAGCAGTGATGCTCCTGGGCCTTCTATTATATACTATGGTTACAATCCAAACTGCTCCTGCAAATCAATATAGTAAGTACATAATTTATTAACGTATATTAATTAAACTGTATTTTATTATGCAAATGAGTAGATGATACATGAGCTTCGCTTTACCTCTTGTTTTTGTTTCTTCTAAAAATATTATTTGTTGGTTGTAAGTTGCAATATTATGATTTCTGCTTTATAAAATAAATAGATCCATTTAAGGACCTTATTATTCAATTTAAAAAAAAATCGTATTTGGGTAAAATTAAGTTCTATCTTTATAATTTCATCTCAATACTGCCTATCCCTGTGTATTGTTTTTTTATGTGTTGATACTCGATGTGTTATCATGAAGTAGTATATTACGTAGTTTGTTACAGTAAGTATCTACCCAAACATATTTTACTAGCGCCTCACCCTCGCTTCGCTTAGGTTCGTCCCTAGGTTTCAGAGATGAGAAATTTCTAGTTATCATCGTACCATCAAACTCTGTCCATTTCACATCACGGTTTTCTCGTGATGCGGTCACAGACAGACAGAGAGACATAAATTCCAAAAACTGTACATTTGGTCCCTGCATCGGTAATATGACTATTACCATAACTTTTTCCAGAAAATATTTAAGGCGAAATTCATAAATATTTATTTCATATTATTAAAAATACAAAATAATTAGATAATAGAAAAATATTTCTAATAGATTAGTTTTAAAAATAGGGTTTAGTAGCTATGAGTATGTTCTGTAACTATGCGTATGCGTATTTTATAACGCACTTTTACTTGCGACTCCTCGGGTTCGTTTCTATGTAGTTTTAACGGTTATTATAAACTATAGGTATAGGAGTAGCTTTATATTTTGCTGACATTTATGATTACTTCGCTTGATAATTATATATCCTATAGACTATAACTTTCCTCAATAAAATGTTATCCAAAGTAAAATTATTTTTTAATTTATTATGTACCTCTTAGATACCTATAATATATATTATTTTCGCTTAGTAGTTCCTGAAATTGTAAATCAAACAAATCTTTATAATACCTATCTTTTATTTCAACTGTAAGATATCTATTGCGAAAAAAGAAGATAGAAAAAAAGAACAAGAATTTGTTGAAATGCAAATAGTTAAACAGCTAGTTAGTTTAATTAAGGTATGTTTTTAGATTCAAGGTTAGTTAATTCTCGCCAGATCAAAGACGATGTGTTTAAATGTTTGAAAACATTTAATAGGTATGCGTATTTTATAACGATTTTTGCGTCTAATTACGTCAGCACTGACTGAGTAACAGTTTCACAAAACGTATGCCTACTGACTTGCTACTTGGGTGTGCTAATTTTTTTATAGTTGCTATGTCGTTTCAATAAATTACACTGTGTGTGGCCGCCGGCCAGTCAAGTGTCAATCACTCATTTCATGGACTCAATGTAAATCAATACTGTATGTATTTTTTTCAGGGTTCCGTACTAAAAAAGGAATTTTAACAAATTTAGGTAGAAAAATTTATATTGTCTCTTTTCTAGACAAAATGATTACAATAACTAATGTTAATGTAATCAGGAATGTGTAACGAAATCTATCTTTACATAATATAATAAAATTCTCACTGAGTCGAATCTGTGCAATGAAATTTTTGGGTAAATTATTTCGGTAGTTAATCACTATTACCATGTCTTCAGCCCTTTTTAACGTCCCACTGCTGGGCACGGGCCTCCCTCAGTACGAGGGGGATCAGGCCATAGTCCACCGCGCTGGCCTAGTGCGTGTTGGCGGAACATGTCTTTCAAAAAACTTGCTAGGTTTATCTCAGACATGCAGGTTTCCTCACGATGTTTTCCTTCACCGTAAGGCAAGTGGTAAACATGATAGAAAATGATTCGCACATGAAAATATCAGAGGTGCGAGACACGGATTTGAACCCACAGAGTCAGTTATCCAAGCGAGTGCGTTACCGCTGGGCTACCACTATTACTTATTACAATGACAGAGGCCGAATCTATAGTTTTAGAATTTTTGTCTGCCGTATGTATGTATGCCTATTTGTCATCCGTATCACCGCATCGCGTGAAAACATCTAGACGGAATTTGATGAAATTTTGTATAATGAAAGCTCCTAATCCGGGTCAACAAAAAAAACTTTTTAAAGATAAAACGTATCTAAGCGAAGTGAGGGTGAGTCACTTTTATTGTATTTACAGTATAATTTAATTCTCTCTCTGATATTAGGGAACTTATTTGAAATGAAAAACTAAAATACGAAAAAGAGGTTTAATTTGAAAAATATAATGCTTTTACTCCCAGTTCAGAAGTACTGTACCTACCTGTAGGTACGACTTGTACTTGACCATTTTTGGCGATGTTGACCATTGTTTTATTAGAAGTAAGTGTCGGAATTCTTGTAGATTTTCCTTTCTTAATTTAAGAACAACTGTGTATAGCACGGTACAACGTTTTTCTCTTCCATGGTTTATAGTTAGTAGACGTCCGGTAATAACGGATTTTTCAAAAGGGCCGGATTAAGGAGATCTAAGGGCTTTTGCAAGTTTGTTTGAAAGTCCTATATTTTTTGAGCTATAAAAACTTTAAACTTGGCAGGGAGTATCTAGGGACGAACCCGAGCGGAGCGAGGGTATGTAGCTTGTACATTATACATATAGGTTTGCTTGAAATTTCGATATTTTAATACTATCGAATATTCGCGTAAACCTAAGAAAGTATTATTATCGAATTTGTTAACATAAAGGTAGAGTCGAGTTTGTGTTGAACTCGTGATGGTGAGTTCGTTTATTTGCTTTATACTTAGGTATGGTTAAATGGCCTTAACAGATATTAAAAGTTGAGGCTATTGAAGAACCTTTTAAAAAATTCGATCATACTAAATGCCATCACCACAAAATTCATTTTTTAGATTACCTATGTGCTTTTTTAAATTGTATTACATAGTCATTTAATATATACAGGTATTAGGTACGTATAAGTAATGTGACGTTACAAAAGGTAAAAGCTGGAATAATATTTTTGTAAAAGAATTTTCAGATTAGTTAATAGAGGTTTGATTAGCTTAGTAAGCAAGAATAAAATGTAAACAGCACCATCTATGAATAGGAAATAAAGAGTTTATCTGATGGCTATTTCTACGATAAAAAAAAATACAAATCGATAATTTAAGAATGTATAATTTTTTTTAATAATTTTACCTTTAAGTGATTCAATTTACATTCTATTATTTTATAGAAACTTCAAACACACAGCGCATTGATGAAAATAATTGAACTTTTTTTTGCTTCTGACAAAACTATTATTTCCAGTGCGGGGAACTCATTATACAATCAACGCAGACCCTGAACATCACAAGAAGCCTTATATAGAAGTACGAAATGCGACCTACCACGGGAGTGGACCTCGGGAAGAAGCCCGCGCGATGTGTTCTGTAAAGACTCAGGAGGTCAACGCGACCGCAAATGCTACGATTACGAGACGGCTACATGGAGTCGTTACTTCAAGTAAGTTGATTATTTATCTGTAATTAAATCTATACTAATATTATAAAGCTGAAGTGTTAGAGAGAGTAGAGACGTGAAGAGGGACACCGATAGCTCTTTAAGGTACCGCAACTCGGAAAGAATTTGGTTTTCAGACATTAGAACTCGGGCGAAGCCGCGGGAATGGATAGTAACTGTTATAAATGGGTTTGTATTATAATCATTTATCCGAGTGTTCTTACTTCTTATACTATTATTAGATTTTTTTTGATTACTTTATAAGTAGGTGTGGTAATGGAATTAATTTTAACTACCTACTCATCAAAATTATTTTTTTATAAAGCTTAACTATAATGTTTATGCTCTATGTATAAAATATAAAGATGTGCAAGAACTTACTTATTTAGAATATTAATTTATTAGAGAATGATTCATAAAAATAGTTTAAAGTTAAATTATTTAAAAACATATTTCATTTTTTCCACAGGAGAATTACACAATTCGATCCAAAGACTAGAACTTATAATCTTCGGTCAGATGCAGCAGCTCTGGCAGAGTTTAGACGCACTCCGCGCGCAAATAGCCGGCGAAAGCAGAGTGTCTTACCCTGATCGACGTAGCATAAGTTTTAGATATAAGCCTAATTCTCTGTAAATTTAAATAAAAGGAAAGATTTTCTTGTTGTCATATGCAAAAATATTCTATTTATTTTATATTAAATATTAATTTTAAAAACGCCATGTTATCTTTTGATAAATAGCAACATCGTTTTCATGATAAAATATCGAAAACCGCTTGACATGTATGATGTAAAGATGCCAGAGAGGTAGTTTACAGTTAGTGGACATCCACTAAGAATGGAGTTTGTAACAGAGCCGAATTAAGGATTTTTGTGCCACGAGCTTTAAATTTGGCAGAGCGCACCTAGGGGTGAATCCGAGCGAAGCGAGGGCGAGTAGCAAGTTAAGATTATAAAGATTAGGAAGAATAATAAAACAAAAGATATAATAATGTTCAATTTATTAACAATTAGTAACTTATCATCAGCATTTACCCAGTCGTTTTACACCAAACATTTGAACTATATATGTGCATTTAGTAAGAATCATTGTCATACAACTAATAAGCGTGTGTTCTCTTTCTAACAGTAGAAAAATATACAAGAGTGAGTGAGACAGAATTTTTATAAAAGTTCTAAAGTATGTTTCTTTCACAACAATAGTTCAAATGCAAAAACTAGGATAATATAACAAGAAACAAGATTAGTTAGTGACAAGTTAAATGATGGCGCTTAAATCTAAGTTATTAATAAATATTAACAAGTAAACAAATTATTATGCTTTTATAATTAATAATTATGTTGGAATGTACTTTTATCAAAGTGTACATTAAAGTTCTATGTTTCAATTCTTTGAAACTATAAACAATGGACGGAATACATTTTAAAAGTAAATATATTTTAATGAAAAATATCAGATCCAATATCCATATTAATGTTTTTATCAAAATTTGATTGAAAACCCTTCGTTTTATAATTATCATCATTGAAAATTTAAAACTAAATTGTCTTTCATTAGATTTGTATAAACATTTCAAAATTACATACAGTAAGTTAGTTGTTGCTTTATTACAGTACAACTTTGCAAAATGCAAATTCTATAACTCATATTAATTAGAAATAATCTAAAAAATATAGTAATATTGTAGAGGCTCGAAGTAACGCATAATGAATATTTTTGTATAGGCAAGTCACATGTGGGAAAACTAATAGATTATTTCTGTCTCTTTTTAATGCAATATGATGAAAAGAGAATCACTTTCGGTTTCTTTTTTATTTGTATTTCATTTTAGTCGCTTTTGTTGAGTTTTTTAATCGATTATTTTAACTATTATCTGATTAATCGAGTAGTGTGTCATATTTTTACACTAAAAACTTAATGTTTTTATTGAAATATTCTACAATAAAGAAATAGTAGAATACGTAAATATTATTGGATATATACTTAGAAAAGATTTTTGTTAAATTGATTTTTTTGTTTCTTAAATATAATACAATTTATCGTTAATTATTACAATATTTGTTCAAATTCAATGAATTATTGTTTTTTTTAAATAATATATTCAATTCGTCCATTTTGGTAACATATTAATAAGCTACATTGCGCGTTTGTATTTACGTCAAGACGAATACCTTAGTATGTTATATTCATTTTAAACATAATAAATCAAAATTTGTTATAAGTGAAAAAATATGGCTTCCAAAGATTGTTCTTAGACAGTAAATTAAAAATGTACATGTAATTTAAAAGCATTTGTCTATGGAATCGATATAGATATGAATGGGTGAAAAAACGCTCGTTTTTAAAACGCTGTATACATTTTCGGGTTAAGCGGCAGTAGCTTGCATGTAACGTCGTAATTCCTCTTGAGTGTCGAATATCATGACGGGGAACGGCGAGCCGGGCACGTGGCGGCCCGCCCATCGCACTTCTACACGGTAATCGCCTGGTTCGGTGGGTGAAAACTGGAATGTGAATAGTTTATTGTAAGAATGATTTAGATTCGCAGAAAATGAGAAATTTTCCCGCAGTAAAAAGTATCTCTGTATATTGACCACCTTTCAACAAAATATGCCTACTGGTTTTCTCGTGATACGGTCACAGACGGACAGACAAATATTCTCCAAACTATAGATTCGTCCTCTGTACCGATAATAACGATTTCCAATAAGTTTTTCAACAAATATTTAATGTTAGATTCTACTAAGTTAGAATTTTATTATATTTATAGACTAGCAAACGGGCCGGGTTTGCTAATTTTTAAAATAAATTAAACGGTTAAAAATTAAAAGTAACTTTAGTTACTCCTTATAACATTAGCTATCTATGACAGTCCTGTCAAAATCGGTCCAGCTGTTTCCGCGATTAGCCGGAACAAACAGACGGACAATAAATTATTTCTAACAAAAAACATAAACCGACTTCAAAACTAAACAAATCTAAACTAAAAAGTAGAAAATAATACTTTTAAGAACTTCGCTAATTTTGAAGTCGGTGCCAGCCAGGACGGATAGATTTATCTTGCCTTTGCAATGGACTTTCGAACGGTATTTTGATTATGTTTACAAATTTATAGATTAATCGAATATGTGTCTATTTAAGGTTATTTTGCTTTGGCTGGCACCGACTTCAAAATTAACGAAGTTCTTAAAAGTATTATTTTCTAGTTTTTAGTTTAGATTTGTTTAGTTTTGAAGTCGGTTTTTGTTTTCTGTTAAAAATAATTTATTTTCAAATTTTTAGCGGAAAGTAGATACTTATTTTGTTTATGTAAAAAAAAGAATTTTCCAAATCGGTCCAGCCATCTTCGAGTAATGGGGAACATACATAAAAAAAAGTCCCCAACGAATTGAGAACCTCCTCCTTTTTTGAAGTCGGTTAATAAGAGCCTGAAAGAATTTACCTATCGGTCTATAATTACGTATAATTTTGAAAGAATTTTCTTTTAACTCCTAACCGTTGAGGAGTTGTACGTTCCATCTTTAGCTCAACCACAGGAGATGATGATTATCAGACGCAAATACTTGAACAGCTTTAGAAAATATATGAAAAACGTAATAAGTGCCTATAAAATTTGAGAGTTGTCTTCGATTTCCCTGGGATCCCATCATCAGATCGTGACTTGGTGACTATGGGACCAACTAGAAACTATACCCTTTCAAACAAAAAAAGAATTTTCCAAATCGGTCCAGCCATCGTCGAGTAATCGGGGAACATACATATATAAAAGTCCCCGACGAATTGAGAACCTCCTCCTTTTTTTGAAGTCGGTTAAAAATAAAAAAAATAATAATTTTATGTAATTCTAAGTACCGTATATTTTTTCATATGCAATTAGTGAAAAGCTTTAATTGAAAATTAGAAACAGATACTTCAATGCAAGACACCTCAATTTTATTTTATATGTATGATATACCTTGCACAATATAGTCCTGTCCTTCTGGCTCTCGCGCTGCATCTCGACGCGGAAGGCGCCCTTGGGCCCGCGCACGCGCACGGTGAGCTGCCCCGCGCCCGCGCCGCGCGTGTCGCACAGGAAGCGCGACTGGAACGTGGCCAGCACGCCGGGCTCCACCCCCGGCCCGTACACTCGTACCTGGATACACAGATATTTCTTAATTTCTTAATAATTAAACACAAAAAGGGATAAAAGTGATATGTTGTAAAACTAATTATTCGTGAAAATTTGAAAATGCGACATATCACCTTCACCCATTCAAGACTTCAATTGGATTCAGCCCTTTTTAACATCCCACTGCTGGACCTATAATGTGAGGGAGATAAGGTTATAATGCATCACACTGGCCACAACAAAAGTGCGGGTCGGCGTACTGCATATTTAACGGCATTTTTGGAAACTTGTTACTTTTAACTCTCAGACATGCAGGTTTCCTCACGATGTTTTCCTTCACCGTAAGAAAAGTGAATTTGATGGATGTTACTCAGTCAAGTTCAGTTAAACGGATATGGATAAAATTTGGCATAAAATATATAGACTTGACTAGCACATAGGCTTTTCCCCTTTATCCTGAAGAATGCATGGTTACCGTGGGATAGGTTCATTTTGTATTTCATCCGTATAAATATTTCTAAAACTAGAAATTAAAATACTCACTTTAGAGGGGTCCGGGGCCCCAGCAACTTTGAGCACGAAGGGCGAGCCGGGCACGTGCTCGCCCGCGAACTGCACGCTGAGCACGTGGCGGCCCGCCTCCGCCGGCTTCACGTTCAGCGTGAACGTGCCGTCGCCGTGTTCGTACAGCTCGCAATAGGCTACCTGTGAACAATAATGTATTAAATCAAATTTAACCACTATTGATTTATACTAAGGATGGTTCTGTTTTATTTCGTCCGAATACAGGTGGTATGGTGATAAATACAATGGGGTATTACATTTATTTTTGAAAAGTGTCTCAATTATATTCTGTAATTATCAACCACTAAAAAAAACACCAACTTTTTTTCATTAGTGTTATAAAAATTTCGCGCCTCATTGGTCAAAAACGTGAAACGCAATGGACGCCATTATATTCTGTGTATCAGTATGTCAGTGGGTTTTCTAAACAAATGCGCTGATAATTTGTATGAAATTGATAATTGTTTATAATAAAAAAAAAGTTATTATTCTACTTATCGCCTACTATTTCGTGGTGTTTAAAAACAGATTAAAAAAACTGAAAACATTGGATTTAATTTAAAAATTTATTTTCTTATTTTATGAACTAAAACCAACATTTTCCGAATGCTTTTTACCTAAACTATCTTAATAATATATTTTTAGATTTTTTTTCATATGGAGTTAAATACCCTATTCCCAACATAAAAGAGTACACCATACCTTGTTAGGTCCAGTGCAATGCGCGGTGAGCTCGCCGGGGCCGGCGCGCCGCGTGTCTATCCACGAGCGGATCTCGCGGCCCACCACGCCGCCCGCCAGCCCCGCGCCCGAGCACACCACGCGCGACGCGTCCCCGCTCTCTGAGCCCGCCATCACTTTCACTGTTAGTGGACAACCTGGATGACGAAAGATTGTTATGTAGTTAGTTTTATTTTAATAGTGAGAGCCCTAATAATTTAGTTTGTAATTAAGCTTATTTCTTTTTTGGGATCAAACATACTACTGTTTTAATTGTCAAAAGTGTAAACAAAAATGGCGTAAATGTAGACAGATAGACTATTTTTTTATACATTTGTGTATGCCAAATATAAAATCACAAATATATTATAAATTTAAGAATTACTAAATAAACAATTTTTACAATCACTTATATATTAAGAGAAAGAAAAAATGCACCTTGAATAAAGGCGAAATAAAAAATTAATTATAACATAGTAATATAATATGCCACTCTACCTTTAACAAGTCTTCCAGCCCACATAACCCGTAACTGGTGGTCCCCTGGCCTCCTGGGCGTATACGTCGCCCTCCACAGGCCGGGCCCGGCTGCCGCCAGCGCCACTGACACTGAGTCTCCTTCTGGTGATGTCAGAGACGCCTCTGGGGCCCCTGGACCAGCGGCACTACCATCTAGAATAGAAAAATTGGCAAATGAATACGTATACTTCCTTGACCCTTTTCGTTAATCTTGCTTGGGTGTAAAATTCAATTAAGGCTTAGCACGCACTGCGATTAAACGCAAGCGGTTTACGAATAACTAAAAACGCGAAACCGCGTATCAATACGCACTGCGGCTGCGGCGTTTTACTTAATTTTATTTTCAGTTTTTTTACATTTTCAAACCGGTAAAACCCAGGCGTTTAATCGCAGAGCGTGCTAAGTCTTAAACTGAATTTGCGTTTTAATAAACTTTAATTATTTCCCGTGGGTCAGTCCTCTTCCACCTAGTGGAACACTATCCGCTGTATTTCCTGAGAATATTAGGGGCCTTACGAGGGGCCCAAGCGACTATTTATATGTAAGCTCCAACTTTTACTCCACGCAACATCTTCCAGAAAGATATTATTATTACTTACCGATAGTAAACACTGCGGGTGTATGAGGTGCAGCGTGGGCCAGTCCCCTGCCAGCGAGTGTGACTCTATCCGCTGTGTTCCCAGAGGCCACGAGGGCCTTTCGAGGGGCCCCGGCGACTAAGGCACCATTATATGTGAGCTCTAGCTCTTGCTCCCCACTCACACCTTCCGCTGCGGTTAGAGTTACTACTGCTCGGCCGGATACTGTTTCGACACCTGTTGGTAGTTTGGTTATTTTAAATTATATATTTTGTTTTTTTTTTATCTTTAATTGACGTATAGTAGTTATTTATATATCCGCAATTTTTGTAATTTTCTTTTGCGATTTTAAACGTACTTTTAGAATATAAGTTGCTCTTGAAAAGTTAGAACGACGTTTTTTGTATTATGAGTCTTTAAAAAACTTGCTAAGTTCTCTCAGACATGCAGGTTTCCTCACTATTCCTTAACGATAAGACATGTGGCAATGGCCATATTTGTAATTAATCGCACAAGATCACATCAGATATCAGAGGTGCGACACCCGGGATTGAACCCGCTTCACTTGGTTTCTCAACCGAACGCATTACAAGGCTACCATTGCTTACTAGTGATATATTAAACAAAACTGATATACATATAAAGCTAACATTATAATTACAAACAACTTACGCTGGTGTCTACCCGCTAGCAAACATTCAAGTGTGCCGGGGCCTGCGTTACTCGTGTCTAAGACTAGTTTAGAGGGCGCCCGGACGCGGCCCGAGTTGTCCGTCCCCCAGCCACCTACTGCTTGTATTGCTGATGTATCGATTACCTGGTCAAATGATAATAGTTCTTATTGTAGTACACATACAGATCAAAATAGAAAGAATACATTCATCTTTTTATAATTAACAAGTTTTCGATTTAGTTGCACTAACGTAAAGTTGTGAAATCTGTTTAATTCGATTAAAAGTAATTTAACTTGTCATTTAGAGTACGATTTAATCACCAAGGATGTTTAGTTACACACTTTATTTATATTTTTTATTTTTTTTTAAATAAAATTAGTCTACTACTTCTTATGATATCGGCTATTTGTTAGTGAAAGTCAAATCAAAATCGATTCAGCCGTTTCATAGATTATCCGATACAAACACACAGTCAGATAGACAAAAATAAAAAAAATCTAATAAGTGAGGGACATAATATATTGAATTTCGTATAAAAACAATAATTTAAGATTACAAAAATATACTTTAATTTTATTTATTTCTATAGAAAAAATGTACACACTTTTACTGAGAATGGGCTTCCAGGCAAAGGTCCCGAGGTAGTGAATATCCTGACTTCATACTGGCCTACTGCCAAAGGGATGTACGCACAGAGCCACTCCCGCGGAGCGCCCGCTACCACCCTACATTCTAATAAGCCTGAATCTGTCGACTCCTCTTTGTTATCTGTGAGTTTTTCCACCTGAAAAAAATAATAATTATGTTTATTATATTTGACGATACTATTGCCATTCGCTCGTATTTTTTAATTCACTAGTTTTTCATAGAAAACATAAGAACCCTATTACTTTAGTATTTTTATGTGGTTGTAATTTTTACCCAAAGACTTAGTTATTAGATTAACATAATGACCCATAAAAGATCACGTCATATGAAAGAAAATATAATATTTGATGAGTTAAGTTATTTTTAAAATCAATACAAAATACATTTTTAAAATCAACAGGCCCTTTACAAAAAAAAAACAATAGTAAAACATTACATGTAGCACTTACTTGAACTGTAGGCGCAGTGTCCTCCACGCAGTGTATGGTGAAAGCGGCCTCCTTGCCGACGTGCGCGTGCGCAAGACCCGTGCCCAAACACTTCGCTGCATTACTCGCCTTGCCGCTAAGGACTCCCAAAGATACTGGACTACCCACTACTGGTGAACCTATAAATTAATATAATGAGTACTATATAAATATAAATAATAATAATAATAAATATGTTGGTGCATTATTACAACAGCGCCATCTAGTTCCGTGGTAAGCTACGTTACGTGCTTTTGTTACGGATATCAGATTGTTGATATAATAAATATATAAATTTTAAATACATACATATTACTAGCGGTGCCCGCGGCTTCGCTCGCGCTAACAGTAAATAAAATAAAAATTTTTGCTTAATATACTGTTACTTATAATGTACCAAGGACTGATTCCCCATTCAAAGTTCTGGCCCTCTTTTCTGAAAACTACTGTGTAGCATCCTGCCGTGCCGCCACTGCTGCGCTTTCTAAAACTTATTTCCTATTTCCTCTTTTAACCAATTTTGCTACTATGTGTATCATAATTTCTTTGTGTGTTTTTCGTTAATGATAAAATGATGTACGTGGTTCATTGTTATGGACTTATGGTAAAAACTACTGTTAAATATTTTTCCTACGCAAATTGTGGCACCCCGTTAACCCCCATAGGGGTTGATTTTCAAAAAACGCTTAGATATGTATCTCATAATTTGTATTGCAGAGCATTATTTCAGTGTCACGCAAAATATTTCAATAGAATTAAATTTCCCATACAAACTTAGCCACCCCCTTTAACCCCCAATGGGGGTGAATTTCGAAAAACCCTGAAATACGTGTTTCATCATTTGTACTACAAAGCATTAATTCAAAGTTTCATGCAAAAATGTGCAATAAAAATATTTTTCTCATACAAACTTTGCCACCCCTTTTAACCCTTTTAGGGGTTGAATTTCCAAAAAATAATATGCCTATTTCCTTCTCATGAATGCAAACTATCTACATACCAAATTTCAGCAAAATCGGTTGGGTGGTTTAGGCGTGAAAAGGTAACAGACAGACAGACAGACAGACAGAGTTACTTTCGCATTTATAATATTAGTATGGATAAATATTCACACCCATGGCTGGAGTACAAACATTCGTGCTCAACAAATGAATGCCCCCAGCGGGACTCGAACCCGCGACCGCTGGCGCGGAAAGTAGGGTTACTACCAACTGAGCCAAGCGTGTCGTCAAATAAATATAAATAAATAAGAAAGTTAACATCTTTGTCCTCTGTAAATACGCCCAAAAAGAATTTTGCTTTCAAAGTTTGTTCTTGCTTGTGGACGTTAAGTTATTGCTATGATATAATAATTCGCTGTCTGTCTCTGTCTGTTGTCCGCTTACCTTTATTAAACCGCAACAGCATTTGATTAAGTTTTTACTAATAGAAAAAGCGATAAACGCGTATGCCATTTGAAAGTATTTTTTATAAAATGGAGAAGTGATAAGTGTCAAAACTTATTTTTCTCTCTTTTCTGTGTAAAATAATTTCGTAATTAAAAACTTTTGTGCACGCGATGGTTTTTTGAACTGACGAACCAAGCCAGCAAGCGTGCGGCTAATGCCCTGCATGACGCGAGTTATATCGATCAATTAATGAAGTTATATAATATAACAATAATAAACCTACTTTTAGAAACACCATTATAAAACGTACCTCCATATGTGATATAAATTCTATAGTGAGCTGGAACTGTGGGCCTCAGTCGAACTTTGTGCGTGTGTCCATCTTCTCTTATGTCAATTGGCAATCTCACTCTCCTATCGCCCACCGCTTCACACACAACTTCTAATTCACCTACACCTGCATCTTTTGTGTCAACTGTGAAAAATAATAAGGATTAGAACAATGTTTAGTTATATTATTATTTATTAAAATATGTTTTGTATGTTTAAACTTTTTTTTTTTGTAAAAGTAATTAACAACTATATGTGATTCTTGAGACGTTTAAAAGAAGTAGTCGTCTATTATATTATGTTGCTAATAAAATTACCTGTAAAATTGATGGGTGTTTGTACTATAATATTGCCTGTTGGCAATCCAGATAAGATAACTTTATTCGGATCGAAAGATTCGCATGTGAACGGGCTGCCTGTGACTGGTTTCGAAAGATGAAGCACCTCTATGAAAAAGAAAAAATGACAAAAATATAACAGTATTTTTTACGAAAAATTAAAGTCGTGAATTCTAGCACCATCTACAATCAGACACATTCATTCAACGTCATCATAATATTCTATACTCGGAGAATCCTTTGACTGACCATAATGGCTGTAAAGCATTCGCAACGTCAGATACCAAAAAACTCAATCCGCGAAGAAATCCAAAAACACATTTTTTTAAATTGAATAAAGTCTAATAACAGTTAATCTAAGAAAGTAAATAAATAATGATACTTTTATTAAAAATGCATTAAATAATTAACCGGTCTTACCAATAGTACTTTGTCCCACTTCATTTATGGAGAATTCTGCTTGTAGTAAGCCTGATTTGGTCTGGTAACATCTCACAGGGAGTGCTCTAGAGCCGGGGCCGGAGACTACTACGTCGAACTCTCTCGCAGGACGTCCGAGAGTGTCGATGCTGAATGATGCCACTTTACCCACTTGAGCTTGGTACAATCCCTGGCCAGATGCTGTTACCTAAAAATAAATGTCTTTTTTTTTAAAAACTGCCAAAAGTTTAACATCATTTTGTTTGAATAATGGTTACAAATAATTTTTTATATAGAAATAATTATATTGTTGATTAACTACACTAATGCTTTACTTGTAGATGAAAAAACTTCGAATGATTTCTTTAATATACCGCTACTGTCTATTTGTTGGCTTATGACTAGAGGTGGCCAGTACTGTAGAGGCCAGGTGGCCAGTATAGAGATTAGGAAATTAGTGTACTGGCAGTACACTCATTTTTAAATCTCAAAATCTTGACTAAAATATTTTATTATTATTAATAGTTACACACAATAAATGTTGTGTGCAAACTAATGAGGAAACCTCAGGAAAGTAGGCTTGTGTGTGAGAACTTATGATTTTTTCAAACAATATATGAAGAACACCAACTTGCAATTGTCTAACCTGATCCCCTTTGTATTGAATGATTCGTGTCCAGTAGTGTAACATTGATTAAAAAGGGCAATAATCGTACATAACTTCTAAAATTTATTAAGCACTAGTGACTCACCTTCGTTTCGCTCAGGTTCGTCCCTAGATTTAGCGCAAGCATTCTATCCATAGGTGAAAGCAGCATAAAAATCGGTGCACTAGATTTTTAGTTTATCGCGAAAAGACAGAAGTGGCGGAGGACTCTATTTTATAATATGTAGTGATAACACAAGGCATACCTCCTGGCCGTGCTGCGCAGGCAACACGTCGACGACGAGCGGGTCGCGCGCGACGGGCACGCCGCTCCACAGCAGCGCGAGGCGGTGCGGCGCGGCGCGCGACGGGTGCCACACCAGCTCGCAGCGCGCGCCGCCGCGCCGCCGCAGCGAGTGCGCCGCCGCCGCGCCGCCGCACTGCACGCGCGCCGACAGCCGCCCCGCGCCCGCGCCCGCCGTGCTCACTGTCGGGATTATAGCGTATGTTTAATGATCATCATCATCATCAGCCCTTTTTTAACGTCCCACTGCTGGGCACGGGCCTCCCTCAGTACGAGGGGGATCAAGCCATAGTCCACCGCGCTGGCCTAGTGCGTGTTGGCGAACTTCACATGTCTTACGAAAACTCGCTAGGTTTCCTCAGACATGCAGGTTTCCTCAAGATGTTTTCCTTCACCGTAAGACAAGTGGTAATCAGGATAGAAATGATTCGCACATGAAAATATCAGAAGTGGGAAACCCGGATTTGAACCCGCATCACTCGGTTATACAAGCGACGCGTTACCGCTGGGCTACAATTGCCTACTGTTTGATAATAATTGCAAACTATTTAATGTTTAATAACAATCTATATTTATGTATCGATAACGGCTAACTTTTTAGGAGGTAATAAGAACATTACTATTTCAATATAATTGAATACGAATTTGAAAAGCAAGATATCTTAGTTAAGATAAAGATATGAATATTAAAATAATGAAATATTTATTTTACCCATAACAAGTTTCTTTTATTGAAATATTTAGTTTTTTTGATGGTCTTTGGAAAAGTTTACTGCGACGGAGTTAGCTTAATTTCGAATTATGGTATCGATATACAAAGAATAAAGTTCGTTTAGACAAAATTGCTAATGTGTTATTTATCGTGTAATAATTAATATTTAGCTAGTCGGACTGATATTATTTGGGCCATTTTTGCTGTTCCTACCGGTCGGCGGAATGCTTATAACGTACGAGGGAATGCACGACTCTTGTTGTTGCCTATACTCGTGCGCATCAACCGCGCTCTCACTCTCGGCCATTAGATCGCGACGTGGACGGACGTAATCTACTTTTATAATAACCGCTAAGGTGTGGCCAAGTTCGCGTGTGGCCTTAGTACGGCCGCTGAAGTATAGATTAAGTATGACAAAAATATGTATAAATAATGATTTTACCTACACAAGGTATTTCTTAAACTTTTTGTGATATTGTAAAAAAAGCGAGCGAACTAACTATTTATCTAGGTCGTGAAACAATAAAAATATCAATGGAGCAGCAGCAGAATAACATAAAAATTTAAAAATGCTAAACATTTAGAATGACGGCTAACAGAGCATCACTACGCAATTTCATTGGTGTAATCATATAGCGCGCACTTCCCCAGCTTACTGTTACATACTCTTTTTATACGAAACTAATCCCACAGATTGCAGAAAAGCGAGAAGGAAAATGTTACTCATTTAACAAATGCTCTTACCAGTAAGTATTGCAGGTCTATGAGCCACAGCTTCCCCAATTGACAAGACTTTTACAGCAGTTGCGTCCAGGGCTTCTATTTCAGCAATCGGCCCTCTCGGACTCCTCACGAGATATCTTCCCACTCTGTTAGCTGGGAATGTTAGAAGACCAGTGTCCTCGAGATTGGCTTCAGATATTCGAGATCCGGTGGGAGATATCACTTCTACATCGGATAGACTTTCATCGATTTCTATTGATGCTATTCCACCTAGAAATAAGGAAATTAATATTGTTTAAACTTTTTATTATAAGGTCATGGAAAGATTCATCTTTTGATTTGAATTAAATGCTCTAACTGCAAGTTGCATTTTCATTTATATTTAACAACAATAAATCTAATTTAGATTAATCAGACTAAAATATATTTTTAGATTTTAAATAACAGTTTTTAAGATAAATAGTCTTTACTAGTATTGAACATTTTTTGCGAGCATTACGTAAAGAAATTAGTAATTTTGTAACATCAAGATGTCTTCTACTACGGGAGGTAGCGCTATAGTTGAACAAGTCATTTTATACCGGCTGAAAATCATAACAATAATAGTTTTCCCCTCATACATAACAGCTCTGAACGTCAGCTGCTCCGATAGCGGTGGAGCTAAAGGAGACAGCATGACAAAGTCATTGGAAAAAAATCTGCTCCGATGAATTTTATACCAAGCGAAACTTGTATTAAATCATTGTTTTAATCATATTTTTTCAAAAAATTATCGTCAGCTGTATTGACGAGGGGGGGTTCAATGTCAGTCACGTGCATAAACCTCATTAAAAATTTGATAAATAAAGTTATTTTATACCTTATGAAATTTATATATCTCAATTTTTATACTTTTAAAATAATAAAGAAAATCGTCAGCTGCACTTTGGACGGGGGAAACACCGTCAGTCGTCGTGATAAACATGTCGCGCCCTCAACGGTATCGAGCGTTGCATAGTATCTTTGGAACATAAACTGACGATCTTTACACCCACAAACAATCAGCTGACGACATTTTTTTGTTTCTTTAACATTTAAATTATCTTATACTTAAAATTCAATAAGTATAACATCAATTTCATATAAATCACACCACAGTATATTTACTTATTCCGTGTAGGCTCCAACTTATATTAATATGTACTCTAACATCAAGGAATTTCAAGTTGTAAAAGTCTCTCTACTTCAACGTACCTTTCCTAAAAAAATATTATTCTGGCCTCCAGGTAGAATATACCTGGTAGCTTAGAATAATAACACCTAGAATGATAGTTTCATACATTCATTTCATTCATAATGTTGCAAGTAATTTCGATAGAGATGGAAGGAAGAAAATAATAAATTCACATATAAGTGGTTCGACGGTGACCAAGTTCCACAGTTCAGTAACTGGAGTTAATTTAAATGTTAAAAAATAAAATAAAAATAAATAAAATTAAAATAGCCTTTATTTTCTACTACAATTCAAAAAACTTAATCTAAGGTTTATCTTGTTTATTATACAATTTTTACTTGTGATTAATATCTATGTATATATTTTTATTTTCTATGCTTATATAAAGTAATTTATATTGTAATAGTCGCCTCTGCGGCGTAGGCCTCTCCTAAACCTTTCCAAACTTCTCGTTCCCGTGCCCTTCTCATCCATAGGGGTCCACATCTCTGGTTGAAAATGTCTCTCCACCTTTTGCTTGGCCTCCCTGTTTTTCTTTTTCTATCTCTTGGTACCCACTCTGTTAAACGTTTTGTCCATTTATTATTATTCATTCTACAAATATGTCCTGCCCACTGCCACTTCAGTAACCTGATTCTTTTCTTTACATCTATTATTTTTGTTTTTTTCCTGATGTCTATGTTTCTAACTTTATCTGATAGTTTTAAACCAAGTATGCCTTTTTCCATTTTTCTTTGGCAGAAAGCAATCCTTTCTTCGTCATCTTTCTTCAGTGACCACGTCTGGCAACCATAAGTCAGACATGGCAATATAACTACCTCGTAGAGTTTTTTTTTATATTTATATTTATATCAGAATTTTTCATTATTTCTTTCAGTTCCCAGTATTTCCTCCAAGCTAGAGTTATCCTTCTATCTATCTCTTTCCCTGTATTATTTCCGAATGTTACTAGCTGCCCTAAATATATATATTCTTTTACATATTCGATCTTTTCGTTTGCTATTATAATATCTTGAGGTACTCCATTGGTTAAAATCTTGGTTTTCGACATATTCATTAAAAGTCCCACATTTTGACTTTCCATTGCTAGTTCAATCACCATACTCTCTAGTTCCGTGGCGCTTTCTGCGAAGATCACAATATCATCCGCGAATCGCAAGTGATTTAGTAGTTCTCCGTCTACCTGTATTCCCTTCATTTCCCAATCTAGTCGTCTAAAAATGGATTCGAGCACCGCTGAAAACAATTTCGGAGAGAGAGGATCTCCCTGTCTTGGTCCTTTTTGTATAGGAAATTCTGACCCTTCACGCTCTAGACTTATTTTGGCGTGACATTTTGTATATATACATTTAATTAAGTTTATGTATTTCTGGTTGACGCCTTGTTGTGTTAATGCTGCCCATATAGATTCGAAGCATATCGAATCGAATGCTTTTGTGTAGTCTATAAAACACATAATATATAAAGTCTTTCCATACTCCTTTGTTTTTTCGATTAGTTGTGTTATAACTTGTATGTGATTTATGTTATGTGTGATTTAAATGTTAAAGAAACAAAAAATCGTCGTCAGCTGATTGTTTGTGGGTGTAAAGATCGTCAGTTTATGTTCCAAAGATACTATGCAACGCTCGAATGCGTTGAGGGCGCGACATGTTTATCACGACGACTGACGGTGTTTTCCCCGTCCAAAGTGCAGCTGACGATTTTCTTAAAAATTATTTTTTTTAAAAAATATGATTAAAACAATGATTTAATACAAGTTTCGCTTGGTATAAAATTCATCGGAGCAGATTTTTTTTCAATGACTTTGTCATGCTGTCTCCTTTAGCTCCACCGCTAGTGCGACAACTGACGCTCACTTTACTGATTTCCCAACATTAAAGAACTGTTTAAAGTAAAATTCATTCGGTATAAAATGACTAAAAAAAATGCAACGCTACCTCCCGTAGTATTCCGCGACCATGTTTACCAAATACCAAAATAAAACCGCAAAAATCAACCGAAACAAATATAAATTATCTGTGTATATCTAAATAGACTTGATAGTGTCTGTTTGTAATTACAAATTAACTTATCACGAAATACATATGAAAGTATATACAATACTTACTAATAAAAAAAAAAAAATTTCTGTCTGTCTGTTTGTTCCGGCTATTCTTTGAAACGGTTGGACCAATTTTGGCGGGACATTCAGTAGTATCATAGGCTAATTTTATTAAAAAAAACTTACTCTTAACTGGGTTCATCATCATCAGCATCATCATCAGCCCTTTTTAACGTCCCACTGCTGGGCACGGGCCTCCCTCAGTACGAGGGGGATCAGGTCATAGTCCACGGACTTCACATGTCTTACGAAAACTTGCTAGGTTTTCTCAGACATGTAGGTTTCCTCACGATGTTTTCCTTCACCGTAAGACAAGTGGTAATCATGATAGCTAAATGATTCGCACATGAAAATATCAGAGGTGCGAGACCCGGATTTGAACCCGCATCACTCGGTTATGCAAGCAACGCGTTACCGCTGGGCTACCACTGCCTCTTAACTGGGTTAGCTAGTCTAAAATATATGAATTATGAACATTACCTATTTGCACGTACGTGTGCGGTTCGCTGACGCGGCACACGAAGGGGCTGCCGGGCACGGGCTGCTCGTTGAACGTGACGGACACGCGGTGTGGCTCGCGCGACACCGGCACGAACGTGACGTCGTACAGCCCTCGGGCCACTGCTACCACCTGGTTTCATGTTTGGTTTTTTTATTACTAATTTTTATCTTATAGTTTGAATATATGACGTACTTCCCCGAAATTACTTATCAGATTGTGTTTTGATTTTCTCTTCTGCATTGGTAAAACATGTTTGTTTTAGACGACAATACGTAATTTTTTCTGATAGAAGAGTATGTTTATTTTAACGCTACGTTGATGGTGGTAGCCCTGAGAGAAATTAGGCGGAAGAAACTTAATTTATGTAGTCATAAAAAATATATTGAACCATTTGTATCTTTTGTATCTGCAAGTAGCAATGAGACAAACGCGACACACAATCCAAGGTCCCTTCGTAAATATGAATATTATATCCTGATTAAAAGTTAAGAGATGCATAATATTACTATCCATACCTCAGCCTTCACAGTAGTAGAGGGTGTAGACACGACGAGCTCGAGGGTGCCTTCCCCCGCGCCGGCCGCGTCTACGCTGAAGGTCACTGGCTTGCCCACTTCTACCCCTCGTTCTTCATCAGCACTTTCGTCTAAGCTCAAACCTTCGAGTGTACCTTCTAATTCTGTGAATAAATAATAAATAAAATCAATGTGTTTTTCGGATTCTTGAAACAAAATTGAAATAAATTTAAAATAGACATTTATTGAGATGTTTCGAAAACGTATAAAAATTGGGAATAGCGCGTTAATTAAAGTAAGTAATATAGTATAATAATAAGTAATATATTTTATTTAAAATTTTGATGATTAAACAATGAGGAATAGCGTAATTTAGCGAACTAAATTTTACACATTGTCGACGCCAGATTTCCTATCGTCGACCTTATTGCATTTGTCATAAGGCGTTTATTATCTCTATTATATCGAGCCATACACTCAACCAATGAAATAACTCAAATACAATTTCGTCACGCACTACGTCAAAATCACCTTATTTAACGTTCCAACACAACTGACATTTTGATTCCATATTCCATTCCGTGCAAGCGACACTAGCACTACACAAGAAAACCTATTGTAATTCTGTTAAGGCAGACCAAATATAAATCTTTGAGAAGATATCCCAATCTTTCTTTTGTTCATCGCCAACACACATCATGTTTAGGTTTTTCTGACCATACGCATAACGCAGGTTGATCAATATCGACATACCTTTTCAAATGTTCATAAAATTGTATATTTTCCTACACCGGTTGAACGGGTAAAAAATACTACTATACAAACATCACGTATTATTGCTATAGAATTGTTTTTGTTGCTATAGTACTTACCCCCAGGACCAAGGCCAGTAACCCGTACACGCCGCACATCATACACGTTGCACGTGAACGGCGAGCCGGGCACGTGGCGTCCCGCGCACTGCACTTGCACGCTGTGGCGCCCCACCGCCTCGGGCGTGTACGAGCCCGTGTACCTCCCTTCCCCGGTGGGCGTGACCCGTGAACGCACGCTGCTGCCGCCGGGACCCGTCACGTATATTGTAGGCTCACCAGCTGAAAAAAATAATAATTTAATTGTTGAAGTTAATCAATGGGAGGTTTCACGCCAAGCTCGGCTCAGATGGCGCTACCAGCGCATAACGTCACCAACGAAAACCTGCGTTTATTATTATAGAACAGTTTAGTTAAGTTTTGTAAAATCAAATATAAGATGGAAAAATACGGTGTTTTAACTATTGTTGAATTAAAAAATTTGACATAAAATAATTTGACGTACACTACATACATACTCGAAGTACACTTGACGTTGTTTTCGTTATGCGCTTGTAGCGCCACCAACGGCTAAAACTCGCAATGAGACTTCTCATTACACATTTCGGATGGGTGACCGTTTATTAATAACACAATAATATATTTAATATTTGGTCCATAACAATTCATTGTTGTACCAAGTATTTTAAAAATATATAATATACAAATAAATATTTACTATTTTTATTAATATTAATGATACATTTAAAACGCTTCACTGTAAACAGTTTCATCATTGTAATCATAGGTAGATATGAATTTAATATGCCCTAGAGACACCATTCTAAATAGAAACAATTGATGTTTATTTCAACAACATGCAACATGTTTATAAATGCCACTATTATAGACTAACAAATAACAACATTTTATAAATAGATATCTCAAAATGATATTTGCTTTTAGACATTTGCAAGATAACGTCATTCGTGTTACTTTACTTGTTAGAAATCCATGTAAGAAGTAATAAGTAGAATATTTAGTGATAAGAGAAAAAACACTAAAAAATAAAATATAAGTCTTTTGACGTGATAACGTCTTATAAATTGATGAACACCAGCAACACACATGAAAAATAGTAACGTTCCACCTAAGACTGTGCGTGCAAGCGAGAGCGCGCAACAAGCGATAGAGAGGCACGATAAAACAAACGATAGAGAGGCCTAATATGTATGTATAAGCGTTGGCTTGTGAGTTGTGACACACATATCTCTCTTCTCGCGTGAAATAGTAACGTTCCGCCTGAGCCTTTTGACTCCTTTTTTGTATTACATAAAATAATAATTATGACGTTATCACGTAAATCTATCGTCCGTAAACTGACTTTACAGACAACCAATTTTTTGGCTAACTAAAGGACTTGACTCTCAGGACAGTATTAATGTTAAAGACTAAAATCAGTAAAGTCATTTCACCCAAGCTCTAAGTTTAGTAATGGTGTCACATGGTTGAACTGTGAACTTTCCATGAAATTCAGTTTGTCTTCATGGGACTTTCCTAAGATCATGACTCTGTAACGACAATTTTGCCCTATAAGACAGTCCTAACTTTCTTTGGAACCCAACTTCCTATAGAACCCAACTTGCTATAGATAATAGAACCCAACTTACTATGGAACCCGGTGAGATGTATCTCCGCTGGCTCTCCTCTAGGCGCGGAGCTGAGTCCTGGGCCGCTGGCCCTCGCGTCGGCGGCGGCCGCCGGAGCGGACACTATGCACGTGAAGGGAGACCCCGGCACTGCGTGACCGTTGAACCGCACCGACAGGGTGTGGGGGGCTGCTTCTGTTGGTTTGAAGTTTACCTGGAACAAATTATATATTTTCTTACTAGCTCTCTACGAACGATTGCTATCCGCTGGGTGCGTGACTCTAGCGCCATCTAACGATACAACTCATGGTGGCTCTTTTGAGAAAATATACATGTATTGTATGCCAAATAGCTATTGAAAAAATAAAATAAACTTGAAAAAAAAATTTTTCTATGTTAAATGTGATATATTACATAGAGTGTACATTAAATTAAATTTTTTTCCGTAGGTCAGCTGAAAACAGTAAGTAAAATAAATACAACAACTAAAACAAGTCTCAATAAGTGAATTAGGTTGGCCCAACATTTTGATTTACGGATTTTTTTTATTTTTAATTATTTGTTCGTCGTTTGTTCGTTAATGTTCGAATGTAGAAATTGTTTGTACGTCTTTTATTTATTTATAATTGATTAAACAAATGTTCACCCTTAAGTTGGCCCCCTTTACTAGATATCTTTATTTTTATCGCTCAGATTAATTAATTTTGATCAATTATCGTTGGTTCGACGACTATTGGTGATTGTTCGATCATAAAAACAATTAAATTCCCAATTATTAATTATTTTATATCTAATAAGCAAACCATCACTTCATTGTCTGGCAACCGGAAACTTATAAAATTTACAATTACTAGTTCTAGTATTTTTGCAATCGACTACACAACAACTCTGATGACCCATTTTATTTTATTTATTTAATTTAACTGACACACGTGTTATTTTTATGGTCATAAATAATAAAGAGCCACTCGTAGTTCTGTTTTGGTCCGCAGCGGGCGCTGACATCACTTTTGTTTCCCCCACCATGCCTTACGCACCCAGCGGATAAAGCATTCGAAACATGGGGGACTAAAATTCAAATAAATCTGCGAAAAAATACAAAAAATGGTCCTATTTATATTATTTATACGATTACGAAATACGATACGTTATACGATATAAGATACTGTATAATATGAGGTGTTTTATTTTGTTGTGTTTTGATTTAAAAAAGAAAAACCTTTACGCGTGTTTAATTAATATATTCTAATATAAAAAAGTATATTTTACCTTAAATCGAGCATTTCCTTCACTTTGCACGTAATTGGGAACATTTCGCCCATTTACTGCTACTATGATTTCCAAGTTTCCGGCACCTGAAATTAATAATCAATACTGTTGACCATATCGTAGCTTAATGTTGCAATTGTTATACTAGCCATTAATACAAAGTCCGTGGGTTCAATGGTTATTAGTTACTTACTAGTTTGTGGAATAAATTAAGTACGAAACAAGGTGTTACAACAGGTATCTTATAAAATTAATGTTGTAGAAATGTTCTAGTATTTTTTACGAATAACTTACCAGCATGAGAAGCATTGATAGTGAACGCAACAGGTCTCCCAACAACACCCGGAGATATATCAGTGACGGACACTCGCGAAGCACTGTATGCTTTTACTAAAAAGGGGCTGCCCTCAACATGACCGCCCATAGCACCGGCTCGAACCTGAAACATTTTACACTTACAATATTTGCCATTAGCTTTTTAAGTTTCTTGTCCATCACAGATTTTTGTATTCAGCCCTTTTTGAAGTCCCACTGCTGGGCATGGGGGAGGCCCAATACGAGGGCGATCAGGTTATAGTCCACACAGCTGGCCTTATGAGGGTTGGCTAATGGCTCACGGATTTTTACATGGATAAATATTTATTTCACCGTAATAATGAGTATTGCAAACCAAAATGTATCTAAAAAATTAAAGCTTATGCAGTACTTTTTTATGCGTTTTTTTATGTTAGGACATTATTACCTCTATACTGTGATCACCAACGTCGACTGGCACGAACGAAATGGTATATCTCTTACTAGGTTCATTTTCACCAACAGTTTCTTCAGCTGAGACCTGGAAATACCGAATTATTAGTGTCTATTATAAGTTTTATCTAACATGCTATCGCAGAAGTACTAAATTAAATTAAATTTGTATGAATTCCATATATCATGTAATATTTTATAGCAATGATAGACTTTCCTAATTATTTTCTTAAAAGTCTTTGACTATTTATTATTGAATTTAAATACCTGTACAGATACAGGCCTTCTAGCTGGTCCCAGCACTTCAACATGTGGTGAGGTCGGCGAGTCGACGCTGAATGTATACGCATCGCCTACAGACACTTTGTCTGGGGATTCCCCGGACCCAGCGCCTATCACTCGCGCAGGCGCCGACACGTGGCAGACGAATGGACTTCCTAAAAATTAAATAAAGTTAAAAAATAATATGCTTTATTACCTGTAGTGTGTAAAAACGCTCCAATATTATTCCGTTTTAAAAAAAATATTATTTTTATAGGCTATTGAATGGTTATACACTGGTTATAGACTACGGTAATATACTATTAAATAAATAAATCATCTGTTTCCTCATCAAACGTCAAAAACGTCGTTCTAAACCTCCAAAAAATGCAGTCAAACTAACTGAGTTTTCTTAACTCCTTTTGGATATAATTAATTAGCCAGGAAGTCATTAATACGAACCAAATTTGAATAAAGAAAAAACATATAATGAGCATTTGAAATTAACTTGATACTCACCAGGTACATGATCACCATTGAAGCGAAGTTCAACGGTATGTGGTCGTGGGTCTCTAGGTGTGAAGCTGATCGCGTAAGTGTGCGCGCCTTGGGCGGCTGCGGCTGTAGGTACTCTACCGCCGTTTACTGTCACTTCAAGGTTGCCTGGTCCGGCAGCCATTGTCTCCACTAATAAAAAAATTATAATGTGAAGGCTTGGATTACTTTATGTTCAATATTGTAACGTCCCACATCTGGACTGCATGGCTCCCATCCATACTGCGGGTCCACAGTTCCCTACACTGGCCAAGTGTTTGGCTTCTTAAGCTCCTAGATTCTCTCAGACACGTTGGTTTTCTTATGAAGCCCATTTGGCAAATATGTATTTTATTCCAGAAGTTTATGATAGTATTTTTTTTTCAATTTTGTAAACCATACATATCTTATAAGATCAATCATATACATTAAGCTAAATAAATATTCTGACTAATAACTAAATGTACCTAAAAATGTGACTGGTTTTCCCACCGTACCGTGGGCGACATCTTTAACTCTTATAGCAGTTACATCATATACCTGTGAATTAAGAAAAATATCTTCTTAGAAAACGCATTTAAGAGAATACATCAATTTTGCAATTTTGAATTCAGTTTGCTGAAGCATAACACTTACTTTCAAATGAAATGGGCTAGCTGGTATAGGCATGCTATCCACTAGCACATTTAAGCGATGCTCCCCCACAGCTCGGGGGACGAATTCTGCTCGGAAGGTCCCAGCGCCCGCCGCAGCCACCGCCGCCGGCACTGACGCGCCGTTCGGACCTACGCCCCACTATATCTCAGCTCACCGCTCTACCCTCACTCCTTTTATTCTATTATGTCATGTTCCACATTCATATCCAATTTCTAGACATTTTATCTCATATATCTAGCTCATCTTGGTAGATTCTATTGTCATATCTAAGTTTTGTCTTTCTTTTTTTTTTCTTTTTTTTTCTCGTATGTTAGGAGTTAGGGCAAAGCGGATGAGCTTTATAACTAGTAAAAATGTATGTTATACCCTTAAATATGATATTTATTAAGAAATAAAGATATTATATATACATATTAAATTTAATCTCTAATTTGGTATTGTGAGCAAACCAACTTAACCTAATTTAGTGACATTTTTCAATTATTTTATTAGTTTTAAAACACTAACTATTCATATAAAGCATGGGTTAGTAGGTGAATGTGGTTAGTATGCTAAGCATGTTTTTTTTATCATTATTTCTATTCTCTACTGCTATCTCTATGTTTGTATCATTCAGTCATTCCTTCAACTATTTCCCAATAGCAGGGTATCAATTTGTCATAATATTATTCAAATTTTCAATTCATCTTTCAAAATGAATAATAACTCAGTCATTTATGCCAGCCTGTAAAAGAATCAAAATACTTATGAAAAAATGACTTTAATACTCCATTAGACAAAATATAGTCTATGTAGCAATGTGTCATAAGCCAAACAATATTAAACGGTTAAAGATATGAAACTTGAACTATCACTTTGACTTTAATTTATCAAATATTCATGAACTCTCTTACCCTCAACGTTTACTTCTATTTGGTCAAGCGTAGCTGATGGGTGGTGAAGAGTTAAAGCTGCTGGCTGATGAAGAGGAACTGGTCCAGGTAAGGTCACTCTGGCCCCAACTCCACTGCCTTCAGATACATCTATTATAAGGGGGCAACCAGGTACTCGCATCTGAAATATACTTTGTCTTTATTGCACATAGTTAGAATAATTAAACATTTAAAAAAATACAAGGAAGGGAAACTTGCAAATTCACCTAAATAATTTTATTATAATATTAATCTTCTTGCCTCATAATATATTAAGACAGTAAATATGTGAAAGATAATTAGTCAATTATAATACTAACCTTATTAAAAGATACATTTACAATGTGTTCGCAAGCATCCGTTGGTGTGAATGATACAGTAAATCTGGCATTTCCCTGTAACAAAGAAATTATAAAAATGATAATTCTTTTTTATTAGTGTATTACTATACAAATAGAGTTGTGAACAACATAATATCTATTTAATAGAGTAAAATGTTTGCTATAGTTTTTTTATTTCCTCATTTAGCAGGGGACTATATTACTTACTTGTGGGTGAACTTGTGTTGGAATATTTTGACCTTTTGCAGCAACTGTAATTTCTAGATTGCCTTCTCCAGCTTGAGCTGCATCCACAGCGAGTTGCACTGGTAACCCAATTCTAGCGGATGATCCGCCAGTGACACTTACTAGCTTACTGTCATAGGCTTTGCAAACAAATGGTGTACCCTTTAAAAAATTGTGTTCATATTATATAAAAATAATAACTACTTTTAAAATTACGTAATAAAAATTAAAAATAAATTAACAGTACCGGCACAGGCTGATTATTATAGTGCGCCGTGAGTGTGTGGGGCCCAACGTGTTTAGGTGTAAAGCTAGCCACTAGTCCTGATATAGCCTCTCCTGTCAGACGTACTGGTACTTCGCCTCTCGGTCCTCGAACAGTAACAGTAAGCTCGCCACCACCAGCACCTTCCACTCGCACTGAACAGGATGCTAGCTCACCAACTGGTATAAGCTCTGAGAATAAATTTAACAAATTAATAACGAATTAATGACACATGTTTTTTTTAATGAATATTGTAATTTTTATGTTATGATTTAGGAGTCAAGATTTGTTTATTTACATAAAATGTAAACATTTTAAGCTGTCACTTTTGAGGTCGAATGACAGTTAACACCTGACGTTTAGTCTTCGTGTCCGGAAATTTGTAAACTATAGATATTTTAGTTGGTTTTTATATGGACATATTCGGCCTTATCCAATTACAGCACTAAGGCGCATTATGCGGCATAATGCTCAACGTTGAATGTTCCAACTACAACAGCGCTTCGCACAATCGAACACTGCTTTTGCGTGATGCTGTGTTAAAAAAATAAATATACCGTGTATCGATGAAGCTTACAAGAGTAATAACATTGACTTTTTTTATATTCCACGTTTATAATGTGAATACAATTTTATTTTAGAATTCAAAACTATAAACATATTTATTTTGCAGAAATATATAATCGAATCATTATATTCACGTTCCAATTAGCATCAGCACAAATCGGCATTGTGCGCCACTGAGTCGCATTATGCTCTTTAATTGGAAAACAGGGATTACCTATATGATGTCGTCCCGTTTAAATAATATTAAATATTTTTCATTATTTATCCCAATAAGTGACTTCCACTAAACTAGTTCGCAGCCTGCTACTTTATTAGCAACAGAATTTATTGTTTAATACACAAACAATTAATATATCTTTTTTTATTAAAAACTTTATTTTATTAAAAACCGCTATTAAATGTGTAATTTATGTTTATCATTTAAAATCTGCTGATATTAATGAAGTTTTACTTACCAACTTGCGATGTATCTATTGTGACTCTTTGTGCTGGCGCTACGTGAAAAACGAAGGGCGAGGAAGGCACTGGTTCACCATTGAATTTTATGTCAACTCTATGAGGTGTAGGCGTTTCTGGTCTCCAAAAAACTAGACAGCGACCTCCTCCTACAACCTAAAAATATAAAACTATTTTAATCATAGCCTGCAAGCATAAGCAACGGCACAATTATTTCCATGATTACCTCTTAACATTAAACTAACAAACAAACAAACTAACTAACTATAACAATTGAAAATCTATTGTGTCTCGTTTGTTCGCGTTGACGGGTTAATGTAACTTAATGTTTTTATTCATATCTTATTTATTGTCTTACCTCTAAATGTAACGAAATTTAAGCAGGAATATTACTCACATATCTTATTTTATTTCTATAAATATATTTATACAGATGGTAGTATCACGTAAGTTTCGCTTAACGAATTATACCAAGTGTAATTAATAGTAAAGTCATTCGTTTAAATTATGATACTATTCATTAAGTACCTATATTCAGAATGATTATAGAGACTTCTTTTTTAAAATAGTAAATTTCTTAAATGAAAGCTCGTCGTATTTAGTATAGATACAGTACCTGAGACTGTTTCACGTAAAATTACACATTTCGTCAGCTCTATACGTATAATATCTATTAAGCTTTTTAATTACCAGACATTATTATTAACCCATCAACGGGCGCGGGGACAATATAGATTTATAACAATTGAAAATCTATTGTGTCTCATATGTTCGCCATTGACGGGTTAATATTAACTGTCAGGAAATATCTTTTTATCTAAGGTTATTAATTTATAATGTACTTAAGTGTAAGAACTTGCTATTAAATTTAGTGTTTGAGTCAATAGCTTATTAATAATTCCAGTCTAGGCAATGTCAACAGCAGCAACTCGCAGATTTACTTAAGTAAAGTTTGTTTAGGTTTACATTGTACTTACTTGTACATGATTGGGGACTTCACCCTCATTGATTGAAATTTCTAATTGCCCTTCACCCGCAGCACTCGCGTCAACTGTAAATAGAGCGGTATAAAAGTTATTAGTCAATGATTAAATTCCACATACATTTGTATGCTTTTCTCCAAATTTCCTATATTATTACTTTTAAAGTTCCTGTGTAACATTATTTAAGAGCATTAATATGATAGTGAATTGAGGTTGAAGTAGCAAAATTTTTTGGATAGAATTTTAGTAAGTACGTACTATTAATAATAATAATAATGATCTCCGACCAATTCCAGGAGATATTATTAGTGCACAAGGTTACGTGCAGACACAAGTGCAAACCCAATTCCTATCACTCTCATATTCCGGTGGGACGACTATCTTGACACGACCAGCGAGAACTAAGGCGCAGCAGGACCGACGGCTTTACGTGTTCTCCGAGGCACAGGCGTGACACACTTCCAACTTCCAACCCCGGGCTGTTACTGAGCCTTACTAAACAGAAAGACTCAATAACTAAACTTGGCCCGACCCGGGACTCGAACCCAGGATCTCTCGATGTATGACCGTACATGCTAGCCACTACACCACCAAAGCAGTCAGTACATACTATAATTATTATAAATATGAAAATGTGTTTATGTTACGGAGAACTCGATTCGTGCCTTACAAAGAATTATTGAACGTTACTTGTTTACTATGAAAACAATATAGCTAGATATAAGAAATACCTCTATCACAGAATGTGTCAGAGCTTTATTGCTAAAAGGTACGCATCCAACTAATTTGTTAATAAAAAGTTACGAAACTACCCTTATATTACCCAATTTACGAATAGCATTAACATTATTACTCTGTTATTGCCACAATACTTATAAAAAAATTAAATTAGAATTATTACAGTTTAATAGAATAATGTTTTATCTCTAAAATCACTTACTATACGAACGTTGTTATTGTAATTTAACTATCAACTTTACTCACTTTAAAAGCTTGAGCGGTAGTTTAAATTGATGTTGGTAGCAGTTCTGACCGCTACATTTAGGTTGCGTTTATCGGAACATGCGTTCAATAATTGTGTTTACCTCTGAACTGGCACTGTTGTCCAACCAAGGCGTTCCCCACATCCGTGACTTTGATAAGGCTTGCATCGTACACTTTGGCAACTAATGGCCCTGCTGCTAGTTTGTCTTCACCAATGGATACCTATTAACAAGTTAAAAGTTTACTTAGATATAGCTATGAGAGAGAGAGGGCATATTGATAGGTTTATTAACTTTTGCGACAATGTACAAATATGACTTATAAGTACATGAGTGAGATTTAAGTTTTAGTTATAACTCGTATAAAGAGATTCTAATACAGTAAATAAACCTAATCAGTAATAAAATTGAATAAAATTTTAATTAATAAACTTAAATAAAATTTAAGTGTTTGTTGGGAATTTCAAATTAACAGCTTTTCATTAAATGCATATTAAAGTATAATATACAGTAGTTACATCAAATATTCAATATTTAAAATTTCAGTCTATCTGTTTGTCTCGGCTAATCTCTGAAACGGCTAGATCAATTTTGACGGGACTTTCACTCAAAGATAGTTAATGTATTAAGGAGTAACTTAGGCTACTTTTATTTTATTGGAAAATAATAAAAAGCGTTTAATTTATTTAAACTAACGACCAGCAAAGCGGGTCAGGTTTGCGAAACCGATAATAATGCGTGTTTCACTCAAAAAGTTCCGATCTAATAAAATAATACAATTACTGTTTGACGTTCTGAAAAATAAGAGATACTTAAGTATATCAGAACAATGTAAAAAATTATAGCTCTTAATTAGGCCAACAGAAAAATTAGCAAAAGCTTAAGTCTTTCTCTTATAATTCATACCTATTTAAATGTATCCTAGGTACGCACCAGAACGAAGCGAGGGTAAGTCATTAGTCTAAAATAAAAAAAAATTAAGAGTATCTATTGCTTATATCTATGCACTAAATACTTTTATATCGTTGTTTTTCACTGAATTTTATTTTAATATCGTTGTTTCCGTGGTAAAAGCTTGCTTGAATTTAAGAATAAGAAATAGCAGTAGGTACATAAAATGTCATAAAGTGTTACGCGTAAAGAATGCAGTGTCCGGTAGTGGCGCTCTCATAGTGCTCTGCCGTAGGTACATTAACAAAAGAAAGTGAAGAGAGAAGTAAAACATAAAACGTGCATTCTTAAGCGAAATTACTTCCTAAGATTTGAAGTTCTAGCATTATAATAATATTTACTCACCTAGAGCAAATAAATTATATAATTATATTTCATAATAAAACATTGTTTAAGAATCATAACTTCGATATACTTTGGTTATTAAAAATTAAAATAACATTAACGTAATATACAAAAAAACATACTTATTTATATAATGAATCTTCTTTTTCTGTATAAAACATCTTTTTTATCTACCTAGTACCTACCTACTATATTACCTTCATAACATATTATAGTTAAAAATAAACTATGAGAAGGGAGTTAATCGACGTTCAAGATATATGAGATAGTGTCTTTATTATAGCAATATTCACACAGAACGATCCTTGACCCTGATACTATACTAGGTAAAACACGTGTTTATAAACTTATTCTTCACTATAGTCCGTTGGCGTTAAAAGTGCAGTGAGTCGTCAGTCCAACTACAGGGTAAAGGTGTATTCAGTCTCAAAATTACTACTACTACACTGTCCACAGTCGAATTTAAGTCACACATCAAAGTACTTAAAACATTGTAAATTAGTTTTCTTTCTTCGCTATAATTTACCGAGCCACTTTTATTTTGACGAATATTCATTTTAAAAATTTAATTTATTAACAATCAAAGGACAGACACAACGACGTTGCGTTCCAAATGTCTATGCCTTCAACTGGTCGCTGTGGACGTGTCTTTCTAATTTAAGATTTCATTAGTTAAGGGGCGTTGCTGGGCCGGTAAACAATGTGTCATTCACTGCATTCTTAACGCGAACGAGGTATAGTGACTCACCCTCGCTTCACTGTTTTTAAGTAGATAATAATAGTTAATACGATTGTAATAATCTAAGTAAATAAATAATAATTTCAATAATAATTACATATAATGTATTTAGTTTTTGTGTCACAGTCGCTGTCCTTTAGTAATTTCATTTAAATAAAGTCAGTTTCGAGTTCTTAGTAGAAACATTATATCTATTAATCCGATTGTATTGTATTATTTTAAGCACTTACTTTCAAGTCCAAATATTGAATTAACAATTCATTCTCAAATTAATTTAAGTTTAAACCAAGGGTAGCCGGAGGTATTGTCACGAGCTAGGCATATCACAGTCCAACATCTTGATAAATGGTAAACCTTGCCTTAGATTGTAATTTACTTTGTAAGACAGCAACCTAGGAACAGTCCTTGAGGTTTATCTCAAGTAGGTACATAGGTTAGCTTGTTAGGTCATCTCTACATTATACAACTTTCCAGGTGCGTCTATCTGCGAGAGGTAAATAGCTTAACGGTCAATCTGATAACATTTTTGTGCTCTAAGTTACATAAATATAGCATATGGGCTGCACTAATCTTTTCTAAGCACAAATTCAATATAATATGAAATTTTGGCCTATGCAAAAAAAAAATTATATAAGTCTTTCGCACGCTTCGCTGGGGTACTTTCCAGAGAATGTTATAACATTAGTAGTTATGGATTTCTCAGTGATGATATATTCCCGCAGTGACCCGGATTACTAGTTATCATACCAAATTTCAACAAAATCTGTTCAGGTGTTTGCATGTGACGCTGTTAAAGACAGACTAAATTTAAAAAAAAACTATACTATATTTGGCCTTTTTATCGACAACAAATATTTTCCTATAAATATTTGATGATACGACTAAGTTAGAAATTTGTTATATTTATAGATAAATATATATCTATTAATTTTATTAGACTACAAGAATCTGTAGTACATTCTATCAAAACCGTAGCTTTGAGTTGCAGGTGGTACTAATTTAATCTAACTTAATATGCCTACCTACTCTTTAGCTAAGCTGGGGCACTGTGCATAGTTAGGAGTATTGAGCGACGGTACTCAATTCCAAACTTCGTTAATTAAACGCTTCGCAAATAGTTGAGTTTAAACATAATATGTATTTATATTAATAAAAATGTTTAGTCTCTGTTCTATATAAGTATATTTTTTATGCATTAATTAGCTTTGATAAGTTTTTGCAAAACACGCGCTTTTGAAACAATAAATAATTTGAGATTTATTTTTTTGAATACGTATGCACACATGTATGCGTACAGCGTAACTTACAATTAAATAATCCAAAGGCATGTGGTTAGTTATATAATATATAAAGTACGATATTATACTTACATCAATTAAATGTGTGCCAACTTCATCTGGCGTGAATTCGATGCGGTACACGCCAGGTCGTTCTACTACGTCCAATACGCGAGCAGTGACCGGTCGGCGAGAGGGAGCTGTAACTGTGACTCCGACCTAAGCAGAAATAAGTCGTATTACTTTTAAGAAATAAATAAAACTTAATGTAAAAGCTTTTATCTGTTCTCAATTCAATATTCTTTTAATAAAATCTTTTTGGAGTATGGTCTATCAGTCGTGCGTAAGAGATCCGATTAAAACGAGGCAGGCTCTGTTGGTTTTTGGTATGTACAATGTAGTACTGGCTTTTAAAGTCGATTATTCCAACATAACTTCCTATATAATCTGACTGTGGTACAAATGCATTCCCAACGCGTTCCTGAAAATGGTCTACAGAGTTAAACTATATGAGTGATGAATATTTACAAAAAGTATAATAATAAAATGTATTAGGTGCCGTACCCACTCCAAACGTTTCAATAAACGAGAATAAACTCGAAACTATTACCTATATAGCTGGAGAAATTAGTTTTCAGAAATTATATTTTTTATTTCATCAAACGAGAAAGCTCTTTCTCCTAAATTACTTTTAAATAAAAACGCTTTGCCTTGCAGTTTTTGAACGAATATTTAATTTTTCAATATAGTCGGACTGATATTCGATTTGAAATTGTTCGAGCTTTGTGAATAAATGTATGGTTTAAATTTTTATTAAAAGTTAGCTTTTGTCTATGACTTTAGTCGCGCATAATTTAACTTAAAAGTTTATCCATGAGACGCTAATAATATAACTGTACTTTGTCTAGAAAAACAGGGTCAAACTTGTGCCTACTAAGTCTACTTACTCTTAAGTTTTTTTAAGTTAAAATCATATACTTATCATACCTACTGAAAAATACTAATTATTTTTCACTTTTCGTCACTTAAAGTTTAGAAAAAATATCGATGACATGACCATAAAGATCAGACAATAAATGCAATTGCATTTATAATACATATCTTTACGTTTATTTACGTTGATTTTTTTTATAATTTCACACTTAAATTAAAAAGTAAGGTCTATTTATTTAACGCATTACATTCTCCTCCGTAGTGTGAAGTAACATAATGCAAAGTTCTTGTTACTGTATATTTATTTAACACATTAACAAAGGTTATATATATCTACCCACAGGTAGAGACATTTTTTATCCGATTATTTTATCCTAAACACTTCACAAAATTACTATTTTATTATGTATCTTCATACTCATAGTTCATGTGAGGACAGGTACATGTATAACCTTCACAGATTCTATGTAAATACATGTGTATACTTCTAATAAATCTAAAATTGTCGCCTCTCTTGCATAATGTAAACGCTTTTATGCTGAGTGAAGATAAATCATGCATCGCTCTCACTTTTTATGATACCCCAGAATATGTATTTTGTATATAATAAATGCGTAGTCATACGTGTCCAGGTGTGCTGGTCTACACTATAAATTTCGGTCAGTATTATGTCTACCTTCTTTGTATTCTTCTTACAAAATGGTTAGTAAATAAATGCTTAAGGTAAACTGATTATTTACAGTTTTATTGTAGAAAAAAATTACGTATGATGATGCTTAGAGTGGGACAAAGTAACAACGAGGTAGAAAGATTTAACTAAGGTACTAATTTAAGGTACTAATGGTGTAGTCACGGTGGAATAGTTTCCACCGTAGTGTTTCTATATTGTAAAACAGGCACGATGTAAAGATATAAGTAAAGGAACTTGATGTTAATAAGTACAAACTGTATTGTAATTGCAATTTACCTACTGTTGACAATTTGAATATATGTAAAAACAAACGTATTGAAATGAATGAAAAGCTTAGAATACTTGTGCCAACAAAATTATTTTTACTAAAAGATTAGTAAAATATGAATACTATGAATTTAGTGCTTACGAATATCAACGAGAAAGAAAATGGTGAAAATGTTTTTTTTTTAATTCAATTTTCCTCGCGTATTCCAAGTCATAGCCTATGTATGCATTGTGCACATCCAAATCCGTCCAACCATATCGTCATAGAAGAGAAACGTCATAGACACATTTCTAAATATGTTTAGATCGTTACCTCGTTTTTACTAAACGTGGGTGCACCAGGTGAAGTAGATATTTCGAAGACGGCCGGCACCCGCGCGGGGATCAGCCTCGTTGGCTCTCCGCCGCCGCCACCCGCCGGCCCTGCCATCACTTCGACCTTCCACGGAGACCCTAAAAATAAAAATATTGTTAAGTATGACACTATTTTGGTAAATACCAACCACCCTCGTTTAGTCGGAAAATTAAAAAAAAACTGGATTTAACAATAGATACATCTAACGAGTCTCATTACAGTTAATATTGGGAATATATATTGGGACATTATTACAACAGCGCCATCTAGTTCCGCAGTAAGCTACTTAACGTGCTTGTGTTGCGGATACCAGATAGTTGATATACTACACATATAAATTTTAAATACATACATAATATAAATATAAACACCCATGACTGGAGTACAAACATTCGTGATTAGCAAATGAATGTCCCCAGCGGGACTCGAACCCGCGACCGCTGGCGCAGAAAGTAGGTAGCTAGTGTTTTATGAGAAAAACACTTGATTATATTGAAATAGGTATATAAACGTTAAACATATTATGTACAAAACATTTTCCCCATGCAAATGGTGTGACGAAAAAAGGGAAATTAAACGTAATAATGATTTCCACAGAATTCTTTAAACGTTAAATCATGGCAATTGGCTTAATCGGTTTGGAGTGTTTGAGAAAATGGGCTGTAGTATAATTGAAGAGAAACAATCGCTAAGTAGACAACAAAACAAAATGAGGGGCGATCTATCATTTTGTCAAATTATTTTTAGTTCGACGGTCGAGAAGTTAGAAAATGATTTTATGCAAATACAAGGATATTTTAAATACAAATTACTCCGTTTGGGAACGTTTTGAATAAGTATTCCACTTTAATTATAACCTTTAGTTATTTGTTACTGTTAATGTATGTGTTAATTTAATTAGCGTAAGAATATGTTTAATTTTTGTTCAAACAAATATTAGATTCTCCCTTTTAAGTATTTTAAAATATTAATCCATACATATAATAAAATTATACTTAAGTCGTATCTGTACTTTAAATATTTTGCAAAAAATCTTACTGAAAGAGTAATTAATAATTATTATCTTAGTCTTGATGATTAGGCGTATCAAAATTTTTAGGCATATTAACAATATACCTGTATAATAGTAGATTTATCAAAATGTTTTATTACATTTTTACAATTTTTGGTTTCCTGTCTACTTTATTGATTGAAAATGCCGCTGAAAACTCGAACTAATTAATGACGAACAACATGAAGTCTTATTAAGGTCAAAAATGGTTCAGATTTCGTCTCAGTTTTATTAATTAAATATGGCTCCTTAAAGAATAATAGTCCCACTTCAAAAAGGCGTTGGTTTAAAAGAGAAGTAGTAATAAATGAGGGCTTTATGTATGTACATTTGTACGTACTCGTACCTACGCGGGGGATAAATTAGTTTTTAAATTAAAATGTTGACAATTCATGTTTGATTGCAATAAGAATGACTAAAATACTGTTCCAAATACTTTTATTAAGATCGATATAGATCAAACAAATCAATAGAAATATATTAATTTTGATAAATCAAAATTAATGAAAATGTCATAGAAAGTAAAAATCAATATTTTTTACGTTAAAATATAGATGTGTGTTTAATCATTAAATATAAGGAAATAGGAAACGTGAATCACATTATTAATTCATACATAAATTAACGTTCTCATTTTTATTACAAAATAATATAATATGCATGTTTATATAATAATTTATGCAAAAAACATATTATCATACACTTTCCTTTTCGCTCTGAGAGAGAGAGATGGTTTCATTAGAAATTATTAGGCAGTACTACGACCTTTGCTTTCCCGTAATTAAATAAGAAAAAATACTAAGAAGGTGTCAAAATGTCGGCAAATTTATAATGAATCGGCCTAGATTGGCATATAATATTTTAGTAATATTACAGTTTACACCTTAGTCAACACGAGTGGTGTATTATTTACCCTGCACTCTCCTCATCAGGAGCTAAGTCACCTGCTATCGTCGCAAGCACCTGAGGTTAATCTTTAATATCCTAGGAGATTAATCCAACGCTGCATGTTGCTCTATATAGCCTTCATGGATTACAGAGGTTAGATAAGGGTTGCTTTCTAGTTTTTATCAACTACGATCCTTGTCAAATACAAATCGATATTAACAAATATCATTATATGTATAATGTATAATATAGTATTTAAAAAAACATTGAAGCGTATTAAGAAAAACTAGAGACTCTGTGCTTGTTAGATTTGTAAAGTAATATAGTATATTGCTGATGTATTCAGATATTTAATATATTCAGCCGAATAAACCCTAAACTATGCGTCCTAAATATTATTATCTTAGATCCGTTCGAGAAGATAATGCCAAAATAACCACCAAAGTTTCATAGCAATCTCTAGCATTGTGTCGAAATGTACAGTGTACACGCCTATAAATATAATTGTTCATAAACATAAATATTTTAAATATTTACATATACACTAGATTTTGCATTTTTAATGGGTACACACAGACAATAAATTACGCCAGGTGATGCTTAAACCCGTTCCTCCCGTTACGGCCCTTCATACTAACGGTACACGTTATTGAATGCACCATCGGGACTAATTAGTGGCCTAACACAGTATAATGACGCTCTTTCATAGGAATTTCCAATTGATAATTTAAATTTCAGCCTCTATGAATTCTAGACTTGCGTATAGCAGTTTCGGCGGTTTTGTAACTAGACAGGCTCTTTGCATAAAAACCTGAATCAAGAATGATTTTATGATAATATAAATAAAATTAATTACCTATTTCGCCAATAATGAAGAATTCTGAATATTATAACCATAAAATGGGTTAAATATTCTCAATACGTAGTGTGGTCTCTATGTTTAACAAGTACCTACTGTACCTACAACTAGTGGTATTTAAGAGTACACTTCTTGATTAAGTAATTGATATACCTATTTATTTCCATTTACATATCAGTTTTTCTGTGTTTAATTTATAATTATATTTAAGCAGATAGTATGCATACGTCATTTTTGAGTCGGCTGCGGTCCCTAGGTAATACTTATCCATATATTTAATTATCTTATTTAAAACTATTTAGGCAAGGCACGCTGAAGGTAACTCTAAGGTTTTTTTTTGCTGATGTTAATTAAAGTTGTGACGATTTTTGACAATAAAACATTTTTCTATAAAAAGCTCTAATTTATAAGTACGAGTAGTAGTGAAATTTAAATAGTATAATTGAAATTGAATAAGGTTATTATAATTAATATAAGTAATATTCTTTTCTTTTTTAATATAGTTTCTACAGGATAAGTGCCAAGATACAATATTGAGCACTGGTCACTGGCATTAATCGAAAGGAAGTTTGAACAATAAAATTCATAATATAAAAAAGGAACTTTAACAACTATGTTTTTATATGGTATGGACTATAATGGTCGTCGTGACGAAAGGAAAGGTAAAAATAATCCTATAGGTCACATGCACCACAGCGTGACCGACGCGCACATTCGATCACGACTGATAACTGCGAAGGCATACAATCGTGGCGAGAGAACACGTCATTATACAGAATTAATTCATTAGCATTTTTAAATTTAAAATAAATGTTTACCGGTTATTTATATACGTTTGTCTCTCCATATCCCATGAAATTACCATCGGTTATATTTATAGCAATTATAGCATAAAGTAAAAATATTTAATGTTGGAATCAAATTGATATTTCTTGGCAAGTGATTGGCACAAGTAAGAAATTTATAATAATTATTGTTCATAATGCGTTATAAATTAAAATTATTTTCTTGCGGGGAGGCAAAGTGGGGTACTTTGCCTCCCCCTTCGTCACTAAAGTACCAACGCTCTGACAATTTTACTTTGATTTTCTTGATATGAAAACGATTACGAGTATACACATATATAATAACAGTATCCATATTTGTATATTTATATCTAAACATAAAGTAAGATTCTAACTGAGTTGAATCGGTCTATTAAATATTTATTAGAAACATTGGTTATTATCGACACATAGTGGTCTAAGATCCGGGATTAGAAAAATATACCCTCATCTGTTATTTAGATGAAACAACTTTTTTATAGGCCGATTTCAATGTTATGAATTTATAAAAACAACCTCTGCCACTATAAGTCTGCTGCAATTAATAATACCTAATTCTTGAAATAATTCTTGAACTTTTTATTACAAAGGCTGCAGATGATTTTAAGGTAACTGCCACATCTAAATACATTCATTTTTTTATATTTTCAAATCATGCTCGTATTTTTTAAATAACATGTGAGGGAATAAGCTACATTTATCTACCTTTTCTCACCTGGCTGCAGGTAAGTATAGCAATCGTAGAGATGGGTGCCGAGTGCCGACTACAGTAAGGTACATAATACAAAATATTGACGGTTTTAGCTTACTACATGCAAATAACATGAGAAGGTAAAAGTTATAAATAAATGAGTTAATTATTATTAATTGCAGCAGGCTTATAGTGGTGATAGTGATAACTGATAGGTATGGTCATCCGGGTCAACATAATATTTTTACTGCAGAAAAATATAACATGTAACCGCCGCACTCATAGTCCCTTAATGAACCGTTAACTCGTTCTTTGTTATGGAGATTCTCGACTTAATGGTTCATTAAGTTACTACGAGTGCAGCGGTAAGTACCTTTATATACAATAAAATTGAAATTTAAATCAAACGAGATAGTTTAGAAGTAAGAGGTAAAATATAATTCAATTCGAATATGGTCGTCGTACGTGTATAAACTAGTTATGACTTATGAGTAATAACATACTTTTTATTGGCTTTAAAAAGCGTCACCGAATAGCTAGTAGTACTTTTTTATAAGAAGAGTATAAGTAACCATTATTTTCGAAAGAGTGTTTAAAAAAAATTATACCACTGATTTTCTTCTATAAACTACAGGAATCACTATAGGTGCACATGTATTTATGTAAGCCAACCATGAGTCTCGAATAAAACGTGCGCTTCGACGGTTTCGGAATAAACTCTCATGTATTTATTGAACATGCAAATTTGCTGAGGTCCGAGTGCTTGCGGTCATATTTTGTTTATATTTCAGGACATATTAATCTACAGCCTTATATTGATGCGATCGCGATGGTTCGCGGTAAATGAATTTATATTATGTACATTGCGAAAAGTAATAAATTGATCGATTCATATAATTTAAAAATAGTTTTTTTCATTTCATATGCAAATGGGACTATGGTCATCCATTGAATACATATAAATATAATCTGCCTTCTTTGGGTATACTATTTGTATGGGTTAATTATTATGTATTGAAATAAACAAGCAATTGCCAATTGTATCTCTCAGTATAATTGTATGAGTTCAACTGGTCGACCTTCAAATGAGAAACAGAGTTGAATGTTTTATTGTCGACATAATATATGCGTTGTACGATCTTGAATGGGTATGTGGGATATTTTGGTAGGCTAAAATTCCTTAATGTTAAACCTATTAATAAATGAACTGTATGTACATATATAATATGTATACTGTATATCGTCGACTAAATATTCTAAGCTGCTAACTCCATTTTTAGCTAAACTGACTTATTGGTATCAAATGAAAGAGAAAAAATAAAAAAAACAATGATGTTATATAACGTACTAATAGAATATCTATTAAATGGAATTTAGATATTGCATTTATTACGTAATTGTGATTTTAAATAATTTTACGTAATTTTTAATTCTTGTTTCTGAAGTTAAATGGGAGTTATATTATTGCTCATACTGAAGACCCTGAACGGATGTGTATGTAATTTTGTAAACTGGATAGATTCGAATACTGGAACATACCTGCCTACATATAATAAACGACGCGAGAATCAGAATCTAATTTGCAGCGTAAAATACCAATTTTTGTCTCAATTATTATGACTATTATAATTTATACACGTTATACCTACCTATAAAATCTTAACTCTAATCATTATGTGTGGCACACATTTTACTAAACCAATCATAATCAAAACTATAAAAAAATCAATATACCAAGTACAGTTATAAAATTATAAATCATGTTAATACCTCTAGACCTGTTTCTATTTAATATCCACTAACGAAAATTTAACTTTTAGTTAATTATATTGTTGTTCAATATTTTAGTTAGAACATACCCACATCATTTTGTAAACCAGTCGTTTAAAGTAGTGGTTTATGGCAATTTAATTAATTCGTTGGTATGTATGCCATAAAATAACGTGAGAAATAATATAGGTAAATTAAAATTTAAAACAATTTATCATGTGAATGTGTAAACTTTTTAATTTTTTCTTAGCAATTAATATTGGTTTGTACTCGATTAAATCACTTTTTTACGAATTTATACTAGACAGGAATGTAACTTCAAATTACTGAAATTGTTAAATGTTGGATTTAATAAATATTCTGTAATTGAATTTCGCGAACGTAATATTATGTTAAGCATCCTTTCGACAGATTACCGGGCGATGAAAATTAAATTCCATAAAATGAAAATTTGTAGCGCTAAATTAATAGAGTTAAATATGACACTTAATGGACGTCAAGGTATGTACGTAATAAAATACCAATGTACATAAAATGTAAGTGTTATTTAATTGTAATTCGGGTTGTTCTAATTTGAATTACAAACATCATTTAGGACTTTTTAATATATCATCTGTTCTCTCACTGTCATTCAAATTTAAATAGTTGAAGTAGATTATAAAGATGGTTTAAGCCTCTAGCTCAGTAAGTATAAAGAAAAACGAACTTCAACGTATACCTTATTGAAATAAGAATAAGACGTAGGTAAAGCACGTAAGTGTAAATGACGTTTGATTATATATTACGAGTATATAATACATAGCTACTAGCGATTCACTCTCGCTCCGTTCGGGTCCGTCCCTAGGGAACATACCTAACGGTTAATACAGATTGCTTAAAGATGAGGTACTTTCCCATAGTATCCTATAGGTTGACCCGACAAACCGACTATTATTATAATATACCTACCAAAATTTTTTCATATTCTGACCAGTTGTTTTCGCGTGATGCGTTCCGAGAAAGACATTGACAAAGTTATAAAAACGATAGATTCAACCTCTGTTTCGATAATAATGATTCTTGCAATAAATAAGAATTTCCAAAAAATATTGAATGTCTGACTTGAATTTTAATATATGTACTTATAGATTTTACAAGAAATGTTATTTATGCTGGTTATAGGTACAAGTAAAATAAAATTGTATTAGTGTTGAGCGTAAATAGATTGCAGATTGCGCAAATTGAAACTGCAGAACATATTGATGTCCATACCACTTAGACCCGACGCCACTTGCGACGTGTGACCTTCTTCAACGCGGTACAACGGTTCTTGCCTTATCAACACACGCTAGGGATACGGAAGCTACCAAATACTCTGTTGCGGATTCCAAGAGACTTTCGCATTTGTAACGATTATAATTTATAAAGTTAGCGTATGTTACTTATAAGTTGTTTTAATATATTTATTATTATTATCCTGGTTCGCAACTAACAGTTTCTTAGCTAAAGTGGTGGACCAGCAATAGCGACTAACCCTCGCTCTTCTACCCTCCTTTAAGGGGATGCATTAAGGGATGATTACCAGAATGAGAACACTATATCCTTCTCAGGGTCTTAAAAAATCTCCATATGAAATTTTATAGGTATAATATATCGATTTAACGAATTAAACACGATAAGTCTAAAGACAGGTATTTTCGCATTTATAATATTAGTAAAAGTTTAATAAAGTTAAATAAAATTATATCTATCATTTAATTGACAAGGGAATCTAAATCGAATTTTAAAAAAAATAGCGTACCGCTACTGGATTACACGACCAATTCTGTATAGATAATATGGGCTTATACTGCATACTACATACATACATACATGCATGGAAAAATGAATATACTTATATACATACATTGTACAATAAATATCGATAAATTACCTGCTTTTCGATTCAATTTTTTTCCAAACTTATTTAAGACTCATTTAACTATAACCTACATAGGTACATATTAACGGTAAGTTATATAAATTATATATTTTATTATAGTTAAGGTATTAGATTACATGTCGGGCAGTTTTTATTACTTAAATAATATAATATTATGGAATATAAATTTATCGGTAAGTGCTCATAAAATCTCAAGTACATCGAGTCACCGTCTTTAAGATTCTCATGGCGTTCAGTTAACGACGTTCCACTTAATCTTTCTCAATATCCAAAGTGAAACACCTTTAGTGGTCAAATGCCATAAGAAATGGTATAAGTAGCTAATATGGACGTTCCTCCGTCAACTAAACAAAGTTATTTCATAAAAAACTATATCTAAATATTAAAATTTAGTCTTCCAAATTAATTATTGCTTAGTAGTTATTTACTTTAAAATCAACATTAATCTTATTATTTATGGTTAAACTTAAATTTTTAAATATTGTTCAGTAACATCTGCAACGGTTATTATTGATGCTTTAATATTTAATTGAGATTAGCGACTTTGAGGTTTTGGCCGACCGAGAAATAAGGAGTTAATTTTTTAAAAATTATTAATAAAAGCAGAGGCCTTTTTGTTTGAAATTTTTTAAACAGAGATGTGGGAAGTTTCAAATTCCAATCCTGATTAATGTTTATCTTTTAACGTCTTAATTGTTAAATATACCTATTTAAATTTTTAGGAAGGACATCAAGGGTAGCACTTAGAAGAAGGCAAAATCTAATACTTAGTACCTACATATAAATAATGATTTATTATCACCGTCCATTATTCATGTATTTTTGGATGGGCTGATAGCTCTTATGTAATTTGAATAGAATTTTGATATATGTTAGATGTTTACGTAAAACTAGAAACAATACTAAACAAGACATTCCGGTAAAAATTACATCGTTTTTAGCAATAATTATTTACGCTAAAATAACACATTAATATTCATTATCAGTAGATAATTATTAGGCGGACCTAATAGCGCCATCTGATTAACACAAAGGAATATTATTCCCATTAGGTGACAAGCGAGTTACCCTCACTCAGGTACGTTTTTATCTTTTTAAGCAATACCCTAATTCTTTTCCTAAAACAAGTAAGAGTAACATCAGCTATCAGCCTATGAAATTCCCGTCGAAATCGGTGTGGCCGTCTCAAAAATTAGAAGGACCAAAAAGATAAACAAAACTTAAAAAGTGCGTTTTTCTTATAAATACAATATATAAATTCCATATGCATTTAATAAAAAAAAATGTATCTGTACATTTTAATATCGTTAGATATTAGTAGCAACTAGTAAGTATGCAGGACACTTAATCAATTTTGGATTACGACGGTCATCTCACTAAAACCAAGAGAGGTGCAAGTGTTCATAACACTAACTTCCCAACTGTTCATTTATATGAATCTTAATCAGTATTTTAACTTCAATTGGATACTGAAGCCACAAATTTATGACCTGCAATAAAAATGCTAACTACAAACCAACGAGACATCACAGCTTATATAATAATGTCAGTGTAATATTCTTATATGGAAATTTAGAAATCTAATTGTAAATATTCATTATTTCCACGCTCTTGAACTACAGACTAATGACAATGTAGCTATGTTTTTTCTTCTGTATTGTTTCAATTTTAGTATTTTACGTTGAGTTACTTTAAAACGTGTAGTCACATCGATTAGCTTTAGTGGGAATTCTACGATTAAAGGAAGTCAATTAAATCGCAGAAAACTACCTATGCAATAAATGGTACTTTTAGAACTTGATTTTCTGTGCTTGAGCTGTTTCGAAAGTCGAGTCGTTGCAGTTTTTAACTAGTTTCTTATATCCATATGTGTTGCGTTGCTAACTTTTACCAACCAATTTGCCAGAAATAAATTCTGAACTGCACGCCCCGAATTTTGCTGCTTGTCTGTTCTAATTTTTTGTAAAAAAAAACTAAGACTAGATAATGCTTCCGTACCTAACTCATAAGAAAGAGCTAAGAACATTTTAACTCTTTATTGCCATGACATTTATTAAAGAAGCAAGCAAGCAAAAAATCTTCAACTAATGTACATTTTCATCTTACATATAATATAGAAAATGAAAAGTAGACTATTATTACTACACATATAATAAACATATAAAGATGTCATATTTGTACATTGTACGTAATACAGGTACAATGTATTTCACAGTCAAGGATTTTTACAAGTTGTGGTTGAAATTCAATACAACTGAAATCCGAGATTCGCGTGAAGCGTTAAATAAAATAACTCTTCTTTACTCGAGCTGCATGTTTACTGCAAGTGCATGGATTTATTAAATGCGTTCTGAAGAAATACTTTTAAACAAACAATTAGGTATATAAATGGAAGGGAAACAACAAAAATTCTATATCCGAAGTATATTTAGTAGTATATCTATAATAATAGAAATCGTTTTCTTAAATATAAGCCCAGGAAAATATCTATTTACTTAATAAGCTTTACTGGGCGTTTTTCGTAAAATATATATAAGAACCTTTATACATATTAACTTAACTACGCTTTTTAAGTTTATTTACTTTTACGTAAAATCACGATATTAGATAAAAAGCAGAGTATAGATGTGTGTAAGAATAATTTAAATACTTAATTTACTTTTACACACTAAAGACAAAGTAGTACAATTAAAATCATTTTCATTTCACGTTAGAATGATAAAGCGTTAAAATAAACACGGCATTAAGCGCAAAAGCTTACTAGAGAATCGTCTTACTATAGATACCGTTTTAATGAAATTACTAATGCAAAAGT